>CM031712.1:8525000-9125000 GCA_018466805.1 Hippocampus abdominalis | reverse complement strand
GCCGCGCCACCTCTGCCGCGGGGAGCTCCCCGATGGCATCGACAGCGAGCTGGAGTGTGTGATGAACAACACGCTCTCCGCCATCATCCGCCAGCTCAGCAGCCTGAGTAAGACGCACCATCACGTCAACACATGCACGCGCACCTACAAGTACACGCTTCAGTGTGGACCACCACCGAGGTCAAGTGAGCGTGACCTCACGTGATAGCCAAGATCAAACTGTGGCCATTAGAAAATTTGCTTTTCAAAAATCAGATTGGAAGCTATGCTATGAGGGTAGCGTTTTGAACGCTGTTAACTATTAGATAGTACAAGTGTAAAAATAAGTTCACCACTGTTATTATGAAAATGCAAAACGTTTCAAGGACCAAAGTGGAATGCACTGATGAGTGCTGTTGCAGAGGCAGGAACATATTTTGGGGGGGGGGGGTTTTCATCGGTTTTCGTCCATAATCTGTTCCAGAAGGCTGTTTGAAAACCCGAAATTGTTCGATAACCGAAACCACACTCTTTTTAAAATAAAAATGTTTACTGAACACGTCTGCTCACTATGGAAAGCAACGCGAGGAAGCGTCACTTTCTCGTGTAAGGAAGGTGAGAGGAGTCAAATGGTGCATTCAAGTGCGCTCAGTTTGTTCGAGAACCGAAATTTGTTCGTCATCCGAGGCATAAAAAAATCTAAATTTTCGGTCGAAAACTGAATTGGTCGAGAACCGAGACGTTCGAAAACCGAGGTTTGGCTGTATTTTCCTTTTGATTCTTGTCGTGATACATTTTGTATCATTTCGTAGGTTAGAAAAATTTTGGCCATTAGTATTTTTTTTCTATTTTCATTCAAATGTTGTTTTTTTTATTTGTCATGTTTTTGATTTGTTGTCAAAACAAATATTTTTTGGAATAGATGTTGCATATTTTTTTAATCATAGGATTTTGGATTTCTATTTCTAAATGGTTTTATATTTTTTTGTCATATTTTCATTCAATCTTTTAGTCAATGTTTTGTTTTTTTAATGCGCTGTTTTTGATTGATCCAGAGTGTCACTGAGGGGGGCAACAAGGGCAACCATCTTTCATGTACATTTTTGGGGGGAACAATTGCAGCTGTGTGGTTTAGATTTACATTGATGTGTTCACACACAGTTAATGCATACATATAAAACGTTCAAACGAGGGTGGGGTGGAGGGGGCGTCCGTAAGACCCCTCAGGGTGTGAAGTCAGAGTTGAAAGGGCTCAACGCGCCGCATCCGGGATTCTTCCTTCCGCGAAATATTTTGTCCCGAAGCCCATCCTGTCTGCGGGAGGGCTGCAAACAGCCCCCCACCCTGCTTGGCATTTCCACTCCAAGCTTGCCATTCATTGACAATGTTGGTTTATTTTGGAGCATATAGTTGTACTTTTTAAAACTCGTCTTGAAATACATTTTTAGTCTTTGGTTTTTGACTCAGCATGAAACTCAGGATTGTTTTTGTGTTTTGTGGTCTTTTACTGTTTTTATCTTATTGTTTTGGCTGTCTCTGTTGTTGAATGACAAATTCTTGCTCCATTGTAACCGATAACATGATAAGCCGTTGACTGTAGTAACCGCTGTCCCCGAAAGGGTCAATAATAAAAGTTGAGTTGCGTTTTGCGTTGTGTGTCAGCAGCAAGATGTTCGATAAGACAAATTGTCCTCTCACATCGTCCTTTGCGCCGTCCATCAGGCAAACATGCAGAGGACATCTTTGGTGAGCTGTTCAACGAGGCCAACACTTTCTACCTGCGCGCCAACTCTCTCCAGGACCGCATCGACCGGCTGGCCGTCAAGGTCACGCAGCTGGACTCCACTGTGGAGGAAGGTGGGGCCATCGGCTTCTGTCATGTCCATCTCGCTCCTCATATTTATTTATTTACTTGCTGTGCATCCTTCATTCATTCATTCATTTTCCGAACCGCTTGATCCTCACTAGGGTCGCGGGGGGTGCCGGAGCCTATCCCAGCCGTCTTCGGGCAGTAGGCGGGGGACACCCTGAATTGGTTGCCAGCCAATCGCAGGGCACACAGAGACGAACAACCATCCACGCCCACACTCACACCTAGGGACAATTTAGAGTGATCAATCAGCCTGCCATGCATGTTTTTGGAATGTGGGAGGAAACCGGAGCACCCGGAGAAAACCCACGCAAGCCCGGGGAGAACATGCAAACTCCACACAGGGAGGCCGGAGCTGGGATCGAACCCGGTACCTCTGCACTGTGAAGCCGACGTGCTAACCACTGGGCTACCGGGCCGCCCTGCTGTGCATCCTTGAAATTAAAAAATAAATACATTCAAAATGAAGAACTACATTATAGTTAAAGGATCTATAGCAGGGGTGTCAAACTCATTTCACATTGTGGGCCACATACAAACTCGGTAGATGTCAAGTGGGCCGAACCATTAACATTATACCATACTCTGCTATAAATAACCAAAATATCATGTATTTCCTTTGTTCTGGTCTCAAGAAGCATTGATTGGCGCTTTCATATCATTTGCTGCATTGGGTCTATCTCAGTGACAGACTGAGACTGCTGTTTTCTTCCCTGATCAAAAACAATGTCATCTTCTCCTGTGATCAAAACAGTGTGCCCCCTAGCGGATAATCCACGAATTGCATTTTATTTAAAATATTCATTGTGTGTCTTTAATGCATTTTTTTTTTCACTTTTAAATTAGCCCGCGGGCCAGATCAAACCTCCTTGGGGACCGGTCCCAGCCCGCGGGCCGTATTTTTGACACACCCTGATCTATACGGTGGTCGACTGGTTAGCACGTCTGCCTCACAGTGCAGAGGTACAGGGTTCGTTTGGCCTTCCTGTGTGGAGTTTGGATGTTCTCCCCCCCCCCCCGTGCCCGCGTGGGTTTTCTCCGGGTTACTCTGGTTTCCGCCTACATTCTAAAAACATGCATGGCAGGTTGATTGAACATTTCTAAATCGTCCCGAGGCGTGATTGGTTGTTTGTCAATGTGTGCCTTGCCATTGGCTGGAAGCCAGTTCAGAGTGCCCCCAGCCTGAAGACAGCTGGGATCGGCTCCAGCACGCCCGCGACCCTCGTGAGGATTAGAAAATGGATGGATGGATATAACCAATCAATATAGAAAGAGAGAGAGGGAGAAATTAATCATTTAAAAAAAAGTATTGCTACATTTTAATCTGCCGGTTTCGAGGGAAAACTAATAAACATGATAGGACTCGTTAAAGAGCAGTGAATAAATTCTATAAATATTCATATTTGTAAAATGACTTGCGTGGACACCTAATGTATATTTTTACATGAATAAATCAAACAATTCATCTCATTTTTAAACTTTATTATTTATAATTCATGTAATTAAAACGAATGCTTAAAAAATGTAAAACTCCTGATTTTTTTTTGCAATGTATTAAATAACCAACCATCGACTCTATATTTCTATATTATTTGAAATATAGATACTCAAACAGTCATTTGTGCTCACCTCTTCCGCACAGTTTCCCTGCAAGACATCAACATGCGCAAAGCCTTCAAGAGCTCCACCACTCAGGACCAGCAGGTGGTGTCCAAAAGCAGCTTGCCCAACCCGGTGAAGGACATTTACAACTTGAGTGACAAGCCTCCACCACTCAGCATCCTCTCTTCATACAGGTTGGACATTAAAAAAAAAAAAAAAAAATTAATGATAATAATAAAATAAAGCTTGTTTGGAGGAGCGAAAAAAGCAACAAAAAATTTTAACTCATGGAACAGGCCGTTTCCTGTGTCTGTTGCGCACGGGCACGTCACAGAGCACATTTTTGTTCCTGTGTGCAGAGACGACAAGAAGGAAGCTCTTAAGTTCTACACCGACCCCTCCTACTTCTTTAACCTGTGGAAAGAGAAGATGCTGCAGGACACAGAAGACAAGAGGAAAGAGAAGCGCAAGCAGAAGGTGCAAAATCTCACCCGCTGGCACCCACGTCACTCACCAACCCTAACCGCACACCTGCATCTCACAGAAAAATCGATGTTACCATTTTACGTATTTCTGACGATTCATTAAAAACTGTCCGCGTTCGCTAAACCCAGGAGCAGAAGCGCTGCGTGGACGGAACGTTGCAGAGGGAGGTAAAGAAGGTCCGGAAGGCGAGGAACCGCCGACAGGAGTGGAACATGATGGCGCTGGATAAAGAGCTGAGGCCGGACCACCGTCACACGATACACAGAGACAGAGGGGCTTCCTCCGAAGGCTCCGTATCTCCAGAGAACAGGTAAAGGGGTTTATTTAGCACTTTTCAAACAAATAAAATGCATTGAAATACCATACTTTTTTTTTCAGTTTTAAATAAATATTTACTGTTTACGACATTCATATTGCTACAGTGAAACTCCTCTACAATGAAATCATGTTTGCAGCAAGAATTTTTTCACAACAGGGGGTTTTTCACTGTAGCAAATTTGATCTCAGATGTAAACACATTCACTAATTTGACACTTCATATAGTCAGTGTAGAAAGAAAAAAAGGGAAAGAAATTGCGAAATTTACGATCAGCATTCACTTTCACTTTTACCCTCTCATCCAGCGTCAGAGCGCTTCTTGTCTTAGCTACTTGACATCCAAAGGTCCGTTTTGTAGCCATTTTAACAATGCAACGTTCTTGCTGCGTCTGAAACGAACAATAACAAATACTTCCTGGACTATTGCGCCTGTGTAAACCAGTGTGGTGGTTGCTGTTGCCGTTTCCGAACAAAGCAGTAGAGGTCGCTGTTGGGTTAGACTTTGTTGTAGTGAATCTCGTCGCGAGGCAAGTGCAAAGAAAAAGATTTTGTAGAACGCGACAGGGGTTTTTTTTCGTTGTATGGAGGGGCAGGAGAGTGGGAATGGTGTTAATGCATGAAGATTTTTTCACAGTAGGGGGTATTTTCGCCCATGTAGGTTGCGTTATAGAGGAGTTTCACTGTATATATAATTAAAATGAATTAATAAAACAAATATTGGTATTTCAACGTGTAATAAAAATGAACGACTGGACTCATATTTAGTGCAATTCAATGTGCAATAAAATAGATGAAGAATAAAAAATATTTACTGTTGCTATATATGTAAGACAACAAGTAATTAACAATGAAAATGTTTACCGCATTTAAATATGCAAATAACAAAAGTGTGGTCCATTTTATTGTGTAATGAAAACAAGGTCACAGGGTCGCCGGCATGCTGGAGCCTATCCCTGTTGTTTTTGGGCGTCATTATTATTATTATTAATTATTTAAATTTTGAATTTAATTTCAAAACAACAAAATTCTGACCTCATTGCATTGTATTTTGCCACAATCTACTCTTGCCGCTTCACCTATCAGGGGTCACGGAGCCGACCTGCACCACTACCCCAACGCCATGAACCACGCTGGCCACGCCCACACCTACTCGGGCCCGCCTCCCAGCATCCTGGCTGCCCAGATGGCGGCGGGCCACGGCCCTCGCGGAGGAGGCGACCACGACGGCAGGGGCAGGGTCGCGGCTTACCAGGGCGGCACGCTTGGCCGCCCCCACCACCACCACCAGCAGCATCAACAGCAAGTCCCGCTGCCTCCCCCGCCCGCCGAAGCGATGAATGGCGGCTTTGTGTCGCTACCTCCAATGGACTACAGGTAAACCTCGATGGCATCAGCTAATTAAAACCATCTTAAGATGCAAGTAAATGACCAACTCCCACAAACAGATGCCTCAGGAAAAAAAAAATTGACCACATTGCCCTCCAATAAACACCCGCAGCCACTTCTTTAGGTACGCCGTCCATGTCTTTCTTGCAGTTTGGATGGTTACGCCAACACAGGGCCTCCGCCCCCACCCCCGGCTCCCCTCATCCCTTCCGCCCTGACGGCCTTCGCCTCGCCACCCGGAGGGCCCATGTCTCCCGGGCCCGGCGGCTATGCTCCGCCTCCGCCGCCCATATGCGGCGGCGGACCGGTCGCTCCGCCCCCTCCTGGACCTCCGCCGGCATCTCTCCAAGCCGGCGCCTCCCACGCCATGGTGCACAAGATGTCGTCGCCCGTGCCCGTGGAGAGCAGCATGGTCAACGATGCTCGCAGTGACCTGCTGGCAGCCATACGTATGGGTAAGCGCGAGTGTGTGCGCGTGTGTATGCGGTACGTCTCATGGCGTCTTATGTCCCCCTGCAGGCATTCAGCTGAAGAAGGTTCAGGAGCAGCAAGAGCAGCAGGCCAAGCGCGAGCCCGTCGGCAACGACGTGGCCACCATCCTGTCGCGCCGCATCGCCGTGGAGTACTCGGACTCCGAGGACGACTCCGAGCTGGAGGACAACGACTGGTCCGATTGAAGCACACACACACACACACACACACACACATACTGTATAAACTGAAGGGTCCACAAGCTGTAACCAAGCACTGTAAAGAAGTCAATATACTATAACCATGACCACTTCCTGCTACCTTCACGTCTTGCTGGATGCTTTTCAAGCACCATGAGTGCCCCCTGGTGTACCTGTTGTAATGCTGCACTCACATGTTATGTATAATGTGATGGATATGCCACAAGTGTTAGATTCAACTAAAGACTTTCCTCTTGAGCTAATCCCTTCCTTTTATTTTTATTTTATTTTTTTTACTCAACATTATGCTATAGATCATCAGGTAGAGCAGGGGTGGGCAACCTATGGCCAAATGCGGCGGCCCGTGCAGAGTGTTTGAGCTGATCTGGACCAATTGAAGGAAATGGAGAGTGTCAGGAGTGGAAGTTATTGCATCTGTGAAGTCTCACCAGTAGAGGGCGCCTACGAGTCTCTTAAAAGACTTGGTTCAACTCTGACCTTGTTGAGGTGAGTTCGTACAGTTTCCGGTGCTCTCGCAAATTATCAAACTTTGCCCCTCCCGCCCAAAAAATAAAATCATTCCTCAGGTAATTAATTTGAGCCTAAATTGGCCCCTTCAAACTAAAATGGCAGACTTCCTGTTTCTTTTCGGGAATTGCTGCTTGAGACTTTTTTGTGGGTCTGCTCGTGATTAGGTCAACCAAATGTCTTAAGTGAAACTGTCTTTGGGGGGGCTGAATATTTTAATGTGAAAATATGGTCCAAAAACCTTGAACCCACAAATGCTCATAAAATAATAAACTAAACGCCCCACAGACACAATGACAAGTACTCAAATTTCTCATAATTCAGCTTCATCCATTTTTCTCCTGAATGTGGTTGGGATTTGGTTGCAATTGCACAAAATTTCCGAATAATTCGTTTTTGAGGGACTGCCAAACATTTGTCAAAATGACCCTAAATTGGCCACATCAAACCAAAACGGCAGACTTCTTGCGTCTTTTTCGGGAATGATTTTTGAGACTGTTTTGTGGGTTTACTCATGATAGACGTGTCAACCAAATTTCATGTAGTTAAATGAAACCATCTTCAGAGACTGAAATTTAAATTGCAAGTCCAGTAGGTGTCGTTACGCTTTAAAGGAGCCCTGAAAATGTCCACGGCGACTTTGAAATGGCCGCATGCATGAGTACATTTCGTTTACCGAAATGGCTCCTTATGGGGGGGGGGACATTGCCCACCCCTGCTGTTGATAGTGAGTGGGAAGTAAATGTGATGAAAAAAAAAAAAAAGATTGATGGTTGAGGCTGTGTCATGTATATGGTCTAGTGTGACTTTTTGTAAAAACCAGAGATGAATTAAAAAAAAAAAGAAAAAAACATGAATGGAGCACACCGGCTGGCGAGTCTCCTCACTGTCCTCTGGTGTCGTCACGCGTACTGTACCTGGCTCTCCTGTTTCTATGGCGACAGGAGCAGAGTTGCCGCGGCAACCAGATAGGGAGCAGGAGGGGGGAAATGAAGAAAACAGGCGAGGCGGGCGTGATATGCACTGCATGTGTTTGTTTGCGTGTTGTTGTTTTTTTTAAATTAATTAACCAAAGCAATAAAAAGTACAACGAGAGCGATTTGGTAAAAATAGACATCACACACTTCACACAAATATTGTATTTTATTTTTTTATTTTTTTTAAACAGTTAAATTAGTGCATGTCGATTCTCATTTTGCAGATACTTCAATTGTGCCATCGTGATCCCTCCTCACCCACCCACCCACCCCCCAAAAAAATAAAGTGCTTTTCACATTTAGAAACAACACACCATGCTGTTACGGTGGCAACCCTTCCCCCTCCCCTCCCCCAAGACATTCACAGGCCCCCTTGAGTGTCGAGTCACTTCGCTCAAACCACTTGGAGCCCCTCCTCGGCTACACAATTACTTTCACTGATTGTGTGACAGATAAGCGTGACAGTCTTTTGCTATTCTTATAAAACAAAAGCCCTTTTCGCACCCTTTTTGACAAATTCCAGTACCAGGGGGGCAAAAAAAAAAGTTGTTTTTTTTTTTAAGTGGTGCGACCCAAGTCTTTCCATTCAGAGTGACTGCTTTGGTAGCACCATGCACGGTGGTTAAGTCTCCCCATTTGGAAAGCATGCCGTATTATTTACACAACGTAGCCCGAGGAAAAAAATAAAAAAATAACGGTGTCACTACATTCAGAAAAAAAAGGCTATTACAGCGCTGTGATATCATCGTACAACATAAGGAATTCAAGACGGAGAAAAAAAATAGATTTTTTCAATGAATATAACAAAATAGACATTTTTTTTTTGTCATTGTTGTGAAGTCAACATAGACTGGGGCCACATCCCGAAAGTCCTCCGATATCATTCGGAAGTGGCCCCCTTGTTTAGCTCATAAGATCATTCAGAGTTCACTTGACTTGACTTCCACCGATTTAATCGATCATCCTCTTTCGCTTTGGCTTCAAGTAGCGTCGTTTGTTTTTTAGTCACATGATGTCGTCGCGGCAGCATGCGGCAGAGCGCAAATTTTTTTTTTTTTTAAAGGTGGTGGTGGAATTTTTTCCGGACGGTCAAGGAAGACTGGCAAGCAGCGGCATCCGCAAAAAAAACAGCAATCACCCCTGTACTGCATTTTATGGAGTGACATGCTCCTCCCATGAGGAGAACACTTGCGGCCATGCAATTCTGAACACGACAAACACACAAAAAGAAAAAAAAGACACTTGAGGGGTTAGCTCGGCACAGCGGACGACAAAAAAATAGGGTGCTTGTATTAATTGAGACGACGTGTCTGTTGTGCTGATAAATGAATGGCGTCGATAAAGATGAGGTCATATTAATTAACATGAATATGGATCGGAAATGGCGAGATGTGGAAAACGCGCTAACGACGGGCTGTCATCCGAGGTTTGTTTTCCCAAGTGAAATTTGAACGGCAAGTCCCACAAAAGCAAATCGGATGATGATGATGATGTCATCATATAAAAAAAAAAAGGCACATCAAGAGAATTAAATTTTACCTTTAATTTTCAAGGTCATTCTCGGTGGGCTTTGTTGCGATTAGTTGTGAGGTCTTTGGTCCCAAAAAATGTCAATATTTTGGGACAAAGGCAAATCACCTCACAGTTACAAAATAAAAGCTTCGTGAAGCACTTATGATGATTTTTAATTTGACGTGACACTCAGTGGGCTCTGTTGCAATTTCATTTTTTGACCTTGTTATAAGCTTGATGTTTAATCGCGGTCGTTTTTTTTTTTTTTTTACCCAAAACAAATTAGCACATAAGCTCATATTGACAAAGCAAAAACTCAAATTTCATCCATGAAGCCATTTTTTTTGTTCACATTTGATTATCCCTCTCGTAGCCTTTCACTCTGCAGGAAGAAATCACAGTAAGGGTGTGTAGATGTTATTGCTGTCTTGAGTATTGCTTCACCACTCGGAAATTAACTACCGACCAAAGGTTGGTTATTGCTGACAACATGAGAAAACCGGGCGAGAGCTCTTTAAGGGCCTAAAAGCAGATGCCTCGCTTTTTATAATACGACTCCATTAGGGAATGGAGGAGTTAAATGGGTTTTTTCCAACCTTTATAGAGCACTTATTGGAAAACTGGGAAATCCCCATGCCAACCCGAGACTATTTTGAACGTACTGTATTTCTATAAATGTAAAAATCGGGCAACTATTAAAAAAATATAACAATAGCAACGTAGTATGAGTGACGTAGTATGAGTGTCTTTTATCCTTTTTGGGCAAAAATAAAATGGAGATGTGTTCTTTTCATTGCACAAGACTGGCATTGTTATTGTACATAAAGTTATATAAATATTATTGTAGGTGAGGAAAAAAGGGCGGGGCTGGGGGTGATATGTTCTAAATTGAAGTATAACTTCATAATTTCAGTGCTGTGTTTAATGCAGCACTTTAAAGTCACGTGGAAAAATAGTTTATTTTAGCGACATTTAAAAATGATCAGAAGTCACAAAAAAGGTGTCTTTGAAAAATAGACGTACGAAATAAATGACGAATTTCATGTATTTAAACGTAAATTCAAACCTTGGTTTTCGACCATAATCCGTTCCAGAAGGCTGTTCGAAAACCGATTTGTTGGAAAACCGAAATCACGATCTTTTTAAAAAAAAATCTTTATTGAACATGTCTGTTCACAATGGAATGCTACACGACGAATTGTTCCTCGTGTAAGGAAAGCGAGAGGAGTCAAATGGTGCATTCAAGTGCGCTCAGTTTGTTCGCGAACCGAAATTCGGGCGTCATCCGAGGCATAAAAAACTCTAAATTTTTGCTCGAAAACCGATTTGGTCGAGAACAGAGACGTTCGAAAACCGAGGTTTGACTGTGTTCCCTTTCATCAAGAATTTTGGCACCAGACACGAATGTTTACCAAAAAAAAAAAACATTTACGTAAATATTTTTTACAATTCATGTAAGTGGCGGATACATGATTTTCACTGGTCAGCAGCAACAACATTATAATGAAATGTAAAATGTATAGAATGTGAAAAAATAATTTTCAATCCAATATTTTAAAAAAATTGATTTTTTTTTGTTTTTGTTTTTGTTATTTCAATAAGTGCCCCATAATTAGGTCAGATCATTCTCTGTGTCTTAAAATGGATTCATCATTTTGTCATTCCATGAAGTTGATTGGCTGGCATCCTGGTAACGAAATGATGCAATTCTCTTGCACGGCGTATCGGAACCTTCAACTGCGTCAACATTCAAAAATCAAGTCAATACAAGAGAGGGTGAATGGATGTTACACTCATTGCAGCCCCCGGTGATAAGAACAAATAGGGGGTCTCACATGAGTGGGGAACAGAGAGTGGGGGGCGGTTCATTATGGTGGTGTCAAACATTCACACGCAAGAATCCAGAGAAAGACGTGAAGCGTAGCGAGGCCTCCTTATTTCCACAAGAGAAGCCGGTGTCTATTTTTAGCTTGCCGCGCCTCTTTAGCTTGCCACGCACGTTCGGGGCAGGCGGCGGGCGGGGATGGATGCTGCCTCAGACTTACTGCTGGGAGGGGGCCAGGGGGGGTGGGGTTAGGGGGGGGAATAAAAAAATAGGCCTGCGTGCTTGTCGTCATCCGCCTGGTTTTTTAATCTGCCTTTAGAGCGACCAATAATCCCGAAGGACGAGCACGTGGCGGCCGAAACTGCGTCGCTCATGTGATGGGCACCCTTTGCAGAGCGGGGCAAGGGCGGGGCACCGGAGAGAGGGTGCGCGAGGGAGAGGCTGGCTGAGTGGGCAGCATGCGACATGGCTGCCTCAAGTGAGGAAGACAGAGGTAATAAAACCAAAAAACTGGTGATGTCACGAAATCATGAATGCTGCCCCTCTTTGTGATCCAGGGGCAAAACCCTCTCTCGAAACCCATCCAGGTCAAATTACGGCAATCTCCTCAAACCCCTCCCAGATGAACCAATCGTTGGATGACCCCCCTCTTTCAAAACCCACCCAGGTCTGTTTGTTCTAACCTCAGGGCGCCCCTCTCTATCGCCCCTCTGGTAGACCAACCTTCTGTCTTAAAATCCAGTCAGATCTGTTAGCTCCAACCCAGAGGTGCCCTGCCCCGCCCCCATCAGTGAAATCCACTCGGTGGGCAAAACCAGAGGCGCCCCTCTATCGCCCCTCTGGTAGACCAACCTTCTGTCTTAAAATCCAGTCAGATCAGTTAGTTCCAACCCAGAGGTGCCCTCCCCCCAGCCCCGCCCCCCATCAGTGAAATCCACTCGGTGGGCAAAACTAGAGGCGCCCCTCTCTATGGCCCCTGTGGTAGACTAAACTTCTGTCTTAAAATCCAGGCCGATCTGTTAGCTCCAACCCAGAGGTGCCCTCCCTCCCGCCCCGCCCCCCATCAGTGAAATCCACTCGGTGGGCAAAACCAGAGGCGCCTGCTTCTTTTAAAACCCACCCAGGTCAGTTCTCACATCTGCGTCAAACCAACCCAGGGGCGACCCTACGTCTGCAAACCCAACCAGGTGAAACAACCCAAGTCCACAGGCACCACAGTCTCAAGATCGGTTCCCCCATTCCTGTCAACCAATCTTGATCAAGACCCACCAAGGTGAGCGGGCCAAGGGGCGATCCTCTATCTTCAAACTCACCAGTCAATTGGTTCCAACACAGGGGCACCACCCTCTCTCAAAGCTCACAAAAGCAATGTGGGGGGGAAGCACCCCCCTTCCCACCCAAGTCAGATCGCTCCAACCTAGGGACCCTCTTAAAATCCGTAAACTGACCCGCCCCCTAAAACATACCCAGGTCGATTCACCCGTTTGTGTCAACCAACACAAGGTCGCCCCTTCCTCAAATCCCACCTAGGGCCAATCCGTCCCTTGGTGAGAACCAACCAAGGGGCACCCCCACTCCGCTCTCTCGCTCCGAAAACCCAAACGCTCCGTCCACCGGGTCAAACGTCGCTGGGAGTCCGCGCCCGCTGCGCCACGCTGGCGGGAATACATCCGCAGCACACCAACCACAGCGCCTTCTGGATCTCTTGGTTCCGGAAGGCGTAGATGACCGGGTTGATGACCGAGTTATAGGTGGCAGGGACCAGCGTGGCGTAGGTATACAGCGGCGGGTATGTGTAGTCGGCGATGAGCGAGTAGACGGTGAAGGGCATCCAGCAGGCGGCGAAGGTCCCCAGGATGATAGCCAACGTGGAGACGCCCTTCCGCGTGGTGACGTAATGCGGCGAGGCAGCCAGGAAGTGATGCTGCAGGGCGATCTGGTGGGCGTGACGCATGACAATCTTGCAGATCTGCACATAGAGCTGCAGCATGAGGCCGAACAGGAGCAGGAAGGAAACGGAGAGCACGGCGATGTTGTTCTTAGTGAGCGGGCGCACCACGCTGCACGTGGCCTCCTCGGCCAGACAGTTGACCCCTGTGACGGGAAGCAGACCCAAGCATAGCGAGAGCCCCCACAGGAGGACTAGCATGGTGTACGTGAAGGCCGCGGTACGCTCGGAGTTGTAGGTTAGGGCGTAGTAGAGCGACAGGTAGCGGTCGATGGTGATGGCTAGCAAGCTGAAGACCGACGCGGAGAAGGAGGCCACCACCAGGCCCACTGTGAGAAGCTGGGCCGAGTCCGACTGGAGCAGGTAGGCACAGGTGAAGTGCAATACCAGGCCTAAGCCGGCCAGCAGGTCCGCCAAAGCCAGACTACCGATGAGCAGGAACATGGGCGCCCGCAGCGCCGGGTTCTGCCAGATCACCAGGACCACCAGAGCGTTCTCGCAGGCGATCAGAGTCCCCGACGTACACAGGACCA
The DNA here is from genome assembly GCA_018466805.1 of Hippocampus abdominalis. NCBI lineage: Eukaryota > Metazoa > Chordata > Actinopteri > Syngnathiformes > Syngnathidae > Hippocampus > Hippocampus abdominalis. The sequence continues at coordinate 9,111,365 of CM031712.1, read as the reverse complement.
CGTCCCACGGGTTGATGAGCAGGGGCAGTTGGCGGGGCGCGAGGGACTCCTCGACGGGGAACGTCGCCGGAATGCTGACGTTGTCCGTTGGACCCCCGCCGCCGCTGGCCCACGCCGTGGGGTCGGGGCTCAGCCAGCTGGGTGGTTCTTCGCTCATTGTGGCCCCCGTCTGAAAACACAAACGCCATTGAGACTAGTTTGGTATGGACGACCGTTTCCCAACCATTGAGGACCCGGGGAAACAGAACAATCCATTTTCAACGTTCTCATGAATTTGAGAACCAATAATCAATGAAACGGAGTGACAGAATTTGCCTTACGATGCCGTCATGTTGACAAATCGGACAGGGAGAGTCAGAGCTTTTGTCAACTTTGCTTCATGAAGTTGTGAATGAAAAATACATGACATTAAAACTCTGGAGAATCCAAGAAGCCTTTTCTTCTTTGGAAAATGATTAATTATAAACTAAATGACTGCTATATGTTCACTGAACACCAAAATACAGTCAAACCTCGGTTTTCGTCCATAATTCGTTTCAGAAGGCTGTTCGAAAACCGAAATTGTACGAAAACCGAAACCACGCTCTTTTTAAAATAAAAATGTTGACTGAACACGTCTGCTCACAATGGAAAGCAACACGAGGAAGCGTCACTTCCTGGTGTAAGGAAGGTGGGAGGAGTCAAATGTTGCATTCAAGTGTGCTCAGTTTGTTTGAGAACCGAAATTTGTTCGTCATCCGAGGCATAAAATACTCTAAATTTTTGGTCGAAAACCGAGACGTTCAAAAGCCGAGGTTTGACTGTATCTGTTTTTTCAAATATTTAATGCTTTAATCCTAATTTACGATTTGGGCCAAATTTGACCCTTTGGGATTTAAGGGTAGCATTTGAGTAGCAGAATTTATAGGGGCCAAATTTGACCCCGTGGGTTCTCCAGGGTTAACACAACAGGACAGGTTACCCCCCCGCCCCCGCCCCAACTTTTGCTAACATGAAAGCCATTTTTCAACATTATCAAACCACAAATCAATTTGACAAAAATTCTTTAACCTTTTGATGTACAGTGGTTACTACAGTGGACATCTTATCATGTTATCAGGTTGCAGGGTACATGAAAGAGTTAATATGCCTTCACAGAGGTTTGTAAATATGACATTGATTCATCCATCCATTTTCTGAACTGCTTTATGCTCACAAGGGTCAAACGCGGGTGCTGGAGCCTATCCCAGCTGTCTCCGTGGCAGTTGGCGGGGGCCACCCTGAACCGATTGCCAGCCAATCGCAGGGCACACAGAGACGAACAACCATCCGCGCTCACACCCACACCTAAGGACAATTTCGAGTGTTCAATCAGCCTGCCATGCATGTTTGTGGAATGTGGGAGGAAACCGGAGTACCCGGAGAAAACCCACCAGGGCAGAACATCCAAACTCCACACAGGGAGGCCGGAGCTGGGATCGAACCCATGACCTCTGCACTGTGAGGTTGACGCACTAACCACTGGACCACAGGTAAATATGACAGTTTTTTCAACATGCAATGCATTTTAACATGAATAATCCGTTAAAGTTTATAAGGGGGAAAAAAACATGAATAGGCCTTCCCCTACTTATGCCAACACTGCAGTGCATTTTTCAACTTTTTCATGTACAGTCAAACCTCGGTTCTCGACCAATTCGGTTTTCGACCAAAAAATTCGAGTTTTTTATGCCTCGGATGACGAACAAATTTCGGTTCTCGAACAAACTGAGCGCACTTGAATGCACCATTTGACTCCTCTCGCCTTCCTTACAAGAGGAAGTGACGCTTCCTCGTGTTGCTTTCCATTGTGAGCAGACGTGTTCAGTAAACATTTTTATTTTAAAAAGAGCGTGGTTTCGGTTTTCAAACAATTTCGGTTTTCGAACAGCCTTCTGGAACGTATTATGGACGAAAACCGAGGTTTGACTGTATTTGTGAATGAAGAGCGCGTTTCTCCTCATGACCAAAATTCATTAATGACCCAGGCAGAACTCCGCATACCAATCATTCATTCATTCATTCATTCCCCGAACCGTTTATCTCCCAAATTTTGCGAAATACGCCACTTCTCACCCATTTTGACCAACATCGCAATCAGTTATCCGCACGTCTTCATGGTGGCAAATCCATTGACATACCCGCTCGGATATAGTCGTTTAGTGAAAACGACTCAGCTGATCCCCACGTAACCTTGCGCCTCGGGGAACAGACCTCATGTAATTCGTGATACAAAAGGACGATTTTTACATTTCTCAATGAATAATAGTGAATCCCACATGATTAAAATCAGTCACATGTGGGGTGAGGAGCCAAAATGTCAGGCCCTTGGCGAAGCTCTGAGCTCTGTACTGACTCATCGAGGCATCCCTGCCACATCTTTCAATTATCAATGGAGGTGGGTGAACGGCGTCAAAGCGCATGGCGGGCCGAACCGGCGAAGAGAATATGAACGCCGGTGGCACGAGGCCGAGCCACCCCGCCCCGTGCAACAGCAGCATGCACCCAAAGTGGCCATATGTTACCGCTACTGATATTCTTGCTACTCCACGTCAGTCGAAAGGATGCAAGGGAAGGTGGGGGGCGGAGGCAGGGGGGGGGGGGTTGACGGACGCATTATTTCCCCACCCCGTGTGTCACGGATGCTCAATGCGGCTTACCTTGAGACTCGGTGAGCTTGACGCCGGAGCCGTTCACAGGCAGCCTTTTACATCCATGGCGCTGGATGGAGAGGAGGAGGTGGGGAGGGAGGGGGTGAGTCAAGGTGGGGGGGGGCGGATGCGGCTCCTCTTTCGGCTTGGTGATGCAAGGATGGATCGAGAGAGAGAGAGAGAGAGAGGAGGGAGGAGAAGACTGCGGCTGCGTGAGGGCATGACAGAGGAGGGGAGGGGTGGTGCACTGATGGAGAAGGGAGGGGGGAGGGGGGGACCTGCGTCCGGTGGCGCGCCTTCCAAAAGAAAGGGAGGATTATTCCTCATTCGAAGTTCGGCCCATGAAATCCATCGCCGATCATCCGTCGGTGTGAGGGGTTACACACCCAGAAAAAGAAAAAAAAAGTGAATCCTGATAAATGAATTGGCTTGACAGCACGGTGGAGAAGCGGTTAGATCAGGTGTAATTTCCGAGCTTGATTTTTTTGTTTTGTTGCATTATTTTCGCTTTTCTTAGTGTCAGTGAAGTGATCATTAATTTCCGGGTTTTTTAAGGCTGTCTTTGAACGCCTCTCGAGTCGAACGAGAAGAGACGCAGACGTGTCCATGTTTGTGGAGACTGTTAAAAAACAAAGTGGACGTTTTTAAAAAAACAACACAGCTCTCCTTTTTCAGAGCTGCAACATATATCTATATCTATTTGAGCTATATTAGCCTACTATCAAAATCTTTTTCCATTTTCAAACAATTATCATAAAGCTCCAGGAGCCACTAGATGTCGCTAAAGAGCCGCATGCGGCTCTGGAGTCGCGTGTTGCCGACCGCCGGGTTAGATGATGCTTCACAATTGTAAATGCCAAGGTTGAAATTTGAGCTCCAGTGTAGAGTGGGTAATTATAGAAGTCGTTGAAATCTGGTGATAATAGGGCAAAAAATAAATAAAATAAAATCACTTGGACATGTAGTTTTTGAAGGATGTCTGGAAATGGTCCAAGATGGCATCTTTCAACCAAAATGGCAACTGAATTTCATGTTGCTAGTTTAATTTTTTTTATTCCTTTTACTTTATGGGATATTGGTCCCCCCCAAAAAATGTAAAAGTCGTACTCTGAAGTATAAAAATATTGTGTGATAAAGTAACAAATTACAATTCTCAAACTTGCTATGGACACGCCTACTAAACAACCACCAAAAAATGAATCTGGGTGATTTTTTTTAAGAATTCCTGACCAAAAACGGCAGACATCATTTGTCTTTCCAGGCATCGATTGTCACTTTTTGTGGGTCTACTCGTGATACACAAACCTACCAAATTTCATCACCAAGTGAAACTGATGCTTTTTAATTTATTCATTTTTTTGTGGGAGAATTCTCAGATATGCTCGCCCCCAAATTTCATACTGCCAAGTGAAACTTTCTTGTGCAGCACCTGCCCCCCTGAGGGACTTATGTTTAAAAATAGCTCTTGTTGCAGCAGAAGTCAACGTCATTAGCAGCTAAGCGCCACTAAGGGGCGACATTGAGCTGGTATGAGTCATCACTGTGACTTTGAAGCAAAGACAGTACATCGCCTCAAGACTGGCTTTATTTCTTTTTCTTTAAAACAGAAAATGATCACGATTCAGGCCTTTCTCCTCCTCCTCCTCCTCCATTGCTCCCTCACGTTAAACTCACCAACACCTACAAAACGGTATCAAAAGTGCACCATAGTGTTATTAATACATCTCTGACATTTTCCAATAATATCTTTTTTTTTTTTTGGTAATATTTATACAAATACCATTCTGTACACTGTATAAATACACAATCCATGTTACCCCTTGTATCTTCTTAGTTTATGATGATTCCCAACTCGGATGAGGGAGAAACATGAATGATTAAAGACTCATTCGTCCCTCAAACTAGAACGCCACTCAAAAAAAAAAAAAAAAAAAATGAAACATCTGTACAAATAGGCGCACTAAGCCGTCCAAAGTATCCTCAACGTCGTTTTGTTCATTACTGCCCAATGGGCTACTGCTGCCGTGCATTTATTTATTGTCCGGCTGTTTTAGTCCCTGGACTGGTAGAAGAGGATGTAGCCTGACTCAGAGTTCTTGGAGATTTCCGAGGTGAGGCCGTAGAACTCCTCGATGGCCTGCGCGTCGATTTTCTGCACACGCACAAATATAGAGATTTAAAAAAATAAATAAATAAATACATAAAAATGTAAAGCGGGAAATCATCTTCACCTCCACGATGTCGTCATCGAACAGCAGCCAGAAGTCGTGACTTTTGACGATGGCGATGTAATGGCCTCTGTTCGGACCACTGGGGGGGAGACAAAAAAAAAAGACTAAAAAAATTATTCCCCCCAAAATATATACTATTGCAGAAAAGTATCAGGTATCTACTAGGATACAAAAAATATGTCATTGTGTCTAAATTACTTTTGTACATTTTTTTTTTTTTACTGAACTGTTATCAATCTGTAGAGGGGAGGACTATTTAGAAATGTCAATCTATATTTAAGTACAAATAAAAATAAATACAAATCTGATGATATGGTGAAAGTGAGGACTGCGAAAATATTACTTGATACTTGACAGCAGAATACCGTGTTTACGAGGGGTAAGGTGTTTCGACGGGAGGGCTTTCCTTGCTAATGCCTTTTTTTTTTTTATATTTCGAAACAATAAAATACAATTTAAGTTGAACTTGTTGGTTCCTTTATTCAAGACGTTTTTTTTAAATTGTTGTTTTTACCAAACATGTTTTGGCGGAGGTCTTTCGCCTTCTTCAGCGTCACATGTGTGTGACACATCTATCAGCTTAAAAAAAAAAAATGTCTGCGATGAAGCAACCAACAGGTTCAATTATACGAAAGAGACAGAATAAATGTTTTTCCCGTTAAAAATTTCACTTAGCATATTTTATCATCTACAAACAATTGACATTGACTAAGGGTAAGGCATTTAGAAGTAAGCCCTAAAAACACGACTTCATTTTTATGTGCCTAAATACAGAGTACCAGATTTGGGATGAGGCATTTGAGGGACAGCATTTTTTTTTAAGAAATGCATTTTTTGGGGGGAAAATATTTATGTAAAAAAAAAAACACATATTTCCATAAATATTTGCCAGCGGTCTTTACTCAACTAAAGAGTATATGGGGTTTATATATATATATATATATATATATGGGGTATGGCATTTCTTAACTCATTCAGTCCCAGCCAATTCTGGACCAAGTCTGAAAAGACGTTTAAAAACGTCTTTGGGAGTGAACGAGTGCATTTGCTTCAAAGCAGGGAGAATTGAAGTTAACATCGATCTTGAGGGTCGCTTGCCTACCTCCCACAGTGCACGACCACGGCGACCAGGTCGTAGAGCCTCTCGGGATTGGTGGCGTCTCCGGACGTGTTGAAGAGGCGGAGCTCCAGTGGGAAGACGACGCGGTACGACAGCTTGGTGTAACGCTGCAGCTGCTCCATGTACTTGAAACGCTTCAGGTGCAGGGCCAGGATCATCGGCAGTTTCTTCACACGCATCCTGCAGCGGCCCCCGGGAACGTGGCGTGGTGAGGAACCGACAGCGAAGTTTATTAGCATCAGTGTCATACATTGGTAAAAATTATCCTGTGGTGTGGGGGTGTGCTCAGAGTGATTTTTTTTTTGGTCCTGCCCGATCACCGTGGCCGATAATCGTAAAGCGGGTCAATATTTAAAGCAGGCTGCACATACTGTATACCGACAATTGAGGAAAGTTTGATTTGAAAGATAAGATGTTTCGGAAAGATTATCTTGAGCGATTATCCTGTGGTGTGGTGTGTCATTTTTACTCCCCGATTTGATCGGAATTAAGCCTAGGCCGAGATCGTAATTGTTACCTGTCAATATTTAAGATGGCAAATGCTCATGTGCACCATAGTGAACAGCTAAACTAAGAGTTAGCATAGGCGATTATCGTTAGCCGTGCCGTCCATCTGATTTATACCCCATAAAAAGAGCAGAAAGATGCAGATTTTTTCTTTTTTAATCGCCATTCCACCATTAAAAAAAATGGGCTGAAGATGTTTAAACCTACCTCTTGTGTGCCTCCTGCTTGCTCCTACATTCTTCACAGTAGTATTTGTACTCACTGCACAGGGTCTCTGTGTTGCTGAAGCCTCTGAGGGGCAGAACACGGCTCAATGCGGACTTCCGCACGTTTGATTCCCGCCGCGGACGAGCGAAGGCAGGCCACGTGGAACGGGCGTTACCTGAGGCAGTGTGTGATGGAGGTATTCTGTTCGACATCCACAGAAAGGTCCAGAAAGTCCTCATCTTTGCTGCTTATCTGGAAGGAACAAAAATGGACAAGGATGATACAGTTCCACTCCAGTCCTGTAGGCGGCGGTGTTATAAAGTCAAGTGATATCAACAGAGGTTCGCTGGGGTAAGAGGAGTCTTCTCAGGTCAAGGTATTGCCAAAATAAAAATTAACTTTCTGCTTTTTTTTCCCCAAAAGAGTAAAGTTCCAAGAAAATGTTTAAGGTCCAACTAAAGTCTGGTCTCAAAAATTAAAAACAAATTTTCTCCACGTTGCATGGGCTTCTCCTCTTGACTCTTTCTAGTCCTTTTCCTTTCTCTTCTCCCTCTCCCTCTGCTCCTTTATTTCCAGGACAGTACTATGGTTCTCCATATTAATGTTAGTGGTATTTTGTGTTCCTCAGGGTTCATTTTAGGGCCCCTTCTGTTTTCATTGTATTTGCTGCCCCTGCGTTCCATCCAAAGAAAGTAGGGTATTTAATTTTACTTATGTGCTCGACAAAGTTGAGTACTTTATCGACAGCAAACAAGCTGAAAGCGAATCAACAGCGCCTCTGCAGGTCAGAGGAGAGTATTGCACTCTATTTTGTGACTGATCAAAAAAATCAATCACACAAAATGAACCTTATTTAATTAATTTATTTTTTTTTTTTTACAATTAATAAAGTGACTAATGTACTATTACTACTAATGTACTAATACTACTACTACTAACTGTGCATATACAAGAGAAGATGGCGGCACTGGCGGTACCGTTTCGCAAGTGAGGCAGCGGGTCTCGTTGGTGAGGGTGCCCTGGAAGATCTCGTGCACCCAGGTGGGCGCAGGCGTGGCGTTGCTGTTGTTGTTCTGCGAGTCCAGGGTGCCGTTGGCCAGGCGGCCGTTGGTCTTCTCCTGCTTGCGCTCCTCCTGGAGCAGGTCGGCGATGGTGTTGAGCAAGTAGTTCAGGAACTCGTGGGCGTCCTGCTGCATGTAGTTGTCAAACAGCTCTGCTTGGAGACAAGAAGAAATTAAATGTTTTGGAGGGGGGGGGTTTCTCCATATCTTATTCCTGATTTTTTTTCTCGCACGGCTGTATTTATTTTTTTTTTTAATCATTCTAATTCACTTGAATCAAGCGACAAAAATCATTGAAGTGCCCAGACTTTGAAATTCGAAATTTGTAGGGGCTGGGGGTGCCTGAGCATCGTTCTTCTTCTTACCGTTCTCTTTGCGCAGGCGCGTGATGAACTTCTTTGGCGGTATGACGCCGACTTTCCTCTTCTGGTTGGCGATGCTGTGGAAGAGGTCGGCCAGGCAGGTGAGCAGGTTCTCCTTGCGCCGAGGCTGCCCGCGATAGGCCAGGATCTTCTCCCGGAAGGGCCGGCAGAAGTAGAGCGCCTGCAGCACCGAGTTGCAGTAGCAGGTGTTCCCAAACTGGGGGTGGGGGGAAAAAAAGGAGCTTTTTTTTTAGTCCCCGATCTGCTCGGAATTCATCCACAAGTGGTGAAGGTGACGTACGTTGACCAGGCCGAAGTAGTGCTCATTGACCGGAAACTGCTCAGATCCAATCTCTTTCTCCAGAGCAGAGGCATTGGCGCCCTGTGAAGGCCAAACAAGACATCAAACGCTTTTATCATCTTGGTCATTCAAATACAAGATGTATGGCGTTCTAAAAGTCATTTTGATCGCAAAAGGAAGTGAACTCCCCCGGTGGCCATTCACTGGTAGAATGGATGTCGTTGCGTGTGTACAAATAGCCATGGATCGCGAAAGCGAGAAGTGTTTGGTAAAAAGAAAAAAAAAAGGTGCAAATTGTCATAATCAATCATCAAGACCGAAGCATTAATGTCTCATAAATCAGATAGTTTATTGTCATGCAGATTATCTCATTGCTTATATTTGTCAAAACAAAATCACGGGAGGAGGACTTTCATCAAAAATGATCACATATTAATTTCCTATCCTGAGGGGGGAAACAAACACAATCGAATTGCTTCTCAAAGCCGTTCAGGCCTAATTATGAGGGAAGAACTGTTTTAGATTCACGGCCTGCAGATGTTTATCATGCTCTTATTTACAGTCAGCATGACTTTACGACTCTGCGAGCGTAAATCAGAGAAAACACTGGGGCGCACCCCTCCTTGGGAACAGAAATGCAACTACGTCGTAACTCGAGGACACCTGTATATGCCGTTGGAGTGTACAAGGAGCTGGAAGCTCTCCACAACTGCGCAGCTGATGTTCAACCATGTCGTCATTGCCTTGCGTTGGGAATACCAAGTCGCCTGTCAAAAAGGCCAAACATCTCAATTTGACTCTTGCGCCTCGTTCCCTTGTCTAACAACATCCAATTAACGCCGCGTTTGTACGTCGATTCAGCAGATGTGCGTTCCAGTTGCTCGCGAGCTGTCACTTGTATACTGCTTGTTAGCCTGACATTAGCTAGGTGGCTAACTAGCGCCCTTCGCTGCTACAAACGGGGGTTCGAAAAAGCACACCAATGTGCATAATCGGCCGTACGGAAAGCAAGCGAAGACGCGGCCAAACATCGCGCGACACTCACCATGGTACAAAAAGAGGCAAATTTGGAGACTGTCATTAGGATTTCCATTCAGCCAGCGCCATCTTCCATGCACACCGCCTCGTTCAAGTAGATGACTGCTTTGCTCGAGCAGGAGCAGCAGCCAGGATCCCAGGCAGTTGAGGGGAACAGAGGCTAATACATAAAAGCGAGAGCATTCGCTGCAAGTTACTTCCGGGTTGGGCAACGGGCCAAATCAACTTTAACACTGGCAGCACGTGAAGAGTTTCAGGCTGAAGAACGAGATGATTCGCTGCGAGTAATTTCCGTATCGGCCTGCACCCAATGCCGTCGTCGCCGATAGTTGTTTTTGTTTATTTTGGAACCAAGTTTCTAATTTTAGGTCGCCACGCGTAAAAACGAATAAAGGTGGTATCGCAACCACGTTCGACAAGCGCGATTATGTCATCAAAATCGACATAGTAACTCCACTTAGCTTGTAAGCACTGCTATGAACCTGAAAAACTACAGTGCCTTTTGCGCATGCGTGTTAGTGGCGTGTGAAGCCTATTTCCGCCTGTGGCAATGCTAACGTTTAATAAAAAACATTTTATGTGCATTGAAAATGACAAACTCACAGACTTGGTTGCAAGACAAATAAAGATCACATTTAGATTATTTTTCAGCAAAACGACGTCTACACATAGCCCAGACTTTCTTAGCAATGGTTCATGGCTGTCAAAATACCAAATTATGAGATAGTATCTTATTATTTTTACCAGTAAAAAAGAAAAGAAGTAAAAATAATAATGTAAAGTAATAAATGTGAAATACTAAGTCATAATTGTTATGAAAAATGAACGTGTGGAATTTTGAAAATACATATTTACAGTGAAACAATTTTATATGCTTTACTTTTGTTCCATGTCTAAAATGAACAAAAAACATGTGACTTTGTCGAATATAATGTATTTGTTCCAGGCTACGTACAAGCTATTTTTCTACCTTTTTGTTCAGGCAAGTACACGCGGCAGCACAACTCGGCAGCCAGCAAGGCGGAGCTTGAGGTCCTCGAGTCTCTCTTTCTGCCGTACCCGCCATCTTGTTCAGACCCGGGGTAAGATGTTCTCTGGTTAAAATAATAAATTTCATCACAAAATATTCCCGCTTAGTGGACATTTACATTCGTGTATGTAGTACAACACCCCTCTTGTACATTGGTGGCGAAAATAGCCAACCAACTTTCCGGGAACGAAGAGAAAAGGCCATAAGTGTGAGTCGCAGCTGCGGCGTGGTTCTCCATGTGGGCCTCGAAGGCAATATTACCACACTTTTTACACACATTCGACAGTTCTTCGGCTTTAACAATCATTTCTGCGTGTTTGCGTTAGTTGTCAATGTTACCAAATGTTCCTAAATCTATTTGAGGTGTTATATGCGTCTACATGTGACGCGGAGCTCCTAGCTGTTACACAGGCTAAATATACAGTAATAGCAGTAGTTGCATTTACGTGTTGTAAATGGTTAAACATGCAAATCTCTGTTAGTCATTTATAAAACTGCAAAAAATAACAAAACTCAAAATTCCTTCTTGGTCATATCTTATACACGCTTCACATATTGACTTTATGTTTTGTTTTTACAGTAATCAGGCATCATGACTAACACCAGAGGCAAGAGGAGGGGGACCAGGTACATGTTTAGCAGACCATTCCGCAAGCATGGTGAGTGTTTTCCCTAAATTATGCACACGCCTGCAGTTGCTGAAAGCCGTTTACGCTTAATTTCCTTCCAAATTGACAGGCCCAATTCCCCTGTCTACTTACATGAGCATCTACAAGAAGGGTGACATTGTTGACATCAAGGTAAGGATTTGAATTTAAACGATCTTTCATGAGACAGCTGTCGGTTACGAAACGTGAATTAGAGATAGTGTGCAATCTAGATTGCTTTATGATCCTGTATTTTAAGTACATGTTGAAAGTTGAGTTTTAAGTTATCGTTTGAAATCTATTACATCTATATGAAATTGTAATTAGGGACTAGCATGGTGACTGGTTGTGCGCACTTTCTCTCAGGGCACAGGTACCGTTCAGAAGGGTATGCCACACAAATGCTACCACGGCAAGACAGGGCGCGTGTACAACGTCACCCAGCATGCTGTCGGCGTCATTGTCAACAAGCAGGTCAAGTAAGTACACATCGCACAGACACGCACGGGATGTCAATGCCTTAAAAATGATTGATTAGTTGCTTGGGCTAAGCAGAGGGGTAAGGCAACCCCATGTTCACTTTGCCACCGGGACAGTTGGTGTCCACTGTGGTCATTCATGTGGGGGAAATCACTCCGACCTCCAGCATCCTCGGCCTCGACCGCCCTGTTGGAGCTGAGGCGCTAGCGGGGTTACAACAAATTATGGCAGATGTTTAAAAACTTGCGATGTGGGCCGAGAAAGCTTAAGCTGCCCCGGTAAGAGAGAGAGAGAGAGAGAGCCCCCCCTTTTCAAACTTTGGGGTTTTGGGTGATTTTTGCTCCAGGGGCAAGATCCTGGCCAAGAAGATCAACGTGCGCATTGAGCATGTGAAGCACTCAATGAGTCGCGCCAGCTTCCTGAAGCGTGTCAGAGACAACGACGCCAAGAAGCTGGAGGCCAAGCAGAACGGCACCTGGGTGGAGCTCAAGCGCCAGGTAGGAAGGAGCACATTAAAAAAAACTGCTGCCACAAAGCCATTTGTGGTTGTGTGTGTTCTTCGCAATCTGCTTTGAATGTAACTTCTTTGTGTCACGTTCTGTTCTCTGCAGCCTGCTCCTCCCCGAGAGGCTCATTTTGTCAGCACCAAGAAGAATCAGCCCAGCTGCTGGAGCCCATACCCTATGAGTTCATGGCATAAAGTGGCTGATAAAATTAAAATGTTTGTACACAACTGTCACCGATCACGCTTCTCCTTTCACTTTAAAGACATCGCTCATGCTGAAAAGCATGAGAACAGGGCATCTCATTGAAAACGATTTGCTACACCGAGCAAAGTATATTTCATGATTATTCCTTGATTCTGATTAAAACTCATTCATAAACTCAAAATTACCCATGAAATGAGAATCAAGCATCAAATGTATGTCATAGAAATGGGCAGCAATTTGGTTCCTGAGAAATATTTTTTTACGGTAATCTTAGATTTGAGTAATACGGAAACTACAAAATTCTATAAGAAATCGAGATGCACCATTGGGTGTGATCAAATTGTATATTTTTTTTTAATATAAGTGAGATTTGAGGTTTTTTTTGATTGCATACTATGCAAATGAAGTTCTATATGCACTTTAATTATTTATGTGCATTTTGAGATGGAAGACTTTTTTAGTTAAAATATGTACATTACGAAGAATAGAATTAAGAACTTGAAATTAAATTTGCGTATTTTATAGGTAAGTTTTATGATCAGAGAATAAAATTACATATGAAAAATACTTTTGAGGTAAATTATTTTCTGATTAGTAATTTTTGAGACAAATGGGACCCTTGTACACTAAAAAAGTACTTGATTTGGGGTTGCACATGAATAAAATTAACTAAATATGTCATTTATTTTAAATGTCAGATATCTACCACAGTTTAATCACGTGGAAGTGATGTGTATACTGTACTGTATTCGAATTAGATAAATCCAAATAATTCTTGTTCGGTCTTGTAGTGTCAAAATGTCCACTAGGGGAAGATGTGCATCAAGTTTAATGCTCTTTTTGTTTTTTGATTTTTTTTAAGGCCTTGTTATGGATCAGAAAGGAAATTCTCCAGTTTATTTGTATTCTTGTTAACATTTCGGGAAAATTAACCTCAATGAACATTTGAGCATAATGTTTACCGCAGTCAACATATTTGATTCAATACGGAGCCATGGCCGGCTTTCTTGGTCCTTAGGAACACGTTGTAAATAATTACAATTATCAAACATTAAAAAACATAGAATGAAGCGATGGAACAAATGTTTTCCACGTGTGAGAAGGACCACTTGTTTAATCAGTGCAGGCTCAACTTGGCTGACTGCTGATGTGACAAATGGGTTTATCTGTTCCAACCTGGGTACTTTGTCCAATATTGACACAAATTAGCACCAATCTGCCCAGTTAGAGCCGAGGAGAAAGCGTGAAATCTGTGTACATGATAAAGAACACTTAATTTTGACTCGTGGAGATGATCTATTCTTTCATGCGGGGATGTAGAAATCTTGCCCCCCCTACCTCCAAAATTTTTGTCAAAAGTACTGTGCAGCTGTACATAATCCGCATGCCAGAAACCACCACTATTTATTGGTATGTACTATAAACATCTGAGGGTTTGTTGTTGTTTTAAAAAAAATATTCCTCTAAGGTTGACACCCGTCCCATAAAAATGGAATCGTCCTTTAATTGGGAATTAAATATCGCAGTTTATTGTGTGAAGAATGTGAAGATTGAATTTAACAATAATGAACAAAATAAAAGACAGGAAATATTACAGACAGCAATGTGGTTTTGGCGGGAGGTACGCAGGACCTCCTGAGGACCCCCGAGCGTTGCCTCCGTCTGGTGCCTGTCATAATCGTTGCCTAGTAACACGCTCACGACACGCTCAACACCAGGTTGCACCAGCAGTTTTAAAAATGTTAAAGATTGTTAAAAAAAAAAAAAAAAACGTTTTAAAAATGTCCGCTACAGCATATACACCCGAGACTTCACCGCCTCCTCAAAAGAGGAAACGGCAACAAAAAATATAGACGAGAGTGGGAGGAGCCAAACCCTCAAATATGGTTTGGTTTTGCCAAGGCGCCTTGAGGAGGGTCCCTTATTTCCAGGTCTGAAAGGTAGCAACCCTATTGTCTGTTTTCAGAATTGCATCAAATGCTCTCATTTGTGTGCAGCAGTCCAAAGGTGCAGGGTTTGATTCCGGCTCTGGCCTTCCTGTGTGGAGTTTGCATGTTCTCCCAGTGCCCGTGTGGGTTTTCTCCGGGTACTCTGGTTTCCTCCCACATTCCCAAAACATACATGGCAGGTTAATGGAGCACACTAAATTGTGCGAGTGTGAGCGCGGATGGTTGTTGGTCTGTGTGTGCCCAGTTCAGGGTGTACCCCGAAGAGAGCTGAGATAGGCTCCAGCACACCAAATTCAAAAATGGATGGATGGATTAACTCCCACGGGCCCTGAAGCCTGTTTTGGAGTTTTCCCCATGGAAATCCTTGAAGGCCCCTCAGGTCAGGAATTTCAGTCTTATCGGTGCTGAGTAGTATAAGGGGTTAAGATAAAAGATGGGAAAATAAAATGCAATTAATCACCTGCCAAGTTGGCAGTTAAAGCCCCATTCTATTGATCTAGGGTGTCTGCATTTTTTCTTGTAGTGTTTTAGATAAGGAAGTGCTGCTACGTTGGGATGCCAGTATTCCATCCTATTTTCTCATGAAGTAAAAAGAAAAAAACAACCAGGAATGTATGCTGTTCACAGGAAGTATTTAAATATAGTTCCATAAAGAAGCCAATCCAAAATGCGAAATGAATTAGCCGGCAGCCATTTTGGAATGAGCCGACCTAAAAAAAAATCTAAATATTTTTGTTAACTGCACCTCGCAGGTTCACCTGAACATTTGCATGACTCACAGAGGTTACTCATTGAATGAACAAGAAGCAAACACACATGAGAGAGGGGAAGGAGACACAAGTGTGTGTGTGTGGGTGGGGGGGGGGGGATATTTGGTAAGGTGTGTGGAGTATGAACTTAATCACACGTTTGACACACACACACAAACAGATTGAGTTTGTGCGCTCAGCAAGCAACATCGACCAGCCATGTTACATATTAACACCCCCCCCCCATCCCGCTCAATGTAATTCTAACTTTAATCTAAAAAAATGCATGATTAAAAAAAAAAAAAACAATTCTCCAAATATTTTGGCTACCATCTTGAAAAGAAGTTTCTTTTTGCGTAACTTTTTCTACGAAATATACAATTTTATTCACATAATATTCCGACTTTAATTTTCATGATAAATTAAAAAAAAATCAATAATAAATTCAGAATTTTTGTAACATTCTAACTATCGCCCCGGCAGATACTAATTATTTTTAGGCCGATGCCGATATATGGCAGAGAAAAATTCCCATTATCATTGGTTGATTAATTCAACAAATGTATCATGAATTAAAAACAATAACCATAACATTGGTCCCTTGATGCTTATGACAGTAAAAATATTAATTATCAGCAAAACGATTCACAGTTTTACAATACGTTGTGCTTGAATCTAAGTGAATGTTTGAGACAAGTGTGTAGTAGTGACAGAGGAAATTCCCACTATGGGCCAAACAGAGTGCACACTGTATCGATGTGTGTGTGTGTGTGTGTGTGTGTGTGTGTGTGTGTGTGTGTGTGTGTGTGTGTGTGTGTGTGTGCGTGCGTGTGCTAGGTGTGGTGTCAGCCTGGCTGCCTTTATCACAGAGTCAGGCTCATATATGTGTGCATACTGGGCCATGGGTATTGATCTTCCACCTGACAGCGGAGGGGGTAGGGGGGGGCGGGGCAGGGGTTGGGGACCGGATGGGGCTGATAAGCGCGTCGCCCGACCCCCCCGGCGCACTCACCTGAAGCGTGGGAGGGCACTGAGGTAACGTCCAACAGGCTCTCAATAGGCCTCATTCACAGCGGCCAGTCAAAAGGTTTCACATGGGAGCAGAGGGTGATGTTTAGACAGCGAGATAGCGGCCGCTGAATTCCTACCCGTTGTTTGTTTTCTTGCATTTGTTTCATTTGCTCACCTTATAGATTCTTTGTCATCCGCAAAGCAGTGGAAGGAAATGTTTTCTGAAGATGGAACCCAGGGGGAGCAAATAGACTGAGAACAGTAGGGTCTCTAAAATTGAACCCTGTGGAACACCATATGACAGTGGGGCAGAGCAGGATTCAGAGCAACTAAGGCTAAAACCAAACTTTTTTTATTAGTAGTATTTTTATTTTATTTTTATATATCTAGTACTTGTCAGGTGCAAGATTTAAATAAATAAAACACCTTACAAAGTATTGTGTAATGAAGTTAACGACAATTCTCAAACAACAGATTTTTTTTCGGTGGCTACAAATGTGCAGCGATACAAAATGAATCCCTTGAAAATGAACTCCGAAACATTATGTATATTAACCGACACAAACAAAAACGAAGGACATTTTTGGTGTAGTTATAGTTCATTTTATGTATTTTTCGAAACATTATTGTAATGTAGTTTCAGTTAGTTGTCGTTTTTTAAAACCATTTTCACTGTTACCGCTGTCAATTTTCATGTTTTTCATTTTTGTGTGTGTTAGTTTTTTGGTTAACTATTATAAACTTGGTGTCCAGCAGTGTCATTTTTTTGGTCATGTTTTAATATTCTAGAGGCCCCATTTTTGATGACTAATCCTTCAAATGATTATAAGAGTTGTGATGCCATACTGGATATATTTTTGTTTTCAAAACTCTTCGAGTGCATAATTGCATGAGGTTGTTTTTTTTTTTTGGGTGACGTCAAACGGCTGAAAATTTGAATTTCTTAGCTCTAAAAATGTTTCGAATGGCACGAGCATGGAATTTTTTTTGCACTTTACTGTGTTTGAATTTATGCTAAACACTCCACCTCAAGTACACCGTTTACTTTGGAAAGCTCCATTCACTCCCAGTTTGGTTTCTGTGTGTGTTTGAGAGACGAATCTCTCAGCATCTCGAGAAAACTATATTGGTGCGTTGATAAGATTAAGCAGCGCGCGCGTGTGTGTGTGTGTGTGAGAGAAATGCAGACAGTCGTCTCCCTCCCGGAGACACGGATGACATTTTTAAAGCTGAAATCAATCAATCAATGCGGATCAAAGGGTGGAGGACTTTTACAATGCTTGAGCAACAGTGCGATCACTATTACAACCCTCGTCAGCCTTCATCCTGTTCAAGTTGCTTTACTATTTACTGTTTTTCCCAATGTGATCATTTCTTTCAGCATTTTTTATTTTTTTTTGGTACTGTTCAAAATAAAGGACTCCCCCTTTTGGTCCTCCAGAGTGGTTTGATCCAATAAGTTAAATCAAGCACAGGTGCGTAACCAGATGTAGGTCAGTCGTTGTCCTGCCCCTAAAACATTTTTTTTTTTTTGTTGTCGTCATCCTCAAACACAACATTGCACCTGATTTATGTTAAAGATGGGAGAGAGTTTGGAAAGTGTGAAAAGTTACATCTGCTCGTTTTTTGACTGTAAGGCCAAGTTCACAAAGTTGTGGAAGCTTGAGGCCCACCTGTGTAAGCACACCGGGTTGGTAAGTGACACCCCCCACAAAAAAATTTGATGTTTTGATGTGATAGTGTTTTGATAGTGGGGGGTATTTTCTCTAGAAACCGTTCTCCTGCGAAAGCTGCGACAAGACTTTCCGCAACCGCTATGCGCTTGCCAGGCACGAGCTCAACCACAGTGGCGAGAAGCGCCACAAGTAAGAACCTCCTCTTCTCTTTTATTGAAATAAAGACCTGAGATGTTTTGTCCTTTTTATTTTTGTCCCAAAAGGTGCACGACAGACGGCTGCTGTGAAGTGTTTTTGCGAAACTCCGGCTTGAAAAATCACATCGCTCGAGTGCACCAGCACAAGGAGGGACAATATCAAGTAAGATTTTTAACCTCTTAACCTATTTTTAAAATGGGCGGAGCCCTCTGAAAGAGATGAGGGGAAGAAAAAAAACTGTTGTAGTACCAAGTCTGACCTGTGGCGGTAGCATGGAGCCACACTCCAGTCAGACTGCTGCAAACCGTAATGAAGAAGAGTAGCTAAAATGGAGGGAGCTAGGCTAACTGTTACCTCTTCCGGTGACTAATTTCATAATTGGGCTGATATTCACAAGTTGAAATCACTGAAATTGGCTCGGCCCAACTAGTTTTTATCCACGCAAGAATTTGTAAGCGTAAATGGTCAACAGGTTTAACATTTACGACGGACAGAGCAATTTACGAGCCGAATGGGGAAATTGTTCTCAATATTGAGGTTCGGCCCAATTATTGGTATTGGTGTGCCCTACTTTTCATATCGAACAAGTTTGAAATTTATTTGTCTGCCAAGACACTTTTTCTGAGTTAATTGGGCGGGTGGCGGGGGGTCCACTTTACACATCCCACATCAATAGTTAATCACTCAGCATAATCTTTTAGACATTCACTAATTGGGGCTTTTGGTGTCTATACAGGTGTGTGTGTACCTGGCTTTGACACCAGTAACTTTTTTTCCCCCCTCCAGTGTACACATCAAGGCTGCCAAAGTAGTTTCAACAAGAAGTACCAGTTGAAGACCCACACGGGGGAACACCAGGGCCATCTGCCTTTTTGGTAGGGAGCGACCGATCAGATGCTCGCATACCTGTCATTGTTTTTAAACGAGCGCTTTCTCGTTCTAGTTGTCATGTTGATGACTGTGCGCGGGAGTTTCCCTCGCTTGGCAAGCTGAAGCACCATGAGAACAAGCATAAAGGTCAGTTGATAAAACATCTGTGATGGGTTCCCAAACATTTGCTTTCAAGGGCTGCATCCAGAACATTTTTTGAATTTATTGATCAAGCTGAAACTGGAGATGTGAACATTTAAGCCTGTCTTGCAGCAAATATGAATTGACATCCAGCACTCTGTGATGTAGATTTCAATATTTTTAATGCGCACACTGCTCCTTGGAGACTTCAATCTTGCTTCCTCACCGACATACTGTGCAACAAGAGGGGTTCAAACTCTGTCGCGTTATGTTAAATGCTAATGTAAAGAATGCATGTGTATGACTTGACTTGACTTTAAGGTTACCCCTGTGAGGACGAGCTATGCACGTTCCTTGGAAAGACGTGGTCAGAGTACCAGAAGCACCGCAAAGAGCACAGAGGTAAGATGGCCGTTTGGTTAGTTTGCTGTCAGCAGGCCTCTTTGGTTATCCATTAGCGCAACCTCTTATTTATTTCTTCCACAGTTAAGGTGGCATGCCAGATGTGTACGAAGCAGTTCAACAACACGTGGTTTCTGCGCCAGCACGAGCTGCGCCACCATACCGGGGGAAAGCTGAACTTCTCGTGCCCGAAACAAGACTGCTCAAAGACGTTTAGCCGCCGTTTCAATCTGGACAGCCACGTCCTGGGCGACCACGAGGGAACGAAGCCCTTCAGCTGCGCGCAACCTGGATGTAACAAAAACTTTGTCATGAAGGTAAAACCAAAACAGGTCCTGATGCTAAATCCTATCTTTTAAATAGTTGAGTCGATAAAGGACTAATGTTCAGATGGCGATAGTCGTTCAAATGTGGTGCTTATACGCTTCCAATTCCGTTCTCAAAAATACAGCCATCAGGCAAATTTCCGAGGAGGATATCCAAAAATGTATTATCAGTACTTCAGGTGACACATTGAAATGCATGTTCAAGCCACATATGGAAGTGCTAATATAGAGTATGAAACCGTTTATCGTGAATATTTATTTCGTTTCTTGAGATGTAGCATAAACTGAGCGAAAAATTGATTTATAAGCCATAATTAAATATCAATGTTTTAAAAAAATGTAAATATGGCTATTGCAGCTATTTTGGTACCAAATGCATGTCGGTAGCCATTACTGTTGACATAGGGTATGTACATCCCCCGCTAAAAAATGTACCGAAACGTTCAACAGGTTTGAGAAGGCTCTCGTGGTTTTTAGGCACATCCCGAATTTTTTCCGGGAAGCTGAAAATTACTCCCTTTTTTGTGAGTAGTAGACTTGCTGACATTTTTTTCACTTGATTTTCCTAATGTAAAATCTGGCTCACTGAAGTCTGGGAAACACTCTCCAAAAATTCAGGGAACTAAGATTTGTATTAATGTGACTTTTTTTGGGGGGGGGCTGCTGCTGTTTGTTAGGAAAGTCTCTGGCGTCATGGAGTGGTGCATGATCCAGTCAAGAAAAAGCTGAAGGTAAGACTGTCTTGGCATAGATGTTTTCGGATTCACGGTGAGTTTCTATTTTTTTTTGTATGTGAAGCGAGGGCAAACATGTTTTTCTTCTCTCCCAGAAATTGCTCCCCAGGAAGAAGCAGCCATGGAGTGCTGCGCAGGCCAAGCTGCAGGCCACTGAGACCAACAAACTTGCTGCCAAACTGCGCAAAACTCATTTAGAGGACCTGAAATCTTGAGGCGATTATAATTTGATTGCTTGGGGGGAGGGGGGGGGGGGGGGGTTTGCTAGTTAATTTCTGTTTGGACATTTTTGTTTTGTTTGCAAAAAAAAAATAAAGCCTCACTCTTGCTCCAAATGCTAAAATGACACATTTGCTCATCTCGTTTTCTTTTCAGGAAATGTTTATTAAAACAAACGGGATACACACATTCACATATATAAAATTACAGGTGGTTGTCATGGTGATGGGGGCCTGAGCGCATGATGAGCCCCTGGTTGTGGCAGCTTTCTCAAATTAGGGCTTCGAGAGGCGGGGTTGTTATTTATCCGGATCCAGCACTGGTGTTGAATGTGAAAGGTTTCAACTTTTCGAACTGTCCACCTGGATGGAGCACTGGAATTTACAATTGCTGGGGGGGGTGGGGGGGGATACAGGACATACTGCCTGTAATTTGTGTATGTGGGTGACCCTCACCCCCAGCCGCTAAAGTGAAGCTGACATGAGCAGAGCAGTGCGTTGTGGGGGTCCAGTCTATGGAGTGGCATTGCACGATCTCCTCTCTTTTTGGTCCTCTATTAGAATCCCGGCGCGATATACAGTGAAGCATGTCCCAGTTAGTTCGACCAAGGCCCCGGGGCTATATGAGGCTGCCAGGCCAGGAGATGACTGTCAGCGCCACCCGGCTGCGCTGTTCCTTCAACATGGGGACCAGCGCAGAGTGGCTCATTCCCGCCGTGGACAGGCCGTTGACCGCCACGATCATGTCGCCGCACCTGATGAGGTCAGTATTGATTAAATCATGTAAGGTTTTCCGTTCCGTTTTTTCCGATCCGCTTATCTCACAACGATTGCAGGGGGGTGCTGGAGCCTATCCCAGCTGACTTTGGGCAGTAGGCTGGGGACACCCTGAACCGGTTGCCAGGCAATCGCAGGTCACACAGAGACGAAGAACCATCCGCGCACACACACTCACACCTAGGGACAATTTTGAGTGTTCAATTAGCTGCCATGTATGTTTTTGGAATGTGGGAGGAAACTAGAGTACCCGGAGAAAACCCACGCAGGCCCAGGGAGAACATGCAAACTCCACACAGGAAGGCCACAGCTGGAATCGAACTCGGTACCTCTGCACTCTGAGGTCGATGCGCTAACCACCGGGCTGCCTAGGTGAGGTTTTAATGTTTTCATTTTAAAATGAGTGATTTTAATAGTATGGTAGTTTAATCCGAATTGGATTTATACGTAAATTATGAATAAACAGTTTCAATGCAGTCTACATCTGAAATCGTTTTTAGCCCCCGGGTTTCCAATTTTATTTTTTTTAACTACACATAGATTTTTAGATGTTTTTTTTTTTTTTTGGAAATTACAAAAGGGAGGCCGGAGCTGGTATTTTAACTGGTCATTTTTTGTGCGGGGGGAAAAAAAAAAAGGGAAAAACAAATTCCATAAGTAATACAGCGCTCTTGAAGAATGTAAACGCTTTGTAAGTGGGATTAAAGTGCAGTTTGTCTTCAATTCTTTTGAGTTAATTGTTGAGTGGCATCCAACTTACTTGAGGCGGCCATCGTAGTAGGCGGGGGTGCCGAGAACGATGGTCTTGATGAAGAAGGCCTGGTTGCCGTGGGTCTCCTCGTAGCCCCCCACGATGCTGAAGCCCCAGCTGCCAGGGTGGCTCCTCCGCAGGACGATCTCGTGGCTGCTGTGCAAGTAACTGCCAGCAAAAAAATGAGCAGAAAAGACCAACACAAATAAGATGCTACTTCTTTCAGGAAGTGCTTCGTCAACTCACCTGGGCAGCCCCAGCCACATGACCCAGGAGGGCGACCAGTTGGCATCAAAGTCGCTGTCGTGGGCGTGATTCAGCAGCTGGTCCCGCTGGCGCTCCTCCACCATGCTCACTTCCAGCACACGTAGCTGCACCGAGGCCGAGGCGGCGCTGGCTTTCAAGGTGCCCACCGCCTCTGTATGGCTCAGGTACGTCAAGTCCTGCCCGTTGATGCTGAGTAGAACGTCGCCTGACACGGGCGGGGGGGGGGGAGAAAGCACAGATGTACAATACAGTACAATACATCTTTATTTATGTTGCAATTTATACAATAGCTGCGGCTGTAACAAAGCACTTTCTGGAACAGTTAACATAAAATGACAAAATACAAGATTATAACAACACATAAGACACGGACAGTTATGCAATCATAACCATAATCCAGCCTGACGTCAGATGGTACTCTGCAAAAATTGGGGACAACAAATACTTGATTTGGGGATTGTAGTGATATCAAATCGATTTTCCCCATTGAAATGAATTGAAATGCCATTAATCGGTTCCGTTTATCTGAGGAGGAAGCAACGTGAGATGCGGAAGTGTTTGATACGAAACCCAATTTTTGCTGAAGGTTTTATAAAGTGAGAATTGAATTCTCTTTTGTAATGTAGAACTTTGTACGTGATTATTGATGTGTATATAATGACATGATGTGTTTTTTTAAAACTTGTTTCACGTTAACAAATCGAGGGATCGGTACTCTTTTGGTGTTTCAGTCGGTGGCGTTCTCACCTCGTTTGATTCGCCCGTCTCTCGACAAGCATCCGTGCGGTTGGACGCTGGTCACGAAGATGGGTAGCTCGCCGCTCTTGCTGCCCCGCCCACCCGCCACCGTCATGCCCAGAGATTCGTGGGGCTCCTTCTTCACAGTGATGTGTTTCTCTTTGCAGGTGACACACTGAGACAGGTCCTGGTGTGCACCGTAAAAGATTTGTGAGTTGCTTACAGCCCCCCCCCACCCCACCCCCCAAAATAAGGTGAGATATGGTTAAACATGGAAATCATGTGGGCAGTGTTTACCCGATGCGTGCTGGTGCGGGAGAGGTGTAAGGGCAGCGGACTGAGGCTGGTGCTGTGGTTAGGCAGGAAGTGATCAAGGCAGTAGAGATCTCTGGTGGAGCTGGATTTTGGCGGCGGAGGCGGAGTCGGTTTGCTGGCTCGGCCGATGACCAGGTGCACGCGCTCGCCGCTAGCCTATCGAATCACAAATTCAATTCGTCAAGGTCCAAGTTAACAAATCGATTTTCCCCATTGAAATGAATTGAAATGCCATTAATCGGTTCCGTTTATCTCATTCAGTACCAGCCAAGTCTGAAATGACGTTTAAAAACGTCTTTGGGAGTGAATGAGTTAAGCTGTCCACTGTAGTAACCGCTGTCCCTCAAAGGATTGAATTAAAATAACGAAATTTTATTGCTTTTTAAAATCATTTTGAATACATTCACACAACTGTTGACCATTTTTCACATTTTAAGACCTGACCAACCCTACCTTGTCGAACCAAGGTGGCAGAGTACGGCCACCCGGATGAGTATCTAAGATTAATATTGATGGGGGCCCAAAATTCCTCACCTGGATGATCTGTGCAGCCTGCTCGGGGGTCCCGTGGCGCAGGTCCTGCTCGTTGACAGCCAAAACACGGTCATTGCCTCTCAGCCGTCCGTCTTTAGCCGCCAGCCCCCCATCCAGCAGGTCCAGCACAAAGACCCCAGACTCATCAGTCCGTCGCACCAGTTTGATACCCAGCTGCTCGGCCGAGTCGCGCTTGTGCAAGGTGATCCTCAGCGACACGGGGCTAGGCGGGTTGCCCTCGGGGGTGGAGCAGGGGGCTTTGGGGACAGCCGGGGCGGTCGAGGCGGAGGGCGGCGCCCGCGACGCACAGCGCCGCTCTCGGAGGACGGTCAGCTGCAGGGTGGTGCACGGCCGCGCTAGCGTCGAGCGGGCGAAGCTGTGCGGCACGTTGCTGATGTCCACGTTATTCACCTTGCGCATGCCGCAAAATAGTACGGTAATTATGAAATCACACCGGTGTTTAGTTTTAAGTGAGGTGAGCGGAATTTTTTTTTTTAATATAACGTGAAATTTCATTGCGTTAAGAAAAACGGCAAAGATAACCTCGAATTGACGGAAAATTAAATGGAAGTGACTTGAATCAGATAAAAGCAATACAGTGAAACTCCTCTACGACGAAATCATGTTTGCAGCAAGAAATTTTTCACAACAGGGTTTTTTCACTGTAGCAAATTTGAAACGGGAAAGTGAGAATGGTGTTAATGCATGAAGATTTTTCACACTAGGGGGTATTTTCACCCATGTAAATTACGTTGTAGAGGAGTTTCAGTGTAATCATTTGAATGAATGAAATAACAGTGATAAAATATCTGGTTAAAAAGTTAAATTGAGTTGATGAAATCAAACAATACCTAGCCAATTAAACGGAATCAAATGAAATATCTGACAAATTGAATTTTTTTCCATTTAACTCATTCAGTACCAGCCAATTCTAGACCAAGTCTGAAAAGACGTTTAACAACGTCTTTGGGAGTGAATGAGTTAACTGATTATATTTTAACGGCAACAAATTGAAATGGGTGAACTAGATTGCGTTAAATAACAGCAAAATAAACGGATGCGAACGAAATACAATAAGAATCCATTCACATTGAATTCAGCGACCGAAATTAAAACTGAGTTGACCTCAATAATAGCAACAATAAAATACACGGCTGGCAAATTAAACTGAATTGAATTCACAGTTCGGAAATAGAATGACTGCTATGATCAAAATATGGACCTCTTTCCACTTTCAAGTCCCGTTTAAAAACACACCTGTTCAGGACTGCCTACAATATCTAATTTATTCCACTTCCCATGTCTTGTGTTTTTATGTCCTGTTTTTATTTAATATTTCTCTTGTTTATTTTTTATACTGCATTTCCTCTTTGCCTGTACAGTGTCCTTGGGTGACATGAAAGGCACTTTTAAATACTGTAAAATGAATTATTATTATTATTATTATGAATTTTGTCTCACCTGCAGAATCTGGTCCCCCGCCAGCAGCCTCCCGTCCCGCGCAATGACGCCGTCTCGGTACACTTCCTGGATCACGATGTTGATGAGTGGCGTCTCGTTCCCGCCCACGATGCTGATGCCCAGCTCCACGTACGGATTCGCTCGGTGCACCTCCACTGCTGTTATCTCACCTTCCGGAAGCGACGGTAGCTTGACACAGCCTGTTGGGGGGACGGGGGGCGGGGGTTTAAAAAATGTATTATATATCTGAGGCGTGACTCCCAAAATGTCACTTCACTAGAACAGCTGAACTTTATTGGGTGGTTTAATCACAAAGGAGCTTGAGGCGAATCAAAGCAAACAAACTGAAGCGAATTTGTACCTTCTTCTGCAGAAAGAGGCGGAGACTCGGGGCAGTCCCAGCCGGAAGATGTTGAGCTGACTGAGCGGAGGAGGTGGATGCAAGGGTTACTGAGGGGTCGCTTCACCCTGGGGATGTTACACTCCATCCCCAACACACCTGTAGGACCATTCCCGCGATTAAAAACCAACAGAGGCATTAAAGATGCCTTTTTTTGGAGGGAGGGGGGGGGCGACTCACTGTCTTCCTCAGTGCTCTCCTCGAAGGCGGGGTTATCCAAGCCCGCCTCGTTGGTCCTCATCGGCGGGTTGTCGCAGGCGAGTGGCGGCGAGGGAGTGGCATCGCCCAGGTCGGTCTGCGGCGAGCGGGGAGACCGCGGAGGACTTTTGACCATCGCTCGTTCGTCGCCTCCGCCGATCTCCTTGCGCGGAATGTCCACATTGGTCTGCTGACATCGCGTCCCGGGACACCTTGGGCCAGGTAACGCTTTGTTAATCACATATGGAAAATTAGCTTTTATACAAGTCGTTGCATCTCTTAAGGGAAGTGAAACAACTATAGTACCGTATTGGCCTGAATATAAGACGATTTTTTTTTTGCATTGAAATAAGACTGAAAAAGTCGGGGGTCGTCTTATATTCGGGGTCTAGACATTATACCCATTCACGACGCTAGATGGCGCCAGATATCATTGAAGCGAATGCTGAACTTGACCTCCCAGGCCAAAGCAAACCCCTGTCACGAAGAATAAAAATAAAAATAGCGGTAGCATGAAGAAGAAAAATAAAAAATAGCTGTAAGAAAGAAAAGAGAAGAAAATAATAGAAGAGATAACAGAAAATGGAGAAACGTAGCGACAATCTGGAGTTTTAAAAGTGGGTCGAAAATCGGCCAGGTTAACCGGCAGCTGAGGAGAAGTTATGTCATTTACATTTCAAAAACCAGAAGCCATTCATTTACGAATGTGATTGCACTTTAAATTTGAATGAGGCAAAATAACATGTTTTTTCTCAAATACATTGTTATAGTCATTTGTTTCAGATGCACTGTAATTGTTTTCTGTATAAAAATTAATTTGGTGTTCAAAAAGTATTTTTTTTTAAACTGTCTTGAAAAAGAGGGGCTCGTCTTATAATCAGGGCCGTCTTATATTCGGGCCAATACGGTAAATATTTCATGGAGCATCAAGCGGAGAGGAGCCTGTGTGTGTGACTTTCCACTTTTTAATCACCTCATTTCAAGTCGTCCACTTACACAACGGGGCCAACACTTGACTCCTGTTGCTATCTTGGACCTCTTAAGTCGCAAAGGGAAAGCCACGGCAAACCCACGTGCGGTCAGTGGTCTGATCTTTATTTAAAACAACGCTACTCTAATCCCGACAAACGAGGCCTTGATTGATCTTTCTGGGTTCGAGTCAGGGCCAAAAGTCTTCCGCAAAAATAAGACTTTTTTTTGTGGTTCTTCTCATGGAGAATTGATGTGTGTGGGCAAGTGACAAATGTAAGACATCGGCCTCCTAAAACAAAAATTTTAAATTAAAAAAAAAAAGGAGCTGAGTCAGAAAAGCCTTTCGCTAGTAGCTAGCATGATCCGGTTAATGGAAATCCCCTTAAGATGCTCGGTGGGGGAGGACGGCAAGCGGATAAGCTGTCAATGAGCGACGCGTCAAAACACAGATGGATGCTAAATGTGGAAAATCAACAAACCAATCTCTGCCCCCCCCCCCCCCAAAAAAAAATGCCCCACGAACATTCGTGACACCGCACATTTCCACAGGTCCTCCATGGGGTTGAGATCAGAAAATGATGGTGGCCACACCATGAGTTTTTCCTCCTTTTAACCCTTTCATGAACCCTGTAACCTGATAACATGACGAACCGCCCACTCTCACTTCACTAGAACAGCTGAACTTTAAAAGTGACAAACGTTCCTTGATATACCAGCATGTGAACAAACCAGTTTACTTTCTCTGTCACATGACTTTGGTGGCCAAAACATGACTCACAAAAGTTATAAATATCATTTCAGGGTCCTGCTGCTCCCTTCTTATGACACTTTTGCCAGGCGGAAATTTTTTTTTGAGTACACCTGTGGAGGATCCTACAGATCGGAGAGATTCCTGGGTCTTCAGAGACCGAAGAAGCAGCTTGAAATACATGCTTGCTACTCATCCCGTCAGTTTCGAACACAGTTTCCCGCCAGAAGCCTTCCTGAATTCACCTAACTTGCAACAAACTCCTGAATTCGGCTCAGATGGTGGAAACTAAAGTGTCAAACTCAATCGAGATCTATCATCCAAGTAGACATTGACTATCGACTCACCACAAACCGGGGTTGCCCTTGGCCGTCTCGCAGAAGAAGTGATTGAAAAGATCTCGGTTATTGAAGTTGCTCAGCATGGTCGCCAGAAGAAAAGTGAGAACGCCGAGCAGCTTCTGGCCGGCCAACCCATGACCGTATGACTTGGGAGCGGCTAATCCTTCGTCACATGACCGGCAGCCCAGTAAATCCCCCCCCCCACGTGTCACCCCCTCAACCTTCCACTCTCTCAAGGGATCGCCGCACCTGGTCCAAACGGGCCAGGAGCCAAAGAATGAATGAATGGTTAGCGTGAAAATGGGTGCTGAGAACCGCAACATGTAGCGCCTGACTGAAGCCTTACCGATTATACAGTCTGTTGCACACTAGATGTGGTTTCACTAAATGTGAGTGTAACAAGTTGATTGCCCAACCTCACCCCCTGACATCCGGATTTTAAGATAAGATAAGAAATCCTTTATTCGTCTCACAATGGAGAAATTCCCGATTCACGGCAGCAAAGTTATGAAAGGGAGAAGTAGAAGAACAAAATATAGGAGCTGCTGTAAAGGCAGCCGCTCTCGCAGCGCCATCTTCAAGTCAAAGACAATTTAAGTCAAAATTGAAAAAAAATTTGGCCTGTCTTACTGCCGCTTCTCCTCTACCCGCACCCCCGCCAACTGGCGGTAATGACTGGAACCAGAACCAGGTTGCTTCTTATACTGCCCAAAATGGGGTTTTTTTTCCTCAAGTTTTTGTTTTTTTACCCAGGTGGCCGATCGAGACCAGGGGATGTCAGTGATTTGTCTCAACCGAGAGAATTTTAAATTGTTCTTTTTTTTCAGAAAATTTTGGTTTCACTCCATTTTGATTGTGGGCAGACCACTTCCAAACGATACGTCACAGAAAGATCCATTTCCTGGTCTATGGCTGTCATCACACACTTCCATTTTTTGGTGGCATTACCAGCAAAAGCCAAAGAAAAAAAAAACTTGTTTTCCTGATAATTCTTCTGGTCAACTTCCAGTAAATTCCAAATTGTGGGCAGCCAGACTTCAGGGAATTTCAGTTTTTGGGGGGATCCAGACTCGACTTCCTAACACTGTCGCATTGGCATCCTTAATTTCTTGTTTTGTGGGTCTCATAACAGGAAATTTTGGCTGGTTGTTGTGGTTTGTAGCACTTCTTGGTACAACCATCTGGCATACATGGTGGCATTTTCGCCATAGAAACAGAAAGTCATGGGAAAACGCCACCTAGAAATCAATGTATTCAATTTAGGTGGGTTTAGCGAGCGGCAACACAAGATGGCTGCCATTGGCTTCACTTTGACGAGTAAGCGCCATTGTAAGTCCAATCATAGTTTTTCTATATTTCTGGTGGCATCGCCGAAAGCCGAAGCAAAAGCATCACTGGTTAAAATATCACATCACACTTTTCCACTTTGGGATCCACAAAAAAAAAAAAAAATCACCCAAAACACATCAGAAAGTGAATGATTTTTCATGCCCACCTGTGTTTGAGGTGCGCCTCCAAATCACATCTGGGCATGCTGAGTGAGCAGAGCGGCGTCAGCGGACACGTGACCGACAGCTTGTCCAGCAGCTTGTGCACCAGGATGCTGGACCTGCGGCACGCCGGCAGCTGCAGCCGCGTGCGGTCCAGCGGGCAGAAGTCCCTCTCCTGCAGGAAGCTGCGCAGGCATCGGGCGCAGAAAGTATGGCCGCACGGCGTGTCCAGCGGCTGCACCAGCGGCTGCAGGCAGATGTGGCACACCAGGTCGTCGTCCACCTCCAGCCGGTAGTTGTACAAGTGGTTCTCCCTGCTGCGGTGCACCTGGCCGCACTCCGAGCACGGGACCTCCAGGGTGGGCTCGGGAGGCCCCGAGAGATCCACCTCGCATCCCGGGCTGCCCATCCCGGGCCCACGCAAAAGGCGGCTTTCGGGCACGGCGGCGAGGGAAGCTCCTAGCCCATAAGCGTCACGGCACGAACGGGTTGCGGCGAGGACGGACGCCCCCCGGCGGATGATGGCGCATCCCAACCCTGCAGGTCAGAGGGTGAGACAGCTGTTTGGGGGGGGGGGGGGGGGGAAACAACAAGTGTCTGATTATGTTGCCGGGCATTTATTCATGTGGCAAATACTTTGTGCACGTGAGCCCAGTGTGTTGCACGCCACAAAAGCCCCTGCGTGTGTGCGCGTGTGTGTGTGTATGTGTGTGTGTTGCAGCCAGATTACGTATCGCTGCTCCTGTCCACTAATCTGACAGTATAATCTCTCTTTTTGCTCTTGCCCCACTGCAATCTTCCAATTCCACCAGGCGGGAATTATCCGGGATTGAGGCGGAGGGAAAAGAGGAGCGATCGAAAGAGAAAAGCGGGCGTGCTTTTAAGAGGCTAAAAAAAAAAAACAAAGGAGATTTAGTCGTACTTTTTTCAGGTACTAGTACATGAGTATGTATTTTTCTGTTGACTTTTGACTTCTACTCCCCGCAATCTAAAAGAGACCTATGTAACGACTCATCGAGATTGTTTTTCTGCAGTTGACTTTCGGTTGTCGCCGTGACACATGAGTGACGACAACCGCATACTTAGTCAGCTAGCTCACTGCTAATGCTAACACAGAATGGTAAAAACTCTTGAAGTAACACTTAAACAGTGCAGAAGCACTTTAGACATTTAATAACAGTCCTCAGTCATATATTCTTTATCTTCCGCCACGAGCTGAGATGTCTGTGCTGTTTAGTACATGTACAGTTTGACTCTCTGTTTTCAGTGGCCGAGGCCTGCATCTTTAAACGTGCGGAACAGTAAAATTAGACTCATCAATTCAACCTCTAGTAGTACTTTCTCTGCTTTTGTAGGCTTTGGTTACCA
This sequence comes from Hippocampus abdominalis, assembly GCA_018466805.1. NCBI lineage: Eukaryota > Metazoa > Chordata > Actinopteri > Syngnathiformes > Syngnathidae > Hippocampus > Hippocampus abdominalis. The sequence continues at coordinate 9,080,368 of CM031712.1, read as the reverse complement.
TGACGACTGGGGGGGTGGAGCCTGACCTTTACGACCCCGTAGTCTTCATCTCGATTTTAAACAGGTCCCAGCAGCCGATCCCCTTTCGGTTCCGGCAGAGGTCCTCCTTCGACACGCACCTGCTTCTCACTATCATCTGCTGTCGCCATGGCGACCAGGATGGATACCAGGCCGCCTATCCTGCTCTGTTGCACAGCGCTTTGACATTCACAGAATGCCGAAGGAAGCATGACACATGATGAGTCCTCCCACCACGCTTCTTACCCCCCCTCAATCTCCAACCCCTCCCCCACCGTCCCTTTTTGGCCCGTCTCCTTGGTTACGATCCCTGTAACAACCTGTCTCCGCCGTCTCCTTAGCTATCAGGGTCCGGCTGTTAATTATTCCAGCCTCCCTTCTTTTTAGAGGATGCTCTCTCACTCTTTCTCCCTCCTCTCCTTGGATGTGACTGGCTGCTTGTCTCCATCCCCGCAGCTGGACATGAATTAAGCATGAGGATACAAGGGCTCCTTGTGTTTCCATTTCAAACAAAGCTGTGACATCACCGCGTCACACTTGTAGACACCGGCGTGCAAGAGTCGCTTATCGCCCATTTTAAAATGTCTTATTTTGATCCCAAGGTTGGTGTTGTCACCGCCTTCCTACCTCAACGAACTGTCAGCCCTTCACCTATCGTATCGAATCTCCCGGCACAATCCATAAAGATGTTTTGCTCTTTGTCATCTCACCCTTTTTTTTCCTTTTTTTTTTTAATGTGAAGCCCTCTTTGTGGTCCTTTTTTTATTATCCAGAGAGGCTGTTGTTTTCTTTCCAATAGCAGGCCTACAAAACACTTGATTTGTTTATTTATGTATTTATATATATATTTACATTCATTTTGTCATTGTCCTCCATCGTCCATCCTTGCAGGCTGGCAACGACACCGCAGTGTCATGATGTAAACGTGAGCATCTGTCTGACTCTATCAACAAGCCCTCAATAGCAGTGCAAAGACGAGCCCCCCCCCCCCCCCCCCCTCACGCTCACACACACAGTGACATTGTAGACGTGCATGCAGATGTCATTTTACCTAATCCGGATGCTCCAACGCGCCTTGCCTCCCGGCCCCCTGTGTCCGGGAGAGGTGGTGGTGAAGGGGGACTGATGGTTAGTGTCTCGCACCTCGAATCCACGCACTCACCGCAAAGTGGTGGCGTCCCTGCGAACCCGAACGAAAACGCCCACCACTGTCAATCATCGGGAGGAGGCGGTGCGCGCATCCGCTTCGGGACTGGCTTCAGAAACGATGCCTGTGTGGATTCCCGAAATCGTGGAATTACCAAATATTCTCCAAATAGTATAAACACCTCGAATGTTCCTTATATTTGTGAAGCGTCATGATGAAAAAAAAAAAAATTAAGTCAAAATAAATTGATCGAGTCAATAAAAAATAACTAAAATAGCGTGTCAATGAATTTATCCTTTTCTTAACACCCTACTTTTTAAAACCGATATCTATGCCTTTGCCAAAATAAGCCTGTTATCAAGAATGATTTGTCTTGTGCCAGCCTAAAAAAACATCAATTTCTGACTTTTATAGAATTCCCCAATATAAACGCATGTATATATTGTTACTTCTTTGAAGTTAATTTAGCTTTTTTAAAAGTGTTGTTATTCAGCTCACAGGGGAAGTATTTTCTGTGTGGAGCGGCTTTTTTTCGTTGTTGCAAGTTATCAAAATGATAACAGAAATTGTCCGGAAATGTGAATATTTACATTTGTGCTGAAGTCCATTGTTCACTTTGAATAAATAGGATTAGAGTTTCGATCAGGCATCATTTGGGCCACCTGCGGGTCCTTAAGCGTTGGACCCGGCGCTGTAAACAAGCAGTGTTTACAGCGTTGTCAGCGTTGTCAGTTCGTTACTTAAAAAAAATAAGTCTATTTAAAGGAGTCTTTATCACCTTACTTGCAGTGGACTTGTAGTTATGACAGATGAGGAGAGCGAGTTGGAAAAGTACGTACATGTTGCTACTGTATTATTTAATGGTCACGTAGTAATTAGCTGTTAGCCGATACAAACACCCTTTCCCCAGTTGGGTTATATCGGGACGCTGCCTGTCCGCTTACTCGGTGCGTACTTTACGTACGCTCATTAGGCTCATTCATTTTGTTTTCGTGCCCACTTTTACCCCCCGGATTTTTTGTCCGATATGACTCATTTGCGTGTTTTTGCAGACGTGCTGTGGAGGAGCTCCTGAGGGAGACTGACAGGGCTCGGGTGAGAGCCGAGACGATGGGCCCTGCGGGATGGTGAGTTCGCCAGTGATGCCGTCAATGTCTTCTTTGTTTGTACGATAATGAATGATCCTTCATTGACTAGTGTTGACATGTGGACATGACACGGTGAATTAAGCCCAAAACAGCAACATGGAAAACGCCAAATATCAGTTGTTACATTTCATTCTGGTGCAACACATTTTCCCCATTTTTATAGCATCTGAAATGATTGTGCTGCTTTCTCAACAGGTTGAAATGCCCATTGCGGGGCACCAACAAGCGGTTCCTCCTCAACACCCTGCGCTCCACCGGCCTGCAGCGGGAGCCCGGCGAGTCCAAAGAGGGACACCCATCGCATTCCACGACTTGGGAGTCTTCCTGTAGGAGGAGCCGCAGCCGGTCGCCCCACGCCGGACGAGACAGCGGACACTCGCGCAAGCGTCATCGCGGGAACATCTCCAGCGGTGACCCCAAGAGGATGGACAGGGACAGGGAGCGGGAGAGGAGTCATGGACGCAAAGGCGAGAGGGACAAGACGGCAGACAGACGGACAGCGGAAAAAGATAGACGAACGACAAAGACGAGGACGGGGTCAGCAAATTGATGGACTTCATTTTTTCATTCATCCAACCATTTTGTATGTCCTCATCTGGCTAACTGAACTGGAGCCTATCACCGCTGACGTTGGCGAACATGGAGGGGGGGGGGGAGCAAAACTGGCAGTAAAAGAGGCCAAAATCTAGAATGTCAGGCGGTGAGGGAGTGTAAGAGTCGAGTTGCAGAATAGGCGTGGTAATCAAATGCTAGTCTAGAAATATGTTTTAAATTGAGATTTTAACAGTTTTACAAAAGTAGGCGCTCAAATTTCTTTCTGATAGTGCTTGTCCTCATTAGGGTAAGCTGGGGTCTGTCACTGCTGACCCTGGACTAACTGCCAGTCAGGTGGAACAATTATGCATTTTCTACCGTGCTTGTACTTTTTAGGTTCTTGCCTCATTCAAATGAGAAACCACTCATGAAGTAGCTTTGATGTGAAACAACAGTGGCGCCATCTTGAATTGAGGACGTTGACACCGGCTGCCATTTTGTGTTTATTTTGGTGTAATTCTTTTTTTTTTTCTTCTTCAAAAATGCAGTGTTTTGGTGTCCCGTTTAAATCAAGACAGATGGTCAAAAATATTAACCCCACCCACCCACCCAATCGGACTTGCTTACACTTTTTATTGTTTGATGTCGTAGCAAAAATGTGACTTTCACACAGTTTTTAACCCATAATGTCAATCGGCACGGCATCACTTAAGCCATCCGCTTCGTAAATCACGTTATCCACGCGGAAGATATCATCCCTTTGAACGGTTTAACTTCCTCTTCAAAAGGATGTTCAAATATAAACACCGTTGAGCGCGGCGCTGATCGGCATCCAGTCGCGTCACTTGGCCTTTTATTGCGTGTGTGAGAGCCCCCATTAAGATACTGAGCACTTTATTGCCCATGTTAAACTCCTCTGTGCAGTCGGTATGGAGAGGGTACAAAAATACGAGCTGATTTTGGGCACCTTCCTCCCAGTTGAACCTCTCATGCAGATCAGTGACATTGGAAGAAGATCTCTTTGGTGGGCAGTGTGAATTGTTTTGAACTCTACAACTAAACTTAAACTACACATACTGGTCCCAGTTTTACATTGTTTTTTTTACACAGAACAGTGACTCTTGATTATGATGAGAAGCGGCAGTAAAACAGGCCAAAATTGAGGCATGGCAAGAGACGAGTGGTGGTAACCAAACGAGATGGTGTAGAAGTAAATTGTGATTTCAACATTTCTAAAGGTGGTAGCCGCTCTAATTTAGAGATGAGAATGCTCCAGGACCTGCCGTTTTCCCAAGCGTGAAAATGCTTAGAGTTGACATACGCACAGTCGGTAATTGAGTTCGAGCTTAATCGACTAACCAGGAGAGGCCTTGCTTAATGGGGCCTAACGCGTAGTGTACAGAGAACAAGACTAATGGCCAGTAAACACAGCGCAAGCGCGCCGCCGCCTCGGAACTGCTAAGTGCTGTTAAATGAGCCGTTCACATCGGTGTCACGGCTACGCCGCGTAAGTTTGATGCGCCACTTTGTCCTAACGTTGGTAAATTGACCAAAATGTTTTGGAAAAATGGCTCTGTTTCAACTTTTGGGAGGAACAAAGGGACTGTGGTTTTAACTGTCTGGCTTTGTTGCTGATTTGATGTTGCAACTTGCGGTCTTTTGTTCCCAGTATGGTTGGTTTGATTTCTTAGCCAGAATTGACCATTGACAAATGTGAGATTTAGATGGTTTCGCACTGTTGCCGTTTTATTTGATAAGGTGTCAACTTTTTGTGTTTTGCTTCTATTCCCATCATTTTGATCTCCCAACCACAAGTTTCATCTTTCCTGTTTTTTTTTTTGGCTTTCATTCACATGGTTAGATTTCTTGACTTCTTTTTTTTGTCAACAAAGATTTTGGATTTGGATTGTTTTGAATTGTGACTGTATCTTTATTATTATCATTATTATTATTATTATTGTTGCTGTTACTGTAGTTGTTGTTGTGCAACTGCCTCGCATACGTTTCCGTTCCCGTGGGTTTGCTCTTTCAACCAGAACTGGAAGTGACCAACTTTTTGTGATCGAAGAACTTTGATTTGGATCATTTGAGACAGTCAACTATTTGCAGTGGACTGGCTGCCCGTAAATAACAAAAATCTGTGTACAATTGACACCCATTGAAATGCATTTGGGGAGAGAAAGTGAACCCACTCCACAAGTTATGCAATAAAAAGATACAAATTAAGTATTTTCTTCGAAAAACAGTTTACTCGAATAAAAAAATTTTTTAATTAAAGCGGATCAGCGAATACGAGAATCTGCGGGTGCGAAGGTTTCCACGACTTAAATCCAGTAAGTCAACACGTGGGTTGTGTTTACTTAGTTCAATTTAGCGAAGGCTCCACTCAGCCAATGGACGGCCTCGCATCCGGCTCACGTGATCTTGGCCCGGGACACACCTGCACACGCCGAGTGGGCGCAGCCACCAGAGGAGAAGGTCCACGCCAGGGGCGAGGGCCCTGCAGCCGAGCGGCAGCCATGCATCGCGACAGCCACGCGTACCAGCAACTCGCGTTCAAGGACTCCTGCGCGTACCAGAGGGCGGCGAACCCGGACGACTTCGCCCACAACCCGCCGCCCTGCCTTTACATGAGCCGGCAGGTGCAGGCTGGGTACATGGCGGGAGCCACCCTGGAGCCGGCAGACGGCCTGGTGGAGCCCGCCTACGGGCTGCCGCTGCGTGAGGACCTCGGGATCCCGCTGTTGCACCACCACCACCACCACAACCAGCAGCAGCAGCAGCAGGCGGGCCAGGCGCCGCCACACCCGCCGCCACTTACGCCCGCTGCGGCCTTCGGCGACACGGACGAGCACAGCCGGTTTCACCTTCCTTTCCCGTGGATGAAAAGCAACAAGGCACACTCCCACGCGTGGAAAGCGCAGTGGACAGGTAACGCGTATTAAACATGATAATGATGATGATTATTAGTGACTCACAGGGAATCATTTTTATTGTCGGTTAACCTTGTCGGGCCATTAATAAACACCGGGAAGGTCTCTTTTGGTTTTTTATTGTTTCGTATCTCGACAAAAAAAGTTAATCATTTATAAATATGTTCAATTGAAAAAAGTTTGACTCGATGAACTAGCAATTTTAAATGACATATGCGTTATATTCACACACCTCGTCTGCGCTAGTCTTTTTTTTTTTACATAATTGAATTACAACTTTCTGATATGTCATTCCTTAACTATACAGAGAACATAATTTGACACAAAAAAAGTGAATTATAATTAAACGAATTACCATTACCTTCGCTTTCAAATTTGGCATTAACGTTGGCGGTTGATTTAAATTCATTTGAATATATCTTACAGTTCAAAAGTACAATGTGTGGACTAAAAGAAAAGTTTTGTCAGTTGTTTTATTTTAATGCTTTTTAAAAAGTGGCAGAAAATCTGAATTACAATCGTATTTTAACTGCTTATTATTCGATCAACCTTGCGTGTGTATAGAAAATGTATACGTACTTTTTTATATTAGGGAAAGATTACTACGTTTATTAGAACTGTATTAAAAAATAGCTTCATAACATAGAATCAGCATTTTAAAATGTTGGCTCCTTTACTGTGCAACGTTATTAGTTCCACTGGAAAACCGGTGTCATTTACGTCATTTTTGTTTATACTGTATTCGAAAAATAATGATTTTATTACTTTTTTTTTGTTGTCAAACATTATCGTCATACAATAAAATGAGAATTTCAATTTAAAAATATGCTTCCTCTAGCCACTATTAACAGTGTTTGTGTTTTGGACACTTTGTCGTGTTAATATTGGGTACACTTGACCGACCAATCGAAAACAGAAGTTTACGAAACTGTCGGTGAGCACCCAAAATGTCGCCGCTTGTCAAGTTAAATCTTCATTATTGAGTTCTGTTGTCTTCTGCGTTCTTCTAGACATGCCTCAGTGTATATTAAATATGAATTATGTTTTGAGAATATCGTTTATCTTGTTGTGGACCGCTTCCGAAATGATGCTAGCTGGCCTAAGTAACTTCAATGATATTAGCAAAGGGGTTGATATTTTAACCAATCAGATTTATTTAGGATTTTCTTTCACTAATCACATGTCAAATTCGTCATTCCGGCCACAATAACCTCAACACGTTTATCTTCTCTGATTGTTTGGTAAGAAAAAGACTCGTTTGACAGATAGTATACACTTTGTCAAAAAAGAAGAAGTTTCAAGCTATTTATAGTCGACCACCGCATACTCGCGGTTCGGCACCCGACACGGATTTACATATTAGCAGATTTTTTTCCTAGCTAGCTTTGGGGGGGTCTTAGCCACCTTTTCCCCCCTATTTCACTGAAAATCTATATTGAATGTTAATCAACCTTTTTTGGAACATTTGGGGGGGGGGGGTATTGTAAAAAAAAAAAAAAAAAAGGCGTAAATTATATGCAGTACTATATTTTGCTGTTCCCTGGCTCTAATCCTCACAAATAGTGGAGGTTGACTTTCTGGCAAACCTAGTTTAAATTTACTCTCAAACTTTCAATAGCTAATGAAACACAAATAGTGCAGCAACATATGTAGCTAGACAATATCCCCCCCCCCCCCACACACACACACATTTTATTTTCTTAGATTTTTTTCTGTCTTTGTCATTTACTAACAAATTATTGGTTCCAAACTGAACCGCCTGCGTTTGTCCAGGTCCGTACATGATGGCAGAGGCCGAGGAGAGCAAGCGTACGCGTACGGCCTACACCCGCGCTCAGCTTCTGGAGCTGGAAAAGGAATTTCTGTTCAACCGCTACATCTCCAGGCCGCGCCGTGTGGAACTGGCGCTTACCCTCAGCCTGACGGAACGCCACATCAAGATCTGGTTCCAGAACCGCCGCATGAAGTGGAAGAAGGAGGAGGACCGGCGGCGGGCCAGGAGGGGCGAGCCCGACCAGGACTCTGCCGTCACCTCTGGGGACCAGGGTGAGGTGGCGGCGGTGGCGGGGGTCTCGCCGCCACTCTCCCCGGAGCGCCGCCACCTGGATCAAAAGAATACACTTTTTTGACGCCTTATAAGAAAAATCGTCATGGAGGGAAGAGGAAGGGTATACACACACCGATAATCAAGGAAAATCCAATGATTTTCCCTGCTTTGCCCAATTTTTTAGATGTTTATGAACAATTATCTTGAGCATTTATTCTGCGGTGTGGAGCCTGTCAGAAGTGACTTTTTCCCCCCCCTCTTCAATTTGCTCTCTCAGGGTGAACAATCATGAATCTTAAACTCTTTAATATTTACAATCGCAAATCCTTTCTGCGCCAGTCAATTTCAATGATTGTGATGTGAAGCCTTCATTACCATAATATGGTAACGAAATATCCAAACAGTTAGCCCAGCTCCTTCTCAAAGTTTCCGCACTATCAGTACAGTTGTGCCTTAAAAAAATAGCACTCTATAATACCGCAGTTTCTGAAAACAGAGTGTAATCAAATAATTAAATCGAACGTGAAGAATTGAAGCAGCTTGTGCATCATGAATTTATGCTGAACTTCACTTCATTGTATTACAACAGACGTTATGTATGCGGTGTGTTGTGTTGGTCATCCCAGACATATATGAAGTATAGTTCCTATCTAAGATGGCTCTTCATATAAGTGCCTGTACCCCCCACACCTGCAAGTTGGAAGACCACTAGTGAACTAAAGGTGCCTCGAAAAAATATGCTATGTTTATATGTATAAACTAAGCCTTGTTTTAATATTAAAGCATTGTGTCCGAATACATTTCGTGAAGAGAGGAGGACGATGTTCTCCCGCCTCCTGGTGGAGACATTATAGACTATCTTTCTAGCGTATGTGATTTTTAAAATATTTTTGTAAATACAAGTACAAAAATACCAATCATGTTATACATTTTGTGTTCTGGTCTCCATTAAAGAACACATTTTATTAATGTTTTGGTTTTTTTGGTCTCGATTTTAGTGAACGCGCTGACTGTTGACGTACGGGGCTCCTTTATGCCAGTTTTCCTGTGTTCCATTTTCATACACCAAAGATGGGAGATTTACGCAAAAAAATCTCTAGAGAAGAGAGAGAGAGAAAGAAACAAAAAAAAAGCGCTAGTATAAGTGTCGGTATTCTGTAGTTTAAAGCGTTGCTTATTTTTAATCACACGGGAATGCGTGTTTTTAATCAGGCACTGAGAAGGACCTCACATTACAAGGCGGGTGTCCTTGACGCAAGGACCCATTCTACAGGTGATCATCAATCATCAATTTTCGACCAAATTAGTATTTTTTTTTTTTTACCTCAGTTGACTCACTTGACATTAACACAAACGTTTCCAAAGGTAGGTGTGTGACACCATCAATTGTTTATCAATAAATGTATTAACAAATATCTTCCTGATATTTCATCACTGTTATAATCAGCTTGTCAACTTCCCTTCTCAGACAATCTTTCAAGGAGACATGATGGAAAAATTACTTTTTAATGTTTGTGTACAAATAGTTGGAACTTTGGAGTATGAGACAACTCATCAAACATAACAAACCATGTAGGGAAAACTTTACTTTTAACCAAATACACACTTGGGCTATGTTAACACCACAGGTCAGTTCTGATTTACTTGGCCTCAGTATGACATAGATTCCATTTATTTGTCATGTCAATGTGAAGAATATCTTAATTAGGATGTCAATGTTGCCTCTCAAAAAATACTGAAAATAGTATTAGGTAAAATTTCAGAATGAACCTAAAATGCACTTGAACATTAACAGAAAAAAAATAATTTGACACTCTCCAGATTTTAGAATGCACAACTAGCTCAAATGTCATCTGAAAGCCCAATTACAACCACCATTTTAGGCTACGTAATACATGCAATTTAAAGTTGGGCTGCGGCGTCGTTGTGCACGAGGTCCCGAAGACGTAGACGACATATTTTCTTGACCTCCTCGATGGCACGCTCTCTCTCCTCCGTGCACCCATTTGCGATGCGGTTGCGTATCTCCTGGAAAATATTGGCCTTGTCGCTCAAGCGGGTACAGATAACAAACGGGAAGCCGAAGCGCTCCTTGTACTCTTCGTTCAAGCAGGACATGGTGCAGGCTTCCTCTGCGCCCAGCGTGTCCAAGCCCACGTTCGACTGTTCGCTCTTGGACTCGTAGGTCAAGGTGTGGGCCTGGAGGTCCTGGCCAGCAAGTTCTGGGTGGCACCTGAGGATCCCCTCTTTGCCTAGAGATGATAAGATAAGACTTATCATACCATCCATCCATCCATCCATTTTCCGAACCGCTTCATCCTCACTAGGGTCGCGGGGGGTGCTGGAGCCTATCCCAGCAGTCTTCGGGCAGTAGGCGGGGGACACCCTGAATTGGTTGCCAGCCAATCGCAGGGCACACAGAGACGAACAACCATCCACGCTCACACTCACACCTAGGGACAATTTAGAGTGCCCAACGAGCCTGCCATGCATCTGCAAACTCCACACAGGGAGGCCGGAGCTGGGATCGAACCCGGTACCTCTGCACTGTGAAGCCGACGTGCTAACCACTGGGCTACCGGGCCACTTATCATACCCACAACGTTAAGTCTCAGAAGACCGCGATCCCATTAGGGACCAAAAATATTTTATTTTTTCATTGATACAGTAAAACTCCTCTACAACAAAACCTACATGGGCGAAAATACCCCCTAGTGTGAAACAATGTTCATGCATGAAAGCCATTCCCACTTTTCTGCTCCCCCTATGACGAAAAGTCCCACTTTTCCATTATACGAAATCTTTTTCTCTGAGATAAGATTTGCTACAGTGAAAAGTCCTCTGTTGTGAAAAATGTCTTGCTGCAAACATGATTTCGTTGTAGAGGCGTTTCACTGTATTGTGTAAAACATAAACGGTACCAAAACACCACCGTTCTTGGTAAAACCCCCAAAACTGCTTTTCTTGACCAAAAATGGCATCTGGAATGCTCACTGCGACCATATTTCCGATTTGCATTGTCAGATAATCATTGACTCACCCGATTCGGACAGAGCGTCGATAAAGTCGCAGATGGCCGCTTCCAAAGCGTCGACGTCGGCGAAGGGACGCTGAGCGCAAACGGCCGCCGCCACGATGGGACACCTCTCCACCACGTTGCCGAAAATCTTCACAAACTCCTCGTAGGGAAGCTCGTTGACTCGGGAGAGTTCCATGTTCTCCCGAACGGCTGCTCGGCAACCTGAAAAGTCTAAAGACAAATCATTCATCAAAAGTCCAACGTCCTCCTGGACACACATGACCGACCCTCGGCGTCCAAAATGACACAAACGCGCTACCTAAATATTGAGCTGTGTCGTCCTCTTGTCTTGGTGTGTCCGGCATCGTCATGTTGAGGTCAGGCTTCGTCTCCCCAGAGCTTACCCATCTCAGAAAAAAAAAAAAATATATAAAAAATCTATAAAAATGACAGATCGCAAAAAAACAATTCTCCAAAGAATAAGAACAGTACTTTTGCAAGGTATGTGGATGCGGGAGATTAATATGCAGAGACTCTCGCAGGTAGTCGTACGCCTTCGGTCCGTGAAAGTGGAGAGTCGCGGCAAACTCCCTCTGCTCTTTGGTATACTTGTGGCTGTGTTTGGAGAGGAGGTGAACTGGAAGATCTGGAATTCAGTCGGCAAAGGCAAATTACTGAGTACCGGCGAAATGTTCGAGCGAGTCTTGAAGGAGGGGGGGAAAAAGTATTGTTGTGACACTAAAGGTCAAGTTTGTATTGGTGGAGTCCCTCTTTTCAGTTCCATCAAAGTGTTCATGCGGACATTTTGTTTTGTTGACAGGTCAAATCATGATGGATGCAAGTCGAGACAAGTAAGTGAGCTTTTAAATGTGTTTTTTGTTTGTTTGTTTTTTTAAATCGCAAAACCCGATGATTGGCTTGACTGGCCCACGTGATCAAAATGCTTTGTTTGAATGCGTACGCCATGTGGGCAAAAAAAAAAAATGGCTGCCATAACTGAATTACGATGTTAATGTGACCCGTTTTGTTTTTGGAGGAATTTCTTCTCAGTTCACATTTGAAGGCAAAAAAAAAAAAAAAAAAGAAGGAAAGGTGTCATTTTCACTTCACCTGAGTATATGTCGAGCCGCTCCTTCAATTCATCATTCAGGATTTTCTTCACCTCGAGATCCTCCAGAAGACAACTCACGGTGTTCCTTGCCCTCCTTTCCCTGTCCTTGGCGTTCCTCTTGTCTCTTTCCAGACTATCCACCCTCGCTAGGGCTTCACTGAGTTTGACCCTCAGCTCTTCCGGTGTTGAAGCGTACGCGTGGTCCTAAGTCAAAATAAGAAAGATTAGAAGACGGGGGCCCTCACCAAAAAAAAACGATGAGACGTCACATGAAAAATTAACGCGAATAACCTCTTGTCAAATGACAGCCTTAGAGATCGCCCCGGTAAACAAGCTACGCTTACGCATAAACAGCCGTAGTTCGACTAACAGGTTTTGGGAGCTCCGAGCCGACAAGTTGTGCGTGGTCACTCCCAATTAAAGTATGCTGTCAAATTAAACGAGTAAATTCAAGGCTGCGCGCGCAGAACTTTGTGCAGTTAGCGACTGTAGGCTTGGGCCAGCGGCAGGCTGTTAGCGGCAGCCTGTTCTCTTCTTCTCTGTTGTCAAGCTAAATGAATACTAAAGGACAAAATAATGTAAAACGGTTAAAAAAACAAAAACAAAAACAGATCCGCCTTACATTTTATGTATTTGTTTTGTCAAATCAAGTGATTAAAAGTACACTTGTAGCCGCGTTTATCTAAATTCTAGCTAGCTGTGACTGTATTAGCTAACTTGTGTTGGCAATGGCCGACATGTGTAAGACAATTGCAACTTATTTCCACACAGTAGTGGGTGTGAAGTGTCATGGCAGAGGGTTTCTGTCAACCTTTTTTTTTGCAACCCTGTTATTTGATTGGTCGATTCAGTTCCGGGGCTTGCACTTATTACTCACAACAGCTGGCACAGGTACGGATTTGGGCTCAGGCTGGGTTGTGGTCTCTTTGACAAGCTTGGAAGTATCTGTTGGGAGGGGCTCCCGTGCCTTCTGTGAGGTCTGAGACATCCTGGGAGCCTTCGTATTGAGCAAAAAAAAAAAATATGTCAGCGACATGTTGCATTGAATGTTGTAATCCTTTCAGCCCAGTGATATGACTACCTTATTATCAGGAGGTTTAAAACAGCAGACAGGAACAGTTCCTTCTCTGAGCCTGACTGTCTGACCTGTTCTGTCAAAGTCTTCCGGTCTGAAGTGCTCACTGCAGAGCATGGTTGACGAATTGGAAGGAAATCCTCCTCTTCTGACAGCTTTTTCCCATTTTCTTCTCAGGACTCTGTCTTTGGGAAACCTACCCAGTAGATGCGCGAGAGAATAGTTAGCAGGAACATTAATGGAGAGTTTTTCAAAGCTTATGTGTCATTCGGTGAAAGGAAAACCCAGAATTGGAAAAAAATATAAGAAAAATTCTTATTCGTCATCAATTTCTTTTGCTTTTATTCAAAAGTGGAAGACATTTTGAAATCGTGTTTTCTGGGTCGTGTCGACTAATTTCTGGAGTCAAGGCCAACAGCGTTTATTCAATTTAATATATGTGTGGTCAACACCAAGTTGGGCCAAGCCAACGGTAATAATTAGCAATTTTTTCTTCTTCTTTCTGTTCCGTCAATTGGATGCTCCCGGTGCTGCCGCCCACAGGTCAGTCTTGGTACTACCACAAATATAAATTAGGTGTTTATAAAAACAGGAAAGGCACACGTGGCGATTTTCACATTTGAAATGTGCGTGGACCGATCAATCAACTAATAGCACAATTTTTCCTTTCGGCGCATTTTAGTGTTATAGGACAGATTCATGAGTTTGAAGGTCCCGCAGGAAGTCTCGGACCATGCATAGGTTTCGGCGCGAAGTCGGCAAATTCTGGCTTGATGCATCCTTTTTAAGCCATGGTTCAGTTTTACCTGTGAAATGAAATCCCACGAGCTCTGGTTTCGACTGTGAAACGGTTGGTACAAGTCAAGGAAGAACACGAATGAGGCATCTTATCGCCGATCCTCTCCACTTCGCCACATTCAAAATGGCGACGACGTCGACGTGTGTTAATTCTCAAAAAACGGTGGCTCAGTATGTACTTCTGTGCTCCAAACCGTCTCGTTTGCGTGTACAAAATAAGATATACCCAAGTGTAGATAAATGGCTAAGTCCAATTAAAAAAAACAACAACAATGAGTCAGGATCGTATCCGAACGACAAAACTACTGCACGGGATAATGGTGGTCGTCCTATCCTATGGCAGTCGTCAACCGAGAAGAAGCTCGCCGTCATTGGCTGGCGTTGTACTTCCGTTTTTCGCAGTGATTGGCCAAGCTGCTTGTCACATGGTCGCGGCCCCTCATCGCTGATTGGTCAGTTTGGGCAAAGTCTTGTTTCTTTTTTTTAATCTTTGTTTTAGTTTTGGGTTTTTTTTCAGGTCGGATCGCGACCGTTTTATATTTGATAAATTGGTTGATATAAATGAAATATTTAGCGATACAAAACGGACCAGGCAAATTATTTTTTTAATTTATTTTTTTCTACACTCGAACAGAAAACAATACGTATATGACAATAAAATGTGGAAAATATTGGGCTACCTGAATTTACAGTATTTAGAAATGGAATGTCAGGTAAGTATCTTTTTTTAAAGATTTGTTTTCTTGAATTTATTTTTTTATGGCGTAATGTTGGATAATTATACAGTAAATGGATAAATGGATCAGATCTTGGATGGATGACTTTATATGTACAAACGTAGTGCCAGGTAAAGCTATTTGATGGTTCATTTATTTTGCAAGGGCGAAATATTGACTGTTAAGAATTAATGAAATTATTGAAATACTTTTGGGGAAAATATGGCTACATAACAAATTATTGATAGTACTACGTAGACATTTTGTGAGTAAGTGAATTTTTATTGCTGGTTTAATGCTTCAGCTTGGAAAAATACATAAAAACATGACAATCAAACTTAGAATATATAAAGCTCTGCTCATCTGAGGAGGGGGGGGGGATCTTACACGATGACACAAACATTAAAAACGGAAGAAGATTCCCCCCAAAATAACAAAATCTGCCCCCACTTTTTTCTTTACCCTTCACAGTGACCTTAGTTCAAGTTGGAGTAACCTTATCTTACATACAGCATGTATCTAAGAAAATAATATGAGGTGTGTTTGTTTTAACTTGTATGATGATGATCAAGGATAATGTTAAAAAAATAAATACATTGGAAAAAACCCCTCAGCAAATCATTTTCCTTTGACATTTCTACTCATGCTGCCCACTGGCCAGTTTATGCAAGTTTATAAAATGAATGAACATTAAACAGCATACGCAAAGCAAATATAACAACTAGAAACCAAAGAGGAAGTGATCCAATCATGGCTTACATGAAGATGCAGATTCACGTTCGAACCTTTTCCATGATTTTTTTTTTCTCATGACAAAAATGACAACATTCAGGCTAATGCAGGAGCTATTTACAATTTGAAGCCTTGGCAAAGGTCTTTGCTTTGCTTTTAGTTTTTTTTGCTAAACTCTAAAACATGTGTGGATGTACTGAAATGATTATTTTGGCGGGTCATCGGACGGTTTTGTTTGGTTTTCGTCCAACTGCGTCTCGCCCGACTCCTGTGGGGCAAAAGTGGAAGCGTCCAAAATGGCGAGCGCGTTGTTGTTGTCGCTCGATGTCTGGTTGACGGTGTTGTGGTAGAGCTGAAAGAAGAAGGCGCTCTGTTATCGGAAGTGGAAGCGAGTCAGTGTCAACAAGGGATACATAAATCAGAACCCCTGACATACATTTACAATCTAAATTCTTGTTCTATGTCATTGTAATCATTTCCTCCCAACTGTCTTATTTTCTTGATTTCGTCACAGTCCTCATGGCTTCCTGATCGTGAATCTGATTTCTTTTCCCTTCAGTCCAGATTAAAAATTAAAAAATCGAATGCGGCCCTTGAGCATAAAAATTCCCTCCCCTCGGATTAGAACTAAACATACCTTCTCCTCGCCGACCGTCAGCTGTTCCGACATGAAGGCCGCCAATTTGGAGAAGGGGGGTCGGTTGCAGGGTTCCAGGGCCCAGCACTTGCACATCATCCTATACCTGGAAAAGGAAGCGTATGCCTTTCTGTGATTCCTCCAGTCTGTCTGTGTCTCTATCACAACCTGCCGATGACACCTACACGGACTCGTCAGCGTAGTAAGGACATTCCATCTTGAACCCCCTCTCAATCATGGAATAGAATCCGTGGTCCACCTTTATGCCCGGGTACGGGGTGACACCCAGAGAGAATATTTCCCACAGCAGGATGCCGTACGCCCACACGTCGCTCTTCATGGTGTACAGCCCCTGGAAGATGCTCTCCGGCGCCATCCACTTGACGGGCAAACGCACCTGGCGGGCATTAAAAGTCATTTTACAGAAGCGTCACAAAAAGAAAAAAAAAATAATTTTTTTCATGCGACTTACGTTGCCTCTCACGACGTAGTTGGAATCGTTGTCGATGTCCCGCGCCAATCCGAAGTCGGCGATTTTCACGTGTCGGCCTTTGGTCACCAGCACGTTGCGAGCTGCCAGGTCACGATGGATACACTGTTGACACGTGCGGGTCATACGGTTACAGTGTTGCCTTGAGATAAAATAGCACTCGAGAGGATTGTACTTTCGAAAAAACAAACAAACATAGTAATGGCAGAATTAAATCAAAGGTAAAGAATGAAGCCGTTTTTGCCACATTTTTTATTTGCCTTGGCCACTTGGGGGCAGTGTCATATAAACAAACGATTATACCAGAGGTGTCAAACATGCGGGCCGGAACCGGCCCCCAAGGAGGTTCGATCAGGCCTGCAGGATCATTTAAAAGTGGAAAAAATGCAGAAAAGATACAGAATGAATATTTTTAATAAGGTGCAATTCATGGAGTATCCGCTAGGGGGACACACTGTTTTGATCAGAACAAAGGAAAGCCGCACTACAGTTAGGATCCAGGATACAGCAAATAATATCCAAACCAGTGTCTTCATTTATGGTAAGCTGTCCACTGCCGTAACCGCTGTCCCTGAAAAGGTTCATGCATGTACAGGTACTGGAGGTTACGTACATTTTTGGAGGAGAGGAAGTCCATGCCTTTGGCCACTTGGACAGCAAAGCTCAACAGGTCATCAAAAGTCAGGGCCTGCAGGTCATCCGGCTCTCCGTTTTCCGAGCTCTCCGTGTCTGCAGATGAATCTGTCCATGAAGAGTTCCTGGTTGCCACCTGCATTTTCTAAAGTCCCGATCCACTGACCTTCACCACAGTCCAAATTGTCCAAGCTGGAACAGAGGAGGGTAGCGTCCTCCTGGCTGCCGGCCGGGGCAGGGTGCATCCGCATGTAGTTGTCCATGGCGCCCTCTTGCACCCTGAAAACACACAACAAGGTCTTGCATGATTTAAAAAACAAACACACAAACCACACCACAGATATTCACAGCATCCCTACGTGGTTGAGTTTTTCCCTGGCGTCAGGTTGTGATAGAGGCTCCTGTTGCGATCCAAGGTGAAGGCGTCCACTGCCGACTTGTGGTAGCGCTCGCTGCTGCTCTTCAGATAGTTCAGCAAGTCGCCGTAGCAGCAGTACTCGAATATCAGATAGATGGGGCCTACGTGAAAAGGGGAAATTCAAAATTTTCCAAAAGACCCCCCAAAAATTTTAAAAAGACAATACGGTGGTACCTCTACTTACGAACATCTCTTTATACGAAATTTTCAAGTTACGAAACGTCTCAACAATAAAATACTGCCTCTTGTTACGAAAGAAATTTCAAGATACGAAAGATAAAATAGAGTCTGGCAAGCTACTCGCAGCTCCGAGTTTCCTGAACGCAACATACTCATAGCTGCTCTGCCATTGGCTACTACCGAGCATCATCCTGGCATCCCATTGGCTAAGAGGGACTTGTACCACATGTGTCTGTGTGTGTTGATAGATAGTTAGATGTCGATGCAGCGCCCTCGTTATTCGCCCAGGAAGTGTTGGTTTTACGTAAATGTGATTACCCAGAAAAAGTGTTGACCAGTCGGGCGATCGCTCACTATGCTCATGTTTGCCTCGGACGTTTTCGAAGGATTGTTGAAAGCCGACAAAAGCAAAGGTCCTCGGATCAATTTTTTACCAAACGCCAGGCAAAACCACTTCTGAGAGAGAATATGGACTAAAGAGGGCAAAAAAACCCAATGAGGAGGCAGTTAAATGAGCATCATTTTTATTCTTTATGCTATTCTTTGTTTGTTTGTTTTACATTATGCACAACTCTCATTTATTGTGCACTAATCAAATTGTAACATGTATTTGTTACACATTTTGATGCTTTAGAAAACATTTATGTCTGGATTTTCAGGGGTTTGGAACGGATTAGGCCATTTACATGGAAAACGCGTCTCTACTTACAAACTTATCGAGTTAAGAAATTTCTTCCAGAACCAATTTATTTCGTAAGTAGAGGTACCACTGTAATGGAAATTGTGACTAAATCATCATAAAAGATTGAAAGTCTGTCAAGTCAACGTACCCGACTCCGTGCATGCTCCCAGCAAGTTAACGATGTTAGCGTGGTGGCCGATGTGCGTCAACATCTTAAGTTCGGACATCAGAGCCTCTTTATCCACTTGCTGGTGTTTTTCTGCAAGCGACCGCATTTGTTCAGGTGTCGCCGGTTTCCTCGCGCTCGAAATCAATTGCCGAGCAACCGCCGACCTTTAAGCATTTTGACGGCCACCTGCTTTGCCACGCAAGCCTTCTTGATGCCGTACGCCGTGGCCTGCACCACCATGCCAAAAGCACCAGAGCCCAATTCTTTCCCTGCAGGACCACACGGAAACTTGACTGTGTATACAGTATGTGTATATACCGTATTGGCCCGAATATAAGACGGCCCTGATTATAAGACGACCCCCTCTTTTTCAAGACTCAAGTTTGAAAAAGGACTTTTTGAACACCAAATTAATTTTTATCCAGAAAATAATGACAGTAATCTGAAACAAATGATTCTAACAATATATTTGAGAGAAAAAGTTTGTTATTTTGCCTCATTCAAATCTAAAGTGCAATCAGATTCGTAAATGAATGACTTCTGGTTTTTGAAATGTAAATGACATCATAACTTCTCCTCAGCTGCCGGTTAACCTGGCCGATCTTTGACCCACTTTTCTCTAGATTGTCGCTACGTTTCTCCATTTTCTGTTATCTCTTCTATGATTTTCTTCTCTTTTCTTTCTTGCCGCTATTTTTTATTGTTCTTCTTCGTGCTACCGCTATTTTTATTTTTATTCTTCGTGGCAGGAGTTCACTTTGGCCTGGGGAGTCAAGTTCAGCATTCGCTTCAATGATATCTGGCGCCATCTAGCGTCGTGAATGGGTATAACGTCTAGACCTCGAATATAAGACGACCCCTGTCAATGCAAAAAAACCACCGTCTTATATTCGGGCCAATACGGTACATATAGGCACGCACAATCATATCCAAATGAAAGTATGACGAAAATGATCCGAACCTAATTGCAAGTTCTCCCTGGGAAACTCCCATTTCTGTTCATACTCAAAGTCCTTGAAGTTAATGTAGATGTAATCGTTATCATTGGGGCCCACCATCTGGATCATCTGCAGCTGGGGCTGATACTGCGGTTTCTATTGGACATTTTTCAGACATGAGTGTGCCGCCTCTTAAATTTGCCCGCGTGCACGGCTGCCTCACCTTCTTCTTGAGCGTATACACGAGCACCACGCTGACGGTGAGCAAAGCCACAACCAGGATCACGCTGCCAACTTTCAACTCTGTGTATACACCAGATATTCCATACGGTCGGTTTACAATTTTTTTGATTTGATATCATGCGGCTGGAGCTTTCATCAGGTTTTGGTAACATGCAACAACATGAACACGCCCTGACTTTGCGAGACAGATCCATCATGATAACAAAATCAAACCTCTGGAGCCATCCCGGGAAGACCGGTAGTACACCAATTGCGGGGGCGTGCACCAGGAGCCAACTGAATTGGCCAGGCAAAATTTCAAGTGGTGTCCATCCAGCAGCTCTCTCCCGATTGCGCTCTTGATGATCTTTCGGCACCTTACGTCGGAGTCGGCTCGCCAGGTTCCGGGGATCTCTTTCCAGAAGGAGTGACCCTCGCAGCTGGAATGATTTTTTTTTTTTTTAAAGCAGAGGACGTCTTGCGGGTGGTGATAAAAGATAGCGTGTTGGTAAATTGTGCAAGCGCACCTTTCGTTGCCAGGAAAACAAGACATCCACGTGTAATTTGCCGGCACGGCCGTGGCTGTCTGGATTTGGATGCTGTTGTTGTCCTTGCTGATGCCGAATTGGAATTTTGGTTCATCTAAATCATAAAAAGGGTGCACACAGCCCAGCTTCAGGTTGGGCAAACGGTATTCGTGTATTTCCCTCAGTGGTGTCAAGTAATGAAGATTTTTCACAAGTCTGTGTTTGATTACTTATTTTTTCTGATCACTTTTCACTTGTACTGCCCATGTTTGTCATTCTTCGCAGAGGAAAAAGAATCCATGCAAAATCTGGCATACGTACGAGACTTCTACTCAAGGACAGGCTGTTCAGTTTCTTACCTACGACACACACAGACACTGACTTGTTCCTGCTTTCTCCACCCGCCTCCGCAAATAGTTTGTATTGTCCTGATTTGATTCCACCGCACAGCCTCACCGTCCTGACAGAACACAAAAAAAAAATATTAGTCGATGCTCTCCAGTAGATTTCGGTGGCAATGCGCATATTTATGACGTCATCAAAAAAAGGTTCCAGATAGCTGGAGGTTTGCCGAAATCTTTTTTCCATTTTCAAACATTTTTTTAATAAAGCTCCAGGGAGCCACTAGATGTCGCTAAAGAGGCTCTGGAGCCGCGTGTTGCCGACCCCCGGTCTAGCTTTTTCGCTATATTAGCTCCTTTAGCCCTACCTGTGCGTTGTGACCCAATTCTCCGTGACGCATTTGGACACCTTGCCATCGGGCGTTTCCCACATGCATCGCTGCAGCACAGGGTGGTAAAACACGGAGGCTTGCAAACACGCGTCGGCTGCCTCCTGAGTCAGCAAAATTTTTCTCGCATCCAGCTGCAACCTGAGGAAGCCTTCCGCTGAGGGAATGCACAAGAAGAAAACATTTTAAAAACCGGACAAAATTCCATGGATTTTGTCCGCAGTATCAACATTTGGAAAAACAGATTTGATGGTACATTCCGGACACATATCAAAAGGTGCGCTTGTTTGCGATGAGTCGCAAGTTAACTTTGACAGAAGGCTTTTCAAAAAAGACGCCCGGCAACAGTTTCCCGAAGCGTGACGACCGACCCTGGACGCTGACGTCAACGGACTTGGTTGCGCCATCTTGAGCCCTGCAGGTGTACGTGCCGCCGTGGCTCGCATCCACCGGGTCAACGAACCAGTAAACCATCGAGGTTTTCCCATGCGAGTCAAATCGGCCGCACATCTGGGAAAGACAAGACGTCATCGCAAGATGCCGCCTTTTTATTGCCGTAAAATTTGCAAATGACGCCGCACCTCCTTGATTTTTGCAGAGCACGGAAATTCGTCGGGTGTCAACTGTCGGCCGTCTTTCTCCCACGCCGCCTTTCGCCGCCCCCGGCGGAACCTGCAGCGAAGCAGGAGAGGCTCCCCGGGACTCAAAATCACACTGGAGACCTCGTCTTGATCCACCAGGTTACTGTCCATGTCTTATAACACATAAAATGGTGTCACTTATTTTGGATTTTTTTCCCCCCCCCTATTTTTTACCTTCTCATAAATAGTTAATCACCATAGTCGTACAGTTGGGAGCATTCACGGCCTTTGGTGTTAGTTGCGCAACACATCACTCGTTTGTTTGTGAATCCAACGCTGGTGATTGTGCTCTCAGTTCTCCCCACACCTCCGACCGCTTCGTCTTGCATTCTGACGGGGGGGGGGAAAAGAGAGTCATCGTCGTCACCAGATGACGTTTGAAAAGATGCGCGTGACATCTTTACCCTGACCACTCCAGACTAGGCTGAGGGAAGCCCGCAGATGTGCACTTAAAATGGGGGGAACTCTTTGGATCGTTCACGTGGACCAGCGTCAGACGAGGTTTTGTGGGCGGTCCTAAGGTGAGGTGTGAAGCCCCCCCCAAAAAAAAAAAAAAAGTCATATAGGTACACTTGAATGATTCACAAGATGCAAAGGAACATAACAAGTACTCACCCCTAACCACACGTAGAGCAATGGTCAACGAGCGTTCATCCGTGCATCTGATAGTATACTCCCCAGAATTCTTCTCAGTAAGCTCGGGCAGGACTGTCATGAACTTGGTCTCTCTGTCAAAAAGAGAAAAAAAAAAACTCCTTGGCAAAACATGCAAAACAAAAATCACAATTATGTTTGTTAGCCAAAACACACGTCTGGCGCGCTCTGTTCTTCAATGCTAACAAAAGAGCATCAATGCTCACCGGCCTATAGTTATTTTCATACTGCCCCCCAGTGGCCAACGGTTGACAGTGGTACCTCTAATTACGAACGTTTCTTCCGAAATGTTCAAGTTCCGAAACGCCTCAACAGGAATAAAAAAAATTGCTTCTTCTTATGAAAGAAATTTCAATATAAGAAAAGGTAAAAATACAGTATGGGCTGCTAGTCGTTGCTCCAAGTTTCCTGAACGCAACGTACTTGGACATTTTCGTAGGATTGTAAAAGCCGACAACAGCAGACGTCCTTTGCTCAGTTCTTGACAAAACGCCAGGCAAAAAACAATTCTGACAGAGAACATAGACTAAAGACGGCAAAACACGATGAGGACGCAGTTAAAAGTGAATTGACCATCATTTTTATTTGTTATTCTTTGTTTTTTGTTTTTTTTTACATTATGCACAACTCTCATTTATTGTGCAATACATTAATTGTAACATGTATTTGTTACATATTTTGATCCATTTCTATGATTTAGAAAACATTTCTGTCTGAATTTGGGGCGGCGGAAGGGGGTTGGAACGGATTAGGGCATTTACATGGAAAAAGCGTCTCTACTTACAAAATATAAAAAGTTACAAAATTTCTTCCAGAACCAATTCATTTCGTAAGTAGAGGTACCACTGCAATTGGATCCATTCTGTGTCATGAGGTAATTAGGACGCTGGAACGGATTAGTGGTGTTTCCATTTACTTCAATGTCAAAGTTGATTTGAGATACTCTACAGAAATGATCAATAGATGAAATATAATACAATTACAAAATGAGAATTAATTAATCATTTCTAACATGCCGTATTTTTGCACACTTTAATATCTAAATTACCTGCCCCATTTGTCTGTTTGAAATTTTTTTGAAACACGCGTTTGCCCGCATATACAAGAATGAAACACAAAATAACAAAATGCTGTACACACTTACAATTGTAATAGGCGATCCAATTTTCCTTCGACGCTGCACGGACTGCATGTGTGGAAGCCCTCCAAGGAGATGAACAGTGTCTTACCCACACCCACCTCTAAAGGGACCGGAGTGGATGCATTCAGGTGGTGCGCCGGGTAGAAACACTCGATCTGGAAATACGTCATCTGGAGTCTTGACCGCTTTCGATACCAAATACTGTGCACAAAATATACTTGGAACATTTACCCTGTGACTCGGTGTGCAGTTCGCTTTGGGTAAGATGCCTTCGCAGCAATGCACGCTGACAGCGCACAGTAGCAGAACACCTTGAAAGATAGTCATTAAAAAAAAAAAAAATATGATAGTCAAATTCATAATCCACATATTTTAAATTACATATGGCTAAGGTAAATTTTGCATGGTGTTCTTGGCCCCAGCTCTCTATGGAATAGTCAGCGAAAAAATAATTTGAAAGCACAAATATCTAAAATATGCATTCTACCCCCCCCCCTCCCCTCCCAAAAAACAAAACAAAACATAATACTCACCCGCAATCATTAGTGTGTGCGTGAACATCTTTACGTATCTCTCTGTTTGTCACAGCGAAACTTCTCAGGTTGAGTTTACAATTTTCTTTTTTCTTAAGAAAGGGAAGCCCCGCCTGGCTACCTGATAAATGGAAAAAGTCTACTTCCTATTCTGAAAACCACTCAAGTTCCTAAAACTACTATGACTCGTGTTTTTTTTTTTTTTTTTACCGCATTTAATTCTTATTGTCACTATTGCTATTAGAGCCCACAAATACATATTTGAATCGCTGGCTTTGTTCAGATGACCCTTTTAAATGCCCCATTTAGTTTCACAGGAAAATTGTTCAAACATCAGAAAAATGTATATTTATTTTGAATCAATTGTAAAATTCCCACAAAATAATACAAAATAAAAGCTTCAAGCACGAGGGCCAATTTTTTTTTGTAACTTTCAAGTAGCCTCAGAATTCACCCAAAATTGTGACTTTAAACCAAAATGGCCGACTTCCTCTTGAATTTCGCACCCAGATCCTTCAGATGACCCTTTTAGATGCCCCATTTAATTTGACAGGAAAATTGTTAAAACATCAGAAAAATTCATATTTATTTTGAATCAATTGTAAAATTCCCACAAAATAATACAAAATAAAAGCTTCAAGCACGATTTTTTTGTAACTTTGAAGTAGCCTCGGAATTTGCCCAAAATGGTTACTTTAAACCAAAATGGCCGACATCCTCTTGAATTTCGGGATTCTTCAGAGCATCCTGTCTTTGTTCCGTGGAGACTAAAGTGGTTAGTTGCGGAATAAATATTTATATTAAGGTTTTGTAATTATCATCACATGTACGTCCACTCTGTCAGAGTGAACTATTATTTAAAATAAACACCTTTCAGAAATTCATTTGTCAAACAGCATACTCGGGGGCTTGCTTTACTGAATAATGTCGCTTGTCAGTGTCAACCCATGTGATAACCTCGGCCAAAAATGTCCACCCTATCTTTGTCCCCCCACCCCTGTCAGCAAGCTAACATATTTTGCTGTTTGCATGTGTACGTCTGTGTACAGTTAATTTACCAGAAAATCGTATGGGAGCTTGACCGATACAGTGTTCAATTGAAAATCCCTTTTTGGGGGGTGAAAACTTTTACTCATTTGGCTTTTCATTCGCTTTTGTAAAATGTTTTACATTCTGAAGAGATTTTTATAGACAACCAGTACAGCAGCATCACTGTGCATCTTACACATGAAGCATGTCCTGTGCAGAAGCATAGGAAAGGCGCTTACCCACAATGCAAAGTGGGTCCCAGGCAGTGCACCGCAGGCAAACCTGGCAGTGAGCAAAAACAACAACAGGCTGCACTTTTTCTTTTTTTTCTTTTTTTTTTTAATTAGCAAAGGAAAGCGTCTGCATGGATGGCGACCCTCGCGATCACTGTTCCGTGCGTGCGGTGATCTAAGTCCGGAAGCCAAACATGCACCCCAGTGTGATGACGTGAGTACCGCAGCGCATTTTTTAAGTGGTCCCGACGCCACAGAGGAGGTGAATTTTAGGAGCAAAAAAAAGGGGGGATCGTTTGCAGGCTAGCCGAGCTGGGCTAGCTCGCTAGCTCTTTGCGGCTCTCTATGTTTGAGTGTCTTCCGGCAGCAGAAGCGGCGGCGGCGGTGCCATGAACAGCGGACTTCCAGCCTCAGCTGCTCCGCTCGGGGGTGCCGGGATACCCAATGTCAAAGTGAAGTTTTGCCGTTACTACGCGAAAGACAAAACGTGCTTCTATGGAGACGAGTGTCAGTTCCTGCACGAGGATCCGTCCATGGTTAGCCTGAGCCCCGTCCCGTTGTCTCTACCCGGGGGTGGCGGGACTGCAGCGGGATATTCCCTCGGAGGTTCCGGGGCCTCCTGCCCCGGCGGCGGAGGAGGAACCGGCGTGCCCAAGAAGAGTGAAGCCATGGGGCTTGCGCAGAGCTCTCTGGACGGGTCGTTGCTAGCCAGTGAGTAACGCTTTTACGTCACAGCCGGGACCTCACTTGGGGTAGCACCCGACTTTAAGAGGAGCCTGGCGGGGCTTGACTGAAAATTTAGCCCGGGGATTCATTTGAGGCCTACTGGTCCCCCAAGCGAATTTCAGGGAATTTACCCATCATATGTCATTCGGCATATCGTCTACTCTGTGCCGTGGAGTTCATTGGGCCCCTTTTAACACTGGCGCGACTTGTTGTTGATGATGTTGTTGTAAAAATGAAGCTTTAATAGCTTGTTCCCCCACTCGCGAATGAGGCCTGGTAATTTGACAGCTGTGAGTGGACAGAAAGCACTTAACGTTAGCCCCCTGTAGCATCTTAGTAACCATTTACAGTAAAAGCAACCCCGCCATATTTTACGTTATTAATCACTAATCAAAACTAATGTTAACTCGTGTGGCGATTAATCATAATCTCGTACGTGTGTTTACATGTTCGCGAAATATAGCTGTGTTGCTAACCTAGCTAAGAGCTAATGTAGCGGTCCACGAGGTCGTGTTTTGTTTTGTTTGCCCTCGTTTCTTGAGGGCAAACAAACCAGAAGGAGTGTAAAGTTATTCTCACGGAACAAATCTAATGGCCAAATGGTCAAATTTCTTAAAAATGTGAGACCGCTTGTGGCACGTCGGAATTAGCACGGTCGTTGCTTGCACTTGTGGAACTGTTTACATTTTTTCTAACGAGCGCTGTAATCGGTTACACACAGTCGGGAACGTTCAAACTTCCTAAACGACTTCCTCCACTTGACACCGTCCTCGTTCAACATTAAATTACTCGCTTTATCTGTCCTTTGCAGTTCCAGGGATGGAGGGAGCGAGTCTGAGCGACGCCAACCTCACCAATTCCTACTTCAGCAGCAGCTTCATTGGAGTGAATGGATTTGGAAGTCCCGCAGAGTCCAAATACTCCATGATGCAGGTACTGTCCCACATGAACAGTCAAACCATTTGCGGTTTGTTCCCCATCATTCTTTCGTGACATTATCAACACGCAAAGAAGCAGCCAGCGCTCATCGGTATCTTTCTGTGGTTGGATCATGTAAAGAAAAAGCCAAACACATGTTTTGTACACATTTGTACCCCAAATTGTATGGCTTTTTATATTGATTAGTCAGCGTTTTGCATCTACAAGACTCTTGAATGAATATACAAATGTACATACAGTAGCTTGCTCCCTTGTGTTTTGAATCCCTCCATCTCTTCGTAGCGAATCACTACCAGCAGCAGCTCTCCCAGTCTGCTCAATGATGGTGCCAAGAATTTTAGCCACAGCGCTCATGGTAAGACCAATTTTGCCTTAATTCCCATTAAAATTGCTTAAAAAAAAAAAAAATCCTCTACATAGATCCAGTCAACTCCCCGACGTCGTCGCTGTTCAGCGATTTTGGTGCTCTTGGCATTTCTCAACGGAGAAAGGTGAGCAGAAAAAAAAAAAAAAAGGTGTCCTTAGTGTGTTGATTTGTTTGTAAGGCATCAACATGCACATTGTAGTCAACATTGTGATGTCATGACACTTGCTATTGCAGATTCTTTGGGGGCGGGGCCAGTTCTGAGGTGGATTATGTGTGTAACGACTTCTTTTTTCCTTCAGGCGCCCAATCCGACAGCAAGTGAGTTCATCCCAAAGGGAGCTCCACGAATACCCCCCATGGCGCCGTCTTCTGTTCAGGCCTTCCCCTCGCCTCTTTTTGCCCACCCGGGTCTTAACAGCTCGACGACTGCCGCTTTAGCGCCAGGTGGCGTCTCCTTTTATTGAGTGATTAATTTATTTTAAACCACCCGGTTTTTATTTTTTATTTTTTTTCTAAATTGTTCCAAACTTGCTCGAATTATCTGATGTCAGGCATGTCTTTATCGGCGGGCTCATCTCCCCTTCACTCGCCGAAAATTACGCCGCATACCTCGCCCGCCCCGCGCCGCCGCAGCCACACCCCCAACCCGGTCAACTACATGGTGCCCACCACGGCGGCCGACCCGGGCGCTCACATCATCCAGAAAGAGACTGTCGGCGGGACCACGTACTTCTACACGGACAATACCCCCGCGCCGATGGCCGGCATGGTACGTGCACGTATACTTTGGAAGACAAATATTTGGAATCTGCAAGGTCTCTTTGTGACTTTTCTATGTACAGCCGCCGGCTTTCAGTCGGAAAATGACGACCCGGTTTTCATTTTTCAAGACAATGATGAAGCTCAGTGCTTCTGGTTTCACCGCAGGTGTTTCCTACGTACCACATTTACCCCCCCACGGCACCCCACGTGGCCTACATGCAGCCCAAAGCCAACGCCCCGTCCTTCTTCATGGCAGATGAACTCCGACAGGTATCCCCCCCCGCCTCTTCTCATTGCAAACGCCGCTCGTGACCCGCTTAACATCTTTCCGACCCCCTCCAGGAATTAATCAACCGACACCTGATAACCATGGCGCAGATCGACCATTCGGAAAACGCAGGTAGAATTCCCGAAGCGTCCGAATTTTTTTTCCCCGCCGTGGCGCACGCCGTCCAAAAATGGCTCCCCTGTGTCGTGCAGACGTACCGTCCGAGGTGGACAGCTACCACAGCCTGTTCCCCCTGGAGGCCCTGCCCCCGCCCAACCGCATGCAAAAGACCAGCAACTTCGGCTACATCACGTCCTGCTACAAGGCGGTCAACAGCAAGGACGACCTGCCCTACTGCCTGAGGAGGATACACGGTAGCTTGCACGCCCTAAAAAAAAAACACCGCGATCCTCTTAGGGAGTCGAAGGAAGTCAAGGCTGCTTTTTTTCTCCAAATCCTCTCTTGATTATTGCGTTAATAATGTGTGAATAAATATGTGTATGTAGCGCGTTTGTTTTGAAGGCTGCCGCGATGAATCGAATCACTTGAATCATTTAAACAGGCACCAGTCAGCCAACTGGACAATCCGACACCCACGTCACTCACCGGACCAGGGCCCCGCCTCTTCAAACCCGACACACTCAAAAGTCACAAATGCTATCCGATAGCGTGCGTTTGGCGTCCTCAAACCGTGTTACTTTGGCACATCATCGGCAATCTTAATTTTGATCGGTTTACGCGATGACTCAAAGGCGCAATCGCTTCGAATCCTCCCATTTTGTGTTTGTGATTGTTCAGGCTTCCGCCTCGTCAACACCAAGTGTATGATGCTGGTGGACATGTGGAAGAAGATTCAGCACTCCAATTCGGTCACCCTGCGGGAGGTCTTCACCACAAAGGCCTTCGGAGACCACTGTGAGTCTTAGTCCGCTTCACTTCACCTGCACGGGAAGCAAATTCAAGGCTGCGCGACAACAGTCACGGGTTGTGCGTACGCAAGGATTTTATCGGAGCTATTTTTCCATCGTTAAACATGCTCAGGGTTACATTACCCGTGAACTCAGTCAGTACCGGCCAATTCGAGACCAAGTCTGAAAAGACGTTTAAAAACGTCTTTGGGAGTGAATGGAGGTAATTTAAAAAAAATTAAATTAATTAAACTGATTTAAACCTTTATTTTTTCTCCCCCCCCCCCACCAGCTTTGGTGTTCTCCTATGACTTCCACGCAGGCGCAGAAACCATGTTCAGCCGACACTTCAACGACCCGGCAGCCGACTCGTATTTTACCAAGAGGAAGTGGGGTGAGTGGCTCCGCCTTCAAATATTGCCCCCCCCCCCTGCCTATTTATTTCGATTTTTACTTTTACATTTTGGTCGGCGCACTTTCTTTTGAGGGAATCAAGGCGCGGCTATCGTTTGTTGTCGCGGGTCGTCGCGCACCGGGTTAGGGACGCGTTTCTGTTTTCGATGACGTCATTTCTCGACTCTCGGCAAGAACGCAAGCGAGACCTGGAGCGATGAGGAAACTGTGGCCGAAAGTGATCCTTTTAGGCAGGTGCTGTTGTCGGGCCTCTTCAACGGGAACAGGGCCGCGTCGGCCGGGGCACCAAAAAAACCCCCAACAAAACATCCCAGAAAAGACACCAGATTTCGCAAGCGTGCGTGCAGCCACGATGCTCTTCCTGTTAGCATCGACCTGCTAAAGTCAAATTCTGAATGAATTTCTTTGTGAAAAGTTGTCAAGGGTCAAACCGTTTCAGTGAGCTTTTCTTGAGCCATTTTACACGATCAGTGCTTTCAAGAAGCCAAATAAAGAGCTGGCCGCAACATGATAAGGAAATTGTCAGTTTGCCATGTCATCCCTTTCACAAGCTGTGTTGGTGTGATAAAACAATTTGTTTTGTTTTTTTTTGCGTGTGTATGTTTTGTTTTGTGCAGGGCAACACGAGCCTCCCCCGCCGCGGCAGCACGCCGGCCTGCTGCCCGAGTCGCTGATCTGGGCCTACATTGTGCAGCTCAGTTCGGCCCTGCGCACCATCCACACGGCGGGCCTGGCGTGCCGCGTCATGGACCCCAGCAAGATCCTCATCACGGGCAAGACCAGGTTTGGACTGCGTTGGATGTAAATTTTAGGCCACGACGAGCACCCTGTAACCTGATAAGCGGTCTACCTGAAAGGGTTACACATGCTAGACCATAAACCATAACCCCCCACCCGTCAAAAAAAAAAAATGCATATCAATCCAAAACCAAAGCCACAAGACAAGATCATCCACCGCCATTGATTTTTTTTTTTTTGGTGCAGGTTACGCGTGAACTGCGTCGGTGTGTTTGACGTCTTAACGTTTGACAACAGTCAGACCAACCATCTGGCCCTGATGCCGCAGTACCAGGTGCTCGCCGCAAACCCCGAGCCGCACGTCGTCGCCGTCGTCGCCGCCCCGTTGATTGACAACTCGCGCCTTTGTGTGTTTTCAGCAAGCCGACCTGGTTTCGCTCGGCAAAGTCGTGCTGGCGCTGGCCTGCAACTCCCTGGCGGGTATTCAGAGGGAGAACCTGCAGAAGGCCATGGAGCTGGTGTCCATCAATTACTCGTCAGACCTCAAGAACCTTATACTGTAAGAAAACCGTTTTGGGGCGGTTTGGCTTTTAACTCATTCAGTACCAGACAATTCTGGACCAAGTCTGAAAAGACGTTTAAAAACGTCTTTGGGAGTGAATGAGTTAAAAGCGAAAAACTTCTATTTTTCTTTCCAATCTTCCGTCTACTTTTGTCGCATGTCAACATGTGGCAATTCTGATCATTCGCTTCTCTCAAACGCTTCCCAGATATCTGCTTACGGAACAGTCGCGCCTGCGCAGCGTCAACGACATCATGCCGATGATCGGAGCCCGATTTTACACGCAACTGGACGCCTCCCAGATGCGGAACGATGTCATTGAAGAGGACTTGGCCAAGGTAATGTGCCCCTTTGGTTGTTTTGGGAACACGCGTGCCATTCACGAGAGTAAACAATGCCGCTCAAGTAGCATTTAGCTCATAGCCAAACATGCTAAAAGCGTGTGTTGATTTTTGATTTTTTTTCCAGGAGGTACAAAATGGCCGCCTTTTCCGCCTGCTCGCGAAGTTGGGCACCATCAACGAGAGGCCCGAGTGAGTTGGCCGCCTGGTCAGCGTGCTAAATTTGTTGTGATTTGTAAACACTTAAAAAAAAAAAAAAACTGTCGCTACGTGTGAATTCCAGGTTTCAGAAGGACCCCACGTGGTCGGAAACGGGCGACCGCTACCTGCTCAAGCTTTTCCGGGACCACCTGTTTCACCAGGTGACCGAAGCCGGTACGCCGTGGATCGACCTCAGCCACATCGTTTCCTGTCTCAACAAAGTCAGTAATTTTGACATTCCAAGACACTCTTTTTGACACTCGCCATGAATGTAATTTGTCGCTTGAAACGGTCACGCCGCCATTTGAATAGTTTAGCAAACGGGAAGTACTTTTCGCCCCTCACCTTCCTCTTTTTTTTTTTTTTTTTTTTCTCGTTTCCGATTCATGTTTATGAAATGTAGGGGGGGAAAAAACAAAACAAGCAACAGCACCTCAACTAGTCATAAAAAATGTGTCTCTAGTCCTAACACGTTATTTGTAATTTACTTTTTTTTTTTTTTTTGACATATTTGCTGTACAAATGGATCATTATTTTAAAAATCTTTACTGTCCGGCTCTCAAATTTTCACCGTGTGTGAAAACCTGAAGCTATTTTTCAGCAACTCCGTCAAATTTTTTGTGCATGTCTTTAAAAACACTCTTATTTTATTTATACTCGTTTATTAACGACAACGAAATATCATTATTTTTTATCGGTTGTGTTAAGTTGAAATATTTTTTATCGTTCTTTTTTTTTTTTTAAACATTATTTTTATCGACGTTATCTTAATTTACATTTTTTTATCGTTCTTTTTTAAACATTTTAATCGACGTTATCTTAATTTAAAACCGTTTTTTTTAATCGTTCTTTTTTAAAAACATTTCAATCGCTGTTATCTTAATTTAAAAGTTTTTTTAATCGTTCTTTTTTTAAACATTATTTTTATCGACATTATCGTAATTAAAATATTTTTTTTATCGTTCTTTTTTTTTTTTTTTTAGTCTCCACCTGTGTTAAAATAAAAATAAATTGGCGTGAGGACTCTTTAAATAGTCTTATGTTAATTTGTATTTTATTTATTTTTTTGATCTTCACTTTGTGTACAATTCCATTAGGTCAATGATTAATGTATATTTTTCGTCTTGGTTTCTGCATGGAAGTATTTATTTGTTTGAAATGTCACATTTTTTTATTTATTTATTTGTTGTTCACCAGCTGGACGCAGGCGGTCCGGAGAAGATCAGCCTGGTGTCGCGGGACGAGAAGAGCGTGCTGGTGGTGACCTACTCGGACCTGAAGCGCTGCTTCGACAGCACCTTCCAGGAGCTGCAGGCGGTCGCCTCCGGCTCACTGTAGCGCCGCCCCCCCCCCCTAGTGACCCGGAGGGCGCACTACTATTGCACTACGGCGGGCCATCAACCTTCCGAGCGAGCCTGGCGGGTGGCCGAGCTCGCGAGACATTTCAACATCAGCATTTTTTTTTTGGCGGGAAGGCCTCAGTCGCATACACTGTCCAACCGGGAAGGCTTTTGTTTCCCCTCTAAAGTGTATTTTTTTTAAAGTCTTTCCTAAAAAAAGAAAAGGAAAAAAAAAAAACCCTGCAAGCTGGAAAAAGGATATATGTAACGGACGCTTGGGACGGCGAATTCCTACTTTTTTTTTTTGTATTTTATTTTTTTACATTTTTGGGGGAACAAACCAATGCAAACCATGCAGTTCTTGCTGAGCAAATTTTCCTGCTTTTATTGTTTGTTCGTGAGTTGGGGAGGGGGGGCGTTTTCAGAGGAGGGCGCACTCAGATTTTAATTTAATCCCAGGGTTATTTTTTTTATGTGTGAATGTATGGCCTTACAGGGTGTACAGAGAGTCCCACACACAAACGGAATGATGACGAAATCTTTTTTCAATTAGAGGCTTTTTTAAATCGGGTAACACCCGCCCCCCCCCCTCCCTCGCCCCTTCCCTTCTCCCTCACCTGGAAAGGACAAACCACTGGGGTAAGGTGCTTGCTTTAGGTTGATGGACGCTGTGGATTTAGTTGTAGCCCACCGCACCACCCTTGTTTTGCAGCAGCCCCTGGACGGAATGTTGCCCACTTTTTTTTAAATTTTATTTTTTAGAAACCTCTCTTTTTGTGTATGTGTGTGGGTTGTTGTCGCCAAAGCGGCAGGGCTAACGTTATCTGCGGACCAACGCCAGCGTGGGTGAAGGGGAACGACATGTCAGATGACGAGTAAGGTAGAGCCCCCCCCACCCACCCCACCCACCCGACCCACACAAACACACACCTGTCATCCCGCCCCCTCGCGATGATTGAATGTGATCGTCCGTCAGTGTTCAGGATTGTTCACGGTGCTGCAGGATTAAAAATGTTTTTTAAAAACGAGACAACTGCTCATGACCTCCCCATGCCTCTTCCTCAGAAATGATACCGCGGATCAAACCCTGAAAATTGCTTGCTTGGTGGGTGGGGTGCCGACTGTGTTGGATAATGTACTAAACAGACACATTTGATGAATGTGGTGCTTTAAAACCCCCAACACACACACACACACACACACACAGACCCTCACCCACTTTTCACACACACTCCACGACCGACATTTGAGTACGTTTTTTTTTGTTGTTTTTTTTGCCCCTCTGGTGTTCCCATGGCTCAAACTTTGCAATATTTGTGTGTACAGCAGTATTTTAATAAAGAATACCGAAAATAATATAGCGTTGTTCTGTTTAAAAAAAAAAAAAAGAGGTGGTACATTTTAGAAAAAAAACTACATATACATTTTGAACAAAAAAAAAATGCAGTATTTAGGAAGAAATTTGCATTTTGGGGTACTTGCAACAAAACAAAAAAAAAATTGTCAAAATAAAATAATAAATTAGTAAAGTATTTTCCGCACGCTAAGGCACACTTGAAAGCATTCAATTTTCTCAAAAGCCAATTGCGCTTTATAATCTGATGCGCTTTATATGGATCTATATTCTGATTTCTTGGACGTAGTATTTAAAATGTGTAAAGCGCTTTGTTATAGCTGCAGTGGTTGTGAAAACTCAATATAAATCAAGCTGTATTGTATTGTCTTCCCTTTAGCTCCATCTAGTGGATGCTCAGCGCAACTGCAGCCCTCCCTATGTGAAAAACGATTTTAAAAATCGGCCATTGAAGGTGTGCCTCATAGTGCGGAAAATAAGCTAGATACAAAATCTGAAGAAAAAAAATGGCACCTTTTGCTCAAATTCCGACTTAATTCTTGAAAGTCATGTGGCTGAGGTTTTTCTCAAACCTGCATCAAAATTTGTCAGATCTTGAACTGCACTTGAGTAGAAAGATGACATTTTTTTTCGGAGCTTGTAACAAAGAAAACATTTTGGGGCCATTTCAAAATATTTTATTCGTGTAATAGTGTTACTAAAATCATTCCTATTCAATTCTAGTGTCAAACTAAGCGTAAACATATCCAGCATATAATGTCAGTGTAAAAAGGAGGTTTTCCTTCCGTTTCACACAAGATGAGGTACCAAAACAACCATCAACTCTTAATTGTTACGCTAAGCTAAATACTAAGTAATGGGGGGCGGGGGGTGCTAGAGGGAGGGGTAAAAGAAGGTCCAGTTGTAGTCGGGAGCAGGGCAGCCGCCCTGATCCGAATCCCACTCGGAAGGCCCGTTGCTATGGAGAAGTGAGCCTTCCTTCATGTCGTGCCTCCACGATAGACGCTGCAGCTCCTCTGAAGGTAGGACCATGCCGCTGTCTCCCTCCTGAAGCGCACACAAATTGTATTTCATGCTCTGTGTGTGTGTGTGTGTTTTTTTTTTCCCCCCCTCACCTCAGATCCGTGAGACGCATCCTCGCAGGGCATTTCCTCAAACATGTCCAGAGTGCCCACCACGGCGTGCATGTAACTACACAATTGAAACACACTCATGTCATTTTTCTTCATGGTCCCATGGCACTTTGTAGTGTGTGTGCGTGTAGGATAGGCGGCGTCTGCAAAAAGTTGGTTGGCAT
Source organism: Hippocampus abdominalis (assembly GCA_018466805.1). NCBI lineage: Eukaryota > Metazoa > Chordata > Actinopteri > Syngnathiformes > Syngnathidae > Hippocampus > Hippocampus abdominalis. Next base: position 9,045,016 of record CM031712.1, on the reverse strand, counting down.
CAACTGTAGGCCATTTTACTTGGTCCTCACTGTGCCACAAGTACAGGAATATGTGTGTGTGTGTGTGTGTGTGTGTGTGCATGTGTGCAGGACAGGCGATGTGTGCAAAAAGTTGGTTGGCGTCAACTGTAGGCCTTTTTTTTTTACTTGGTCCTCACTGTGCCACAAGTACAGGAATGTGTGTGTGTAATTATTTGCAGTCCTGTTAACAGGAATTGCTCAGAAAGCTATTTTGTGGGCACCATGGCAGGCCGTCGGTGGAATTTTGGCCGGTCATGGTATACTCTGAGGTACCCCCCCCCCCTCTCTTTTTTTCATTTTAAGTCTACTGCTTTGAACTCATGGCCATTTTTTTAATTGACTTGCACAAGATTGACCCCCCCGCCCCATTATTTCAGTCAACAAGTTGTGGTTTAGTAAAGGCCCCCCCCCATGCCATCAAATTCAATTTATTCCCTATGTGTTATGCGCAACGCGGGTCAAAATGAGTCATGTGACATATTTTAATCAAAACAAATGAAATTCAAACAACCCATCGTAAGTAAAAACATGCGCAGGAGTAACCTTAAGTTGGTGACTGCAAGGGTTTTTCCTCGGAAGGTCTTGCTGCTCTTCCAAGATTCCACGTGAGATCCCAGCGGAATATAATCCTTCCCATCCTGACAACGCAAATCAACCTTGTTAGAATTTTTTTCCTTCCTCCTCTCAGCTTTCAATCACTTGTGTCGTTCTAGACGGACCCGTTGCACCATGGACTCGAGCAGGTCTCCGAGGGTGTCCGCCAGGTCGGAGAAGGAGGGTCTCTCGGTGGGCTCAGCCTTCCAGCAGGCCAGCATGGTGCTGTAACTGGACAGGCGCAGAAACACGACGTGAGCTCGCGAGGCCGCAGCGAAAGCCGACTTCACGTCGCCTTCCTCACATGTCGGCCGTGCTGTATTCCGGCGCCCTCATCCTGGTACCCGCCTTCAGCCTGCGGCAGAACTCTTCGTCGATGTGCAGGCCGGGGTATGGCGACGCCCCTAGAGTAAGTGGGTGGTGTTATTTACGACTTAATGGAATCTTGTGGGAGACTGGTTAGCGCGTTGACCTCACAGTGCGGAGGTCGAGGGTTCGATTCCGGCGACGGGCTTGCTGTGTGGAGTTTGTGGAAGCGGACAAGATTTTTTTTTGTGGAGTGTCTCTCCTTAGCACTATTGTTTCTCAGCAAAAAAAAAAGTCTGCAATTCTCAATTTTTTAAGAATGAGTAGATTTATTTAAAAAAAATCCTAAATTAAATGAGGGTATTTCTTGTGGGATAGAGATAGAAAAAAAAATAATGCCTCTCTTGTGTGTGTTTTTGCTTCGTGTCTCTGAGATTGCGGCTTTTCACCTGTGGCATTCCCCCTTACCCAAAGAGAAGATCTCCCAAAGCAGGACGCCAAAGGCCCAGACGTCACTCTGAGTGGTGAACACCTTGTCAAAGATGGACTCCGGAGACATCCACTTCAGAGGCAGGCGAGCCTAACAGCCAATTACGCAAAAAAAACAAAAAACAACACATCTTTAAATGTGTGTGTGTGTGTCTCTCTCGCTCTCCTCTCTCTCCATTTATAAAAGTGTGTGTGTGTGTGTATATATATATATATATATATGGCGTTTTTAGCGGAAAAAAACGAACATGTATAGTAGGGCGTTTTTAGCCACCCACAAAACGATCATGTATAGTAAGGTGTTTTTAGCCCCCCAAAAACGGCCATGTATATAGTAAGGCGTTTTTGGCCCAAAAAAATGTATGGTCAGGCGTTTTTTGCTAGAAAAAATGACCATGTATAGTAAGGCGTTTTTGAACAAAAAAAAAAACGACCCTGTATAGTAAGGCGTTTTTAGCCCAACATAACAGCCATGTATAGTAAGGCGTTTTTAGCCCCCCACAAAATGACCATGTATAGTAAGGCGTTTTTGGCCAAAAAAAACCGACCATGTATAGTCAGGCGTTTTTTAGCTAGAAAAAAACGACCATGTACAGTAAGGCGTTTTTAGCTGGAAAAAACGACCATGTATAGTAAGGCGTTTTTGGCCGAAAAAAACGACCATGTATGGTCAGGCGTTTTTTGCTAGAAAAAATGACCATGTATATATAGTAAGGCGTTTTGGGCTTAAAAAAACGACCATTTATATAGTATGGCGTTTTTTGACGAAAATAAGACAACCATGTATATATACATCTCGTGAGCTGTTTGGCTGTGCATCTTGGCAACCCCACCCAGCACCTTCTCTTGTGTCTCGTCACTGCGTTGACTGTCGACCATCCTGTCTCTTCGTCTTCGACAGTGAGAGTGAGATTGTGAGCGAGTGAGAGAGAGAGTGCTCGTCCCACAACAACAGATTTTCTTATCAGAAACACATCCACTGCACAAGGATAGCTGGCCAGGAGCGAGCCGGAGGGTGAGGGCGGCCACACCGTCAGAGCGTGAAGCAGAACGGCCTCAGAGTCAAGATGAAGCCTGTGAGAGCCAACTTGAACGTCATCAACACAAGTCTCTTTGCCTCTTTCAGAAGGCAATGCTGATGAATGTAAACTATTGTGTCAGGTTTTATGATTAAAGATTGAAAGAAACACGTGTCCTGCTCGTATTTTAAACATGCTGGTACCCAGATACACTTTGGCAAAATGTCCTAGGGGGGGGGTCAGGGGGCAAACAATACATCGCATTTTTTACTTTCCATGTATAGTATGGCGTTTTGAACCAAAGAGAAGACCATGTGTAGTAAGATGTTTTTATGAGCAAAAAAAAGAAAATGACCATGTATAGTCAGGCGTTTTGGGCTAAAAAAAAACCAGACTATGTATAATAAGGCGTTTTTTGACAAAAAAAGAGACCATGTATAGTAAGGCGTTTTTGGACGAAAAAAACGACCATGTATAGTAAGGCGTTTTGGGCTAAAAAAAACGACCATGTATAGAAAGGCGTTTTGGGCTAAGTATGGTAAGGCGTTTTTTGTATAGTAAGGCGTTTTGGGCTAAAAAAAAACGACCATGTATAGTAAGGCGTTTTTTGACGAAAAAACCGACCTAGTAAGGCGTTTTGGGCTCAATAAAACGACCATGTATAGTAAGGCATTTTGGGCTAAAAAAAACGACCATGTATAGTAAGGCGTTTTTTGACGAAAAAAACGACCTAGTAAGGCGTTTTGGGCTAAAAAAAACCGACCATGTATAGTAAGGCGTTTTTTGACGAAAAAACCGACCTAGTAAGGCGTTTTGGGCTCAATAAAACGACCATGTATAGTAAGGCGTTTTTTGACGAAAAAAACGACCTAGTAAGGCGTTTTGGGCTAAAAAAAACGACCATGTATAGTAAGGCGTTTTGGGCTCAATAAAACGACCATGTATAGTAAGGCTTTTGGGCTCAATAAAACGACCATGTATAGTAAGGCATTTTGGGCTCAATAAAACGACCATGTATAGTAAGGCATTTTGGGCTAAAAAAAACGACCATGTATAGTAAGGCGTTTTTTTAGTAAGGCGTTTTGGGCTAAAAAAAAACCGACCATGTATAGTAAGGCGTTTTTTGACGAAAAAAACGACCTAGTAAGGCGTTTTGGGCTAAAAAAAACCGACCATGTATAGTAAGGCGTTTTTTGACGAAAAAAACGACCATGTATAGTAAGGCATTTTTTGACGAAAAAAACGACCTAGTAAGGCGTTTTGGGCTAAAAAAAACCGACCATGTATAGTAAGGCGTTTTGGGCTCAATAAAACGACCATGTATAGTAAGGCGTTTTTAGCTGGAAAAAACGACCATGTATAGTAAGGCGTTTTTAGCCCCCAAAAAACGGCTATGTACAGTAAGGCGTTTTTTGGCCCCCCACAAAACGACCATGTATAGTCAGGCGTTTTGGGCTCAATAAAACAACCATGTATAGTAAGGCGTTTTGGGCTCAATAAATCCATATACATGGTCGATTTTTTGAGCCCAAAACGCCTTACTATACATGGTCGTTTTTTTCGTTGAAAAACGCCTGACTATACACATGGTCGTTTTTTTCGGCCAAAAAAACGCCTTACTATACATGGTAATTTTTTTGAGCCCAAAACGCCTTACTATACATGGTCGTTTTTTTTCGTCGAAAAACGCCTTACTATACATGGTCGTTTTATTGAGCCCAAAACGCCTTACTATACATGGTCGTTTTTTTTTGCCCAAAACGCCTTACTATACATGGCCGTTTTTTTCGTCAAAAAACGCCTTACTATACATGGTGTTTTTTTCCGGCCAAAAACGCCTTACTATACATGGCCGTTTTTTTCATCAAAAAACGCCTGGTCGTTTTTTCGTCAGGCATTTTTTAAACCAAAAAAGAATGCGTTTTTTTGCCGCCCGAAAAATGACCATGTATAGCCAGGCGTTTTTACCAGGAAAAAAAAAAACCCTACCATGTATACTCAGGCGTTTTTAGCCGAAAAAAACGACCATCTATTGAAAAGCGTTTTCACCAGCTGAAAAATGACCACATGCGTGCAATCATACTCACATCTCCTTTTCGCACATAGTCGGGGTCTTTGTAGATGTCCCTGGCCAGGCCAAAGTCGCAAATCTTCACCACTTTGTTGTCGGACAGCAAAACATTTCGGGCTGCCAGGTCTCGATGAATGCACTGAAGTGGGCAGAGTCATGAAAAAAAAAAAAATTTAATTAAAAAAAAAACAGTTGCATGTCCCGCGGCTTGAAAGTGTCAGACCTTGCGGGACGCCAGGAAGTCCATTCCTCGCGCCACCTGGAAGCTGAAGGAGATGAGATCCTCCAGGAATAACGGAGAGTTTGTGTCTGCATCGTCTGTCAGAAGTTGACCGAGTCAGAATATTACATACCTAACTGCTACTAATACAAATGGCTCTAATCACCTGCTGTGTTATTTCTTGCTAGCTGGATATCACAACTCGGCTCTCCAGATTTTCTTCTGGACACCTGGAGCATCAAATATTGAAATAGAAAAATAATATTGTCAATGAAATTTTTATAAAAAGGAAATTACATATAAATTAACATGAAAAAGAATAACGTGCATGAAAATTGAAATAAACGTTGATCGCATCATTTACACTTTGACCGAACACGCTCGCAATCTCACCCCAAACACGCCTCGTTTGCTCTTCAGGAAGCTGGACAGGTTTCCATGGCGACAGTACTCCACAATCACCATCAGAGGACCTGCGATGCAAACATTTGCATCTGAACTCGAAGCGGGATGCGAAAACCCAATCTGAAACTTAGTCCCAAAACGAACAGCATTTTTGGATCCAAACCTTGATCAGAATCCTGACCCTAATTGAGGATTAGTCCTCATCCTAAAACCGTCTCATCCTGAACGTAATACCAAAGTGAGTCTCAACACAACCCAAACCGCATCCAATTCGAACTCCAAATTGTAATCCTGATCTAAATCAAACCCAATCCGGGTGCTCCCTTGAATTCTAATCTTGATCCGCTTCATAACCCCCGACCAGGATCCGAATTCCAACACCAACTTTGACCCTTGCCCAAATCAAAATCCCAACCCTAATCCTGATCAAAATCTGAAACATAACCACAACCCTAATCCAAAACCAGCAAAATCCAAACCCTACCCCTTAACTCAGCCCTAGCCCGTATCCCAATCCTCCACCTAAAACCAACCAGAATTTTAACCCCATGTAAAATCCTAACCCTAATCCCAATCTGAACTCAAACCGCAATTTTGAATCTCAGCTCTAATCCCAAAACCCCAACACCACTTCCTGGTTCCTAACCCCAACTAAATCCGAATCCCAGCCCCCCCAAAAATGACCCTAAACACAAAGCTGAGCATGGAATCTTGGATCAAAAATCTAAATACTAACCCTAAACCTAAAACTAAATCTAAATCTAAATCTACGCCTTGTCCAGTATGTCATCACGATCATCCGCAAACCTCCCGGCTTGGTGCAAGCTCCCAGTAGGTTCACAACATTGAGATGGTGTCCGATATAGTTGAGGATTTTCAGTTCGGTCATCAGGGCTTTGTGCTCGCTGACTGTGGCGCCCTCTGGTGGATGGGAGAGGAAAATAAAGGGTAAAAAAAAAATAAAAATAAAATGACAATTGAATGGATTGTAGAACTTGCAAAAACGGTTTTGCACCTTTGAGCATTTTAACAGCCACCGTCCTGCAGCCGGAAACGTTGCCCATCCCAAACGCCGACGCCTGCACCACTTTCCCAAAGGCTCCGCGACCCAAATTCTTGCCTGGATGGGTGGAAGGGACATGACACTTATTCTCGCCCATCCTGTAAAGTCAGCGTCTGATAAGACGAAACTTTGGACCTCATCAGGAGAACATTGGACCGAACACCACCCTGATTAGCGTCAGTAAACACCCGAGCGCTGCTCTCTTAATTAGCCGGCCCCCGAGACAATACAACCTCTGATTAATGGAACGAGACCCCCTCCCCCCGATGATCATTTGATAAGAACGATGAGAAAGTCGGCGTATCGCCGACGCCATCTTAATACATCCTCTGCTTAACATTCCTGGAAGCAAGCAAATCAAGACGTTTAGTTTTTATCGATAAGCCGCGCCCGTACCTAATTTGAGACGCTCTGGAGGGAACTCCCACCGGTTGGGATCATACTGGAGTCGCTCGCGCCGCTGCTGCGCGGGGCCGTCTCCCGGGTCCAGTATGATGGACAGGTACTCGGCTTTGTTCTGGGAGTTGTCGGGCTGCACAAAGGGGGAAGTCACGAGTGATCAAAAAAAGCCTTTTTTTGAGTTGGAACATTTCTTTCAGCTCGTCACCTGTCGTAGTTTTCGAATCAGGAGCGTCAGGAGAAGCCAAAGGAAAGTCGCCGCCACGCACGTGCACGCCAGAGTCGGAATCTCCATCGAGGGACTTTCGGCTGCGCCTGGCGGTGAACGCGTTCCGTTTGGCAAACCGCTGTGTTAGCGAATCGAAAAACGGTGAGTGCTTACCGTTGACCCAAATGTAGGCGGAGCTCTCCGCAGACCCCTTTGGGTTACTGGCCCGGCATGTGTACAAGCCCTGGTCCTCCACGGTGATGCGGTCGATATGGAGGGAGTCCTCCTCCGGGGATACGACGATACCTGCGGATGATGTGGAAATCAAAAGTGAAGAACAGAACCGCATTTCAACATCACGTGATGATTTATTCGTCATTTGTTTTACCAGATCCTGCCGACAGAACGCGTTTGTTCCTGTACCAGGTGACGGTCGGACGCGGGACGCCCTTGGTGGGACAGCGGAGGGTCACCGAGCTGCTAACGTTCACCGTCCAATCCGTCAAATTGTTGAGCAGCGCGGCAGGCTCCAGGACTGACCCCCCCCCAAAAAATAAATTAAATAAAATCCGTTTCAACGTGGTTTGGGGACTCGTAACACACTTTCTAGCCACCAGGGGGCAGTGCAGGCAAGTCTTAAAACACCCGCCATAAATACAGACACGTATGCTATCGCTAAATTGGAAATCCTCTCAAAATCCTGTGCCTAACCTGATGGAATAGAGCTCGCACAGTTCCTTTTGCTGCTAATAGACGTCCGCCTGTACGCTATACTCGATAAAACCTCGAATTGTATGTACACAGCAGTATATCGTGTAGTCAAGAAAGAACTGGTTGTATCAGAACTACAACAACCAAACTATTCTGCTCACTTCTTACTTGAGAATGAAGCTAAAGGACTTTAACTTTATTTTTTTCCCCCCGCCCCTCACTGGTTACCCACTATGTGGGTAGTGATTCCCCGAGCGGGGGTCCCGAACGAAGGAAGTGGACCTGTCGGGCGCTTGATTGTTCCAGCGAGCAGCAGTCCGCAGACATGAAGCAAAGTCACTTAAGCGAGGCGACTTGATTGTTGTTTCCCCGATCTTCCTCCCGGACAACAATTGATGATTGTCCGAGCGGGGGCCCGGGGCCTGACAGTGTCTGATTGGCTGATTGTTCCCGCGGCCCAGCGCGGGGGGCTGTAAATGTGGCATTGTGGGAAGTGCCATTGTGTGCTCTTCCTCCAGATGAGAGCCCATTCCCACGTGAAAGAGGTGCCGAGCAAAGGCAGGGTGGGGCCTCAGGAAGCCGAGGGGACCCGAACTCCCAAACAGCCGCAACTCCGTGAGAGTGACTGTTTGTTTGTTTGCGGCGTACACGCACAAAGACATCAGGATGTCCAGAAATAAGGCGCTGCTGAGGGGGGCCATTTTGATTTCCTCATGCGACGGCACTCCGAGATCGAAAGGGTTTCCCAGTTCATGCAAACCGAAACGTCTCTCGGTCCAATAGTCCAGAAGTGACTCACCTGAGACCCTCACCTGCACCACCAGGTGGGCATCCTGCCCGGTGAGGCGGTGGTGGGCGGCGCACATGTAGGCGCCCGAGTCCTGGGTGCTGAGGTTGCTCAGCGACAACCGCAGAGAGCGCGAGAAGTCCCCCGTGGATGAGTGCCCGGTCAGGAAGGTGCGCCCGCCCCCGCCCCCGCCCCCGCCGGCGGGGTGGAGGCGGCGCCACGACAAGCTGCCGTACAGGTGCTTGTTGGCTCTACAGGTGAGGTGCAGATCTCCGCCTTCTCGGGGGTCTTCATGCTGACTCACAGCGAAGCCTCCCGGAATATCTGACGAGATAACGTTGAGACAAGTGATTTTGAAAGTGTGGAAGTTTACCCCCAAATGGTATGCGGGGCTCAGCTAGCCTGGTATGAAACTTCAGCGTCAAGAGAGGATTTGTTTCATTGAAGCAATAGAGCAGGGGGGTCAAACTATTTTGGTCTGGGCCAATTAGGAGTTGCGTCTTCCCTCGGAGGGCCACAAAATTATTACTTGTACACAACAATTGAATAGATGAGTTTTACTCATTTTGAAATCAGTCAAGTCAATTATAACAGTTTGTATATTATTGCAAAATGTCAACGTTATTTTTTTTACACATGACAATTTGACATTTCGGTTCAGATTTTAGCAAGTTGACACACATGATTTGCTTTCGCGGGCCTCATAAAATGTTCTGGTGGGCCGGATCTGGCCCCCGGGCTTCGAGTTTGACACCAGTACAATAGAGTCAATTACAGTCATACCTCGGTTTTCGACCATTATCCGTTCCAGAAGGCTGTTCGAAAACCGATTTGTTCGAAAACCGAAACCACGCTCTTTAAAAAAAAATAAAAAAAATCTTTATTTAACACTTTATTTGTTCACCACGGAACCTAAACGAGGAAGCGTCACTTCCTTGTCTAAGGAAGGCGAGAGGAGTCAAGCGACGCATTCAAGTGCGCTCAGTTCTTCAAAAAAACCGAGGTTTGACTGTAATTGGTCTGTCCTTCAGTAATCATGGTAACTAAGTCCGAATATTCAAACCATCTTTCTTAACGTAAACTTAGTCGTTGAAATGTAAATCGCGGTCAGCGTTGGGTCTCACACCGACGCAATTTAGCTGACGTAACGTCTTTTCGCCAAAACACCTTTTCACCACATTGCAACTATGTCAGTGAAGGAGGCTAAATACAATCGTCATTCAAGCCTAATTAGCGAATCATGGCTCCACCTTGGTCAAATGAGGAAGTGTTTGCTTATAAGCGGTGCCATTGGCGAAAGCTGGTGACGCGTCCGACGAAGGTGGCGAGCTCGCCGCCATTACGACCACCTTTTTTTTTTATGTCGCCACGGCTGTTGTGGCCAGCGCGAAGACGGCGAGAAAAGATCTTTCTATTTACTTTAGCCCTTTGAAACTTCCCGTGGAAACGGCTCGAGAGCTTCCTGATGGCGGATTGTGTTTATCTTACCCGAACACCCCGAGGCCTCCCGAAATAAAGACGAGCTGCCAGTCCAAGGAAATGCTCCGCGCGGGACAGAGTGACGAGGAAGACGTGGGGGGGGGGGATGGAAGTGGAATGATAAGAGCCCACGGCTTCCTGTTTCGCTCAAGTTTACAGTGAAATTACATCGACCTCATACCACTGTGATCCTCACCCTTCATAAAACATTTATTTTATCTAGAATATGGAGTTTAACTCGATGCCTATGGGATAAAATAGTGCCTCTTGATGACGTCTCCCTTCTCCATAAATTCTGCCTAGCAACAGGTGACCATGAAAACATGCTGGTGATTTTTATGGTTTGTTATGACTTTTTTAAAGGTGTTTATGGGGTTACCCGTGACGAAAAAATGGATGTCCAGGTAGTCCAGTCCCACGGAGTTGGATGCCACGCAACGGAACACACCTGACACCAGAGCCCGGGCCACTGTGACCACACCGACCGTCTAACGAACAAGAACACACACACGGGCGCAATTCATTAAACGACGACATTAACATGTGTGATGATTCCGCCGTGTCATTTTTTTTTTTCCACCTTGGTCTTCCCCTGAAGCACTTCCTGGTTGCGGGTCATACTCAGGATGTGGTTGTGTGTGGACGTGGCGGGGAGCCCCTCGTTCAAGGGGGTCCAGGCAGAAGAAGATGTCGGAGGAGCGCACCTTCAGTGAGGAAGAAGAACAGGAGGAGGAGACTCAGCTGGGATGACGTCATTCAGCAGCTGTACACACATGTATTTACTGTGTGCACATATTACCATACACGTGAAGTCTTCCGAGACATAGTTGTTTGTGTGTGTGTGTGGTTTTTTTTTCGTTTTAACGCCGTACTATACATGACGATTTTATAGTTTTAAAAACACCTTACTGTACACGGTCATTAAAAAAATGCCGTAAAACGCAGTTTAAAAAAAATAATTACGAGACGTGTTTTTTTTTTAATTCTTTGATACGCTTTATGGACATTTTAAGAAAAAAAAAACACCTTACGATATATGGTCGTTAAAAAAAAAACTTTAAAACGAAAAACGATACATGCTTGATAAATAAAAGCCGGTAAGGTTTACGTGGTCCTTTAAAAAATACGATAAAATCTTTTTTAAACACTTTTCTATACATGATCAGTTTTGTTTGTTGTTTTTAAATGCCTTACGATATAAATATGTTACGACAGGGAGCGATAAAAACACGCAGGAAAACCAGCCCACGAGGACAGAGTTTGGACATCGCTTGATCTACCATATTACTCTATTGATCAATCGATCGATCGTTCTCTCTCTCTTTCTATCCATCAATCCATCTGCTATCGCTTATCTATCCATCTATCAACCGCATCTCTCTATCTCGCCCTCTCTGTGTATCAATCTCATCTTCCCGTCCCTGAGGTGTGTTCCAGTCCTTTCCTCTGATTGCGCTTCCTCTTCAAGTGTACATTGTGTGCGTCCCTCCCTGTGCGTGACACACACACACACAAATACACACGCACACACACACACACATCTCCCAGTACTCTCGCTCCAAATAGAAATAAAAGTGTGAGATGTGGCAAGAAAGGTTTGTTAGTCACGCAGAGATGAATGGACAAGCAACAATCACTCCACAGCCACCCAGTGTACGTGCGCGTGTGTGTGTGTGTGTGTGTGTGTTCTGACTGACTAACTACACTTAACTGTTCCCTGTCTGCAGCCCGAAATAACGCCAGACATTTGAAACAACAACAACACGGAAATACAAGCCAAGTTTAATGCAAAAAAAACAACACACATCAACAACAGATACAAACAATTGCAAAAACCAAGATGCATTAACAGAGTCATACAAATCTTGTCATTTTTAGGGGAGTCATACGGAAGTTAGTCGTATAAAATTATTAAATATTAGCTTCATATATTACTCGTAGAACATCTTGATACAAGGGGGGGGGGGGTATCACACCCGCGGAATTGGGACAGACACGCACGGATACAAAACGCTCACCACGTCACACACGCGCTTACACGTCAAGTGGATGACAGACAATTAGGGCCACGTGGATGGGAACAAAAGTACGGGAAAAAAAATAAAAATAAAGTGGCGCTATTACAAATACAATTTTTAAAAATATATTTCTCATATATTTTAAGTTATATTACATTACATTCCATACATACGCATGCCCGTACATATATGTACGGATATACAGTCAAACCTCGGTTTGAGTCCATCATCCGTTCCAGAAGGCTGTTCGAAAACCGAAATTGTTCGAAAACCGAAAACCACGCTCTTATTAAAATAAGGTTTATTGCACACGTCTGCTCACAATGGAAAGCAAACACGAGGAAGCGTCACTTCCTGTGTAAGGAAGGCGAGAGGAGTCAAATGGTGCATTCAAGTGCGCTCAGTTTGTTCGAGAACCGAAATTTGTTCCTTTTTTGTCATTTTTGGACGAGAACCGAGACGTTCGAAAACCGAGGTTTGACTGTATACGTATTGTGTACATACAATATATACATACATATCTTTGTATGTGTAGATATACAGTATACAACTACATAGATACTGTATGTACATAAATACATACACACTGTACATACATACATACATATATGGACATATACAGCATATTTTATTTTCTCTTATTTCATGGTCATAAGAGAGGGGGGGGGGGGGGTGTAAAAAAAAATCTGTGTGGCCCTGATTGTCCGCCATGCAAATGGCTCATTGCCGTTTCCAACACACAGACAACCGGGGGGCTGTTAGAAAAGCAACATCATTGACACTCTCTCGGCAGACTTCCTACATGGTAGGCGTCAGTTTCTTTTTTTTTTTACATCAGAGAACTATAAAACCTTGTGTCCACTTTTTTTTTTTCTTCGCTTGGTTGGATTTCTTGCTGGAGGATTAAAAAAAAAACAAACAAAAAAAAAACAGTAAAAACTCACAGCTTTTCTGGATGTATGTGTGTATATCTGTGAAGGGGGGGGGGGCAGTGGGGGTGGGAGGGGCGAAATTGCCAGGTCAGGACTCGTGGAGGACACGCACCCGTGATAGTACCACTCTAGGACACAAAAAAATTTAAAAAAATAAAAAAGTAAAGCAGCTCCGATAGATGTGGCTGGTGGATGAATGAATAGCATGGAGGAAATAAATAAATATCGAAGCAGGTGTCTTCATATATATATAAAGGTGTGTATGTGTGTGTGTGCGTGTATAATTTTTGTCTCAGATCAGTGTTGCGCGCTGCTGGGGCTCCACTGCTCAGCAGTGTTGCCAGTCCAGTCCAGCGCAACAAGCCAAGGCGGGAAGGAAGACATCTTCCACGGACGATGCGGGGATTCAAAGGAGAACACGATTTACACAAAAAAAATGTAACAATAAAATAAATGGGATTTTTTTTAGCTTTTGGGGTGAACCTAAAATGCACTCGAACCTTGACATGTGAACTTCATTTGACCCTATCTAAACTTTTCAATGTTTCATTCCTTTTTTTTTTTTCTTGCACAGAATTTGCTGTTCTCCATTTAAGTGTTGGCATTCATTATAATTGCAATGAAATAAAATTTCATTTGCAGATTTTTTAAAATTTTTTATTTTTGGTGGGGGCAATAAGGATCAGGTAAAAAAAAAAACTTTTTTTAAAAGTGAAGAATTGGGGAATCAATCAAAGACCTGTGTGCCATTCAAAACCTTGGCGAAAATTAAATTAATAATAATAATTATAATTGCAATGAAATAAAATTTCATTTGCTGATTTTTTTTTTTTTTTGGTGGGGGCAACTAAGGATCAGGTAAAAAAAAAAAAAAGTGAAGAATTGGGGAATCAATCAAACACCTGTGTGCCATTCAAAACCTTGCCGAAAATGAAATTAATAATAATAATTATAATTGCAATGAAATAAAATTTCATTTGCAGATTTTTTTTTTTGGTGGGAGCAACTAAGGATCAGGTAAAAAAAAAAAAAAAAAAGTGAAGAATTGGGGAATCAATCAAACACCTGTGTGCCATTCAAAACCTTGCCGAAAATTACATTAATAGTAATAATAATACATTTTATTTATAAGCGCCTTTTAAAATACTCAAGTTTGCTTGTCAAGGTTCTTGACCATTTCAGGCTCATCCTGAAATTCCATCTTAATGCCCAATAAATAGCCATAGGTTTTTCTAAGTAGTGTGTGTGTGTGTGTGTGTGTGCATGCATTGGTGATGGGGGACAGCAGTAGAGTTCTGCTTGTGGGAAGGTGTTGGTGTGTGTGTGTGTGGGTGGGGGAGGGCAGTGGGGGGGGGGGCGTCTCAAGAATAGATCAAGTCTTTCGGAAGCAGCCCTGTGCCACGTTTGAAGACGAAGGGGACAATCACGCTGCTGGGAAGCGTCTCGCGTCGGGAGAGGAAGCCAAACAACGAGAGGAAAAGCGCTCTGATTTTCGAACAGGAAGCCCAACGCGCCTCCTGCCCGGGCCTGATAAGAAGCGCTGCGATTCCCATGGTTCGGACCAGCGCCGGCGGACCCCGCTACGAGTGGGGACCCCGGCCCGAAAGAGAGCCGCTCCTGGGCCCGGCGTACCCGGCCCGGCCCGTTGAGCACGCCGGGCCTACTCTGGCTCGCCGTCAAGCTTGCAGTGCAGCCAGGCTGCGGAAGGACAAGTGAGGCCCAGTGTGAGGATCCAACACAGGCAGCACATTTATTTACAAACAGTGACCCGAACGTGTGGGATCACTATTTGGCAACAGTCTTTCTGCAAATGTAGCAGTGTAAATGGCTCATCGACGAGTTATAGAAATGGTGTGAGGGGAAAAAAAGCCGTCAATCGTCGAGAAGCGATTCGGAATGATTTGCATGTGGAGGCTCACTATTTGGCAAGACCCGACAGAGTGTCTGCAAAGGTGTCATTACAAAGGGTTCTTGAAATTAAAGTTATTGATATGGTTAAGAACTCACTTAGAAATCCGTTTTTCACGCTTAAAGGTAGAGGTTCACTATTTGGCAAGGCCCGACACTTAGAAATCCGTTTTTCACGCTTAAAGGTAGAGAGTTCACTATTTGGCAAGACCCGACAGAGTGTCTTCAAAGGTGTCATTCTAAAGGGTTCTTGAAATTAAAGTTAAGAACTCACTTAGAAATCCGTTTTTCACGCTTAAATCCGTTTTTCACGCTTACAGGTAGAGAGGTTCACTATTTGGCAAGACCCGACAGAGTGTCTGCAAAGGTGTCATTCTAAAGGGTTCTTGAAATTAAAGTTATTGATATGGTTAAGAACTCACTTAGAAATCCGTTTTTCACGCTTATAGGTAGAGGTTCACTATTTGGCAAGACCCGACACTTAGAAATCCGTTTTTCACGCTTAAAGGTAGAGGTTCACTATTTGGCAAGACCCGACAGAGTGTCTGCAAAGGTGTCATTCTAAAGGGTTCTTGAAATTAAAGTTATTGATATGGTTAAGAACTCACTTAGAAATCCGTTTTTCACGCTTATAGGTAGAGGTTCACTATTTGGCAAGACCCGACAGAGTGTCTGCAAAGGTGTCATTACAAAGGGTCCTTGAAATTAAAGTTATTGATATGGTTAAGAACTCACCTAGAAATCCCTTTTTCACGCTTAAAGGTAGAGAGGTTCACTATTTGGCAAGACACGAGTGCTTTTCCAATAGGTATAATTATTAAGTGCTTTATGAAAATGTCAATATTTGCAGCGCAAGATGTTTAGTGTCTTGCAAGCCTTGGCTCACCATTTGGCAAGACCTAAGAGTTTGTTTTTTTTGCAAACGTAACGTTATAAAGAGGTCGTAAAAGCAATAATTTTACAAACACATGAGATAACCACGTGCTGTTGAGTGACTTGTAAGTGTGGGCTCACTATTTGGCAAGCTGGGCGGGTCATATTTTAGATAATGTGACAAATTACTACAATAATGAAATCTTTTATAGGCGTATCTTTGACATGTTGGGGTACCTCGACTTGAGTCTTTTTCATGAGCCATCGCTTGGCCAATTATTTGGTCTTGAGTTGCGAGCAATGCGGCGTCCACTTTGTTTAACCGTCAGGCAAAAGGGGATAATGTCAACTTACAAAAGTCCACGAGTTGAACACTAGCTAACAATGAAAACGGCCAAAGCCAGGCGAACGAAACTAGCATCGACGTTGCGGTAGTCATGACCCTGGGTGCTACCTATTGGAACACAAAAGGCGCGGCAACATGCAGACAAACAACATCGCACGTAAATCATCAGAAATCACGGCGCCGCTTTGTATCGGATGAAAAATCACCGCTGGCAGGTACACGCGAGAAAACAATTTCAGACGCTTTTGGAAGGCGGCGAGGCGTTCACGAGCACCGGGGTCAAAGTTGGAGTATTTCGATGATGTCACGGGCGCCCTCGCTCTCAGGTAACACTTAACCTCTGTGGCGCGCTCGCGAGCTACACAATACGTCTTTGACCCCAGACAACCACTCTGTCTGTTCTTGCCAAGTGTGTGTGTGTGTGTGTGTGTGTGTGTCAGATATAAGAAAAAGCATCAGAGGATGTGGTGTGCAATCACAATAATAAACAGGCCTCTCACCCTGCGTCCTGCGCAGGAAATTCATTAAATCATCGCCGTTTGATTTGGAAGGCAACAAATCGTGCCGGAGAGCACGGAACTGCCCTCTTTTCAAGTGTGTGTGTGTTTGAGAGTGTGTGTGCGCGCGCGCGCGTTTTCCTCTCTCTCCTTTCAAGTCTCACATGTACTGTGTGTCTGTGAATGCACCATGCACACGCAAAACATGCACGCTTTGCATGAAATGTATAGCTGAGAAAGAAAGACATTAAAGAGAGAAACAGGGAGGGGGGGAAAAGTTGCACACAATGAAACACACAAGCGCGCACGCACACACAGCGCACGTGGAAATTTTGACACGTTCACACACACACACACACACACACACACACATGAAAGGCCCTCAAAGGCATCTGTTCTGGTTACAAGAAGGAAACAGTGTCTGGACACATGCTGAAATAGACAAAACATGTCTTGTTTACACAATCACACAATGTGCGCACACACACACACACACATACTCGCACACCCACACAACAACAACAGGCAAAAGGACGGATGGGTAACTTCTGTTGTACTGTGACATCACAGTATTGTATGTGCATGGAGATGTGGCGAAAGTGGAGAAACGTGCTCGAAATGTCACAGTCCGATCACACACACACACAAACACACACATGTGGAGAATCTACATTTTAAGAAGTCACAGTGAGAGGCAAAATAAAATCCAACGCGCAAGTCTCACAAAGTCAGGGTGAGCGAGAAAAAAAAAAGTCCCCCTTTAAAATGTCAAAAAAAGAAAGCGGGGGGGGGGGGGCACGTTTAAAAGTCAAAGAAAGGGGGAACTAAATCCATCTTAAAATACACTTTCAAATGTACAGTAAAAAAAATCCATTTTATAAGCTCAAAAGTCAGTTTGAGATGAAAAAAAGAAATCCTGATATTTATTAAAAAATCTACCATAACGGTTAAATTAAGGGGGGGGAAAAAAATCCAATTAAAAAGTCAGAGTTGGTTCAGAAGCAAAAATTCCACCTTGAAAGCACAGAATATTTTTGGGGGGGAATTCATCGCGGATGAAAATCGATCTTAAAAGTCGCAGTGACGGAAAAAAACGGAACAAAATCCACTCAAAAAAAAAAAGGACGCCTGCGATTGGCTGGCAAGCGGTTCAGGGTGTCCACCTACTGCCTGAAGACGGCTGGGGTCCTATCCAGCGACGTTGTGATGATAAAGCGATTTAGAAAATGGATGGATGGGGAAAAAAAAAGGACCCAAAAATAATTCACTTTAAAAGTCAGTTGGATGAAAAAAGAAAAAAAATCGTAAAATCTAAAAAAAAAAGTAAAGGGAGGACAAAAATCCACCTTAAGTCATCAATTGGTTTGCGATAAAAAAAAAATCTGAGTTGAAAAATCACTGGGGGGGGAACAAAAAACGTTTCAAAGGTCGCTATCTTGAAAGTTACAGTCAGGGTCGAAATAAGATCAGCCCGAAAAATCACCAAGTCAGTCAATACGGCTAAAGTCCAAAAGTCCCGCGGCTTCAGTGCGCCGAAAACCATAGAACGCGTGGGCGAGCTGTCGATTGGCGCGGCGGCGGCGGTGGTGCCGTGACGCAAAGCGAGCTTGGCGCTGGTGGTGTAGCGGGCGTACTCACGGGCCTTTGGGCGGACACGGGTGCCACAGCCAGTGGACGTGCGGCGCGGGCACGCCGTGGGACGTGCAGTGCACCGACTGTCGGCTGCCCCGCGGCACGGCCGCCGCGCTCTGCGACGACACGGCTTTCTCGGCGATCTGGGGGCCCACTGGGATCACACGGAGAGATCGCAGACGTGACTAAACATCAAAACAGCACATTTGGGGTGACCAACATTTTAAACCCGCGTTCTATTAACCCGCCATGTTTGTTTTTGGAATGTGGGAGGAAACCGGAATACCCGGAGAAAACCCGCGCGGGCACGGGGCGAACATGCAAACTCCACACAGGAGCCGGAATTGAACCCTGCACCTCTGCACTGTGAGGCCGACATGCTAACCAGTCGTCCAAAAATCAGACGCACGATCTTGAGGTATTGGATCGGGACTCGGTATCGGGAAATGCCGAATGTGGGATGTCTTACCGTTGACCACGAGTATCAGCGTGAGGTTCTGGTAGAGTCCGTGCTCCTGGATGCGTACGTGCACGGTATATTTCCCAGCATCCTCCTCTGCCACGTCGCGGATGACCAGCGAATGGCCGTCGAGGTGGTAGCGGGAGCACTGCTCGGCTGCCAACATGCCGTCCTTCAACCTGCGGGACCACGTGGGGCTTTAACATGGGGGTTCTTGAAGAATTTTTTTTGGGGGGGTGGGGGGGGGGGGGGGTCAAAATTAATGTCTTACCAGATGACTTTGGGCGCCGGGAACGCTCGGAGTTTGGGTGAAATTCGGTAGGCCTTTTGACCCGCTTGGACCTCCATGACAGATCCTCGTCTGGGCTTCAATCGGATGAAGGGACGATCTGAGGAGACATCGTCATCGAGAAATGTCCAGCTTTGGTCATCAAACTCCAGTGCCATCGCGACTTGCTTACCGTAGACGGTGACGGTAACTTTCTGCTGTTTGGTTTTGTTGCCGCTGCTGACGCGACACGTGTACAGGCCGCGGTCGGAGCGCCGCAGCTTGGGGATGGTCAGGATGTTGTAGAACAACATGTGCGTTCTGTGCTTGAGAAGACGCTTGGACGTGGAGCCGCTGTTGCTCGTCTGCAAAACACACAAACGACGTTCGGAATTGTCGGCAAGAAACGCACCAAACGAGCACGACGAGCCTTGGACTTCAACCAAAATGGCAAGGGGACTAAAGAACTTTTTTTGTGTGTCCGGTTATGAGAGACACCATATTTTCTGGCGGATAGTTTAACTGGCGTTGAGGCGCTACATTTTTCCCGAAAACTTTTACTAGTCCTGGAATTGATCCAGATAAGCTCTTTCAAAATAAAATGGCTGGCTTGCTATTCAATTTCAGGCAAGGGTTCATGAAACTTTTTTGTGCGTATTATTATGGTGGATAACCAGATTTCATGTCACCTAACCCGAACATACTAACCCAAACCTCAACCCTAACCTTAAACCCTAACCCCAAAACTAACCCAAAATGGCTGACTTCCTGTTCAATTTCAAATTCTCAAGGGTCTCTTTCAGGTCACCTAACCCTCACCTTTTCCTAACCCAAAATGGCTGACTTCCTGTTCAATTTCAAATAAGGGTTCTTGAAACTTTTTTGTGCGTTTTGTTATGAGAGATAACCAGATTTCATTTCACCTAACCCTAACCTCCTAACCCTAACCTCAACCCTAACCTTAAACCCTAACCCTAAAACTAACCCAAAATGGCTGACTGCCTGTTCAATTTCAGGGAAGGGTTCTCAAAACTTTTTTGTGGGTCTTGTTATGGCAGATGAGTCCACCAGATTTCATGTCACCTAACCTCCTAACCCAAACCCAGGCCCAACCTTACCCCTAACCCCAACGCTAACCCAAAATGACTGACTTACTGTTCAATTTCAGGTAAGTGTTTTTTTAAACTTTTTTGTGCGTTTTGTTATGATAGATAACCAGATTTCGTGTTACCTAACCCTAACCTCCTCACCCAAACCCAACCTTAAAACCTAACCTCAACACTAATACAGAATGGCTGACTTCCTGTTCAATTTCAGGCAACGGTTCTCGAAACTTTTTTGTGGGTCTTGTTATGGTAGCTGAGTCCACCAGATTTCATGTCACCTAACCCTAACTTCCGAAGGCAAACCCTAACCCCAACCTTAAACCGAAACCCTAACCCCAACGCTAACCCAAAATGGCTGACTTCATGTTCAATTTCAGGCAAGGGTTCTTGCAACTTTTTGTGGGTCTTGTTACGATAGATAAGTCCACCAGATTTCATGTCACCTAACCTCCTCACCCAAACCCCAACCTCACCCCTAACGCTAACACAAAATGGCCGACTTTCTGTTCAACTTCAGCCATCGTGCGACTTTTTCGTGCATCTTGTCATGATAAACATTGTCCACCCATTTTTGCGTCAACAGTTTCAAGAGTGATTTTTTTTTCCTTCTAATTTACTACTTGTCCCGAAATTATTCACTGTTGTGAATTAATGACGACGGCGTGGCTGAAATACCTTTCCAGGGTAGTCCCATGAGATGTTGACCCTGGTGTTCAGTTCTCCGGTGGCGGTGCAGTTGAGCACCAGCCTCTCCCCCTTTAAGGCCTGCACGGGACCGCTGCTGTTCAGATACACGTCCAAGATGTTACTCACTAAGACGACACACAGGAAGAAGGAGAAAGGTGACTTGTCGGAAGAAAACGCAAAAGGCGTCTGTCTTGCTGGTTTATGGTGGAGTCAGCCGACCTGGCCGGTGGACGATGTAGATGCGCGACTTGTGCGCCACGCCGTCGACGAGGGTCTGGCAGAAGAAGAGGTCGATGTAGTAGAAGGTGGGAGTCCGGATGGTGAAGCCCCGCCTGGTGCTCCACACGATGTTCCTCTGGTCGGGACTCAAGCTGTGGTTGGGGAACTGCCGGGGAAATCAAACACATGAAGAAATAAATTGCACATTAAAAAAAAAAAATAATTAAAATGCAAAATTTGAAAGCATTTTTTTTTTTTAAATTTCGATTTTAGATTTTCGCTTGGCAACTGAAGATCATTCCCCCCCCCCCCCCCCCCACCCCAATTGGCTCTCTTCTGTCTTCTGATTGGCCAAAATGTCATTTGGCAGCCTTGGGCATGTGTTTCTCAGCCCTTCCAATCCATTTTTGAAGTGGACACAAAATGACCTGCGGTATTTTTGGACTCCTAATTTCCGCTCACGCAATAATTCCTGAGAGGAAAACCTCCATCCAGATGCTGATGAATCCTGGCGCGGGGGGGCTCTGGATTCCGCGTTCTTGTCATGTTGCCTAAATCCTTGCGTAACCCCCTTGTTGTGTTCTTTGAGGCCACGGCGAGGAAATGATTACCCGTGGCGGCGAAAAAAAAAAAAAAAAGCCTCCCACCCTCTCTCGGGGGAGCAGGTAGGAGCGAGGTGACCCTTTTCCGAAGCTTTTGTTCGCCCTCTTTGCCCCTCTTACACTAACGCGGCTTGGCCGGGTGGGTAAGAGAACGCGGGAGGGCGACCGAGACATCCGAGGAGTCAGGATATGGGAAACGTGACTACGGGTCCATCTCCTCGCATCCTGTTACTACAGGATATGAGGATGGTTCGGACTAGGGGTGGGGTGGGGGGGGCGTCACTTTCACAGCCTGAGCGCGAAGCGGGTGGGGTGGGCCTCGAGGGTATTGTTGTATTGAGCGAAGTTTTACAAAAAAAAAAAAAAAAAAAGGCCTTTCAGGAAAAAAACACTCCAGAGGCCTCTGACAGTCAGTGGATGAAGGGAAGGATGGGAACTATTTTTAGATTGTTCCCTTTGTGGCTGCAAGGGTTTTAGAGTAGGACAAACACAGTTCAGACTGGACTAAAAGTCTTATTTTTTGCCTTTTTTTTTTTTTTTAACGGAAATTTTTTCAGAATAGTCAAACCTCGGTTTTCGAACATCTCGGTTCTCAACCAATTCGGTTTTCGACCAAAAATGTCGAGTTTTTCATGCCTTGGATGACGACCAAATTTCGGTTCTCAAACAAACTGAGCGCACTTGAATGCACCATTTGACTCCTCCCACCTTCCTTACACCAGGAAGTGAGGCGTCCTCGTGTTGCTTTCCATTGTGAGCGGACGTGTTCAGTAAACATTTTTATTT
Source organism: Hippocampus abdominalis (assembly GCA_018466805.1). Lineage (NCBI taxonomy): Eukaryota > Metazoa > Chordata > Actinopteri > Syngnathiformes > Syngnathidae > Hippocampus > Hippocampus abdominalis. The sequence continues at coordinate 9,022,910 of CM031712.1, read as the reverse complement.
GAAAAAGAGCGTGGTTTCGGTTTTCGAACAATTTCGGTTTTCGAACAGCCTTCTGGAACGGATTATGGACGAAAACCGAGGTTTGACTGTATTTCTGATTGGCAAACGGCAGTTAGGGGTGATTTAACGCCTCCCGTTAACCTGGCAAGCAAATGACATTTGATAATTGATACAAAATAAAATACTATCCCCCCCCCCCAAAAAAAAACACCAGAGGAAAACCTCCAGATGTTGAAATCATGTCGTGTTCAAGGAATCTATTTTAAGAACGATTCCCTGAGCGCTTACGAGCAGTCGTGGATTTGTCTTTGAGCTCGCATGAGTCAAATACAATTCCCGTTCAACCAAAGCAGAATGACTTTATTTCTAATTTTCCCCACTTGCTCAGCAATAATTATTTTTTTTTGGAGGGGGTTGATGGACTCTTCCTCTTTCGATTCTTCATCATGACTTGAATAGTGGTAGTTTGCTATGGGCGACTTATCAAAAGGAAAATGAACAATTGCTTTCGTAATCGCGTGAGGCAACGGGCTATTTTGGTGCTTTACTCACGCAACGTATTTCACTCGAGGATTTTTTTTTTCTTTTAGTCATTTATCATAAAGCCGAGCTTTCTCCGCATTCTGCTTGTTTGACAAATTCCCCCCGATTTAGTCATCCAACAATGGGCAAGCCAGCCAGCGTTATTAGGTGGCCCGCTCGAAGACAATGGCGCGAGTGCTGGTGGCCCAACCGCAAAAGCGACTTGGGCTTCCTCCTGCCAGCTGTTTTAAGCATCATGGCCAAAAAAAGTTGGCGGCCGCGATCGCGACTTGGAGTGAGGCTGTGGGAAGTGATGCTGGCCGGGGGCCAACGGGGCACTCTGGACCTAACGTCCTGTCTCCAGCCAGCTTCAAAACAAAACCAAAAAAAAAAACGATCGGAAAAGGCTTGTTAAGAAACAGAAAAAGAAAAAAAGAAAAAAGCATTTATCCATTGATGCTAAAAAAATATATATATCTAACAGCTCGTCTCGAAATGGCCCAAATCCCCCCCAAAATGGCCGCCTCAAGCAAAGCGGCAGACTTTCGAGGTCTTATCAAGCGTAACTTCTTGAGACTTTCCACTTACTTTGACCAAGGTGCTGGTGACATTTGGGTGAGTGACCCTGCAGGGGATGACCAGCGGCTGCTTCTCCTTCATGTACAAAACATCGGGCCTCATCTCTGGATCGTCCACAAATGGCTGCTGACTGTCTGAAAGCCAAATACTGGCGATCAGGGACCCGGATGGCAACACAGCAGAAAACACATGCGCATTTACGTGTCTATGCATTGAGCAAAGGTGTTCCACAGAGTTCTATGCCCGGCCCACTTTCTGTTCAGTCGTTTAACGCTATTTACAGAAATGTAAATGCTGTTCTACGTAGCATGTTAAGGCTTAATGTATCCTGTGACTTTTTTTTTTTATTATGGGGGTGATGGGAGAGTGGGGGGGGGGGGGGGCATTTTGGATGCCCAAACCTCGGCTCACCTGCTTTTTCATTCCCCCCACCTTTGCACGATCTTGCCACAGTTCTAACATTAGAGACGCACTGACACAGACGCGCTATCGATGCTAACGGTTGTCAATGACGCGTTTTCCATTAAGACAGCAGGGGCATTCCAAACTCATTAGCGCATTTATTTGTACTCTGTTGGTGGTTGCTTCCACTATTGTGTAGCCTTGCGGTGCTCTGTTGTCACTGAATGCACTAACCCCCCCGAGACCCCCCACCGATGGCTGACGGCCACTCGCCGTACACAATAAACGCGCAGACTGTTAGTAGGCAATTATTGCGCCGCATTGTTTGTGTGTTCGGGGCTGTTATTCAAGGAAAGCTAATCTCTGAACGCCCCCCGAAACAAAAGTACCCCAAGGACCGGCACCACTGAGCTCGGCTTCCTACTGCCGCCGCTTTGATTCGGGGGCTTGATGGACGCGGAGGCCTGAGTAATGGACGACCCCCCCCCCCCCCCCCCCACCACTTCCACCCCTCTTCACCCTCAGGCGTCCGTCGCCCAGGCGAGGGCAGAGATGCTCTGCAGGGGCGAGGGAGGGGCCGATCATCGCAGACTTTCTGCCTCCTCTTTGCTTTGGCGGCAGCCTTCATCTTATCCTCTCACACACGCGCACACACACAAATGGACGCATACCTTGTCCAAGAGCCAGTGTCCACCCCCCCAACCCCCCCACCCTCCTCACCGCCCACCCTTCACAACCCTTGGCCTCCTCCGTTCAAGCACAGGATGCTGGAGCGGGGCAGATAAGGCCGATGCCCTGCATGGGAAACTCTGCCCAGTCTTGAGCCTTTCAACAGCTGGCGCATTATACTCCAAAAAAGAATTATATTTATATACAAATAGGAATAGAAATATATCGAGAGTAGCGCAAGGTGCTGAACCTGCACTTCAAATGTTTAGAGATCACCGGCGTGACTGTTTTTAGCACGTCCTGTTTAGAAACGTCTTGCCGTCGCGGCGCGGGTCAGACGGAGCCGTTTTAAAAGTAGCTTCTCCCGGTTGACATGCGTCATTTTGAAAGGAGCGGAATACACTCTGGAGTGGTCGTTAGCCAATTGCAGTTTGCTTGTGTGTGATTGACAGAGGCGTGACGTGACGTTCAACATCATGTGATCACGTGATAAATTTCCCGTTAAAACGTGATAAGTTTGAATTCAGCATTCAGTGAACCAACATGAACCAAACTCCTTTCAGTTCAAGTCCCTGGCAGAGTGCTTTTTTTTTTGAGCTACCTAATTACAGTACCTTTGTATAATTGTGTAAAAAAGATAAACAAATAAATAAAGTTTCAAAGTATTCAAAATATCTCTAGATTTAAAAAGTAGGCACACACACCTACATTGGGTTCTGCCATTGACCTGAACTGGAAGGAATTGCTCCGTTTTGTTTTCCCAAATGCGGAAGTCAAAATTATGTTTTTTGCAAAATGTGAAGGCTCACACGTTAAAACGGGATTTTCATGTTATATTGTGAAAATTATCATATTAAAACTTGACGTGACACATTTAGAGTGTGACACTAACAAAAAAAAAGAGGAGAGCGAGAGAGTTTGGCTAGGTAGCTAAATGTCGCTGAGTTAGCAACAAATGAGTAGCCCTCGCGTTATCGCGACTCTCTGCTCCGCCCCCGGTTGTCACTCAAACGAAATGACGCTGCATTTGCGTGACCCCTAAAACTGCCCAAACCATGCGCAAGTGTCTTCTTACCTGCCACATACACGTAAACCGACGCCTGCCGTTCCGTTCTGTGTCGGTAGCGGCACAGGAAGGAGCCCGTGTGGCGTGGCCGGGCACCGCCCAGCAGTGTCACGCGACTACAGTGCAGCCGTTGCGACTTGCCGCAGCGGGATTCCTCCACGCGGATCCGGTCGTGAGGCAGGTTGGGCGGGAAGGACCACGACAGCTCCCAGCGACCTCTGGATGACGAGGCACATGCAAAAAAGAAGAAAATGAAAATTAAACCTGACCCGTTTCAGAGCGTTTCATTAAAATAATTGAAGAAAATACAGTCAAACCTCAGTTTTCGTCCATAATCCGTTCCAGAAAACCGAAATTGTTCGAAAACCGAAACCAGGCTCTTTTTAAAATAAAAATGTTTACTGAACACGTCTGCTCACAATGGAAAGCCACACGAGGAAGCGTCACTTCCTTGTCTACCCGAGGAAGCATCACTTCCTCGTGTAAGGAAGGCGAGAGGAGTCAAATGGTGCATTCAAGTGCGCTCAGTTTGGTCGAAAACCGAATTGGTCGAGAACAGAGACGTTTGAAAACCGAGGTTTGACTGTATGTGGAAAAAAAAAAGAATGAAAATGTCACGAAACTATCACAAAAAGTCTGAATATGACAAAAAAATGGGTTGCATTATGGAGGGGATTGTAAAATTTAACATATGAGAATTACACTCGGGAATGTCTGCTAGCTTAATGCTAACAGATAATGAAAAATCCCTTAGACAGGCAAACAAAACTAGCATAGACATCACTTTGCTATAACCTTTTTAGAAAATGGATATTTGAAAGCATATAAAAACGTCCAGCAACACATGGAGACAGTCTATATGTTTGTACGGCATATACTCCTTATCCTCTGGTAAACACGAGTTTTTACAAAAATGTATGAAAAGTGAACCAATTTCAAGAAAAATAGAATGCTATACTACTGGATTATACTTGATAAACACATACCGTAATGAGTGACTTAATATAAAGAACCAAACGGTAATTTTCGCCCTGTTCTTTGCCTCCATTCAATGAACATAGCACCTTGGTCACCTATAGGCAGTACAATACAGACGGGTACGTATATACGGAGACTGTTCCCAGAGGATATAAATATACAATAGTGAGTATGATAAATATTTAATAGATGTTGCTGTAACCGTCACCGTCACCACGGATGTGATTTGTTAGCATTTATCGAAAGCGACTGTGTGACATCGACCTGCAGCTGAGCTCCAGGGTCTGGTTGACCTCCAGGACGAGCTGGCCTTTCGTCCCTTCCAGCACAGGCACACCGTATTTACCGTTGCCCTCCACGTCTGCACCTGTCGGGACACGAGGACAATTTCAGGCAGCAGCAGCGGCGGCGGCGGCGGCGAACAACCATTTCCGATCATTTTAAACAGGCGGCAATTGGGCAACCCCGAGCATCTTCCCGCGCCACCCCCAAAAGAACGCTAAACAGGAAGTGGTCGGGAAAAAACAGCCAATCGCAAATGAGCACAGTGTGATGGATGGCAGCGGCCGTTCATTGTCGGCAGAATGGCTCCCCGCGGATGCCTCATTCACTGCAAAGTTGCCTTACTCACACTTCCGATAGCGTTTCCTTCTCTTTGACATTGGGTGACACATGCTCCCTCATGCCCACTCTCAGATATGTGCAGGCTTGACGGATGAATGAAAAGTCAATTCAAAGTATAACATGGCCTTTTCAAGTCATTTCCAGCGTTTCTTTATATTGATGTATTACTGTACTTTACTTTTAATACAAAAATGCAAATAGTCATGAAAATACATACAAAAAAATCCGTAACTGCTAAAAATGTGTAAAAAAATAAAAAATAAAAGAATTCCAAGGTTTTGTCATGCATTGTCTCGATGAATGACGATTTCAAGAACAAAATGAAGTCTTCATTTTTAACGCTGACCAGAGGAGTTTGAAGTAAATACTGTATCAAATTTAAGACAAAAATAATGCATGTAACGTTAAAAGATATGAGAGGGATATAAGTATATATAGTATATAAGTATATATTTCAGAGAGATGAAATCAGAGAAAAACGTCCACACGTAAACCAAAAAAAAAAAAGGAAACTTTAGAATACATATTTGAAATTTTAAACAATATAAAACCAAAAACTACATCTATTTAAACATTACAACACTTCAAAAAGGAATTTAAAGTGGCAAAAAAATAAAAATCACATAAATACAAGCCCCACCCGGCCCACTTCGGAATCTCGTAATAATGCCGTAAATGTTGCCGCAAATCCGCGAAAGGCGATCCAGTGATGCCGACTCACCTTTGGCAAAGAGCGCGTACAATCCACAAAACAGAAACGCGAGCAGAAAGTTCATTGTGTTCGTCCAACGACCGGTAAAGAAAGACGTTTAAATCCCTTTGGATGCGGATGAAGATGACGCCGAAGGGGAGATCAGTGACTTGGGTCACTCCTGCGCGACGCGTTGCCCTCGTTGGGACTTTATAGCGTTCCCACAGTGGGGGCCACCGGATGGCGGCCTTCCGTGACGCGCGCGTACCGGCAACACCCAAAAGCAAGCGCGTAACAGCCACCCGGACCCACCCGGCCCTCAACTCAACTCTTGAATATTCCGAACTAGGGAATAAATCACACTGATTGACTCTCAATAACAAGCTCCATGTGCACATTTGCCTCATCTTTAATCTACGAGGTGCCTCGCACGTACGCACGCTTGTTGTTGTGCTTTTCACCCTCGCATGTGGAACGCAGATCCACACTTGGGAAATGCGCTCAAAAACACACACACACACACACACAAAAATGTTTTTTCGCTCACGTACACGACCCAAGTGAAACTCTTTGACTTCTACTCTCACGTGCACACAATTTCAACGATCTGGACAGAATGTTCATTCATTCACAAAGACTAGTTCAAGACCGTCATGCACGCAAGTGAAACATTTTTCATGAACACTTTGAGACATTTTTGGTGAATCGCTGTCAAACAAGATTTTTTTTTCCCACTCACATTCACAAGTCAAACGCTTTTACATACACAAAACAGATGGGTTAACAATATACCCAAAAAAGTGGGTCAAAAAGGGACCGATCCAACTTTTTTTTGGGGGGGGACACCAAAATTTGGGTCAAATTAATAACCCACATAAGAAAGGGAATAACCCTAATTCTTGGGTTATTAATTTGATCCACAAGGTCGGGTCAAAATTCATAAGGCACAAGATGTATAGACAATGCTGGTTTGTCAACCAAAATTTTGGGTTGTTTGTAGGGGCGGGGGGGGGGGGAACCCTAAAAAATTGGGTTGTTTGGAATAAAACAAACCAAAAAGTGTTTTTGGGGTTTATTAATTTGTTCCGATAGCACGGGTTAAATGTAATAACAAAAAGTTGGGTTGGTCCCTTGTGTGACCGGTTTTGGGTTATTTTGGGCGCAAAAATGGATCAAAAAGGGACTTGACCCCAATTTTTGGTTTATTCATTTGATCCCAAAAGTAAGTCCAAAAATATAACCTAAAAGCTGTTTTGGGAATTTATTCAACCCAAAATGTTGGGTCAAATGAATAACCAACGAAACCTACTCCCAAATTGGATTGTTTTGAACAACTCAAAAACTGAGTTGTGATTTATTTGACCCAATTTTTTGCGGTCAGTCCCCCTTTAAATTTTTTTTTTTTTTTGGACCCTATATGGTTAATTTTTGACCAAACTGTTTTTAGAGTTGAAACGCTCTCATACGTCGATGTTTTCCATCACTCACACCCATGAATGAAATGCTGCCATCCACCAAAAAAATCTAACACAAGGCATTTGCATATCACTCTGGTAAAACTGGTAATTGACCACTAGAGGTGCTGTAGACTTAACGGCAATGGCTAAGGTTGGATTTTATGAAGTTTTTTTTTTAAAATTACCTTTCTATTTAATATCACCACAGTGCAAAAAAGAAACACATTTGAGTGACTTGTGTTTTTTAATTTGTTTTTTTTCAATCCGTAACAGACCCCACCCCCAAAGTGTTTTCTTGGTTCTCGTTGGCATCGGGTCAGGCCTGACCTCGGGTCTGCTGATGGATCCAGTCGGCAAATTTGACCACTTGCGTGTAGACGCCGGGACGGTTCTGCCTGGCGCAGCCCTCGCCCCAGCTCACGATGCCGGCCAGGAACCAGCGACGGTTGCGCTCCTGACACACCAGCGGACCCCCGGAGTCGCCCTACGAGTACATAGAAGTGCTCAGAACACGATTTCAACCTGATGTCACTCAATCGTGTTGTCGTTGAAATTGTTGATTTGAAACAATTTCAAAACACATATTCATGTCTAAAAATATTAGATGTTAAAACTTTTTTTTTTTCAATATTAAAAATGATAAATGGAGACGCAAATTAAATCCGCATTTTTTAGCTCTAAAAAAAAAAATCAAATAAAAATGCCAAGGTTAAATTAAAAAAATAAAACAAAATCCTCCGTGATGACTTTAAATGTCATTTTATTTTATCAGCTGACCCTAATACAGTGTCATGCTAGCTAACCCCCCCCCCCAAAAAAAAACACAAAAAAACCCAAAAACGTATTTGAACATTTTAAAAGAAATAAAAACTAAACGTATCGAAAAATAGTGAACGCATGTCCGTTTGCATTATTCACAAATGAATCTCACCTGGCAAGCATCCACCCCGCCCTGCAGGTTCCCCGCGCAAAGCATCCTGGGAGTGACGGCGTCGTCGTAAAATTTGTTGCAGGTGTTCCCGTTTATGATTCGCACAGAGGCCTCCTGCAAGCGAGACGCCAGCTCCCCTGGCATCAACACGCACACAAATTTCAATTCACGCCGGTTTCCTCGCAGTGGGGCTGGGATGGATTAATTGCATTCCCATTCATTCCAATGGGGAATGATACGAGTGTGGGGGGGCGGAGGGGTGGGGGTGGGGGGGTCACTGTAAAAAAAAATTAAAAAAAATCGTACCATCCTCCGTGAGGACGCCCCAGCCCGTGACGAAGCAACTGGTCCCGATGGCGAAGGCGTGCGAGGGCGCCGGCACGCACACGGGCTGCACCAGCTCGTTGAAGAAAACGGGGGCGGCGAGCTCCACCAGGGCGATGTCGTAGTCGGATGTGAGCTGCTCGTATTTTGGGTGCGCGACGATGCGGCGCACCGGCCTGCTGGCGGCAGACAAGGCGCTCTTTCCCGCCGCCATCAAGCGCGTCCCCATGTAGGCTCGCCACGAGCGTGGATCGGAATATCTCCATACAAAGTAAGGATACGTATATCGTACGGGATCGACAATTATATTCTTAGATTTATATTTGTGCTTACTTGATGGAGTCCGAGTCCTGGAAGCAGTGCGCTGCCGAGACGAGCCAGCGTGCGGCGAGCAAGGTGGCGCCGCAGATGTGGCCGTAACGTTCCATCTGGAGGCTCACCTGCCACGGCCACGAGCCCGGAGAGGCGTCGGTGCCCCCGACGATCTTGGGCCTCTTTCGGGGACGGACGCCGCAACCTTTCGGGGAACACGAGTGCAGGTGTGGTCGTAAATGTTCATTTTGCAAAAGGAATTGCTGCTCAGAATACCCCAAAAATGTTTTAATTGAAATTTCATTGCGCAACCGAGGTTGATGTCAAGATTCAATGTGTGCTGCAGTGCCCCCAAATGGCCATGAATAGGTAAACAAATAGAATGGAACAAATGTTAATTAAATAAAATAAAGATACCTCCCCCCAAAAATAAATAAATAAATAAAACCAAAAATGAAATTAAACATGTGAAATTAAATGTAAAATTTTATGTAAAAAATAAGTAAACAAAAAAGCGGAAATGACAATCAGAAAACAAAACGATAAAAAATAAAATCAAGAGTAAAATGTGATAACGTTTAAAATATTCAAACAAAACAAAAAACAGAAAATAAAATGAAAGATCAAACGAAATCCAAAATGTATACACTTGACATCTTTAAGATAAAATACAAATATTTAAACCAATATTTATTGCAAAAAATGAAATTAAATATGTGAAATTAAATGTACATTTTATGTAAAAAAATAAGTAAACAAAAATAAACAAAAAAGAAGAAATGATAATCAGAAAAACAAAACGATAAAAAATAAAATAAAAAATAAAATGTTATGATAACGTATAAAATATTCAGACAAAACAAAAAACTGAAAATAAAAGAAAAAGTAAATATGAAAGATCAGGAAAGGAAATCCAAAATGTATAACTATACATCTTTAAGATTTTAAAAATACAAATATTTAAATCAATATTATGCAAAGGTTCCAATAATTCTGTCTGATCATAATTTTGCGCAGAAAAAAAAAATGAAGCATCGAAATCCTCTGAAACTGTCACTTACCACACCGCAGCTCATCAGACCCATCCTGGCAGTCTTTGAATCCGTCACACTCGGGGTTGAGCTTTGCCACGCACTTTCCGTTGGCGCATTTGTACAAGGATGACGAGCAAGCTTTGACGTCTGCGGGGACGATACAAAGACACCCAGAAATCCAACGGCGGGAGAAAATGATCATTTTTTCACACCAATGCTCACATGCTCTGGTGCAGTTCATCTCATCGCTGCTGTCTTGACAATCCACAACGCCGTCGCACACTGAAGACTTGGGCAGGCACAATTTGTTGGGACACGTGTGGTAACATTTACTTCCTGCCAACATAGGAAATGATCAAAAAGGTTCACACTGTGTGTGTGTGTGTGTGTGTGTGTATGGACTCACTGCAGCCGCTGTCTTCGTTGCTGTCTGCGCAGACGCCGCACTGGCTGCTTTGAGCGTGACACTGCCCATTAGCACACAACACCTGGCCGGGCCTGCACGACGCTGGGGCGCAAACGACAACGCTGAGACGACAGTGGACAGTATGATAGTTGATGATCACTTACAGCATTTGGCCTCGTCGCGGCCGTCCTCGCAGTCCCTGACGCCGTCGCACACTCTCCTCAAAGGGATGCAGCGGCCGTCGCTGCAGCTGAAGTGACGCGGCGGGCAGGCTTAAGCGTACGGAGAACAGTTAATTTAAAGGGCGCTGTGCCTTTAAATGAGCCGCGGCAGGATGGCGGCTTACAGCCCTGCGGCCAGAAGGCCCGGTGGCGCAGATAGAAACCCCGGTGAGTTACGGCTTCGTCTGAGTGGAAGTGGATGGAGAGGGGAGACGAGTAGACCCGACTTCTGCCGCTGTCCGATACCTGGTTGCACAATCTGGACCAATAAGAGAGGAGACAAGAGTCACATGATCATTTGAATTGATCCTGCCTGTTCAATTTCGAATGCGGCAGTTTGAGTAGTTAAAAGAAATCATAAATGATACATATTTAGTCATTTATCTTTACACACACACGCGCGTTTTTATGTTTTCTGGGGACCACTTTCTCACACACACACACACACACACACACACACACACACACACACACACACACACACACACACACTTATTCATTAATCATTCAATATGTGAAAAATAATGAAGGAACATATTTTTTAATTGAATGTTACTTTTATGATGTAATGGTGCAGTTTCAAAATACTTTTTCATATGTTCAACATAAATATTTTTTCAAGTATGAGTTATTGATTTCTCCTCTATCTTAAATATAAAAATGATGAACGAAGTTCTTTCTGTGTCAAAGTGGTTGCGCATTTCCCTTGTTGCTTCCACATTCCACTCATGAATACATATTTCTTTAATTAATCGACATTTTTGGGGATTTGCTCTTTTTAAATTTTCAATGTTTTTTAAAACTTGATGAGTGACATTTCATCATTTAACTGATTCAGTACCAGCCAATTCTAGACCAAGATTGAAAAGACGTTTAAAAACGTCTTTGGGAGTGAATGAGTATAAAAAAAAAATTTAAAAAAATCATTTCACAAATTATCTCCGTCAGTCCCCGTCACGACTCACTTGACTCCGCCCACGTCCAGCCAGTCCTTCTCGCAGCCATCCGACGACTGCTGGATGTCCAGCGTCACAATCGTCACGGCGATCAGGTACCCGGGCAACGGTGCCTGAGTGCGAATCATTTCAATGACAAAAAAAAAAAAAAGGATGACACAGTCATTCAAAAAAAAAAGAAAAATCTTCGCCGACGCAGACAGTTACGACTCACCCGTAGTGTCCACCTACAGTCGATGTTAGGAGGGTAGTGACCGGGATGGTACGGTGAGGAAATGGAGCCATTCCAAGAGAACAGTGATCCTCCACAACCTAAATCGAACAAAATACACAGGCCACAACAAACCCATCGTGTGTTCAGAAAGTGTGAATATTCGCCACAATACAATTTTCAGGCACCTTCTATTCAATGCTGTTTGATTCGATTCTTCGATACGAACCTGCCTTGGGGACAGCCTGGAAGTACGCTTTGAAGACGGCTCCCTCCCTCTGCCGGCTGAAGGAGAAAGTGAGCAGCATGACGTTCCCCGAGGACGTCAGCCTCATGGCGGGCGAGGAGCCGGCGTCGCGTGCGGCCCGCACCACCTGGGGCCACAAAAAAAAAAAAAAATGGTGGGAAGAAATCAAACTCCAAGAGGTGAGAGAGCGTACCTGGTGATGATCTTATTCTGCAAAGGAAGCAGGAAGTCGTAGGCGGACATCATGTGAGCACTGCAGCTCGGCGCGGTGGCGGCGCTCCCGCCGTGAAGCGCGAGGACCACCAGGCGGACCGCGTGACCCGACGGCACACGGAGGCGCCACTGGTAGTAGAGTTTCTTGGGGCTCACCAGAACCAGGGTGCGGTTCACGCCGTGTTTAGCGTACAGGTCGAAGGACACCGCTGCAGACGAGAAGCCAGGAGCAACTCTGAGCTTTGATTTGTTTTAGAATTTTCAAAGCGGAAGCTTTACCTTGGAAGTTGAACTGCCACTTTCCGCTCTGGAGGCCGGTTGGATTCTTAAATTTGTCCGACTTTTCTTCCCAGTCATCGGGATCCAAACCTACACAAGCGGTGTCAAAACTGATTTTGTGAGATTTTTGGGACAGCGTGACGTCATAAATAATTGAAAACAGATTTCGAAAGCTTGAATATATGTTCATATTTGTTGCAAAGCGATTTTTCACATTCCCAAAGCAACAAAAAAATTGCATCTTACCAGGGTGTGGTGGCAAAATAATGACACCACTAAAAAAGTCCTCACCATCATTTGAGATATGACTTGATGATGTCAAAAAAGCAGAAGGCAAATAACAATTCCAAGGGAGAGTGTGCTGATTTGTGAGTTTTGGGAAAATTTGTTTTTGGGCCACTTGGTCGAAGCAGATTTTGACCAAAAAAAGGGATTTCATTTGAGATATGACTTGATGTCCGACATGGACGGACGCAAAACACCATAACGGTGACCTTCAAAGCATGGTTGTGCGTTTTTCAAACATGTTTTTGGCCAATTGTGTCATCATTTAAGTAACTCGGAATGCTTCGTTGTAATTCCATTTTTGACCTGACGGGTGAATTTTTGACTCTGGCGAATTCATCTAGAGGGTCGGCAACACGCGGCTCCAGAGCCGTATGCGGCTCTTTAGCGACATCTAGTGGCTCCCTGGAGCTTTATAAAAAATGTTTGAAAATGGAAAAAGATTTTGATAGTAGGCTAATGTAGCTCAGATAGATATCGATATCTATCTTTCATCTATTACGGCTTCAAACAACAAAGTGTATGCAGGAAAGTGGTTAAGATTGCACAATTGTCTGTGTTTCATGTGTTGTCTTGTACTATTTTGTCATTTTTTTGGTCAACTTTTCTTTTGATGGCGGCGCGGACACCCGCAGCGGCTCCTCTTGTTTTATGTTGAGGGGGAAGAAATTTCATCTGTGCTGTACACATACAGCACATTTGACAATAAAGTTGTATTCAATTCAATTCAATTTATGTTGCAGCTTCGAAAAAGGAGAGCTGTGTTGTTGTTTTTTTTAGAACGTACACTTTATTTATGCTTTTTTTTGCAGTCTCGACAAACACAGACACGACTGCGTCCGACTCCGTTCCTTCTCTCTTCTCGTTCCACTCGAGAGGCGTTCAAAGACAGCCTCCGAAAAACGGAAATTAATGATCACTTCAGCGACACTAAGAAAAGCGAAGATAATGCACCAAAACAAAAAAATCAAGCGAGGAAATTACAAAATAGATTCTATGGGGGCGTTTGTGAACACACAACAAAGAATAAATAACAAACAATTCTGAGACAGTGTTTCCTTCATTGTAAGTTTTATAGAAGGCTTTTATTTTTTTTTGCGGCTCCAGACATATTTGTTTTTTTGTTTTTTTTGTCCTATATGGCTCTTTCAACATTTTGGGTTGCCCACCCCTGGTCTAGACCGAGGTCCATTGCAATAAAAAAAAATAAAAAAAACCTCAGTGGCTTGATTTGATTCAACACGAACAATTTCGAGCGACATTACCCAGAAGGTGTAGCGTGATGTCGTCTTGCTTCAAGTAGAACCGCTGCTCGCGTCGTCCATCCCGCACAACTTTGCTGCTGCCGGCAACAAGCGCTGCAGCCTCTCCGGACTGGAATGCTGTATCGCCATGGCGATGTGGCCCGGGGCAGAGAATTGACTCCAGTAGAACACCTTGAGGCCTTCTGTGCCTTCACTGACACACACACACACACACAAAATAAACATTCTTTATTTGCGTCATGACGCTCAGGTGTCCCAATACTTTTGCGGCAGCGCACCTGAAGGCAGCAATCCCTGAGCGCAGGTAGTAAGAGCTCCACGGGGAGGACTTGTAGAGTTCGGAGAACTGAAAATGACGTTCAAGAATATCATTAAAAAAAAAAAAATTGGACATATCGTTTTTTTGTTTTTTTTTTCCCACAAGCCCCATTGCAAAGTTATTTAGTTCGGCAGGTGACGGTGAGAGCTGTTCCTAATATTATGGTCAGGATGCCCTTCTTCCACTCGGTGTGCGCGTGTGTGTGGTCGCAAACAGACAACGTTTTGTATTGAAGTCTTTTGCTCTTCCTCTCACTATGGCGGGTTTGTCCTCAACACTGAAAAGAGTCTGATCCCTGAGGACTCTTTAGACCCCCCTTGGACACTCACACACACATACACACTCACACACACACACACACACACACACACACACACACACGCACAAAAGCTCCTGTTTCAGCTTTACATTGAACAGCAAGGGCAGGCCAAAGTGGAAGAAGCGAGACAAGGAAAAGGGAATAGTCAGGCGAGCCAGAGGGCAAAGCGTGACTCACGTAAGGCTTCAAAGAGCGCGCCCGCAGGTGAAACGGCGGCGAGGAACAGTCGGCGAGTTCCGCGGAGAAGCTCAAGTTGGGAAACTCCACGCTGCAGCCCAGGAAGAACACGGAGGAGGGCGGGGCGGCTGAGGAAAAGAAGCAGAAAGAAAAAAATATATATTTATAGTAATCTCTTGCTGAGTAAATGCTGCTCTGCCTAAATTTGTAAAAAAATATGTTTTTGAAGAGAGAAAAAAATAGCAGGCTATGATATCGTATCTTATAAAAATATACAGCAATGAAACAACTGATGTCTTACTGATGAATGATGATTCAAATGTGTTCCACTGACACCTAGCATTTTATTATTTGAGCTCATTTGCTCCAATTGGAATGAATGGAAAAGGTCGCAGCTCCTCAGTAAGCTGCAGTAATAGAAATAAATCTTGCCAGAGGATAAAGAAAACATGCCTGCGAGTATTGTCATGTTTTGCGTTCAAAGTCCCATTGCTTGGAGAGTAATACCTTTTTAGGGCCCAACTGACTGATTTATTATTTATTTTTTTTAACAATAGGCCTGCACGGATTCCAATTTTTGGTGGGGTAAAATTCCAATATTTTCTGAACCGCTTTATCCTCATTAGGGTCGCGGGGGGTGCCGGAGCCTATCCCAGCTCTTCGGGCAGTTGAATTGGTTGCCAGCCAATAACACAATCCACTGGGACAATTTAGAGTGTCCATCCTTGCATGTTTTTGGAACGTTGCAAACTCCACACAGGGAGGCCGGAGCTGGATTTGAACCCGGTACCTCAGCAAACAACGGGCTATTTCCAATTAATCTGCTGTCAAACATCGATATTACATGCAGAACATTTGACTGCTTTGCAATATGTCGTCCTTTAGTCTTTGTTTAACTTTATGAGAGAGAGAAACATCAGCAAAAAATCTGCCAATGTTTTGCTGTTTAAAAAAAAAAAAAAATCACCATCTTTGTCTGACATAATATGTTAATGTAGCGCATTTATGCTAGCGCGACACCAATGCGAGTGGTTCGGCATTTCTTTTGCGTTAGCATGAAGCTAGCGGGCTTCAGGAAGGCAAAGTGAAGTGTTTTCTATATTTACAAATCAGCATCTTAAAGTCTCTTTTATGATGAGGTGCTTTCACAAAGCAAAGTGTGCCTCACATGTCAGATAGCGGGCGGCTAAAGCCATGGCGGCGACGCACGACAAAACTGGCAGGAGTCCAAACGCCCATCTTCTGCGGCAACCAAATTCGGGTGGCGGAACGGGCTCCTCTTCGGTCTTTGCCGGTGAGCTTGGAAGCTGGGAAGGCTCCTTCGGGACCCCCTCTTCCTTCTGTGGGAGACGCAGTTTAAGGTGGGCTTGATTAAGAGTAAATAGTCGGCGGGGGCGGGGGGGGGGGGGGGGGGGGAGGAAGTCTTACCGGCACCCCGGAGGAACCGGAGCGTCCTTGCCCGAAGACGCAGTACACCTGGCAGCCTTCCCTCCTCATCGCAGAGTCCCCGGTTCCTTCCGGTGAGGCAATGAGAGAGCGAGATGACCCCATCCACCCCCTCTACCCCCCAGACCGAAATCTGACCCTCTTTTTCATTCACCTGCTCCGCTTTTAGGTGCGAGCCTGAGGTCCACAATGCATTGCACGGCCGGGGAGGGGGGTGGGACAATGGGGCCACTATGTACAAACCCCGTTGACTGACATTGTGTGCAAACTTCGCCCTTGTGGCAATTACGGCAGGTTGAATGCGCCGTGGGGGGGTGCATTCAATCAACATTTATTGTGTAACATTCCACGAACAGTAATGGTATTTTCAAGTTGCTCAAATTGGCGTGGGCAAACTTTTTGAAACTAGCACATGGGGAAATAAAAGGAAACTGGAAAAAAGTTTCAATTGATCTGTTTATTTCAGTAAATACGAATTCATGCTCATTTCTAATACAGTTAAAGTTGGTAAAATTATCATAAATTAATCCATTCATAAAATACATTGTAAAATTTTTGTCTGTTTTTATTTCAGAAAATTATAAAAAATATCTTTTTCTTAAATTTTACAAGCATGGTTTATTGGAGTACTTGGAAGCACCTTTGTTTAATGGGATAAATGACTTTAAAAAATAGAATGCAGTACATCATAACCAATTTGAGGGGAAAAAAATTTTTTTAAATTAAGGGGAAAAAAATATATACTACTTTCTTGAATATGTAAATATTTTGTGGGCTTGATTCAGAGGCAATACTTTACCCAACACTGAGTTTGCTTGTAGTTTTTTTTTTTTTTTAATTGCAGGGCTGTCAGCTGATGTGGCCTTGGATCCACGCCGTGAACTTGCTGACCCTGACATAGACCCCGGGCAGTCCAGGTCTGCCGCAGCCCGCACCCCAGCTAACAATACCGATCAGGAACCAGCGGCCCCCGCCTGGCACCTGACAGGATAGCGGCCCGCCCGAATCCCCCTGGCCAATCGCAGCAGAGTACAGAAACCGGATTGCATACATTGAAACGGGGGTCATTTGCGGAGGCTCGCGCGGGAGGCGGGGCTCACCCTGCAGGCGTCGCGCTCCCCCGACGGGACCCCCGCGCACAGCATGCGCGGCGACACCGGGCCGTAAGTCTTCTTGCACTCAGTCTGGCTCATGACGGACACCTGGGCTTTCTGCAGTACGGACGGCAGCGACTTATCTGCGGGGGGAGGAGATATATAAGAAAACCGTTATTTGTCCCGCAGTGGGGAAATGCATACGGTGTGTGTGTGTATTATACATTCATACGTGAATATTTCCTCACCCTCCTCAAAGCGATGTCCCCAGCCTGTCACCCAGCAGCGGTGTCGGGCGGTGACGGCATGCGAGGCGGCGGGCAAGCACGCGGGCTGCACCAGCGGGCCCAGGGAGGGCGGCCACGCCCTCTTGAGCCGCAACAGCGCCACGTCGTAGTCCAGCGTGCGGGCATCGTAGTACTCGTGCACCACGATGCGTTGGATCTCCGCCACGTGCCCAGCGGAACCCTGCGTCAGCGCCCCCAAGTGGGCGCGCCAGCGGCGCGGGTCCGACAGCCTGCGTGGGTTAGGGTGTCGATTTTTTGGAGGAAGCTGCCAGGTGACAGAAAGAGGGAGACGGAGAAGCGACCTGTCTTTGCTGAAGCAGTGCGCCGCTGAAACGAGCCAATCGGATGAGAGCACGGAGGCGCCGCAGATCAGGTGACCCGAGAAGTGCAGGCTGACCTGCCAAGGCCACTCGCCCTCCTCGGAGTCTGTCCCGCCGACGATGCGATAGCCGCCCGGGTGGTTGGGGAGCCCACAAGCTGCGGATGACATCATCGTTTTAGATTAGTGACTATAAACACCAAAACAGTTGCACCTGCTGAGACTGTGGATGTGCCATTTCGAAAATACGATGACCTTTCGCTTGAAAATGTACTTAAAAAAAAAAGAGAAACTTTTAGAAGAGAAATTTTCTGCACTATAAGGCGCAGCTAAAAGCACCTTATAATCCGACGTGTCTTATATATGGATCAATATTCTGATTTCTTGGACGTAGTATTTGAAATGTTCTGCAAAGTGCTTTGTTAGAGCTGCGGCGGTTGTGAAAGCTCGAAATAAATTAAGCTGTATTGTATTGTAGTGTATTCCTCTTTAGCATAACTCCATCTAGTGGATGCACAACGCAACTGCAGCCACTATCATAGCTTCTGTTCTATGTGCCTTATAATGCGGTGCTCCCGATATATGAAAACAGTTTCAAAATAGTCCATTCATTGAAGGTACCCCTTATAATCCGAAGCGCCTTATAGTGCGGAAAATACGGTATACATTTTGTTTTTAATAAGACTTTGTGCAAGTAGAATGAAGTAGAGTATATGCATATAGTTTACTTACCACAGTCGCGTTCGTCGCTGCCGTCCCGGCAGTCAGCGATGTCATCACACCTGGCGTTCTTTTTGCGGATGCACGAGCCGCTGTTGCACTGATAGCTGACGGCTGAGCAGCTTGTTTCTGTCGCACAGCAAAACACTTCAGAGCCAGAGGCTCATAAAGATATGATGCATATTAGTAAAAGGACATCTCACCCTGTGTGCAGTTTGTTTCATCCAATCCGTTGGCGCAGTCCGTCTCACCGTTGCAGACAAACAGAGGATGCAGAGGGCTGCTGCCGTCACAGTTTTTGGTGGGCCTCGCTGTAATGAAAAGACAAGTGACATTTTTTTTTTAACATTATGCAAGTTGTTTCACAACACTTTTCTCATTTTTTTAATGCTCAAACTTTCTGAAATATATTTTTTTAATTATATAGACCGTATTGGCCCGAATATAAGACAGTATTTTTTGCATTGAAGTAAGACTGAAAAAGTGGGGGTCGTCTTATATTCGGGGTCTAGACATTATACCCATCCACGACGCTAGATGGCGCCAGATATCATTGAAGCGAATGCTGAACTTGACTCCCCAGGCCAAAGTGAAGTCAAGAAGAAAAAAAATAAAAAAAACGGTAGCACTAAGAAGAAAAATAAAAAATAGCGGTAAGAAAGAAAAGAGAAGAAAATAATAGAAGAGATAACAGAAAATGGAGAAACGTAGCGACAATCTGGAGAAAAGTGGGTCGAAGATCGGCCAGGTTAACCGGCCGCTGAGGAAAAGTTATGGTGTAAACTTTAACATGCTTTTTCTCTCAAATATATTGTTAGAATCATTTGTTTCAGATGTACTGTCATTATTTTCTCTATAAAAATTAATTTGGTCTTTTTTTTCAAACTTGAGTCTTAAAAAGAGGGGCTCGTCTTATAATCAGGGCCGTCTTATATTCGGGCCAATACGGTACTAGCCGCAATAAAAGTCATCGCCAATTCAGAACAATTTGACTCACAGCAAAAGACCTCGTCGCTCTCATCCTGGCAGTCATCCAGCCCGTCGCAGCGTCGACTTTTCTCCACGCAGAGTCCCGTCGAGCACAGGAAGTGACTTTCCGGACAGGCTGCGGGAAGGACGAGCGCGGCAGAAATAGAATTAGGCACCCCTTGAAATAACCTTAGACTCCCTCTTAACAGATAACAACAAACCCCGCTTACGTTGGCTGATGTTGTAGCTGCTGTACGACACATGAAAAGGTTGCGTGGCGCTTCGGGAGGTGCAGCGAAATTCCACCTTGGCGGTGCACTCTGCGATGCGAAATATGCTCTCGTACCCCACGTAGCTACCGCAGTAACTGTTAACGACAACTTCATTATCCGGCTTCCTTGAGCAACACTAATTTGGGGTCATTATTTGGCAGCTGGGAAACGACTAGTTACTGGAAGCGACATGCAGGCTCAGTTTAGCAAGCAGTTCGTCCTTTACGAAATGATAAATCACTTTCCTTCGATGTGTCCTCACTATTTGGCAGGCTCTGGGCTGTGAAAGATTAATAGAACTACCGTGTTGTACTCAAGTGTGACCAAATAATATGATAACCAGTCGAAAGGCTAAGGCAAAATTTGGGCTCACTATTCGGCAAGTAAAAAAATAGTAGCTCAGTAATATGTGGGCTCACAATGTGGCAAACATATCTGTCGTCATGTATTGACCAAGAGCAGAAATGAACAATTAGAAAGTGCTAATAACCCACATTGGATCACTATTTAGCAAGCAGGAGGTAAAACTCACTGTTGTTATGTGATTAAAACTTTTTTTTGAATAAATAATTGATTAACAAGTTTTGCAGCATATCTATCATAACAAAATTTTGAAAAAATCTGTTATTCTTGCCCATACATCACTTCGTTGACCCTCCACCATCCATGCTCACACCCCTTCATGTCTTTCGGTTTCAGCACATAGTTTTGAAGCTGCAGCGCAACCCCCAACGCAGCGTCAGGAGTCTAGAATACATTTAAAAAAAAGAAATAAAAAGGTAAATGATGGAACACTAGAGCGTAAGGAACGTATGCCGGAGCGTTACCTGAAAGATCCACGTGCATGAGCAGTGGGGGGGCATAAGGCTCGGGTGGAAGGGGCTGTAGACCTGGCCTGTCGCATGCGGTTGTGACGCGACGCGGGAGACGCACACTGAGGGGGGTAACAGTGGATATAAGACGTTCAAAAGCCATTTTTCGTGATCAAGATATAGAATATAAACATTTTAATCCATTACTGTGGACTCAATTGAAAAAAAACCCCCCCAAAACATTACCGTATTGGCCCGAATATAAGACAGCCCTGATTATAAGACGACCCCCTCTTTTTCCAGATTATCGCTACGTTTCTCCATTTTCTGTTATCCTCTTTTCTTCTCTTTTCTTTCTTACCGCAATTTTTTATTTTTCTTCTTCGTGCTACCGCTATTTTTATTTTTATTCTTCGTGACAGGGTTTCACTTTGGCCTGGGGAGTCAAGTTCAGCATTCGCTTCAATGATATCTGGCGCCATCTAGTGTCGTGAATGGGTATAATGTATAGACCCCGAATATAAGACGACCCCCGCTTTTTCAGTCTTATTTCAATGCAAAAAACACCGTCTTATATTCAGGCCAATACGGTAGATGTTCTAGGAGGCTTTTCAACCCTTTTGTTTTTGTTTTTGTTTTTTTTTGTTTTATTAGCAGAAGCCTGAATATTTTGCGCCAACACTAAACGCGGCATTGAAATAGGCAGACTTTTTGAATCCACGGTACATGTGTTTTAAGAATCAAAACAAGAGCGATGACCCACACTCTTCTGCGATGGCCTCAAAATGTCCTCTGAAGCTCTTGGTTCCGCTGGACATGGTGAAGGACAGCAGCATGACGTTGGAGGTGGACACGAGGGAGATGGAGCTGGACAAAGGCGCACACAACCTGCAAACAACGCAAACACACGTTAAAAAAAAAAAAAAAACTTTTTTCCTCAATATTATTCCACTCTTCCCTGTCAAAAACAAAGACATTTATTCTTAGGAGCTTGGTTTTCGGAAGCTCCAGTTTTCATATTATTCAGTTTTTTGATTAGGAGGTCTCATAGTCACCTGTGGAGAACTCGCCCCCTCATGGGCAGAAGAGCGTCGTACACAGTCAGGGCGTCGTGGACGCAGTCGCTGGGCTCGATTTGGAAGGAGGCGACGGTGAGCCGGATGAGAAAACCGGACACGGCGGTGAGCTTTACGTGGCATCGCACGCCACCCCATGATGAAAAGACATTCAAAGGGACCTTCGCACCGGGAAGGCTGGCGTAAAGTTTGTCGATACACTGGGATCCTGTAATAATAATAATAATAATAATAATAATAATAGTAATACATTTTATTTATAAGCGCCTTTCAAAACAAAAACAATAAAACACAATGCGGGTTGAGCAGCGGCAGCTACACTATACGTGTACTCTAATTTAAACTATCGACCTAAAAAATAAAATGGCAAAAAAAAGTCCTGAAGAGATGAGACAAAGGTACTCAGAGCACAATTCCTAATTCCTGATAACATCGGTAAATTTCAGGTGACAAAATATCCACCTACCTGCTGCATTGGATGTGTAATCTGAGCGATGGACAGCTGCAAAAAACAGCAAACCCGTCTTTTTTTTTTTTTTTTTTTTAATAAAAGGAAACACTCCACACATCACCAACAGGGGGCCACCATTGACAAGGATGGAGTCGATGTCTACAGGGAGATCCAGGAGGTAGCCCACCGACGAGCGGTTCTTCAGGCTGGTGTGAACCGAGTCCCTGAGGATGACGGCCACGCATTCCTCGCACACGGCCGCGCTCTTCAGGCGAGGGACTTCAAATACCATCCAAAAGTGCACCAGAACGCCTCCCTTGTTGTTGGTACTGAGGAATTACAAACACACAGTATATGACAAGACAATATGAGTTTGTCACAACGAGCTGAGTGGGTAGGATATTGATGTTTAGGGAGTGTACCTGAGGTCTGAAATGACGGCGTGCTTGTACAGGCGAGTCACTGAGGACATTTTGTACACGCCGCTCACCTGCAGGAGCAACAACAGCATTTAACACAGTCCGAGTGCACAAAGTGTATTATGCACAGTACAACACCCCCGGATACCACATGCTGTATTCTGGTCGCCATGGAGACAAACTCGTGGGATCCGGCCTGGCGGTACTCCGGGATGAACTCCACATTAGCCACGCGGAACATCCCAGCAAAGTACACGACACTGTTGCCCTCGCGTCGAACTGGGATCAATTGAGCATGTCACACATCACACAAGAAATATTAGTCCAACATCTAAAATAAAAAATTGCATAAACCAGTCAGAAATGTATTGGATCTTGTTTAGTGCCTTATTGATAGTTTGCATAAATATCAATACTCCAGGAATGATAGATTGACATAATTAGGATACATTAATATTTTTTCTCTTATTACTTACTATGTATTAATTGTCGTTTAGTATTTTTAAGACATAACGACTACAGTGATCCCTCGCTATTTCGCGGTTTGTTTATCGCGGCTTCAGTGCATCGTGGATTTTTTCAAACATATTCATTAAAAAAAAATTTTTTTTTAATTGAAGTCCGCAAAACGTCAGCAAACAGTCTGCGAAAAGCAGTGAAAGAGAGCGAGAGCGAGAGAAAGAGAGAGACTTATAAGGACAAAAGCAGGTCTCTTCCATCCTTAATTGTCTAAACAACCTTAATTGACTAATCATAAACATGTCTGCTGCACGCAGCGGGATCGCTGGCCTGTGTGTGTGTGTGTGTGTGTTAGTGCGCTCTGCTCAAGCACAAAGGCCCACGTGGGGCAATTTCTTTTTTTTTTTTTTTTTTTACATACAGTATACAGTATCTGTTAATTGGTCGCTACTTCGCGAATGTTCGTTTATCGCGGGTGGTTTTGGTCCCCATTAACCGCGATAAACGAGGGATTACTC
The DNA here is from genome assembly GCA_018466805.1 of Hippocampus abdominalis. Taxonomy (NCBI): domain Eukaryota; kingdom Metazoa; phylum Chordata; class Actinopteri; order Syngnathiformes; family Syngnathidae; genus Hippocampus; species Hippocampus abdominalis. Next base: position 8,999,581 of record CM031712.1, on the reverse strand, counting down.
TATTGTATTTCTGAATGAGTATAACTTTTTTGCATTTTAGATTTAAAGAAAAAAAAAAAAAAAGTCATTGGGGACTTACATGGCTGACTATTGCGCATCTTGGCTAACACACACTTACATATGAAGACCCAGAGCAGCGACCACAGGACAACCACTAGCACAAAGACCACAGCTGTGATGATGACCGCCAGATGCCGAATGCTCAGGAGGTAAGCCCACAGCCTGGACAGACCTTTGGGCCTCCGCCTCGTCTTCCTGTACATCCTGCAGAGTTTCTGCAGCGTGTGGTCCACCGTGGAGACCTCAACCGATATGTCAGTGAACTATAGAAACACACACAGGGTCATTAGTTACACTTTTGAGATGGCCTACTCTTGATAAGGATGTGATTAATGATGTAGAACAAACGATCGCGAAATGTCAAGCGGTGCATGTTCAAAGATCCGGAAACACTTTGTACGGTAATAGAAAATGACAAAAGATGCGTTTGTCATGCTGCTTCATCCCCACTCTGCCGAATTGAATTTCACTCTACTACACATGTATTATTCATTTGGTGTCATTCCATAGGCAGCAGGGTAGACTCCCGAAAGGGGAGAAGAAAAAAAAAAAAAGTCACATTCAATGAGGAGGGAATGTACAGTGAAGAGAATAAGTCTACACAACTCTTTATAATGGGGTCAAGGATTGACCCCTGCGGAATACCAAAGGGTAATCTTTACTTGCCTATGACACCAGTTTCACCAGCTGACATAAAAGCAGACATTTCTATCGCAACAGGACATGTGAAAAAGTCTTCACCTAATTGTGAAATATGAAAATGCAAGTTTCCAAACTTCTTCCACCAATAATTTGACCAAAACCCTTTTGTACATAAATATAAATTAAAAAAATAAGAATGGGTCATGCTCTTACACTGACGGCGTCCTGTTGAGATGCGTCGACATCGCCGCTCTCCTTGCACTCTGGACCCATGACACGGGCATCCCCATTGAAGGCCACTTTATCTGCTCATTTCCAGTTTTCTTTATGAAAGATCAATTTTCAGTCAGGGGAAAAAGAGCAAGATCCAGCACGCTGCACAGTCAGTCGGCATGTGAAACAAGACCCGAGGCATCAGGAAAAACGCACGTATCCCGTTACCGTCATTACAGACTCCCTTTGGCACAAAATGTCTACCCCAGGGAGGGAGCCTGGAAACAGTGTCTTTCAATACAAGAGTTTTATTTACAATGTTATTCACAGACAGGGTGTTCAGCAGCAGAAGTCCAAATAAAAACAACAACAAAAAAAAGGGTCCAGCCTTTGTGAAATAAAATACGAGTCAACATAAAAGCAGATGAGGCATCATTGTCACAGAGACACGGTTGAGGGGTACCAGAACAAAAACAGTCGGTATTTTAACACTACTCGCCCCTTCTTCATCCAAGGCACAGTCAACAACATGTTACAAAAAAACACACACAAACGAGTACATTCCAAGGAATGGACGGATGTCTGGTTCACTTCCTGAAAAAGGCGCTGCGGGTGATGCTGTAGAGGAGCTGGTAAGGCTTTCGCTTGGGTGGCTCGGCCAGGGAGAACACCTGCTGCTGGGGGACGCTGGTGGGGATGGTCACGTGTCGCTGGTGGAGAGGGTGGAGGTTTTGGTGGTGCGGGGGCACGGAGCCGGAGTAGCCCACAGCTGGAAGGAACGTTGAAGACAATCAATCAATCAATCAATAAATAATAGGTCACATATATTGATGAATAATCAAACGTGAATATTCTGCTTGCTTACTGTGCATTTTGCCCTGTTTTGCTCTTCTGGCGTTCGCAATCGACTGCTTCTTTTGCTCCTCACTGATTTCTATTCCTGGAAAGAAACCATACGAATCAAAACACGATGAGAAGCCCTGACCTGCATTGACAACCTAAATTCATAACCGTGTTCCTTGATATTACAGTCAAACCTCTGTTTTCGTTCATAATCCGTTCCAGAAGGCTGTTCAAAAACCAAAATTGTTCGAAAACCAAAAGCATGCTCTTTTTAAAATAAAAATGTTGACTGAACACATCTGCTCACAATGGAAAGCAACACGAGGAAGCATCACTTCCTGGTGTAAGGAAGGCGAGAGGAGTCAAATGGTGCATTCAAGTGCGCTCAGTTTGTTCGAGAACCGAAATTTGTTGGTCATCCGAGGCATAAAAAACTCGAAATCTTTGGTCGAAAACCGAATTGTTCGAGAACCGAGACGTTCGAAAACTGAGCTTTGACTGGATATGGTTTATTGAATGAAATTATTCATTTTAATCTTCATTGACTGAGTAAGGCTCAGGCTTGTCTGCATTGTAAATCAGGTACAATCTGTCCAGCAGGTGGCAGCAGGTATAAGGGATCAGCCAGGATCATGCTGCAGAATAAGTAGAAGAGGAGGAGGGATGCGCGGAGGGGTTGTGGAGTAGCATGTCGAGAGCACATTTGAACCGGCAGCAGCGTGGGTAGAGTCGCCATTTTTAATTCAGGTCTTAAATGTACTTTTCCCAGTTAAAATCTGCAGTTGAGCAAGTGTAGGAGTGAGTTGTGGGAGGCTCACCCATCTCCTGGTCCTCCTTGACCCGCTGCCTCTCCTTGCTGAAGGCCTGCAGCCACCTCTCCTTGTCCTGGAGCTTCCGACAGCACAGCACGCACACAAACTCAAGCGTGTCGGCGTTGCGCAGGCGCACGGCGTTCCTCAGGGTCAGGCCCAGACCCGGGTCCCGCCCGTCGGGAACGTCCAGCACTTCGGTGAGGTCCATATCCAGCCGCCCTCGGTAATGGAGGAGGTCCCGGCGCAGGACGTCCTTTTTGCAGAAGACCAGCTGGTGGTCGAACAGGAAGAAGCTGCGCTGCTGCATTTTGCCCTGGCGTAGGATTCGAGTCAGCTCTCCAGAGTGGATCAACTCGGAGCTGCGCGCCAGCACGTCGGGTCCCTGCGTCACCAACGACACAGTCTTAGCCGAAAGCAGTCGGCAGGCGGTTTGGTTCAGTTTCGAACGTGGTCGTCACCTCCCAGCGGAGAATGGCCACCTGCCAGTGGGCGATGGCGTCCACGCTCTCCAGCCGCCGCTTCTTCTCGTTGATCAGACTTGCCACATTCTTCATGGCCTCATAGGCGTCGCTCACACCGCCGTGGTCCCTACAAGCACGGGGAACACAAAAAATTAAGTTGGGTGAGCAGATTGACTTATTTATAGTTTTAGTCAATGCTAGTTAATGAGTTCGCAGTCAGGGATGTTCAAAGCCACAAAGTATGACATTAGTTTGACTTGAGGAAAAACTCCCGTCACCATGTTGTTAAATGTTTAGAACACAGGTGTCAAACTCTCGGCCCGGGGGCCAGATCTGGTCCGCCACGTCATTTCATTTGGCCCGCGAAAGCAAATCAAAGATGGCAACTGTCATGATGCTCGCTCAAATCTCTACCAAAATGTCAAATTCTTATTTGTAATAAATAAGCGTGATACTGTAAGCATTTTCTTGTTACCGAACCGCTCACTACCGTAACTTAAAGAATAGGTAAATAAAGTTATTATTATTGTTATTATTACAGTCAAACCTCGGTTTTCGAACGTCTCGGTTCTCGTCCAATTCGGTTTTCGACCAAAAATTTTGAGTTTTTTATGCCTCGGATGACGAACAAATTTCGGTTCTCGAACAAACAGAGCACACTTGAATGCACCATTTGACTCCTCTGGCCTTCCTTACACCAGGAAGTGACGCTTCCTCGTGTTGCTTTCCATTGTGAGCAGACGTGTTCAGTAAACATTTTTATTTGAAAAAGAGCGTGGTTTCGGTTTTCGAACAATTTCGGTTTTCAAACAGCCTTCTGGAACGGATTATGGACGAAAACCGAGGTTTGACTGCATTTCTATCGCTAAGCTTGACACGTGATTTCGAGCCCTGTTGTGTGATTCATGCGATCCACTAACGTCCCTGCAGCCTCTTGTACTAAAATGAGTTTACGACCCATATCCTGTAATGTACACGTTTGTGTGAAGTGATAAGATACGCGTGGGACAAGGAGGCGTCAAGGCACGTTTAGCTGACCCCTCCAAAAAAAAATTCCATTCCTCCGCCGTAAGGAGTCGAGCAGTACCTGTGGTCTTTGGGCGTGTACTTGAGCAGCTCCCCCAGCTGCAGGGGGTATTTGCAGATCTTCTGCACAGGAGTGAGCAGGAAGCCGGCGATGGAGATGTCAATCATCTGCTGCAGGAGGCGGCAGGCCTCAAAGAAGTGCTTGTACCGGCCAGACTTCATGAGGCGCTGCAGTTCGGCGCTGGCCGCCGGGTGGGTGTTGCAGTACTCAGAGTAGATCGAAAAACCCTCGCCCTTTGGGGGGGGACAAAAGATGATGATGATGATTATTATTATTATGAAAGAGTTACGTTCAGCTATAGAAAGGTTAGGTCCTCTACATTATAGAGTCATCCTAAAATTCTACCAGCAAAACCCAATATCGCCTGTATTGACCTGCAAGAGAAAGCAAGAGCCGATTTCGCTGAGGTGAGGCTGCTCCTTGTTGTACTTTTTCTCCAAGTCGCGAAGGAACTGCCTTTGGAACTTGTAGATGTCCTCAATGTTGCTGAAGATGGTCTTTAGTTGGAGCTCGTTGAACATCTCCGGGTGCTTGCGGCACTGACGGATGTAACCCTGCAATAAAGAACATACTCACATTTTGAGCTCTTGGAAGCAGTTCAGACACTGGCCTACAGGGAGCGCTGGAAGCTAAAGTTGAACATTGAAGCAGGATGATGCTGGCTTTTCGCTCATATTTCAAGGAAAAAGACCAGCGTGAAGGCTTATATGAATAAAAAGCTGGGCGCTTGCCTTAAAATAAAACTTTGGATCGCAAGTTGTCAACACCGATTCTGCTTATAAAGAAAAAAGGTGATGCCTGCGCACCTCGCAGATGTCTTTCAGGTGCTTGATGTAGATGCGTTCTGTGTTCATGATCTCCTGCACCACGTTGGTCCTCATCTGCTGCCGGTGCTGACTGCTGTGCGTCTCGCGGGGAGACGGGTCCTCCTGGTCGGCCACGCTCTCCACGCTCCCCGCGCTGGAGTCTTCCTGGTTCACGCGCACCTGAAACAAGCGGTCAAGGGAACATAGAATATATATATAGTCAAACCTCGGTTTTCGAACGTCTCGGTTCTCGACCAAAAATTTCCAGTTTTTTATGCCTCGGATGACAAACAATATTTGGTTCTCGAACAAACTGAGCGCACTTGAATGCACCATTTGACTCCTCGGGTAGACGAGGAAGTGACGCTTCCTCGTGGAGAGTTCCATTGTAAACAGACATGTTCAATAAAGATTTTTTTTTTTTTTTAAAGAGCGTGGTTTCGGTTTTCGAACAAATCGGTTTTCGAACAGCCTTCTGGAACGAATTATGGTCGAAAATTGAGGTATGACTGTTCATAGATTTAAAAAGCTTCTTCGACAGTTTGCATGCGCAACTAAGAATGTACAAGAGAGAACAACTTGAAGCACAAAAAAAAATAAAAATAAAAAATTTAAAGCCTCAGAGCCGCTCGATGTGATTTGAGGAACGTTTAACCAGCTCCTGCTTGGCGTCTTTGAACAAGCAGCAAGCAATTACATAACAAATGTCAATCTGACAATCAAAAAAGAGGCTAATTAAAACTCAACTGTCACTCAACACTGGTTGTCATAGAGACCAGTTGAACCCCCAGCGGGTGGTAGACTTACTTGGACACTCACACGCACACACACACGTACACACACACACACACACAGCGTTAAGACTGGCTTTCGTTTGGAGTAAAGCCAGTTTACAAGTGGAGTGCAAATAAGCGGGTCAGGAAGTGCACTCACCCGGACAAAGCTTGAGGGGAACCAGGCCTCCTTGTCGGGCCCCCTGCCCCACCACCAGTCCTTGTGCGAGGCATCCAGGATGCGGATTACGTCGCCCGCCTTAAAGGCCAGCTCCTGCTCCTCCATGGTCACATGGTCCCACAGGGCCTCGGCGTACACGGCGTGGCCCGAGCTGATCCACTGCGCCGACACACATGACAACGCCGATGAGCCCGTGTCGAACACGAAAGATTACAACCCGACTTGCCAAACATGTCGAAAACGCAGTTTATCCTCACGGGGGGGGACGCGCTCGCAAAGCCCCCGCGGCCGCCGGATCAACCCTTATGTCATAAAGTCAAAATGAGAGCGACGGCGAGCTCACCTCCACGAGCACGGAAAGCTCCACGCCCGGCTCCAGGTACGGCGTGACGTCGGCGAGCTCGTCGAAGCTCCCCTCCTCCTCGTCTTCCTCGCTCACGCTGTCGTCCAGCGCCGCCAAACCTTTGGACACGCCGTCTGCGGAGCAAAAAAAAAAAAAAAAAGAGGAGTTCAAGGCATTGATCCACATTCTTCTCCCCCGATGCAACTTTCCCTACCGCTGAGCACTCGGTGCAGTTTTCTCCTGCCCACGCGGTCCAGACCGATGGGGGTGCTCTGGGAGAGGGTGGGGGCGCGTAATCTGGCTGAGACTGCCTTGTAGGGGGGCACCTGGTGGGAGGGAATGGGCGGCCGTGACAGAGGCTGTCGGGGAACACAAGATGGGGGGTTACGTTCGTCATCAATAAGTCAAATATATAAGCGCAATGTTTTGTTCTAAAACCACGCAAATGGTCAACTGTTTTTCTGTATCGGCACAATGCATCATGGGAGGCATTATTTTTCCGGGGCCCATCGGTTGGTTTCAAGATGCATTTTGGGCTACATTTAGGGCACTAAATAGGGGATAACCTATAAAACTATACAATGGCATGACAGCCTCCTTTTTTTGTGCTACAGTGAAACTCCTCGACAACGAAACCTGCATGGGTGAAAATACCCCCCAATGTGAAAAAAATCTTCATGTATTAACAATATTCCCACTTTCCTGCCCCCCATATAACGAAAAAAAAAACCCTGTTGCGTTATACGAAATATTTTTTTCTGCTCTTGCCTCGCGACAAGATTCACTACAATGAAGTCTAATCCAACAGCATCCTCTACTGCTTCGTTCGGAAACGGCAACAGCAACCACCACACTGGTTTACACGTGCGCAGTAGTCCAGGAAGTATTCGTTATTGTTCGTTTCAGACGCAGCAAGAACGTTGCATTGCTAAAATTGCTACAAAACGGCCCTTTGGATGTCAAGCAGCTAAGACAAGAAGAGCTCTGACGCTGAAAGAGAGGTTAAAAGTGATCAAAATGAAGACGGAGGAAACAAAATAAAAGACATTATCCAAGAAAGTGATGCAAGTGAAAGTGAATGCTGATTGTAAATTTCGCAATTTCTTTCCCTTTTTTTCTTTCTACACCGACTATATGAAGTGCATGCTCATACTTGTGCACTATTGGAATAAAAAAAAAGAGTACACATATGTTTGTGTGTGCGTGTGTGTTTACATCCGAGATCAAATTTGCTACAGTGAAAAACCCCCTGTTGTGAAAAAATTCTTGTTGCAAACATGATTTCATTGTAGAGGAGTTTCACTGTACTGAATTGAATGAAAATAATAAATCTGCCTCATTTTGACCCTAGAGAGAGAGAAAAAAAAAAAAAAAAAAAAGAGTGATTCAGAACACAGGTTCTCTGACATTAAAATAAGAGAAACGTACAGAAGGAAGTTGGTCCTCATCGGCGTCGGGGGAGTACAAGTTCTCCACCCCCACGACAGAGACGGGACGTTGTTGCCGCTTGCCTGGGACGTTCCCGTTCACGCCGCACTCGTCGCTGCTCTCGCACACGCCGTTCCCGATGCATTCCGGATGGAGCGGGTGCGTCCTTTCGTCGGGGTTCAGCTCGCCCACCTCTTCGGGGATGCAGTGCTTTCTGGAGAGGAGCTGACCGTAGTCAGAGATGGGCCGCGGTCTCGGGCGCCCGCTCCGTCGCCGGGATTTGACGGCGGTGGCTTCTGTGGGGGGCGACGTGGGCCCGGGATGAAGACCGGAGAGAGAGGAGAGGTGCCGCCGTTGGTTTCCGAGGAGTCGCCATCTGGTTGCAACGCTTCCTCCCTTTGCTCTTCCGCCGTGACCTGAAATATAAAAAAAAAAAAAAAAGAGTCAGAAATAGTGACAATGTACAGAGATGTCGTGCAGTGGGCCCTAACCGTTGGTCCGTGGGACATTTGGCACTGAACAAAAATGATGTATTGATCAGTCTGAAGGAGAAAAAGCCAAATGACGAAACTGACACCCCTCCAAGAAAAAGAAAGCCGTATTTAAGAGACAATATTAGCACGTCTTACTTCAAATACGGTTTATCGCTCGAGGTGATTCTCGGGAACCAACCCTGTTCTGCTTAAGATATGTTGGATAAGCTCGCAAAAGCACTAAACGCCTCGCAGCAGTTTCCAAACTTCATATTTAATATGAGAGATTTTCTGGAATGATTACGACCAAAAATTTAAAATTTGGGACAGAAGGAACACAATGCATCACGGGAGTGTCTTTGTCTCCCATTTTTCCAAGTTGGCAACGGCTCATTGGAAAGCAACAATTTCATGGCTCCGCCCACATGAGTGACAGCACCTTCAAACTTGAAATACATTTTTTTTCTTTTTGTGTGAGAGGGCCCCCCCACATGCGAGTGTCTGTGTGAGCGCAACGGCCCACCGCAACTTCTACATGAGTCTGCTGGAGTTCATGAAACTAAAAGCGCACCTGCGACCGTGGCTTTTCTTCTCTACATGTGAGGGCATTGCAGAAAGTATAATGAGGAAAAAAAAAAAAAACTTATGAGGGCACACACAACGAACCGTGAAATAGTTGGCAAACAGACCATACCGGTCTGTCAAAACATCAATTCATGTGAAACCGATCTGTGACACCAGAAATATCGGCGACTGCTGATGTTGTGCATGAATCGAGTGCATCTGTTGATCAGAAACAGAGCAACTGCTCCTCGAACGTGCCCAAGAGGAGTTTTGATTGGATTGAGAATCAGCACAAAACTACTTGAATCAATATAATCCGGTTTTCCAGGAAAAAATTTCAAATTCCTATCAAGCAGAGCACAAATATTCCGCAATGAAACACTATCATGCCAGATTTCATTTCTCGTGCAAATATTGACCCGATCAGCTGGCAACAATCAAACCTCACCTTTTGGTTCTCCCCATCTGGACCGGGACCGCCGCCGCATACACAGCGGAAAGGCACACAGAGCGCTAGCACCATTGTGAAACACATGCGGGCCCGTATCTGGACTCAGCCGCCGGATTTTTAAAGTCACCGAAGCATCCTCAAAACCACGCGCACACATTCAAAAATAAAAAAAAGCAACTTTACTTTACAGACCCAGAGTTTCTTAACTCGCTCAGCAAGGACTCAAGTGCATCGCTAATGGACTTTGTGCCGCCGCGCTGGACTGAGGTGTCGAAGCCAAACGCTCGTTTGGACCTGCCCGCCCACAATTTTGGCCCATTTGCGCAAGTGGCTGCTAATCATAAACAAAGCCTAATCATTAACCGGGCCTGTTCCTTCGAGTGCAGGACACCCGGTCCAGCATGTGACCCCGGCGCGAGTCAATACATCACATGGAGGACAAACAGCAGACAAGAGTGCGCATATGACAGTGACACTGGAACAATCCAAGTCAATGTATGACAGCGAGTGTCGTATATGTATCAAAGGGTGGTTAAAAAAAATTAACTAAAAATAGTTTTCGATTGCGCACAACACATTTAAAGGGATGCTGCAACGAAAAGAACTGCAAAACTCTGTCGGATTTGAAGGCTCTAAATCAGTGGTTCTTAACCTGGGTTGGATCGAACCCCAGGGGTTCGACGGAGCCTCTAACCATGGACGGGATGACACACGCAACTCAACATGTTAATTAGGTATAACATGCCCGCTTGGCCATCACTGGCTGCAGATGATCACATTGCATTGCTTGCCCAATCAGTACAGTGGGAAATTTTGTTCGCTTTGTAGTCAACATGTGATGTTGTATAGTTAAACGTCGTACAATTAAAAAAAAAAAAAAAAGTATACTTATCTCTTGAAATGTTATTTACTTTTTTCTGTTTGTAATAAATATGTTGAATTTGCAAAAAATATATTTATGTTTCGCTCATCAAGGGTTCGGTGAATGTGCATATTACAGCCAAACCTCGTTTTTCGTCCATAATCCGTTCCAGAAGGCTGTTTGAAAACGGAAATTGTTCGAAAACCGAAACCACGCTCTTTTTAAAATAAAATTGTTTACTGAACGCGTCTGCTCACAATGGAAAGCAACACGAGGAAGCATCACTTCCTGGTGTAAGGAAGGCGAGAGGAGTCAAATGGTGCATTCAAGTGCGCTCAGTTTGTTTGCGTGAGTTCATCCAAGGCATAAAAAACTCAAAATTTTTGGTCGAAAACCGAATTGGTCGAGAACCAAGACGTTCCAAAACCGAGGTTTGACTGTAACTCATTCAGTACCAGCTAATTCTAGACCAAGTCTGAAAAGACGTTTAAAAACGTCTTTGGGAGTGAATGAGTTAACTGGTTGGGTTTGGTACCTCTAAAAAGGTTAAGAACCCCTGCTCTAAATACAGGATACTCTACTGTATTACTTGTGGCTGGATGACAAAAACATTGTGCGATTGTCGGAACATGGTCGGTCATGAAAACCAGCGACCAAATTCAGCTGGTTTCCGCCACGTCATTTGGTGCGCGGCTGGTCTTAGGTCGATCAAATACAGGCAAACGGGTCGTAGTTATGAAGGAGAGCAAGAATGGTTCTTTCTATTAAACTCATTCAGTCCCAGCCAATTCTAGACCAAGTCTGAAAAGACGTTTATAAACGTCTTTGGGAGTGAATGAGTTAAGTGACTTGCCCGAAAAGGTCAGGAGTACCTAATGTACCTGATGAATCGTCTCCCAGCTTACCTCATTTTGCGGCTCGGCTTTCCGATCGTCAGGAGGCGACTGGTCTTCCGACCCAAAACCGCAGTTGGTAATCTCCAGGGATCCGCCTTCCGTGGAAACCCGATGCTGGAGCGTGGCGACGTCCTCTTTTGGCGGCGCGTGAACCAGCGGAGCGTGAACCAGCGGCGTGTGCCCGGCGGACAAGACCCGAGGTCTGACGGGCGACGGGCGGCGCCGCCGTTCGCTAGTGCTCCGGCAAGGGACGCGTCGGGAGTAGTCGTCGTGGAGACGGCTCAGGGGCGACATGGGGACGGGCGGTCCCGGCGAGGGAGAGTGACGCAAGACGTTCACGTCGGTAACGCTGCCCATCAACTTCAGCATTTGTCCCTTGACTCTTACCGGGCTCCTCCTGAGACTGCCGAGGTCCACCGAGGAGGCGCTGGAGGTTCTCTGGATATTCGGAGTCCCGTTTGGCGTCGCGGTTCTCTGGGGGGGCGGCTGAGGGGACGGCGTGGGGGCCTTGCGCCGGAACGGGATTTTAAAAACCTGAAGGTTATCCGCGCTCTTACTCAGTCGGCTCAGCACGGTCGCATTCGCCGCGTTTTCCGCTTGCCCGTTGATCTTTGCTTTCTTGTGGTCGGTGCAACCTGCCGCGTGGCTCTCCTCGTCCATGTCCGACATGGTGATGCGTCCCGCCCCGTACGCTTTCCTCATACTTTGCGAGAAGCGGGAATTGCGTTGGAGGCCCTCCGTGATGTCCTCGTCGTCCTCGATGTCAGAGTCGTAGCGACTCGCCGTCAAATTGCCTTTCGACAGGTACTCGGCGGCGGCGTTGCCTAGGGCGTGCCCGTTCTCCGCTTCGCGACTCGACGAGGATGCGAGTCCGCTCGCGCCGCGAGTCTGAATCCCCTGAAGCACGGAGGAGCGCAGCTTTTTAAAAGAGTCCACCATGCCGAGCGCGGGGAGAGCGGCGGGACTGTCGGTGGCGGGAAAGGAGCCCTTCCTGGAGCTGGAGAACAGCCTCATGATTCTTGAGGAGCCGGGCTTCCCGTTCGGGCGGCCCTCGTCCGTGGCGGCGGGGCCCACGGTGACGGGCTGCAGGTACGGGGCGAGGCTCCTCTCGGGTTGACCGTAGAACGGGTACGAGTCGCTGAAGGGGCGACTGCGGATCGGAGGGTCCACGATGCCGGAGGAGGGGAGGCGAGGGAAAGAGTCTTCGCTTATAGACGAGACTCTGTCCTTTGGTTCTGCCTGCGGAAGAAAACACAAACATTTAGGACTTTTTTTCGTTTCTTAACTCATTCACTCCCAAAGACGTTTTTAAACGTCTTTTCAGACTTGGTCTCGAATTGGCTGGTACTGAATGAGTTAATAACATACAGTACCACCGGTTCTTATTTACATATTAAATACTGACTGGGTAAAGCTTTGATCACAAGAGATACGTACAGCACATTTGACAATAAAGTTGTATTCCATTCCATTCCATTCCATTCCATTCCATTCCATCCTTACATAAGACTTGTCTCGCCCCACCTACACAATCAAACGCTATTGCGTAATGTCGATTGCATTTTTTTAAGGTGAATTTTGCAAGTGTCTTCTAACTAATAGCTCGATGGTGTCGCCTAACTTATTAATTTTTTCTCAATACCATTTAAAACCCATTCAGTACCAGTCAATTCTAGACCAAAGTCTGAAAAGACGTTTAAAAACGTCGTTGGGAGTGAATGAGTTAACAGACCCGGCAACAAATCCTCCGGTCACCACGCCCACAACATAATTGGAGAAACGCGCCGCCTCTTATCAACGTCTTGCTTCCGTGTCATCAGTCAAGATGCTTAAAAAATGAGCGGAGCTCGGCCGTGCCAAGCCGTAAAGTCAAGGGCGGGGGGGAAAATCGGCGCGGGGGGGAGGGACGATGCAAATGAGAAGCGCTGCCAGGTTCATAACTGCTCGGCCAACACGTTGACGGAAATAGACCGCGACCAAAAGATCCACTTGATAGTGTCAACTTGCATCCAGAGGCAGGCGTGGACACGCTATTAAAAACAAACAAACAAACATTTTCTATACATTCTCTTCATCACTTTTTTAAAGCCTAAAAATAGAAATATAAGCCCAGCAATGAGGCAATACTTTTTTTCCCCTCCCTCTTGTGTTGTAGCTACTGCAGTAGCAAGTCTTGAGCGAGCACTTGGGGAAGAAGCACACACACACACACACACACAGATAATTCTTGTTTACAATACACTGGATGACTAAATAAAAGACTAGCATGAGCATCGCTATATCAAACCACACACTCGGAACATGATGTCCATTTAACGCCGGTGCTGTGATTTGAAAGTCAGAGGGGAGCTGAGGAGGCCCAGGTTGGGGTCTTCTATTGCGCGCGTGTGTGTGTGTGTGATTCACAGTGGGCAGTTAACGCAGCTGGCCCTTTGAAGCGGGTCTCTCGGAGCATGACTAAGCGATGAAAAATGCTAATCCGTTGTGATTAATGCGATAAATTGCCATGCTTCCGGCACGTTAATGGCAATTTCGCTAACATCGCCCTTTGACGCACTACGCAGGTTTTGTTTTTTTTTTTTTGTCCACGCGTTTTTCCGGCGTATAACTTTTGGTTGGGGATGCCGTTTTGTCGCGGCAGTGGTGTTCACTCGGCGTGGCTGGTGCTGCGTCGAAAACATTCGGAAGTTTCTTCTAAGAGTGACACGATAAAACACGGGTGTCAAACATGAGGCCCCGGGGGCCGGATCTGGCCCGCCACATCATTTTCCGTGGCCCGCGAAAGAGGCTCAAACATGTCAAGTTACATGATCCTGTCTAAAATGTCGACCAAAATTTTTTAATTCTCATATGTAATAAATAAGAGATATATTCTAAGCATTTTCTTGTTATCAAACCCCTCATGGTAGTAACAAACAATAGTTGAAGCAACGGTTATTTTTGACTTCTTTAAATGGTTTCAGTCATAACGGCCCTCCAAGTTAAACGGTAACTAAAATGTGGCGCGCGCCAAACATGAGTTTGACACCCTTGCGAGAAAAAAACCACAATACTCGCACTTTTAGTAATTCTATAGATTTCAGCATAAAATAGGCTAAATGTACAATCCACAACTCCCAGTTTAAGACGACTGCATAAATCTGACACCTAAAACAAAGAATTAAGCATTCCACGGTATGGTAAAGCCCCCAAAATGCTTAATCAGACCACATATTTCTGCGCGCTTCACGATATTGGTATCAAAGTCACAATTTTTCTATTGTGACAGAACTACTCAAGGCAATGTTCAAGTACCATTTAAAAGGGTCACATTTAGCAAAATTAAGTTGAGTTTTTTTTCCTCCAGGTGCAATATGAATTCTTGATCTAGTAAGAAAACAACAACGGTGGCGCACGCTAGCTTGCCTCAATCGGAGCCAGGAAAAACCCGCGTCCAGTACAAGAGCCGCATCACAGGTCCAGATGACTCTTCCGTCACCCCTGGCAATGAGCGCGGCGCTGTCGCTGCCGAGCGCCGCCCGCCGACTGACACTAAGCACCCCGCTTCCCGGGAACAATGCGCCACTTTCAAAACTGCCTTCTCAATTGTCGTCTTGCGCTGACGCCGAGGAGTGACGAAGAGCAGCGGCATCTGTTTTTCCTGTCCGCTTTCGAAAGGCGGGAGAGGGACAGGAGATAGGAGACAGGAGATAGGCGAGGAATGTCAACAAGTCGACTGGGCTTGTTTTCTTGGATTTGGATCCCGGGACAGACGCTCGACTGACTGTTCTCCCTCAACACCTCCGTGCCCCAAAGCCCGCGTTTGGCACCCCAAAAATTACTCGAGAAGGCATTTGAGGCGCCCCAACAATTATTCGGGAAAATACAAATTTGGGGACACGCTGAGGAAAAGGAAAACATGGGAAATATCCATCCATCCATCAATTTCCAAATCCGCTTATCCTCACGAGGGTTGCGGGCGTGCTGGAGCCTATCCCAGCTATTTTTAGGCAGTAGGCGGGGTACACCCTGAACCGGTTGCCAACCAATCGCAGGGCACACAGGCAAACCACCATCCGCACGTACGTTCACACCCAGCAACAATTTCGCGTGTCGCATTAACCTGCCATGCATGTTTTTGGAATGCGGGAAGAAACCGCAGTACCCGGAGAAAACCCACAGGGAGAACATGCAAACTAAACACAGGAAGGCTGGAGCCAAAATCGAACCTGGCACCTCTACACTGTGAGGCGGACTTGCTAACCAGTCGACCACCGTACCAACATCATGGGAAATATACAATAATTAAATTGGTATTTGACAAGAAAAAGGAAACAAAAATACGAATAAGTAGTACGATAATGAGTAAAAGTGGATATGACTTTCTTGAAAAAAATATATTTTACCGTTTTTTTCCCCAAACAAATATTCAAGGTAAGGATTTTGAGGTTATGCTCATAAAATTAATTAACTAAAAAGAATATGCTAAATTTTACAAGTCTTTTTTTAACGGAATTAAAATGTATGATTTCTACAATATAATGCTTATGTGACGAAACTGTTATTTTATTTATTTATTTTTAATATACATGTGCACTCTGGTGCATTCACTCTTTTTTTTTTTGCATGCTGCTATTCTGCTACAGTGAAACTCCTCTACAACGAAATCTACATGGGTGAAAATACCCCCTAGTGTGAAAAAATCTTCATGCATTAACACCATTCCCACTTTCCTGGTTCAAATTTGCTACAGTGAAAAACCCCCTGTTGTGAAAAATGATTTCGTTGTAGAGGAGTTTCACTGTATTCTATTCTTTGCCGAGGTCCTGGTCTTGAGTTAATGAAGAGCTCAGGGAGGAGTCGCGCGCCCAATTCCCTTTCCCACCCTCCACCACCCCTCCCGTCAGGTTCACGCAGCCAGCTGGAGCCAGCCTCAGATTAGACTCCCGGAGACAAGGATGAACATGCATGCAGATATGTAAACATGCACGCACTAGGGGGGGGGAGGAGAAAAAAATAAAAAACAAAAAATAAATACATTTTAAAAAAAACACATGCACACTTGGTTCGGGAGCAACCGACCTTGCGTCCATCACTGAGTCCCTTCTTGTTAAGCTATAAAATATAAAATGTCCCCAACAATCTGATATCTATGGCGATGGGGGAAAAAAAAGAAATTAAAAAAAAAAGGGAGCCACGAGTAAACTCTGAGACGGAGGTCACCTCTGCAGAGGTATGTCTCTCGCCTTGGGCCGGGGATCAAATTCATTAAGGGCGGAAAGAGCTGAGCATTAGAGCCCAGGGCCTCCAGACAAGGGCGGATCATGGGAAAATGGGCGCTTATCGTTTTCCATCGCTTTTTCTGAGCCTTTCTCAGCATCATGAAGGTACCGGACGACATACTTGTTGTCTTGTCGTTCAGTGATCAGGCAAATTGTCATTTGCCATTCAAATGAATGGAAATGCCATTAATCGGTTCTGGTGTGTGCGCCTTAGACACCAGGGGCAGTAAAATACAGACGTAACACACAAAGAAGGGAGAAATAAATTACTCAGTAAGGGGCAGTAATATTAATTGAGTGAGGCAATTTTGCATTATGTATTCAGATTAAGATAATTCACACAATATCTCTTTTACGTTTATTTTGAAACCAAACTGCAACTGTCGAGTTATTATGATGGAATGGGAAATGTAAAAAGAAAATAATAAAGCCCTGGTTTAATTCGCAGGATTCAATTATGATCTGTAAGGGTTATCCAACTGCGTAAATAAATACATTTGTGGAAATATTATTTTTAAAAAAGGTACTAAAACAAGATTTTATTTTGAATTTTTTTTGCTGCAACGGGTACGTTTTTTCTTTGTTGCATGTCCATTAAAAATTATAATCTTCTAATTTTAAATTTGTTTTGGTAAATAAAGTATATCTTAAATCTAATTTAAATTGTCAAATGATTTTGTAATCATTATCCATAAACATGTTTATGTTAAATTCATGGACAATTTTAACTGAATGGGAATTCATTTTCACAATCAGTTCAAGATTTTGAGTGTTATTATTATAAATTATGATCAGTCACAACATTTCAACCATCTCAACACGACTGGGGGTAAAAAAAAAAATTATAAAAATAAAACATTCCTAGAATAAAAACACAGGTTCCGAACAATCATATTTAATTTATTTTTTATTTTATTTTTTATTCTTGTATGTATACTTTTTACATTTTTTAATGGTACATTAAACTTTTACTTTATATAAAGTGAAATGAAATTAACCGGACTCATTTGGAGCATTTAAAAATGCCTTGCTCGCAATTGTTTTTTTGATTGGGTGTGCAAAGCTCGCTTGAATAAACATTCAAAACGCTCAAGACCAATTAGCAGATGCTAAGAGTCAGCTCATCCTAACACACTGCACCAGTCCTGTGTGTGTGTGTGTGTGTGTGTGTGTCATATTCCCCTTCCATGCCATTGCTAAAGTGATTAGCACAGCTTCGCTTTTGAGTGTGGTTTCATCTACACATGATAGCCTAATCAGGCAGACAAGCGGGCTATTCGGCGCTGACTTCGAGTGACACTCCAAAGCTTGCAAGCGGCCCACCAGGTTGCAGCCTGGTAAGGTGGGGGTCGGAACTTGGGACTGAACTAGGCCAGTATGCGCTCCACTCTTTGGGGGGGATAAACATGAAGAGAAAGGCTTTAGCTACCTCCAATAGTGCCCATAACGAATGTGATGTTTTTCAGTGAGACCAGCGCAGAAGAATTTATTACAAACTAGCCATAGCATAAAAACAGAAGCTGTACACCCATCCTGCAACGGTAACTCAACATACCTAAAAAAAAGAAAGAAAAGAAAAACAAAACAACTATACTGCAACGTCAAGTCATTCAAGTTCTACACTGTAGTATCTGTGACTATGAATGTGCGGCTTCCAAAGACAGGCTCTAGAGTTATTCGATTAATTGTTTCAAATTCCCCTTTACCGAGCCAACATCAGATACCAAAGGTTAAGTAGTTTTACTTTCCTGCTTGTTAGGAAGGTACTTTACATCCTTGCGAGGTTAAGAATGTTGAACGGTTACTTGACTCATTCCGTGTGCAGTGACGAAATATTTTACAAAGCCGCGACACATTCAATCGCTTTGACGTCGACTTCCCCATTTCGGGATGTGCCATCGGGAAGGTGAATGGCAGAAGTTACCGCCCCCCTACCATGCAGAGAGCGTGGGAAGCTTGGCCTGCGCCGGGGAGGGATGTCTGTGCTCGCGCAAAAACAGTGTGCACCTGATCCGCTGTCATAGCGACAGACAACCGGGGAATTTAATACAATACACGGACGAGCCCTGTTAAGAATCAACACCGATACTGAGGCCGGCTTTAAAAAAAAAACAAAAAAACACCTACTACGGAATTTGAACCCATTGAAGGAACTGAAACGCAATGGAAACAATTAAAAAAACAATTATGAAAGAGAAAGTAGACAACAGGAAGTGGACGTTGCGTATAATCTGTTTTGCATACCAATTATACTTTCCTATGAATGATTTTAATTGATTTAAAAAAGAAAATTATGACAGTACTCTACTTACCGTACTTTAAATTGGGCAGCGGGCCGTTACCAGCTGTTCTGAACTTCCACCACTGCCAAAAGTGAGCCGGACCTTTCTGTGCATCATCTTGAAAGGTTTACTGTACAACCATGCTTTCTCTTTCGTAAACCGCTTTCATGACACTCCGAAACGGCAAAACATTTGAACTCTCCTCGTGAGTTATTGTTAAGCGTCCTCGGGTCACTTGAAAGGCACTATAAATGAAAGCAATTATTAATACTATTATTGTGTGACTATCTTCTCTAAAATTTATTCTTTTTTTTTCTTTTTTTGGTGGGGCTATTGAATGGAAGGAAAGGGATTAACACTACACTCATACCAGTGAAGAACTGGAGCCAAAGTGCCTCGTTCTTTCTGCCATTGATTCACTTTCTTTTGGCCTATAAAGCTCTTTGTAAGCACCCTCACACTACCTCCCACCTCCACCCACATCACTATAACAACCAGGGCTGTAATGCACCATAACACCCCCCCCCCCCCCACACACACACACCAGAACACAGGAGTCGCAATGATGACGCGAAGAGAACTGCGGTAACACAAATTCAATTAAAAAGTTCTCTTAGAAACACAAAATGGACGACTTACCGTACTCATAGTCTCTGATGTTCCCCCTCCTGACCCTTTTTAGCCATAGAAAAGTAGCCGGGCTTTCTCTGAAGCGTCGCTCCCCTCGTCCATGTCGAGTGGGAGTCAATTAAAAAGAAAACAAGGCGATTTAAAAAAAAAAGAAAAGAAATAGTTTCTACTTCATTTTTCCGGCTCCTCGAAAGAAAAAAAAAACCGGGGCTAGCAGTAGCAACTAATGCTAGCTGACGAGCACTCGCCAATAAACTTCAGTCGCGCCAACAAGTTCCTTAAATTCGACTTTGCGAGAAGATATAAGTACCTAAAACGCACAGTTTAAGTAATTAAAAGGTCTTTCGGGTTGGTGGTAGAGGAAGCTCGTTACTTATGGCAGCGAAAACTACTGTTTAAAACAAGTACGTCTCGAAGAGGACGAAGAGCATCTTAATAATGCACTTGTTGCAGTTGTCTCCAAAAAAGAGGGCGGGGTTGAGGAGAGCCCGGAGGGATTCGATTGGTTGACCGCCGCTTGACTGTCACGCAACAGGCCAACCACGCGTCGGATGATATGGAAAGTCGCGCCCTCTTTTTACTCCAGCGAGCAAATGAAGTGAAAAGGTGGGGCGGGGTCGAAGAAATCCTTTCGGAATTTGATTAGCTGATCGGCACGTGACTGTTCGATATCGGCCAATCACACGCTGGCTGTTGGCGTAGCAGTCACGCCTCTTTCCTGCTCTGAAGAAATAAAGCTCAGTCAAAAGACTGGACCTTCCAGTTGGTGCGTGGTTTTTTCCTGTCAAATTGTTACGCGGGTGTTCATGCTTGCCCATCCCAAATAGCAAGGAGTAAAGAGGCGACATTTAAATGCTTTATTATTAGGAGTACAGTCATCGTTTGAGAAACAACAATGATGGAGAAAAAAAGTCCATGCAAAAAAAAAAAAACAGACCAAAATATATTCTATAATAGGGAATATACGACCTCTCAAAATAGTAAAAACATTTTATGTGGTTTAAAAGATCATGATACAAGTTTCATATTGCTTTGGTATTGTAAGGCAAATGTAATTTATCCAAATCAAAATGTACATCAGCAACCGTGTCACCAGCGTAGACCTGAAGACTGCATTGTGGGAAAATTGCAGGGAGAACATGAACATCAAAATTGCAATCTTCCTGCTTACTTACATTATTCAGGCCCCGAAAATGAGGAACCCGGAGAAGGTGGTGTCATCATCTTCATCAGCAAAGAGCCCGTTAAAAAGTTCACCCCCGACGACTTGCAGCCACACTTTGTCACCGGGCTCCAGCTGCAGCACGGTGGCCCCGGCCGCCTGGTCCTCGCCGCTTTGGTAGCTGTCTGTCGTGTGAATCACCTTGGCACCGTTTTTCACCAGTGCCACTTTCACATTCCTGGAGAAGACGGTGATGTGATAGGTGAAAAAGTATGCGCCGGCTGCCGAGCATGTGAACCTTCCGGTTTGGGGATCATAATGGTTTTGTTGGTTGTAAATAATCTTGTCAAACCGGATGGGCGCATGAGCCGTCGGGAGTTTGCTCTGTGCGGTGAGTCCCACGGAGAAAGCGCTTTTGGAGATGACCCAAGCATCTCCCTGCTCGCCTTTGTCGCCCTTGTCTCCTCGAGACCCCCGTTCCCCCCTGTGACCGACGCCGCCTTTGGGACCTGGAGCGCCCACTTCCCCTTTAGACCCCGACCTACCCGGAGGACCCATTGGCCCCTGAATGCCTCGATCTCCACGAAGACCCGTTTCTCCCTTCTGACCTTGTGGTCCAGAAAATCCCTCGTCACCTTTGGGTCCCTGGGGTCCGGGTACCCCAAGGTCGCCTTTATTTCCTTTCGGACCAATGGGGCCTTCGATTCCATGGGGGCCCATTTTACCAGGTGGTCCGTGGTCTCCATTGTCCCCCCTTTTGCCCTTGAGCCCCGCTGGACCAGGTGCACCTAGACAAAAAAAATAAAAAATCTGAAGTTCTGTGTTCGAATTTCAGCTCGTGCCAAGTTTGCAAACTCTCTCCCCCCCCCCCCCAATAAATGGTCAAACCTCTGTTTGTACAGTATTTTACATATTACCTGCCTTTTTATTACATGTGTACAGTTTATGGTGTAAAATTGTAAAAAAAAAAAAGTGGTTTAAAGAAGTTGTTTTCTTGACTTGGAACGGATTAAAATTTTTTACATTGATTCCAATGGGAAACATGGTTTCGGTTTTCGAACAGCCTTCTGGAACGAATTATGAACGAAAACCGAGGTTCGACTGTAAATAAGTACTTACCAGGCGGCCCTATGTCTCCCTTTTGTCCATCTTTTCCCACTGGTCCTACCGCACCAATTTCACCTTATGGGGACAAAGTGTCAGAAACACAGCGGCCAACAACTTCAAACTCGGATCACTCACCCACGTCCCCTTTCTCGCCTCGCAATCCGTCCCTGCCGTCTCTTCCGGGGGCCCCGTTGTGCCCGGGGATCCCCGGATAGCCGCAAACGCAGCCCTTGGCGTTCCCGTTCGGACCGCCATCCTGCGCAACACACCGAACTCCCAGTAGGAGGAGCAAGAGAGTGACGCTAAAGCTCGTCGTTAGCATTGCCAAAGCTAATAACGTGTGATGTGTTTTCTTCAAATGGGTTTCATGTGATCTGGAGAACTAAAGTGGAAAGTGGAAGTTTGGCAAGACCTTTGGACCTCAACTCAATTGGGTGCTTGAGCTTTTTTTTTTTTTTTTTTGGGTTACTTATTGTGAGTTACACATCTCCCCGAGTGTGGCGCTAATATTAAACTAAGAGGACCAGCCAGGCTTGAAAAGTCAACAGACCTTCATATTGCGACTGTTAAACTCAGCCCTATTATTTTAACATTAGAATTGGTTCATCCGTGCGCATTTATTTTACTTTGTTAGTTGATTAATTGTAAATCAGAGGTTCTCAAACATTTGACACCAAATACCACTTTGAAAACCCCCCCAAGATAACCTTTTTAAATTGCAAAAAACAAATAATTGCAAAATTTGCAAATTAATCAGCGATTCTATTTTCACTTGCCAACGCAGCACTTCATCCGCTGCCAAATTACACTTTTGTCAAGAGGTGTATCAGATTAACAACCCTTTCATGCACCATGTAACCTGATAACATGATAAACCGTCCATCGGATTAACCGCTTTTTCCTCAAACAGTTCAACACCCAAAACAGTGCAACATCTTCTGGTCTCCATTTTTTTTTTTCTTGACTTAACCAGTGCATCCGCATGAAGCTGCTGTCCTAATGCCGTTGTCGTCCGGCCGCCTCTTTATTATTAGATTGTACTCGGCAAGGAGAGACGAGCAGGCAGGCGAGGAGGGATGAAACCCAGGAGAGGGAGAGAAGACGATAACATCACCGCAAAGTGAACACACTCCTGATTCGAAGCCTACAGTGGAATTAAAGCCTTGTTCAAGTTATTGTGACATTAAAAAAAAAAAAAAAGTGCATTTACAGAAATGTGACTGCTAACCATGAAAATGCATTCGTCCAAGAATTGTATTTAATTTTTTTTTTAATGCACAGCCTGTATTTTTCAATTATATCTTCTTCAATGAGAGCATTTAGCGTAAATATAAATGATTTTTTTTTGGGGGGGGGGCGTCTGCACGTCAAATTTTCCTTGCAAAAAAACATTTATTTCTAAATCTATACTTTTTACAACATAAAAACCATACAACCAATTGTTATTTTTAAAATTCACATTCCTTTTTTCTAGTTGTGATTTTTTTCTCTTCAAATCAGGACCAAAAAAACCAACAAAAAACAAAAAAACTGCAGCACATTATTCGATTTTATATACACAAACACACTCGCATATTCGGTTCATGTACTTTATTTCCTTTTCTCCAGTCAGCCTCCAGATAAAATATATCTTGGGAAAACAAATACCATAAACATAACACACACACACCCACCAAAAAAAAAAAAAAAAAAAGAGAAAGTACACATTTTGAGGCAAGTGTAGCAGGACTTGGACCTTTGTGGTCTCTCGTTCCATAAACCAGGCACGACGTGAGGCTACCCGAGCACACCGTTACATAATAACCAAGCACTGTAAAACAATTACCCGTGGTAAATGTCATTCAAGAAGCATGCCTTTTTTTTTTTTTTTTTTTTTTTCATAGCAGCAATGAAACACTGATGGCTTGCTTGACATTTTAATCAGATGTCAGCGGGGCTAAATGGGAGGACTTGGGAGTGGCACGTTACAAATCATCACGTGAAAGCGGCGCAATCGGAGCAGGAAAACACAAAGAGCGGAAGACGTCGTGGTTGGTTGAAAGCAGCAGTTTCAGGGAGGTTAAGGGTCAGCGGAAGGCAGAATAGGCTACGTGACTCGAGTGTTAGTAGAAACGAGGAAGGAGGTACAGGAAGCGACGGCGAGCTCGTCTTCTACATGATTTGACGGTGCATACCGTAGCCCGTCATGCCTGACTGAGATGCTCCGCGGTTGCTGCCCATCTGGAGGCTGATCAGACTCCGGCCTTGGCGCAGCTGCTCCTCGGTGAAGTCTCGTCGATAGCCCTGCGCTTTCCTGTGTAGACAGAGTTGGGGGGGGGGGGGGATGACGGCGCTGACGTAGAGGAAGAAGACGAGGGGATGGGAGGTTTTTAACCTGTGGAACCAGTCTGGGTCGCCTTTGTAGAGGCCGTCGTCATTGGTTACGGCCACGCTGCCCAATGCCATCAGGGTCCTTTGCACCGCAGCCATGTCTTTCCCTGCAATGGACGATGGGGACAAAAAAATACAAAATAAAATAAAATATTGTCTTATTATTGAAGTGGGAATTTTTTTTTCAAAAAATGTTTCCCCCCCAAAATTATTATCATTTAGAAAAAACGCACAAGAAACTCCAGGTAATTATTTTCCTTTAATCCCACTACAGTAAAAAATATTTTCGGTCAATGTGACCCATTGCACATTTAATCATTAAAAAAAAAAAAAGCAAAAAAAATAAAAAATTAGCATAATTATTAATTCGTGAAATAAAATGTAGAATAAAATTCTGTGAATGACTTCTTAACTGGGGTCTATTCGAAATAGCCTTAAAAAAAAATATTACAAAATTAACTCATTCAGTACCAGCCAATTCTAGACCAAGTCTGAAAAGACGTTTAAAAACGTCTTTGGGAGTGAATGAGTTAAAAAAAAAAAAAATAAAAACAAAAAACAAAAACTTACCTTCCCAGAGGTCTACGGTTTGGAATACATCAGTTTTGGTGACCCCGTAGGCCTCAGCGGCCTGCAGGAACTGCGATATTTTCTCCATTTGCTTGAAGGCCATTTGGGACTCGGAGATCTTCTTGACCGGCTCCTTGCCTTTAGGATAAAGGCTGTTAATCAGTCGACACAGGATCTGTAAAATAAATAAATAAATAAAATAATACAATTACAAAAAAAGTCCAAATTGGAAAAAAAATAAGAAAAATTCCCAGATCTGCAACTCCTCCAGATATTTGTTGTTTAGTGTCGTATCTTGATCTACATACATACTGGCCACTTAATTAGGCACACGTTCAACGTAAAACTGATTCTTAGCCACTGACGGCAAAAACGTCAAAGATCCATTTTCACTGGGCCGCAAGTCAAATCTCCATTTGAACCGGACTCGTCGTGAATGAGTTAAAACTTCGCCTTTTAACAAAGAGTTTGTTTTTTTAATAATTCAAACCGTCGGCGCTCGCGCACTCACCGTCCCATCCATCAGCCATTTCTGGAAGCCCTCTCTACCCGCCGGCGGTTTCTCCACGCTGCCGCCACATTGGGCCACGATCCAGTCAACAAGCCGCTGCTCCAGGTCCGGGTCGTACTTCTGCTCGATTTTTTCTTGGACCTCTCGGCTCAGGCCGTAACTGGGGCCCCTGTTTGCCATGACAACGCTTCCCCAGACGTTTCACCCGGCGACAACGACCTGGAGGGAAGAACCCATCGACAATGATATTTATATTACAATACTGTGATATTAGTGCATGTACACCTTTTTAATCCACAATGAAAATCAGGTTTTGTTGAATTTTTAGGATCCAGAATGTCTTCAGCTTTCATGACATTTTACACAAATTCTAGACAACATACTGGAGGTAACAAAGCAATGCCAGCATGTTTATTATTGTGCAGGCACAATTCCACCCTCCTCAATTTTTTTTGATCCAGAATTCCTTTCCAAATCTTGAGATTTTTACTTTAACACAGATGACAAAGCACCTTGCGCTGGTTGGAGCAAAGCAACCCCAAAATATTTTTTGTGTTGCCGTCGAAGCAAGCGCCGCTTGTTGCATTCTAACCACAATATTAGAAACGCCTCTCGGGTTGCACAAAGATTCGACATGACCAAAAATCATTTCGATTTTTAAGACCAGAATTATAGTCGCAAGGTCTCAGTTGGCAATGGTGTTCGTCATGAGAGCCGTTCCTAATATTTTGACCCTTCTGCGGAACTAATTCGAGGTGACCACAATATTAGGCACACTTCAGTATGACGCAGCACAACCACAACAGCAAACGTATTACAAAACATAAAAGCCGTGCGGTAATATTATCTCTCCATTAAATTTTTTTAAACGCCATAATGTGGATGGGCAAGTGTACCTAATGAAGTGGCCTGGACAGAAGGGTGTGGTCCCTGGCAGCTGTCCCATCCGGGAACACATTATTGCTATGGCGACTGTGTCAAACCCGTTTCCGGCATGCTGCAAAATAAATAAATGAATCCGCCACATCGGGTCTATTTTTAGCACCTTGTAAAAAAAAAAAATAAAAAATCAATGACGTCGGCGCTTTGTGGTGCATTGTCAACGATGGCATGCGTGTCATTTTCTGTGTTCAAACGTCGAGATGAAATGAGTGAAATCCAACCAATGTTCAGGAACTGAAAACTCAACATCGCACTACATTGCACACACACACACACACGCGTGCGCAGTTGACTTACAGTTAAGAGGAGCTGTTGCGTGTTCGCGTCCCGCCTTGTCAGAGCAGCGTGTCAATTCCGCAGAGGATGCTGGAGTCCTGGAGCATCCATGAAGGGAAGCAGAAGTGCGTCTGGGTTGGGCTTGGGCGTGTGGTCGGGGGAAGGCTGTGTCACATTCGTGTCCGGGAGGGGCGGCGTGGGGGGGGGGTGGGGGGGGGACACGCCTTTTTATAGATACACACGAGGGAGGGAGGCAAGAAGGGCGTCGGAGGGGGGCTATCGGAGCCAGCGGTCACCGCAGTCCATGTAAGCTACTGGAAGCCTCAACTATTGATGTGCTCATTGATTGTTTTCGCCCCTATTGTGCGTTTTGTCCAGGCGGAAAAAAAATGAATGGCCACTTCTTTGGATACACGTGCAGAGTTTAAGCCAATGCAATAAAATGTAAAAAAAAAAAAAAAAAAGTAATTTGTATTCACTGTGAGGGACACATATGAGGAAATCACCCCCCCCCCCCCTCCCTGTCAATTTGAATCAGTTGACAATCAAGAATGTGAGCACACTTGACACACCGGTCGGCGCGGTGAATCGTGGTGAGCGTGTCTGCGTCACGGGAGTGTGGTTTGTGGTTTGAATTTTGGCTCCTGCCTTGCTTTTCGGGAATTTGTATCGTCGACCAGAGCTTCATTAGTTAGCTTCATTTATAACTGTGCTATCAATCACCAAAATATCTAATCTCTTTCCTTTTGTTTCGGAATCAAGAAGCATTGATTGGCGCTTTCATATCATTTGCTGCGTTGGGCCTATCTCAGTGACAGACTGAGACTGCGGTTTTCTTCTCCGATCGAAACAATGTTGTCTTCTACTGTGATCAAAACAGTGTGCCCCCTAGCGGATAATCCACGAATTGCATTTTATTTAAAATATTCATTCTGCGTCTTTAATGCATTTTTTTTTTCTTCACTTTTAGATTATCCCGCGGGCTGGATCGAACCTCCTCGGTTCCGGCCCGCGGGCCGTATGTTTGACACCCCTGGTATAGAAGAAGGAAGGTCAAACGGTCGTTTGAAAATTGTCCTTTACTTAATTACACAATTCTTTGTGACAAATGCTCCAATAATTTGGAAAAAAATAAACTAAAAATAATAGTCAACCTAATAAATATTAAACTAAAACAAAGATTTTCAAAAAATAAAAAGAACAAATTTGCTAAAAAAAAAACTAAAACTAGCTGAATTTAAAAAAAAAAAAAAAAACAAGTCAAAATGAAATTAAAACTAGGTGACCTTGTCATGGGTGGAGAAACTCGGCATGGAGGGTGGTGATGTAAATTGGAACAGCGGGGCAGAAATGCTAACATGCTAATAAACTATTTTGGGAGGGACTATATATTGCATAGATGTACTTTCGGGTCCTGCATGAATTAGTCGTCTCAAACTTGACTCTCAATCTCTGTGAAAAAACGATTGCCTGTGACGCCAGTTTCAGATCGATCAAATCTTAAACCGCCGTGGCACACGTGGAAAAGAATCTATGAAGGTGGAACTCAAATTAGCAACTTTAAGAGACAATTTTTGGGAGAAAAATAAAATAAAAATACATTGCGGTGCTTTTGTTCAATAAAACACACCTTAAAAGCTAATATAGCTTTAAAAAAAATCACTCTAAATCCGATTTAGGAAAACTGAACAAACCCGAGGGGCTAATAATTCGGAACACAAGTGTTGTACGTTTGAGGTGGAGGGGAGACCGTTCCATTTGCTCCTGCCTCATAAATAAGGTTCCAATCAGGCTTTCGAGAACGGGCGCCCTCAAGCGCCCTCGATTGATGTTCTCGACCACGCGCGAGGACACGAAGATGACAGACGGAGCGAGATTAAAAAGGTTAAAAGTGAGTGGCGCCGCCCCATTGAGCACAGTCCTGGCGAAGGGGCCAATGACATGTTAATGATCAACAAGCCCAGCTGGTTCACGCCGCGGTAAAGAACGTCAAGCTAGAACGGAAGCGGACAAAGTACGGGCCCCGCTGGCCACATCCAGCCATTTTTATTGACCTGATCAACAGTCCCTGCGAGAACCCTCGACATCTTACCTGTTGAGCTGAAAAACGTGCATCGCATCGAGATTCAATGATAGAAAGAGCTGACAGTGTGCAGAGGTTTTATTGGGCCCACCTGGGTGAGAAAAGTGAAAAAAAAAAAAAAAAAGGCACAGGAACCGTTCTATACTGGCGTCGAAGTAGAAGGTGGAAGAGCTGGAGTAGAAGTGAGTGACCCGTCGAATACCGAAATGCAACTTAATACGAAAGGGAAATACAAAGATAAGAGGACAGTAGGTTTTTTTTGGGGGGGGGCAGAAGCAACTTGCCTTGTTTTGGTAGGAAACAGTCTTTGGAGGCTAAGCCCCCTCCCCGGCCCACGCCGACGCCCTTGTCATCACACCATGGTGGTCAACTTGTCTATGAGGTCGTCGACAGTGTAGACCATGAGCTTGATGTCTTCCTTCTCCGACATGCGGTGCTGGCCGTGGCGCCGCAGGATGACGTCCACGTCGCCGCTGAGCAAACGCTCGGCCACCTGCATGGAAATGTGCCACGGCACGTCCTCGTCCTTCAGGCCGTGAATGAGGCGCACGGGGCACGT
Organism: Hippocampus abdominalis; assembly: GCA_018466805.1. NCBI lineage: Eukaryota > Metazoa > Chordata > Actinopteri > Syngnathiformes > Syngnathidae > Hippocampus > Hippocampus abdominalis. Next base: position 8,970,933 of record CM031712.1, on the reverse strand, counting down.
GACCGGGAGGGGGCTATGCAGCACGCAGTGGTTCTCGGCCTCGTGCAGGAAGTCCATGCTGAACTTGTACACGCCTTCTTCACTGTGCTTGGTCGGTACCGTCCACTCACCTTTCTCCTGGAACTGCATCTTGGTCTACGCGGCACGACATTGGCGAGTCTCAAGACAAATGCTTGTAAAAAAAAAAAAAAAAAGGCTAGAAAAATAGTCCCACCTCCAGCGGAAGAGCGTTAAACGAAGTGACGATGTGGTCGGCGGCGGTGGAGATGCCCACCAAGGCGGCCGTCTTCTCCGGACGCGCAATGGCCGCCAGCAGCATGAGCCAGCCTCCGATACTGGAGCCCACGAGGATCTACAAGGAAATAAAATTGCGGTTGACTACATGATGCAAACAATCCATCACTTGTGCCTAATGGTGTGTCCTTTTGAGTGTACCGGACATGTTGCAGACAGTTTGAGGCAATGCGGTCAAACAGTGACATCTAGTGGCGAGGCGGTGACAAAACAGGAAACGGTGACGTTGCATTTAAAATGAAGAATCCCGCTCTTTAGTATGTGACATTTTCTTTTTGTAACGTGAGTTTCGAGCAAGCCACTATGTTTTTTTGGAATGTGTGAGCTCTCTTTCACATCAAAAAAATAAATTAAAAATCAGTTCACAATCAATATGTGTGGACCTCGCTTTGGGAATGTGAAGCACTTCTCACCTGTGGGCCCTCTGCAAATTCATCCAGCATAAAAAGGACATCTTTTTTCCACGTGCCAATGGTCCCCTCTGCTAGGACCCCTTCTGAGGCCCCGTGTCCGGTGTAGTCAAACCTATGCGGGACCAAACAGAACCAAATGTCAATGAAGACTAGACGTTGCTTTCGCTTGCTGGTGGTTGGCTGACTACCAATCAAGTTGATCAGTGAAGCCAAAATCATGATCACGGTTAAAATTCGATTAACAGTGACGCCCGAGCTTCATACAGGCAGAATTGGCCTCTTATTTAGAATCTTCTTTCTGACTATGTGATGTTATACGCTAGTCTCGCATTACTTGACAGCAAGACTAAGAACAAGTACGGATTTTTCAGGTGTGTTTTCAGAAGCTCAAATCTGTTTCAATGTGTTCACCGTGTACCACACAAGGGTTCGTTTTTAATGGCTCACCTGAGGTACGAGTGTCCAAGTGACTGGCAGAATTCTTCCAGCGCCTCAGCTTTCTGTCCATTCATGTTAGACCCATAACCAGGCAGGAAGACCACCCCTGGACTTTTGCCTTTCACCCTCCTATAGGCGAGTTTGGGTAGATCCGGCCTGGTAGCATACTGGACTGTGGACTTGTGTCTTCGGTCTCCTGGTGGACACACAAGTGCTTAGATTGCACGTTATGTAAACATGGAGGAAACACGGTGGAAGAAAGGCAAACTACCTCAAGGTAATTTCACAGGATGAAAGCATGTTAATCGTTGATGAAACTCAAATTATATCTGACTGTGATGTAATTAATTCAGTGTCGCGCACATAATGGACAGTCTAGGATTTTTAAAACGACGCAGTCCTTCAAAGCCACACCCCCCTCGGATACGTTTAAATGTCCACCCAAGGTAACACAGGCCATCTTTACCAAAGCGAGTGGACAATTTAAGAACCGGCCAAACCTTTCGAGTGTGTGTCGGACGACGGTGCGAAGCCGCCATGGCTTAAAAAGCGAGAAAGCCCTCTGCGACAAGACCTCAGCGCGACAGCTGCCATACTGGAGCGCGAGCCACTGACGGGGAAAGTCTCGCGAGAAGCGCTCGCGCGGTCTCGTTCACGGAAATCACTTCTGATTCGCACACAGATGTCAGTAATCATAGATCCCGCCTTGAGAGGGTTGGTCCATTGCTGCTCGTACGCCATATTGAATGTGTCGGCTCTGCTGATACCAGAATGCAAGGAAGAAAATACAGTAGTTTATTCTTTATCTGGGTACGCTATTTGAGTAAGGATTCTCATTTGCAGTGCTGACCTGGCTGAAGACACCAAAGCAAAAACATATATGACAAACGACATACAGTATTTGTGATAGTTATATGTTTAGGTGTCTTGAAAGGCGCTTATAAATAAAATGTATTATTATTATGTCATCCTGCATGGTGAATAAAAGGTTCATCGCGTAAATTAAGTAAGGAAGAATAAATTACGTAAGGTTTATTATTTGGTCGTAAGCATGGTGAGCAGAGAGCAAATGGAAACAAAAAATGTAGACCTGTTATTCATAAGATTAAGTATGATAATGTTAGATCTATGTTTTTTTTTTTTTAAACATGGCGCACACTGATACACGTTATATTCAAAAGCCAAGGTACTGTTGGCGTGCCTGTTCGAAGATAAAAACTTGAAAATTGTGGGGAGTCGTAGTTAATTATTTTAGGTAATAACGGTGAGTCATCGTAAAGTGCTTAAAAAAGACGTGGCTAGACTAATAGAGCTATAATGATATAATAACGAGTGCTAATAGAAGCAGGGTTAGCTAAATGACGACGGAGGTGGTTTATTGTTGTTGTTTTTTGTTTAAATGGCTGCGCGTTAACTATCATGTGGAAAGAAGCTGAGCCCCTGGTGACTTTGCGACTGTCATGTGAAGAGTGGAACAAGACTCAGAACGTCATAGGCGGAAGGTCACGGAGCGGAGGAGCGGAGCGGAAGCGGGCCTCGGGGGGGGGGTTGGAGAAGCCAGTCCGCCATTGTGGAAGATGGCAGGGGGGATATTCCCGTAAAACGCTCGTCACGTTCCCGTTGACTCACTCCCCCGCTCCTCTCCGTTCGCTCCGACATCCACCTCGTTCGCAGGCCAATTTATTCGTCGATAAACGGCGACGTCGTCTTGTGCTCCTGGGGGGGCTGAGCGGGGGTGCTCCGCCGCCGTCGTCACCTGAACGTTCGCGGAGGGATCGAACAGCCGGAGAACCGAGGCAGGGAGACGGGGAGGGGAGGGAGAGAGCGCGGCGCAGGAGGAGTGCGCACGGGCGGACGGACAGTGTGCTGAGCAGCCATCGGCCCCGCTTCCTGGAGGATGTCTGCGACCACAGTGGACCACCAGCAGGTCGGTTTCGGCCCCGCTTTTAGGTTCGGTTGGTGGGAGGCAGGCGGGGAAAGTTTGCCTACAGCAGTTCAATCCTAGTGGGGATTTCCATATCAACAAAAAGCTACGATATGTGGTAGCTCTTTAGCCGCCCGGAAACGCAGGCAGGCAGGCCGACCTGAGATTCACGCTGGCGCCGGCCGGTTGTAGCCGATCGGCGTTGTGGACGCTTCGGCGTTCGACATCCGATTAATACGGAGAACCAAGCAGCCTGAAAGCTGCAGTTAGCCCATTGACATGTTCCTCCACCGAAACAGCATCATGTATGTGCTAATGCAGTCAGTGAGCCGGAATAGGTCATCAGGTGTGCCTCCAGAAGTCATCCAATTTCACTACTTTAGTCCGACAATGGTTTATTCCTTACAAACAAGATGCTACTGGTTCTATCTCTGCCAGCAACTTACATTGACAGGCAGAATGACGAAATGCTCTTCCACGAGATACGCAATGAACCTGCCTCTCACTTTTTGTGGCATATTTGTTTGGTGGTGTGCCTAATGGAAAGCGTGACGTCACCGTTGTGCTAATGCAATCTTTTTTTTCACCGTTCCAGAGACCTAAAGGACAGGGAAATAAAGGTAAGTAACGGTACATTATGTTCCGAAACGTGCATTCATTTTTCCAGCTTGCACTACCAACACGGATATTACCAGAAATGAAATATTCATGTGTACTATGGTCTAACCCCGCTGCGAATTCATGTTGCGTTCTTTTCCAAGCAGTGCAAAACGGATCAATGCATCAAAAGGACGGAGTGAATGATGATGACTTTGAGCCTTACATAAGCAGCCATACAAATCAGGTAATATGGGATAATTAAATGGTTGCGGCCACGCGCCGCAAACTAGCTTCGAGCAACTGTAAAACAGAACCCGGTGCCATTAAAAAGTGACGCCATATTTGCAGAGACTGTCACGATGTAACATGGATATTATGGCATCAGATTTTTTTTTTTTTTAATGTACCGTATTGGCCCGAATATAATACGGCCCTGATTATAAGATGACCCCCTCTTTTTCAAGACTCGAGTTTGAAAAAAAAAAGACTTTTTGAGCACCAAATTAATTTTTATAGAGAAAATTATTACAGTGCATCTGAAACAAATGATTCTAACAATATATTTGAGAGGAAAAAGCATCTTGAAGTTTACACCATAACTTCTCCTCAGTTGCCGGTTAACCTGGCCGATCTTCGACCCACTTTTCTCCAGATTGTCGCGACGTTTCTCCGTTTTCTGTTATCCCTTCTATTATTTTATTTTCTTTCTGACCGCTATTTTTATTTTTATTCTTCGTGACAGTTGGTTCGCTTTGGCCTGGGGCAGGGGTCGGCAACACGCGGCTCCAGAGCTGCATGCGGCTTTTTAGCGACATCTAGTGGCTCCTGGAGCTTTATAAAAATGTTTGAAAATGGAAAAAGATTTTGATACTTAGCTCAAATAGATCTAGATACATGTTGCAGCTCCGAAAAGGAGAGCTGTGGTGTTTGTTTACACTTTATTTATGCTTTTAACAGTCTCGACAAACACAGACACATCTGCGTCCGACTCCGTGCCTTCTCTCTTCTCGTTCGACTCGAGAGGCGTTCAAAGACACCCTAAAAAAAACGAAAATTAATGATCACTTCACTGACACTAAGAAAAGCGAAAATAATGCACCAAAACAAAAAAAATCAAGCGAGGAAATTACAAAATAAATTCTATGGGGGCGTTTGTGAACACACAACAAAGGAATCAGTAACACAAACAATTCTGAGACAGTCCAGTCTCCTACATACACACAGCATGTGTTTCCTTCATTGTAAGTTTTATAGAAGGCTTTTATTTTTTTGCGGCTCCAGACATTTGTTTTTGTTTTTTTTTGTCCTATATGGCTCTTTCAATATTGTGGGTTTCCGACCCCTGGTCAGGGGAGTCAAGTTCAGCCATCTGTCGCCATCTAGCGTCGCGAATGGGTATAACGTCTAGACCCCGAATATAAGACGACCCCCACTTTTTCAGTCTTATTTCAATGCAAAAAAACACCGTCTTATATTCGGGCCAATACGGTAAATCCCGTGCCATTGCGTGATCACGGTTGGGGGAAACGGCGCATTAACGGGTTGCGATGTCTTCACCATGCAGGGTAACAGCTACCCACCCATGTCTGATCCCTACATGCCCAGCTACTATGCGCCGCCGTCGATCGGATTTCCGTACTCGCTGGGAGAGGCCGCCTGGTCCACGGCCGGAGACCCGCCCATGCCCTACCTGACCACCTACGGACAGATGAGCAATGGCGAGCCGCACTTCATCCCCGACGGCGTGTTTAGCCAGCCGGGTGCTCTGGGCAACACGCCTCCCTTTCTGGGCCAGCACGGTTTCAACTTCTTCCCCGGCAATGCTGACTTTTCCACCTGGGGCACCAGCGTGTCCCAGGGTCAGTCCACGCAGACCTCCGTCTACACCAACAGCTACGGCTACGCGCCCAGCTCGCTGGGCCGCGCCATCGCCGACGGACAGGCCGGCTTCAGGAGCGACGCGCAGCTCAGTAAGATGCCGGTGCTGAACAGCATCGAGCAAAGCATGGCGGGGCTCAAACTGGGTACGGACATGGTGGCGGCCGTCACGAAAACGGTGGGCTCGCCCTTAGCGGTCACGGCGGGGATGAGCAGCATGGCGGCCAATAACCTGCCGCCCTCCGTGAGCTCGTCGGCGGGTAAAAGCGCCTCGTGGGCGGCCATCGCCAAGAAGCCGGCCAAGCCTCAACTCAAGGCGAAGCCCAGAGCTAACATGGGGATGGCGGGCGCCGCCGTTCCTCCTCCGCCCATCAAGCACAATATGAACATTGGCACCTGGGATGATAAGGGCCCCCTGAACAAGCCGCCGCCGCTCGCTCAGACGATGATGCAGACTCCGCCTCTGGTCCAGCAGCCTCTTCTCGCCCAACCCCCGACCTTACTGCAGAACCCTTTGCCCCATCAGCCTCAACACCAGCACCAACCCTTCCACCTTCAGTCCCTCCAGTCCCCGCAACACCCTCAGTCCCTCCCCTTCACCTCTCCTCTCACCCGGGCCCCCCGCCGGCCCTCCATCAGCATCAACCCCAACAGCCCGGCCCGCCGCCCAACCGCTGGGTGGCGCCCAGGAACCGCGGCGGCGACGGCGGCTTCGGCGTCGGCATCCCGATGAGCGCCTCGTTGTGCTCGGGCGAAGTGCACCCCGTGCTGGAGAAACTGCGCGCCCTCAACAACTACAACCCCAAAGACTTTGAGTGGAACGTGAAAAACGGACGGGTTTTCATTATTAAGAGCTATTCGGAAGACGACATCCACCGCTCCATCAAGTATGCCATCTGGTGCAGCACAGAACACGGCAACAAGCGTCTGGACGGGGCCTACCGCTCGCTGGGCGGCAAGGGGCCCCTGTACCTGCTGTTCAGCGTCAACGGCAGCGGGCACTTCTGCGGCGTGGCCGAGATGCGCTCGCCGGTGGACTACAACGCCTACGCCGGCGTCTGGTCTCAGGATAAGTGGAAGGGCAAGTTCGAGGTGAAGTGGGCCTTCATCAAGGACGTGCCCAACAACCAGCTGCGACACATCCGGCTGGAGAACAATGACAACAAGCCGGTGACCAACTCCAGGGACACTCAGGAGGTGCCCCTGGAGAAGGCCAAGCAAGTGCTTAAAATTATCGCCACGTACAAGCATACCACCTCAATCTTTGATGACTTTGCACATTACGAGAAACGCCAGGAAGAAGAGGAGGCTTTGAGGAAGGTAAGGTCGACACGGAGAGCCAAGACGGTAGCTGTGAGACGCTCCCTAATCGGATTGACGGCAGCGAAAAGCGTTCTGGTTGGATTGGTTTCGCAAAACAGTCAAACCTCGGTTTTCGTCCATAATCCGTTCCAGAAGGCTGTTCGAAAACCGAAACCACGCTCTTTTGAAAATAAAAATGTTTACTGAACACGTCTGCTCACAGTGGAAAGCAACACGAGGAAGCGTCACTTCCTCGTGTAAGGAAGGCGAGAGGAGTCAAATGGTGCATTCAGGTGCGCTCAGTTTGTTCGTCATCCGAGGCATAAAAAACTCGAAATTTTTGGTCGAAAACCGATTTGGTCGAGAACCGAGACGTTCGAAAACCGAGGTTTGACTGTACGTTGCACATTAGTTGCCATGACTACCGCACGACTTCTACTTTCATATGTGACTTATCATACGGTGGAGTGACTTACCGTATTTTCCGGACTATAAGTCGCACCAGCCATAAAATGCATAATAAAGAAGGAAAAAAACATACATAAGTCGCACTGGAGTATAAGTCACATTTTGATGTGATAAAATCGAACAGACATGCCATCTCGAAAGGCAAATAAAAATAGAGAACAACAGAATAGGTACAGTCAAACCTTGGTTTTCAAACGTCTCGGTTTTCGACCAAATATTTTGAGTTTTTTATGCCTCGGATGACGAACAAATTTCTACCGACAGCCATCTTGTGAACGTGATGAGCTCCGCCCCCGACAGGGGAGGTCTACCCAAGGAAGGGGGGGGGGGGGCTTGAAATAACCCACATTCTCGGCATTCCCTGTTCGGATACAAAGGCAGATGCAGGCCTTTGAACGCCAAGCTGGTGGCGGTAGCCCGACTCGGTGGTGTATACATTCCCGTTTTTAGCTAAAGTCGGTGAAGTTTAACATCCGTATGGTCACTAGTACGTGGATACAATCGGGAAAACGAGCGCATGCCGCTGTCCCCATAATAGAGACATTGAGTATATTAATAGTTATGATGCCCAGAGGTATGAGCGTGGAGGTCAGCGCACAAAAGGTTTCATTCAGCAACCGCGTCTTTTTACAAGCGTCACCGCAGCAACCGTTCAACACTGATTATGGAGCCCCTCCCCCCTAAAAAAAAATGGACATATCTTAAAAATGATAAAAGTAATGAGAGTAAAACCTCGAGTCAAGAAAAGAATTGTAGAAAGCGGATTAGCGAGTAGTCGTTAAAAGATATCCGTGTAGAAACCTCAGGTTGCTGGAATAGATCTGACAGGGGTCGGGTGACAACGAGGATCTCTAAAGTGGCCACACCACGCGAAACCCCCTGTTCACACGCTGGCTGTCAAGTCAGACTTTTAAAAAAATATATATATATTCTCCCACCCGGCCCCCTTTGTTGTTCCGCCTTTCTCTGCATGACGAGATGATACGCGCAGCAGACGACGAGGCGCTCTAAAGTGGCTACATCAGCCCAAAATCCGGTCCATATGATCAGACCATAATGTTTGGTGTAGTCCTTTTCCGAATCATATGACCTGAAGAGTTTTTGTTGGATTTTTCCGACTAAATTCTGACATTTTCTTGCAAAAAGCTCGATTAAAACTTTGAAGACAAAAAAAAAAAATGGAAAATACAGTCAAACCGTTTTCGTCCATAATCTGTTCCAGAAGGCTGTTCGAAAACCAAAATTGTTCGAAAACCGAAACCAGGCTCTTTTTAAAATAAAAATCTTGACTCAACACGTCTGCTCACAATGGAAAGCAACACGAGGAAGCGTCACTTCCTCGTGTAAGGAGATGGGAGGAGTCAAATGGTGCATTCAAGTGCGCTCAGTTTGTTCGAGAACTAAATTTGTGCGTCATCCGAGGCATAAAAAACTCAACATTTTTGGTCCAAAACCGAATTAGACGAGAACCGAGACGTTCAAAAACCGAGGTTTGACTGTAACTCAAAAACCAGCAAAAAAAAAACAAAACCAAAAAAAACATTTTTTAAAATTAGCATTAAAAAACAAATGAAGGCATCTCTGAATGAAATTTGCGATTTACCAGTGTACTCAATCTAATCAAATAATTTTTTTGTGGGGGGGAGGGGTCAAAATCAGAATTGTACCGCTTCATCTGCTTGAGCGGTTTTACGTTATTGGTGATCGAGTTCTCCAATTTCCGACGAAAGCTGTCCCGGCAGAATCAAAACAAGCCCGCAGCTGTTTGTTGTGTCGACACCTCCCAATGACGTCTCGTCTCTTTCTCTCGTTGGCAGGAACGCAGTCGAAATAAACAGTAACCTCCAGGCCAACGAGACATCCCACACTAAAATGACGTAGGACCTTCAAAACGACGATAAAGTTAAGAGTTGCTTCACCACGAGGATGACGATGACGACGACGAACGGATCACGGCAACACTCGACGTGTGGATTTCAAAGCCACCTGCTTTGGAAGCACTTTCATCCCCCTCACCGTTTCAAATTTGGTTTGCAACTAACTTGACTAATCAGCGTAGTCGCCATGTTGTTTTTCATTTTGATTTGTAAATCATTTGAGCCCTCTCTCGTTTCGGGATCAGTATTCGGGTGAGTTAATTGGGGGGAACCCGCAATCACGCCAATCGGAGGCCGTATTAACCCGCATACCGAAAGAATGCGACGGACGGGCTCATCTTTTGTTTTGTTTATTTGTAATTTTTTTTCCTTCTTCTCTTGTGATGATTAAGTGCTTTCTGTCTGAGGAGAATGTGGATGACTCACTAGCGACAATAAAGAAACGAGCCGTGTTTAGCGAAAAAAAAAAAACAAGAACTTGTGTTCGTCTTCATTTGGAGCAAGTTGACAAGGATGCTACAGCAGAGGGTTTATAAAACATCACCTTGATGACTTCCCGCTCGGATTCACTAGCAATTAGTTTTTGTTTAGTCAAATTGGAAGCCCGCTGAAGACAACAAGAAGAGACAGCTGCTGCCATTATCCGCTTCGGCTACTTAAGCTTTTATGAATCATTTTTAATTAGTGGAAATTATGTTAGCACAATTCAAATGTAGTCTAATGACACACACACACGCGCACCACAAAAAGCTTCCATTTCATGTCAAATGAAAAGACCATTGTGCTAACAAACTGCCCAAAAGTATTAATACATAAAATGGTTATGAGCAGAAATTAAGTTTTATTAAAAATGGAGCAGGGGGAGTATATTACGCCAGTGTTTTTTTAATACATTTTTACAAAAGGGGTTTTATTCTTCAATAATACCCAATTGCATCAAATAACATACATGTGTATACAGTATATTGTTTGACACTATTTACATCGAATCATATTTTTTAGATTTATATATATTAATATACAGTATACTGTACACAATTCTGTATATTATTTTTTTTTTTATTCTAAAAATTGGTCCAGCATATTGTTTTTACAAATCTAATTGCATCAAACATTTGATGCCATTTTGTTTAAAAAAAAAAGAAAATCTAATTTAAAAATGGCTTTTTTTGTTTATACAAGCGAATTGCATCCAAATGTATTTCAGATTTTTGGTGTACTGTTTTTTTTTTCTCATATAGTCGGTCCAAATCTTTTATTTTTAACAAACAAAACCAAACTATATTAGAAGCAAAAAAATGTATATAAACACCTTGACCGACATCTTTTTGACTGCACAGGTGTGACGCACCAAGATGCTGATTAGACATGATGATTACACAGGTGTGCCTTTGGCTGCACACAGTAAAAGTCTCATCAAAAACAGTTCAACTGTATTGAATATACAGTATATATTCTGTTGTACATAAGAATTGTACATACTTTTTTGCATATATATGAAAAATACTGCAACATTTAAAAAAAAAATTAATGACACCCAAATCAATACAATTTAATGTATGGTATTTAAATAGTGTAATTTTCTTATTGTTTTTTTCGAAGTGGGTCTAACATTTTATGGTTCTTATCAACGACATCCATCCATCCATTTTCTACCACTTATCCGGGGTCGCGAAATCCAATTGCTAAAAAAAATGGCATTAACGTAATTTCTCATACTGTTTACCGTAATGTAGTTTAATTCTGTATCATTTGGCGGCAACAAAGCCCTTTGTGTCCACTAGAGGGCGCCATCCGCCAGCTATGATGTTCCTGCTCCCAATTGCCTCAGTGGTCCAACGAAAAGCCTCGCCAATAACCACCAAAGCCCTCCAACTCCCCCAGAGCCAATTAAACCAGGACGAGAAGCACTTGTTGTGCCTCCGCAGTTTTTTTTTTTTTTTTAAGATGGCAGCTCTACGAACGCCAGCTCGCCAAATCTGTGCAGCGAGCGCGGGAGGAGTGCGAAAATGTCCCATTATGTGTGTCTGGGAGACGGGACTGGGGGGGGGGGGACGGGACTTGTTAACTTGTGCATCGACCAGGTTTTCTGAGGGGGGAAAAAAATAACACTCTTGCCACTTTTCGCTTTTGTCTGAGAACACCACAGGCACATTGGAGCGGGCGGGGGGACGACGACGACTTGCTGTTTATTCGGCCAAGAGTCACGCAGAGATGTGTAGAAGAAGAAAATTAATTAGAGACCTCTTGTGCGATGTTGCTATTTTTTTTTTCCAATTAAGTCAGCTTTAAGCTTTTGAAGCATTTTTGGGAAAAACATTTCGAAAATCAATTGCAAATCTGGAAAGCCCTCGTCAGGTCTTTGAATTTGAGTTGATGGCAGATGTCTATTGGCTAAATAGGTCGTACCGATAATGACGTCACAAGTTGCTACTTAAAAAAATAAATAAAATAAAAATTAAAGAAAGAAAGGTCGAGTGGTGGTTTCCCAATTCCGAGGTTGCCGGTTTGATCCTTGCCCATTGCGGCCATGTTGATGTGTCCTTGAGCAAGACACTTGGTTCACGATAATGACTTGGCGCTGCCTGCGGTTTCAGGGCGCTAAATTAGGAAGTAAAAACCAGACAAAATAATCAGTCGGCTTTTTATTTCGCGCTCCGGGAGAAAGAGCGAGGAAGGCAAGAAAAAGTGGGCTTTTGATTGACAGCTCGCCGCCGTTTGTGAGGCTGTCTGTTGCTATGGTTACCCCATTACAAGCGCCCGAGAGAGAGAGAGATGAGGCGCAGCCTTCTTCGCCATGCCACACGCGCACACTGGAAAGATCGTTTGTCGGCTAATATTTGCGTTAAATCTGTCAAATCAAAGCGTTGGATGATGATTTTCATGTCCCACGCGCGAGGCTTTTCTCGACACAAAAGAAGCGTTCGTTTTCCACGGCTAATTTGATCGAGCGCGCGCCGTAGCATTTCAACAAGATTGTAAAGCACTTCGAAGCGGCGTTAAGGTTTAGCGACATCGTAAAAACGCATCCCGTTTAGCTTTTTTTTGTGTGCGCCAACTCACAGTTTCATTGCGTAAAAAAACACAATTACGTTTTTTCTATTGTCTGTTGTTGTACAATCACATGTACTCCACAAACATGGTTGACATACGGCCTATGTGCAGCGACACATTGAACAAAAATTTCATTCAGACACTCAACAAAAAATTTTAAAAGTGCAACAGCAACACATACAACAAATATGGCCGCCATTTGGAACCCGTGCAGTAACATACACTGAAGAAAATTGTCGCTGAACACTACAAATACGAAAATGTCATTGACACTTGTAGAAAAAGTCACAAACATGGTCGCCATACTCGTATTATTCAATATCGCATAAAAAAAATAATTAATTAAAAAGTCTTAGCCAGCAACACTTCACAAATATGGCCGACATACATAAATTGCGCACTTAAAAAGTCGCGTGGCTCGCAACGCACTCCACAAACATCGCCGAATTGTACGCATCGTCGCATACATGCTTTGGGCGCGCACACACACATTCACACACACGCGCACACACACACACACACACACACACAAAAATGTTTTACATGCGTTACATAGTATCACACACTCCACAAAGATGGCCGACATAGCGACGCGTTCTGTCGGAAAACAATCGCAGCCTCCACAAAGATGGCCGATATGTGCAGTCTGTTCAGTGACACGATTAAAATCAGTCACACGGCAACTCACTCCACTAAAATGGCCGACATACATTCATCGCGCAGTGACGCGCGACAGGAAAACTCCCATGGAGACGCTCGGCGCCAAAATGGCCGACATACGTGCATGGCAGTGTTTTACAAGACAAATAAAGTCCCGTTCGCCAAAAATACGGCTACGACGACCGGTATTTCGGTTGTGCTGTGTCGTCAACGCACTCCACAAAGATGGCCGACTTACAGGACGTGTTGACGTATTTTGCGCCGTTGTTTCAAAGCAGTCATGCGAGTTGGTGACCATTGTCTTGCTTCGGCCATTTCTTTTAAACCGAACACACACACACACACACACAAACATGTGCACACACACACGCAGACTTTTGGCATTTGGTTCTGAATAGAAGCGCGAGTGACCTTCTGCGTGAATCGCTGGCCTTTTTCCTCCCCCCCCCGGCAAACTTCACACTGCGCTCAAGTGAAATAAAGCGGCACATTGATTTTCTTTAGCTTATTTTCTCTATAGCGTCTGCAGCCGCGCAATCCATACGTGCTGAACCGGTGCGAGGGCTTTTAACGTTGACCTCCGCCGAATGTTGCGACTCCAACATACCGTACTTGGAGCGTGTTGAATGCATTGCGTGTTGGCGTGAGACGTGTTCAAGGCCTCGTGGTGGGAAAATGTATCCTGGCAACCGAGACGAGGAATTATAGTCATGCATGGGGCATATATATACGGTCTGCGCGGTTCTTATCAAGAGGTTTGGTGCATTAATGAATCCGATTTTCCTGAAATTATGATTACAAAATAAAAGTAGAGGTAGAATCATAATTTTTTTTAAAAATAATTATAAAATTCGACACTAACAATTCTTACTGTTGTATATGTTACTCGCTCCATGTACAGCAATTTGTATGCAGCGATGGCTCTTTGAAAGTGCTCTATAAATACAGTTGAGAGTAACAATGCACAAATTAAAATACCAAGAATACATCAAAAAGCAAAAGGAAAATATTACGTTAAAATTCACAAGTAAAAGATTAAAAGTAGGAGTCAAATAAGAAAAATTGAGTATAAATAATAGAATCATTAAAATTGTGATCGAAAATTATTTTAAAAAACCTGAAATAAACTTACAAAATAAAATATGTACAATGAAAATGCAAAAAATATGAAAAATATGTAAATAGTAAAATGATCAACAAAGTTATTACAAATGATAAAATACAATCCAAAAATACTGAAATAACAATTCTATTATTATTATAATTACTATTTTTATTATTATAAAAAATCAGTCAAATATTTTTAAAAATGTATAATTATAAACAGTACACTAAAAATAAAACAAAAAATCGATGTAATTAAAAAATATGTTAAAAATAAAATGAAAAATAGGAAAATGAATGTAAATAAAATGGTTCAAAAAGCCAATAAATGATACAATACAAAATTAAGTTAAAAAATGGAAATAAAAGCAGATTGAAATACACAATGATTAAAAGTAATAATAGCAAATTAATACTAAAAATTACTATCAATTGAATATATTTAAAAAAGTGATTACAATAAAAATACTAAAATTACAAATACTAAAAACACAAAAGAACGGCGACAATAAATATGAAGAGACAAATCACTAAATAATCAAAATATCAACAGTAACATTGAAATTAAATATAACAATTAAATCTGTCAAATGGCGAAATGTATTTCTTTCTATCAATTCTGTTGTCTCCATTTCACATTCATGCAAGTGACCACTAGATGGCGATAACGTTCCAAAGCTGCCATTCAGCTCTTGTTCTGCTACTTTTGTTGACACGTTTCAGGCGTCCTACCTTAAACAGTTTGTTGTCATTTTCGACAAATATATTTTTTAAGCTAATTTGCTGTTTCGGAAAAAAAAAACCACAATCTCTCCTGCTTTGTGTGTTATTTCAATAAGCTTTTTTTTTTTTTTTTTAAATACGAGTGTATTTCAGCCCCCCCTCAAAATTCTGATAAAATGACACATGACGAATATGCCAGAAAGTGCCACTGCTGAGACAACACACGCAGGCCTTTGCGTGCATGACTGCTTAAAAACAAAACAAAACCACGGCTGTCTTAAGTCGGCAAGTCAGCAAATGGCCGGGTCTTTCTTTTGTAGCAGTGCTATTGATCTCAGCGCACCACCTCCTCCTTTTCCTCCTTTTTCTCCTCCTCCTCCACCCACGCCCCCCCCTCGCCCCCCCATGCTTGCTATTCTTCATGTGCACTGTATACATAGCTCAAGATTCACTGCACACCTCGCCTTCCTGCGCCCGACGCCTCGTTTTCTGTCTTTATTCTCAGACACACACACACACACACACACACACACACACACACACACACACACACACACACACACACACACACACGTGTACATGCGCCATGTCAAAATAACAATTAGGTCTGACAAGAGGCCACTGACAGTCTGTCAGGGGAAAAAAAAAAAAAAAAAAAAGGTTCCAAGCTAAACGCCATCAAATTAACTGTACTGTCAATAAAGCTACAAATAAATAACATCATGTTAAAACATGTTTTTTTTAATTGCAATATGAGTCATATTGCCGTGTACTGTGGCATCAATTAATCATGTGGTCTTTGAACATAATCCTTTTGCTGCCGTTCGAATGGAAAAACATTGACGCCTCACATTTTTGGGATATTTTGACAATTTTGAAAGACTAAGTTATGAGTGAGAATATCTAGAAATAAAGCTAATATATGCCCAAGGTGGCCCTTTTAGTGTTTTTGCTTTTTGGGCGTTTTTTTTTTTTTTAAACACTATTATCTTAAAAATACATATTTTACATTTTTGACGAGTTTTTCATTCTTTATTATCCACGAGGCACATTAAAGTAACATATTTTAGGTTCCAACATAATCATGCCTTCGCCTCAGCGAGAGCAATCGGTCGTACTGTATTTCAGACAAATACAATATCTACCAATTCGAAAGGTGACATTTTTATACGACGACAGTTATCAAATATGTATCGAAAACAGAGCGTAGGATGAACACGGGATGGAAAAACGAGACCAAGATTGTTGAAAAAAAGAGACGCCGGGTCCGTGTGTGTGTGTGTGTGTGTGTGTGTGTGTGTGTGTGTGTGTGTGCGCGTGTTAACCCTCGCGTGACGCTCACCTCCAGTCTTGCCATCAAGGTCAAGAAACGAGGGATGCTCAAGCGACCCGGGCGGCTAATGAAATTGTCCCACGACAGGAATGTAGGCCAACATACGACGCTATCATCAAACAACCTACAGTGGGCCCGATAGCGCTCCCTTTATTAATTTTCAAGCCGCGTGCCACACGACACGGCTATAATTAGCCAGGTATCTCCCGCCTGGAGAGTGGGAGGGGAAGACAGGAGACGGGCGGCTTCCTCGTCTCACACATTGTGCGGGCAATTAAGGAGCTTGTACGGATGTGTTAAAAAAAAAAAAAGTGACAGGAAACACTTGTACGAGTAAGGCAAAGGGGTAGTAGCGTACTGGTGTCAAGATAGTACCGTAATTTCGGGACTATAAGCCGCGACTTTTGTCACACGCTTTCAACTCTGCGGCTTATATTAATGAGGCGGCCAATATAACGACTTTTTAACGGCCGCCGGTGTACCGTCTTTCTTTGTAACTATCTCATGTAACAATATGGGCACCTGCGGCTTATAGACAGGTGCGGCTTATGTGTGTACAAAAAAAAATTTTCCTTTAAAAATGGAGTGGTGCGGCTTATAATCAGGTGCGGTCTATAGTCCAGAAATTACGGTACATTGAAGTGATTTCTCAAAAGCAATCAAGGGACAGATCGATCTGAAAAGTGGAACAATTCGATTCAATTCGATGATGATTCGATTCGACTCGGCTCAACAGGGTCAGATGCAATGACGTCATGAGTTTTGTCAACGTATCTCGATCTGTTTTGAAGTGTTTTTGGCTGATTTTTCTCTCTGGTTAAAGTCTACCTGTAATTCCCATTTTCAATATAAATTGAATTAAAAAAAAAATTAAAAGCGCTAAGGGACTAGAAAATAAATAAATATATATTCTTTTTATGAATCAGCCGATTAATCGGTTGTCGGAATTTTGTTCGACCAGATATTGTAATCAATGCACTGGTGTCTTTTAAATCGCAGATTCAGTTTAAATGCATTTGTCCTTTTGATTATTTATAATTTTATCTGTGGTTTTATTGTTCTTGTTTTGATTTTAAAGTGTCCTTGAGTGTTTTGAAAGGCGCTTTTAAATGAAATTTATTATTATTATTATTATTATTATTATTTTAAATCAAAAAATGATTTTCTAATTCATATCGGGTTTTTTTGGTTGTTTTTTTGGGTGGGGGCTGTTTTTTCGCTCTGCTGTCAAGTTAAATATCACAGGTCAAAATCTTGTAAAACAATCGTATGTTCTTCCTGTAATTCTCCGTCTTCAATATAAATTGAATTTAAAAAAAAATTAAAAGCGTTAAGGGACGAGAAAAGAAATTAATTTGATTAATCAGCCGATTAATCGGTTGTCGGAATTTTGTTCAACCAGATATTGTAATGTGGCCTAAACGCACACGCACACATTTAGTGTGTCAAATTTCCTTTTTCCTGAACACAGCGTGAAGTCACATGTCGATTCTGTGGACCTTAAAGCGACAGCGGGGTTCCCTGAACCCTTCGAGGGACAGCGGTTACTACAGTGGACAGCTTCTCAGATGATCAGGTTACGGATTATCATTATCGGTGCACGAAAGGGTTGAACTATAACCGCGAGCAGCCGGTGGGCGCCAAACGCCGCGTGTTGACCCCTGCTGGCTAATGATAAAATAGCAAGCTGTGTGTTCGACGGTTTGCCCGATCGGTGTCACACTTGCAATTTAAAGATCGCTTCGTCCGAAATCATGTCGGCAATTACATCGGAAGACCCGAGGTTATCCCTTAATCAACGGCGCAAACGTTCCCCCCCCCCCGCCCTCCAAGACCGGCCAATCAGAGGAGAGCAGACGGTCGGCAGCCGCAGTGTTTGCACTGCCGCTGGTGGCTTGGAGGTGTGTGTTGGCTCCGAACGTGATTGCAGATTTGAGTCGGCGCGAGTGCGAGAACGCTAATTGCAGCGGTTTGTTTTGCTGCCGTGGCGGTTAGCGGGGTACAATCAAGTTTAGCGGGGATTTCGTCGAGCCCAAAGTGTGATGAGTTGAGGGATAAATAAACCCGGAGAAAATCAGTTTGGGCAACGGTGCGCTCTGACAACAACGAGGTGCTTGGAAGACGCAGTTTGCATTTAAGACCGAGTAGGAGGAGATTGAATGAGATCAGTTTTTTTAGAACAATTTTCAGAACAATGATAGTTTCATAAACAAAAACTAAAAAAAAAAAAAAATCGTTTTTTGTTTCGTAAATGAAATGCCTGTTAGCTTAATGCTAACCCACAATGCAAAACGCTAGACAGGTAAAAAAACAACAAAAAAAACTCGCAGTTATGTTGTAGTGTTGCAGCAACTGGTATTTTACCACAAATGCTGAAACAACACACAGACAATTTAACAACACCCACACACATATATTCTTTCTCCTCTGCACAAAACGGCAAATCTTACTGCAGCTTACGGACTCATTTGTTCAGGTGTCGAACACACTGCCATTGTGTGGCCAAGTGTTTTTTGTGTCATATGTGGTGTGAAACAACAGCTCATATAACACGGCGTTCGAACACTGCCGTTTATAATGAATACAGAGCAGCAAAAGTTTTCTTCTTTCCAACT
Organism: Hippocampus abdominalis; assembly: GCA_018466805.1. NCBI lineage: Eukaryota > Metazoa > Chordata > Actinopteri > Syngnathiformes > Syngnathidae > Hippocampus > Hippocampus abdominalis. Next base: position 8,952,250 of record CM031712.1, on the reverse strand, counting down.
GCAGCCATTTGCGTTTTTTCAATTACCCGCTGAAAATTAAATCTCCCAGTGAGCTACACAAACATCCTAGCCATTATACACCACTGCCTCCCTCGCAATCATCGCCGCCGGCGCTGGCGGTCGATTATTTGCGAAATGGAATGCTTGATTTGTGATTGCCGCCTGTCTCTTAATGCCATACCTTTATGCAAAAAGACCTCGCTTGCTCTATAAGATGCTTGGCTCTTGCCCCCCCCTCCCCCCCCCCCACCACAAGCTGCACGCTCAATCTGCTGAAATCACTTTGTGATAGCGACAAGAGCTACAAAACATAACAGAGGCCTACGAGAGAAATAAATGCCTCGCCCCAAATAGAGGATTTCCCCCTGCCTTGATCCCGCTAGGTTGCCGTAGAAACCTTTATCATTGCTCCGCCCATTCACAAGAATCGGTTTTATTCAATGCCGCCTCTAAAATAAATACTCAGAATAAACACCTCCATTTAGCAGTCACTTTTCATCAAATAAATGCCACTGCTCTGAGAGCAACTGCAAAAATAACGCCTCACCTCAAATAGATACTTTCCCCCCCACCCCCTCTCAGGAGTAAAACAGTCTCATTAGATAAGTGTAATTACATTACTTCAAATAAATGCCCGGTGCTCTGCGTGCTAAGTTGAGTCAGTAAAATAATAGACGCCCTGCTTCAGTTAATCGCAAGGTGTGTGCTTTTACTGAAACATAAGTAAATCAGCTAAAAGTTAGCTATTTGCGTCAGTTCACAAAACTAAAACGCCACACCTCAAATACATAACGGAAAACTGACGCACTATATTGACTCGTTTTTTTTTTCGTGCGTCCCGCTGGTCAGCTAAAAAGAAGAAGCTGGCGCTGCGTGAGCAGCAGGCAATTAGGGCGCTGCGCACAACATGGCGCACCCGTGCATACGAGGGCTACTCCCCGCAATTATGGCAACATTAAGGGGATTCGAGCGCAACGCCCGATTCCTCGGGAGGCCCATTGGAGGCGCGCACGCCAGCGGGACGGAAATAAAAGAAGAACGCAACGCCGCACCACACACACGCAAGAGGATGGCAGGAATCATAAACGAACGCAGAGCGGAGGAGGAGTGCATGATACAAGTGGAACCTCCACGCAGGAGGTGCCTACATAATCAGTCTCTGACTCGCACACACACACGCGCACACACAGCATAGGTATGCAACAACCCACACACTGTGCGGCAGCATCACGGAGGGCTGGGTGGACGGATGGAAAATAGAACGATAAATGGATCGATGGAAGTGTGAATGATGATGGATGTGGAAAAGACACAGTACATGGATGGATGAATTGGATGGCATGATGGATAGATCGACGGGTGGGTGGACTGATAAAAGTCAACGGATGGATAGATTAATAGGGATGGACCGATGGACTGATGGAAGAACTGGCTGAGATACCGCAAAGATAGCTAGCTTGCGATGTAAGGTGGATAGCTAAGATAGCTCGCAAGAGCGAGAGAGAGAGAGAGAGAGAGAGATGGGTGGGTAAACAGAGACAGACAGACAGAGGCTAGTTAAAATGGAAAGCTAATAAGCTAGCTAAGACAGCTAGCAAGAGCGAGCTAGAGTGAGAGAGATAGAGAGAGAGAAAGAGATGGGTGGGTAAACAGAGACAGACAGACAGAGGCTAGCTAAAATGGAAAGCTAATAAGCTAGCTAAGACAGCTAGCAAAGCGAGCTAGAGAGAAAGAGAGAGAGAGATAGAGAGAGAGAGAGAGATGGGTGCACCAGAGACAGACAGACAGAGGCTAGCTAAAATGGAAAGCTAATAAGCTAGCTAAGATAGCTAGCAAGAGCAAGCTAGAGAGAAAGAGAGAGAGAGAGAGAGAAGCTAGCTAAGATAGCTAGCAAGAGCAAGCGAAAAAGAGAGACATAGAGTGATAAAGCTAGCTACGATAGCTAGCAAGAGCGAGAGAAAGAGAAAGAGAAAGAGAGAGCAAGATGGGTGGGTAAACAGAGACAGACAGACAGAGGCTAGCTAAAATGGAAAGCTAATAAGCTAGCTAAGATAGCTAGCAAGAGCGAGCTAGAGAGAAAGAGAGAGAGAGAGAGAGAGAGAGAGAGAGAGAAGCTAACTAAGACAGCTAGCAAGAGCGAGCGAAAGAGAGTGAGATAGAGTGATAAAGCTAGCTACGATAGCTAGCAAGAGCGAGAGAAAGAGAAAGAGAGAGAGAGAGAGAGATGGGTGGGTAAACAGAGACAGACAGACAGAGGCTAGCTAAAATGGAAAGCTAATAAGCTAACTAAGATAGCTAGCAAGAGCAAGCTAGAGAGAAAGAGAGAGAGAGAAGCTAGCTAAGATAGCTAGCAAGAGCGAGCGAAAAAGAGAGAGAGTAGGGAGTGATAAAGCTAGCTACGATAGCTAGCAAGAGCGAGAGAAAGAGAAAGAGACAGAGAGAGCGAGATGGGTGGGTAAAGACAGACAGACAGACGAAGGCTAGCTAAAAATGGAAAGCTAGTAAGCTAGCTAAGATAGCTAGCAAGCGCTGACGAGTTGATAGATAGATAATGATTTTTCTCATAGGCCACCTCCCTCCACATGACTGGGCACGCTCAGTTAATTCCCTGCGTTGACCTGCAGCCCAGTAAACTATTGATCAGCACTCTGACTATGCGCGTGCGCTTGTGTGTGTGTGTGTGTGTGTGTGTGTGTGTGTGTGTGTGTGTGTGTGTGTGTGTGTGTGTGTGTGTGTGTGTGTGTGTGTGTGCGCGGGCACTCGCACGCACGCATGCGTCTTTAATGATGCGTTGGCTCACCGCAGAAGGGCACACAGTGCGAGCTAGCTAGCGCCGCAGCGGCAGAGGGCACGGCGGCACATCAAGGTCAAAGGAAGGCTGGCAGTGCAAAATAATTGTGCACAAAGATTCACACCCACGGACACACACATGGAGGCATTCATGATCAGCGTTGTTGTTGGGATTTTTTTTTTTTTTTAAATCATCCCTTCTCAATATGTTTTTAAATACCATTTTGGCAATGCCTTGAGTGATTGTCGCTAAGCGGACTAAAAATCTAGCTATAAGTACGGTAGGTGTATCGCAAGTAAGCAGCCCACAAATTACGATTAATCAGAAAAATGTAAAAACATAAGGTGCTAAAAAGTTTCTCGGCAGAAGATATCAACCAAAGTGTCAAATCTGAATCATGGGGATGATCATTGCAAGCACTATCATTAAAGATACAGAGGACTCGCTCTTTTAAACACATCAAAGTTGTTGTCGTTACCTTTTGGTGATAAGGCCAGGGTGCATTTTAGAGCCCCTTAATTGGCCCGGCCAGATTGTTCCCCGTGGCGCACTTGATTTAGCACATTTATTCCTGTTACTATGGAAACATGTACGCACCCAGCCTTGTTTTATGATACTTTACCTCCCGGAGACTTTTAATCATTTGCCATAGGGGATCGCCGTCGGTATTTCCGCTCTTGGCTTTACACCCACACAATGAATGCAACTTTTCAACGTACGCGTTCCTTTCATTTCTATTGTTCGTAGTTTTGAGGAAGTAGTACTGCTAGAAAGCGCGATAACGCTTTCGGGTTGCGTTCCTCAAGTACAGTGAAACTCCTCTACAACGAAATCATGTTTGCAGCAAGGATTTTTCACAACAGGGGGTTTTTCACTGTAGCAAACTTGAAACAGGAAAGTGGGAATGGTGTTACTGCATGAAGATTTTTTTCACATTAGGGGGTATTTTCACCCATGTAGATTTCTAATCCTCAATCTCCTTTGCAGAGAGGGCTTCTTTTCGGATTTTTTTTTTTTGTGCGCCGCATAACGTGTATTTATTTCATTTTTTTTTCTTTCCGGCTCACCTGGGGACACTTAACCGGCCTACCGCGAAAAATATCCCCGCATCCCCGGAGACGCCCCCTCAACACCGCTTCTCCTTTCTTAAATCTCTCGCCGGCCGCACGCCACCATTACGCCGTTAGCAGCGGCTTTCCAAAATGGCTGCCGGGGAGCCGCGAGTTGTCCAGATTAGGATTACGGAGCTGCGGCGAGTGTGCTGGCGACCCCCCCGGCAGTTGCCAATATCGCGGGCTTATAATCACGCTCTGTCGGGATTATGCAAATAAAACATTCAAGTGAGAGGAATTCAAACGTTGGTCATTGTGAATGACGGGGAAATTTGAGTTACGAGTTTTTTTATGAGGCGTTCACACGTGGATAGAAAGGAATTATGACATGTGCACGCGCGACATTAAACGCCGCATCCACTCGTTTCCGCCGTATTCTCCTCGGAGATGTTTTTCTCCGATCAATTATTGCATCTCGTAAAAAAACAAGGCGGCCCGCTGAAGACGTCGTTAACGCTGAACGTTAAAAGTGCGCTGATGGTAAAAACGTTGAAGGTTTTAAAGGCACGCAAATCAAACGTGTTTTTTTTTTGGTGACACCCGTTTTTATTACCGCCACGGCAACGAGAAATCCTATTTTGGACAAGAACATGACATTAATTATTATTGTGAGGATAAAGTTCAGATTTATAAAAAAATGAAATTGTAATTTCACAAAATACTCAATTTTAGGACGTCAACGTCAAAACGTTACAAGGGGTAAAATTTTACCAAAGTATTTTTTTAAAGAATATATTTTTTAAATTCAATATAATCTTTACCCCCGCACCCCCAAAAATTTTTAATTAATTTTAATATAATAATAATTTATATAAAAGTATAATTTTCCAGGATGTAAATATCCAATTAAAATTTTCCAATTTATAAGGACAAAATCAAGATGCATGAAATGAAATCGTAATTCCACAAAAAAGGACAGAATCTATTGGGGGCGGGAACAATTCTACTTTTGACTCTATGCTAACACATCATGGGAAATACTGCGCGCTAACAAGCACTACGTGGCATCTACGTGGCGTCATTACGGCAATACTTAGAGGCATATATTCTTTATCATCTGCGAAGAACAACTCATATGACTGCGGCTTATGAAAGCAATCGCGGTCATGCCTCGCCGTATGTCAGCATCACACTGCCCCCAAGTGGCCAAGGGAGGCGTACCAGTAGTCTACTTCATTTCTTTTCAGTGTATTTAGTGATGTCATGAAAGTATGTTTTTAATCATCGTGGTATCTGAAGGTATGGCAATACGATCAACATCTTGGCGAGCGCTCGGTCACCATCATGTGATTCAGCAAAGCAGCCGGCCTTGGCCTCGCCGTCCGTATTATCGACGGTGCGTTAGAGCAGCTGAGGGGATGGGGGGGTTGCGAGCTGCACACGATTGTGGAAATTGCCAGCCGCAGCGTCCGCAATCAGGATCAAACCGGTTCCGGGTGAGGGGCGGAGGCAGCAGGAGGGAAGTCAGTGTGGATTTTTTGTCAAGGCGAGCGACGACATTGGCCCAACATTCCGGCGCCTCGTCGTCTCCTTAATAATTCATCAGGCGTGCGGCGCTCATTTTTTTTTTTTTTCTTCACACGCCCTTTGGTGACAGTTACTTTTTTTTGGGTCATGTTTCTGTCAATTGGCTGAATTTGCAAGATTTCAAAAAAAAAATCAAAAAAAATCTTGGAAGGGAAATCTGGAAATGCGCAAGTTTGGGATATCACATTTTTCGAACCGACCTTGAGTACAAGGACACCTACTTGCATCTGAACAAAGCTCCTCAATCACTTCAACATAGTTCCTCGGCCACCTAGAAGCCACAAAATAGCAGGAAATCACCGCTTCTGTCTAGATGAAGCTTTTCAGCTCACTACGACTTAGTTTCATGACACAGAGACCCCACAACATGGAAGCAAAGCTATTGACCGTTTACCACATCAAAATGAGCAAATATTTTGTTTTTTTTTCCTCTCGGTGTATCTCCTCGGCTTACCTCGATTTAGTTTCCTGGCACAGAGAGCCCAGAATATGGCGTGAAAGCACAACTTGTTTCCAAATGAAACTATCAAACGCACTGTAACATAGTTCCTGAATATGACAAGATTGTCGAAATGAAGCTCCTCAACTCAGAAATTCGCATTTTGCAATTGACCGCTGCTGACAGTGTTTTTGCGCGCGTTTTATCGTGCGACTACAGCGATCCCTCGCTCTTATGCGGTTCACTTTCCGCGGCTTCACTGTTTCACAGATTTTTTTGGTGCAGTTTTTTAATGCTTTTAACCCTTTAAATCGGAACGCGTCGGCGGGGCCGCGTGTCAACAGTACAGTATTTCCAAACACTATGATAGTTATTTGTTGAAAACGTTTTTTTTTTTGTAATTGGGCCTGAAAACAGGGTTTGGTCTTTGATTTCATTGTGTATATAGTTAATTATTGCGTAATAACTGTAAAAAAAAAAAAAGTTAACTTCTTCACGGATTTCACTCATCACTGGTTCTTTTTGGAACCAGTGATGTTTTCTCCTTTGTTGCAGTGGCTCAAACCTGCGATGGCTCGGCATTGGACGGGTGGAGATGGGCCCGTGGCTTGCGGCATTGGACCGAGGTCATCAACTGGAGTGCTGGCGCGGGAAGACAAACACCTGCGATTGAGGCAGGGAGCCACGGATAATTAAAGCAGAGCAATGGAGGTGCGATGAAGGGGTAACTGTAGCGCCGACAGTCGGGCGGAACGCAATTAGCCACCGTGTTCTCTTCCAGCAGAATTGCATTATGTTATTATAATTTTTTTTTTTTACATTTAATTTAGATGAGCTGAAATGAAAGAGGAACAGCGAGGAGAGATAATGAGCGCAAACTGATATGCGAATGTTGCAGGCTGACTCGGTGGCCGGTAATGAGCAGGCCGCAAAGCAATCGCCGCGTTGTGTGCCCCTTAACGCAAAACCTCAAAAGTGAGTGTCCATAAAAAAATTGTATTCCCTCCACCCCATATTTTTTGTGAATTTATTTGTAAAATTTAATTAGAAAAAAATTTTTTTTTAAATGGAAATCTTTTCCTAGTCATTTTTGTCATTGTAATATTATGCATTTTTGACACAAATTATTATTATTATTATTTTTAATTTTTTTTGTTATAATGGAATGGAATCAAATTGTATTGGCATTATTATTATTGTACTAATTGACAAAAATCATTTAACAGAAATGCCAAAAGGCAAAAAAACCCTAAAAAACATTGTGACCACTGTTTTTAAAATTATAATTGTTTTCCCGTAAATATTTTTTTGACTTCTGGTCAAATGTAAAGTTTTTTAATTTTTTTGTTCGGATATAATAACCATTCCATCAACCGTGAATTGTCAATTTTCTCAGTAAGTTGCATCATCACTCCTGTAACATGACAACTATGTAACTAGTTTAAAGTCGCACGCATTCAAAGTCACAGATACTGCAGTCGAACGTGAAGTATACCTGCTTGTAATAAATTTCCAAAAATTATTCGATTACTCGATGGGAAAATCGGGAGCATTCTCTTCCCGTGCTGTGCCGGTTTGAGCAGTGTTTTCTTCTAATGGCTACGTAATGACGTCGACTTATGTCTTTAGCGACGTTGACTTGTTTCCGGGGGCGGGGAGATTATTTCCATGGCGCAGACTTAAGCGTAAGCCCTTCACAAACCACAAGCGCTGCACTTCAGTCCCGAGTTGGGATTTGAGCCAGGTCTAATCAGATTAAAGCACGGTGCCCATCCCACCACCGTCCTCCCTTTCCACTCATCTTGCCTTTTTGAAACAACAGACTTTGAGCGGGGGGGGGGGGGGCCCGTAAATATTTGCATTGCATGCAATTGGTGTGACGATTTCTCTTTGGAGGGGGGTCACAATTTAAGGGGGTCTCAAAATGTGGTTCGCGCTACATTGTTATTCGTGGGCTACGTTCCGATACAGTTTGTTCTATTTCCGGTTTTGTGGTGAGAGTTCTTCGCCATACTGATTAAATCCTTTCACGCCACGTTTGAAAGACCTCCCGCCAGGGTTGATGCTAATGGCCAAGCTAATGAGGAAGCTAAAGTTGGTGGTCGGCGAGGATGGTTATGGAAGACACAGACGAGAGGGATGTGGGCGGGGGGGGGGCGTCCATTCTCATTATGGCGACGACGACAGCGGTGTTGCGTTGAGGTCTGACCCTTAATTCACAAGCCCGCCACGTTACCGGGCGGACGGCGGCTCGCTAATGGAGCCTGACATCCTGCTCTTGCTAACAGGCAGCGGTGCGGCGGCATGTTAGCTAACGCGCTCAACGCAACCGCAATGATGATGTGTGCTCCCATAGGAAATAGAGTCAAGTGATTTGTTCCGGGCGCTTCAGAGAAGTTGGGGGTGGGGGGGGGGGTGTTTTAAGTCAGATTTTAACATTCTCAACTGAAACAATGGCGCAGTGTGGTGTCTTTTCCAGTTGAAAAGAATGGAAATCTGTTCCCATATGTGTTAGCATACAGCTAGCATTGTTATTCTTAACGCAAAGTTGTACTGTATATACTATCGCCCGACCAATTAATCGACTGGGCACTTTTAAAGTTTTTTTTGGCGGCCATTTTGTTCCACATTACAACAAATGACAAAGATAATGACATTCAAATCATTTGCTCATTTTGACATGGTTAATGGTCAAATATTCAAATAAGGAGTAAAATCACTCAAATGATGTTTTACTCGTTTAAAATTAGGACCCCCCCCCCCCAAAAAAAGAGCTACAGTCATTAAAAGAAGTTTGGATTTGATTAGCAATGATAGATTTGAATAGCAACTAAGGAGTGCCAGATTGCTATTGCTAGCTGGACAGTGGACACCAATCATTTCTAACATTCATAATATCAAATGTCAGATATAAAGCTTGTCACATTTTTCACATTTATAAGAAATAAAGTAATAAAACAAAAGTATATGAGTGCGTACACCCTTGTTAGCTCTCTCGCATTCTCTCTCTTGCTCTCTCTCATGCTCGCTAACGCTTGTCGTTCGTTGCTTGAGACTCAGGCGGCGGAAGCAAAAAAGCTGCACTGATAAATAGGTCAGAGAGCTTTTTGCCACCCCTCCCCCCCCTCCCCACAGACCCCTCCAATGGTTTCAGGCCCTGCTTGGTAAATTGAACATAATTAAGACCCAAGGCAAAGGTTGCACTTTTCCTCGCAGTCGACCGAAGCAGTGAGTCGGCACGGCCGCGCCGCCATTCACGTTTGCTACGGCATGCCTGAGCATAGAGGAGGAGGATGTGGGTAGGGGTTGGGGTGGGGGTGGCAGCCATGACAGAAAAAAAAAAAAAACTCCCGGCGCATCATAGCATCTCTATTTACTGTAGCGCCTCCTCTGTCGCTTATTGTGTGCGCATTAAAGGGACTGTTTGACATGGTGTGGAAACGCGGCAATAACCGTCTCGGCAGAAGCACTATCCTTCGTTCGGACTTTACTGTAGTGGATTCTATGTGTCCGGTAAACATAAAGACTCAGACGGGAAAGCATTAGCGCCTACAGCACCTCGGCTATCACTCATGAGCTGCTGGATCATTATCATCGTGTGTGTGTGTGTGTGTGTGTGTGTGTGTGTATGTGTGTGCGCGTGCGCATACAAATGCAGTATATTAAAACTAAATACTATCATTTTAATAGATTTTGAGGCACAGGGAATGAACACAAGGGCGCATTTAGCGAGAGCTACTAGCAAGTTAGCTAGCAAGTGTCGAAGAAAACATTGTTTTCCCGCCGACCTCACACCTCATCATGGTGATAAATCGAGTCAACTGACGTGTTATCAGCCCAAAACAAGCCGCGGCAGCCTCAATAGACACGGAAGGAGCATCTTCAACAGCGCTCGACAGTGAAAAGCCCATTGACCTTTCATTACGCCGGGTGTGAAAAGGCCAAATATCTGCACGGCCTAAATGTCAACTGACTGTATGTGTTATAATTGTTACTTTTTCCCGCGCGCTAAGTTTCGATGCGCAGACCCTCAGCCGGGACATTTCTGCTTTATTATGATGAGTATTTTTAAAATTAAAGCAAGGGATGGAAGGACTCCAGAGAATGGCGCACTCGTTAATGCCTTCTCATTAGTAGTTTATATGCACGGCCAAATAAACAAATGCTAATAAACTCATTATTCTCCACACAACTAATTTGGGGAGTTTTGAATATTCATGTTAGTGGCGAGAAGTCGCGCAATTAGGCCTTAGCCTGGTTTCTTAAAAACATGCACTTGTTGTTTTCTTTGAAGGAAAAAAAAAAAAAATCGCGCATATTTAAATAGCAGTTAACGGCGTGGTACCATGAAGTTGAAAGCTGCGCTTTAGCTGGAGACGCTAATGTAACAGTCCAAATTGGCAGTCTTCGTTTGACGAGCTCCCAAAAAAATATCGCTTCACGAAAAGCCAAAGATGAATTAGAAAGCTACTGAAATAAAACTAGCACAAGCAGTAAGCTAAGGGGAGCTAGCGGCTAACGTGAGAAGCTAACGTACCACCCAATTTCAATGTTCAATCTCTAATTCAAAACAAGTGCTTTTTACGTTTGTCCTCAAGCTATTGCCAACACATTAATGATTAATAAAACAACTAAAATAACTAGTCAATCATGATTTGGCTTTATTTCTACTGCGATTGACAAGCAACCAATCCAAGGTGTCCCCCACCTCTCGAAAATGGAAGCATATGTTTGCTAGCAATTTTTTTTTTTCTCTCTGTATGTACCTTCCGTATCCTGACGCTGAGTAGTTCTGACCTAAGCAACGTAGCTGTGCTCTATCCAATCAGGCTAATCATTCCCTTCCCCCCCCCTGTCTTCGTCTTTCTCGAGGCTAATGGGCTTTTCCCTGCTCTGGTGACTTTGCACTTAATGGAGGAGCGCCGGGTGCGATGGTTACTTACTAGAGTCGAACCTTCTTCAAACGCCGGCCAGTCTTTTACGAAGGAACAAGCAATGTCATATTTAGCCCTTCTTATTTACTGACGAGTATACGCGTGCCGCCGAATGAATATGCATGACGATCCCAAAGGGCACGCCAATGAATGAATATTCACACTTAATCTATAGCCCACGGCGCAACATGCATTATTCATCGCCTGTTCTTTTTTTTGAGGGGGAGGGGTCTAATTTAATTTCCATCCTCTGTTCATTTCCCGCCATGTCAAAGAGATAGAGGCGTTTAGCTTTTCTTTGGCTTTGGTGTGGTCAAAGAAGTATTTGCGAGCATCTTAAAAAAATCAAATAAAATAATAGAAGACGACGGTATGGTGTTTAGGAGACGAATGCAGGCAATTGCTGACTATGCTGCCTGAATGTGTCAAATTCCCGCCTGGGAGTTGTGCTCACGCTCCCTCTAAATGGGCGAGAGTGAGGTGACACTTTAAAAGCTTTTTCTTTGACGCAAAAAGCTGCTTTCCACACAATTGAACCAACAAGTCAAACTGCATTAGGAAGGTGCAAATAGACCCGAAAATACAAAATGACAAGTTAAAACAGCCAACTCACAGCCTGTCACAACAAAGAAGAAGTCAACCTGACAGGAAAATATATATTTGAAACACCCCAAAAATTAGGGAGAAAATGCCTCAAAATTTGAAACATTTTGAAGTAGAGACGTAGACAGCGATGCTAGCTTCTTGCGCTTGCTAGCAGCTAACTGGCTCGCTGCCAATTTGCTTTCTACTTCGTGTTTTGTGCCCAGCCAAGGTGGCTTTGTGTGACTCTCAGCTGAAGACGATATTGTACAACTTTCTGCCCCCCCAAAAATAAATAAATAAATACAATAAAAATACAAAAAAAAAAAAAAAAAAGAGACTGCTTTACTATGACTCTGTGACCCTCTCATGCTAGCCACCAACTTTATTACTGTGGACTGGTGGTGACTGAAAAAATGTAACTTTCTTTTGTAGAAAACACTTCTTGGGAGTATTATAATTTTGTGGGATTAATTTTTTTATTGTAATTTTTTCCCCCTAAATGCATATTTAATGGCCATCAGTTGGCTTTTCTCAGGACTAATTCTCTGTATTTTTTTTATATAGTTGGTATTGCTGTCAACCAAGTTGTCCTACATAACTTTTTTTGCACGGTTTTTTTTTCCCCCCAAAAAATTCTCTGGAGATGACACATCAGTGTTGACAGCAGGCAAGCGGATGAAGGAAAAAAATAAGAAGCAACCCTGATATACCCCCCACAATATGCACACACACACACACAAAATGTGGGCACAACACAGCAGGCGAGCTCCAAACGTCCCAAAAATTGTTTTCATGTTTGCGAATCTCGTTGCCACCCAGAAGAAATCACATTGACGTCTTTTTTTTTTTTTTTATCCTCACTCCTTCTGAGCCGGCGGAACAAAGCAAGAATAATAAAAACGGAATCTGCGATGATCCCTGACAGAATCCCCCCCCCCCCCTCGTCTGCCGTAAAGAAAACGACGGAATTTGATTTGGAGGTGACACGTTTCAGGCTTGAGTGAGTTTACGCCGAGGTCACATTGTCACTGCGCACAAGCGTTGGGAGAGAGATGGGATGCGGGGGGGGGGGGGGGGGGGGTGACGGCGAACAAACGGCGCCGTACCTCTCAAATATTCACACAGGAGCGCCGTGCAAATTGGCACCTCGGAGTCAACACACGTGGTGATAATTACGGTAAAATATTAACCAGCAGATTGTGCCGATTGTCATCATTTTGGGGGATAATGATTCCTTCATTACACAGTGATGAGACAGTATTATTTATTGTAGTTAGTTTATTTTTTCCAATTATGTTCAAATGTCAACCATCAAAGTGCGTGCGAGTCTTTAAGGGCTAATGAGTCATTCTTCACTATTTGCCGAGACTAAATCAATGAAGTCGTCTTGAAGTGAGTGAAAACGAAATAAAGGAGCAGCGCACTGGAAGCTACAGAAGCTTATTGATGCCACACCGGAAAAATACAAGTTTAATATCCAATTATAGCATGATAACTTTAATGTTTTAATGTGACTCATTTTATGCTACCCGTAATCTAAATGAGGACCGCCAACAATAACAGCGCTAAGACAGCTAACAAAAATTTGGTGGCTAGTGCGAGAAGTTTACCAACCTGTCAAGCATATGGTTTGTAACCAGTTAGTGGCTAGCACAAGTAGCTAACCTAGCAGTTTGCATCGCAACTCAACATTGCTTCTTGTCAAACAGCAGAGACAGACTCAAATATCAAAAGTAAAAGGATGAAAAGCACAACGCTGGCTCGTCACATAGCCGCTAGCCAGTCTGTGGCTAGCACAAGAAGCTAACAGAAGCCTCCGTCTTCACTTGGTGTTCATTCTTCTCACACATCACAAACAGATGGACTCAAATGCACCACACGTCTCACCGAAGACACAAATGGGTGCACAAAAACATGGCAGTTAGCCATAGAAGCTAACATTACACTTTCACTCAGACAGCCTTTGTTAAACTAAATAAATAATGCATGACACAAGTTAATAGAGATTCAAATCAAAGTACTGAGGTCAATGACGAAACTACAAGTGTTAAATTGTTGGAAAAAATTAAAATCCACAAAGATGTGAATCTATAGCCTGTCTGCAATTTTTTTAGCCTTTGTTTAAATTGTCAAGAAACTTTGTAATCAGGCATCTCTGCAGACACCTATTGAAATGTTTCTGTGTTTGAATGCTATATAGTCCGTCCGACGGGGACTGGTTTTAAGCAGAAGCACAGTCACAAATCACAACTTCTGCATGCACTCATATTCCAATGATTGTACAAAAAAAAAAAAAGATTATATTTGGTATTTATTTTTATTTATTGCTGATTTTAATGCACTTCCTCAGACCGAGCAACCAGTTTGAGAGCCATTTGGGGGGGGATTGTCGGTGAGGGCAAACCTGAGCATCAGCATGTCCTAATCCCGGAGATGCGTAATCCGAGATTAGGCATCATGATCATCTCTCATGAGGGGCGGGGCCTAGGCCATCGGGTCGGTTTTGCCATGATTGCTTGTGTCGGAGCTCAAAATGGCCGCCGAGAAAAGTTGATTTGTGTGTGCGCGCGTGTGAGGTCAATCTCATCACCCTGCTCCCTGGCACATGGCGAAGCCATAATCCTAAAGGGTCAGAGTTCGGCTTCATGCTGTTCGCCTGTCTGAAAGGGCAGATGGGATATATATACACACACACACACACCCACCCGCGTATGTACACACACACACACACAGCCGGCGTGCTTTGAAGGGCAGATGGGACCGTTGTCATTTCACCCCCACCCTACAATGGCTTCAATCACACTCCATCTCCTGCGCAGAATATAATTCTACAGTATTCTCAATTCCGCCTCCACGTTTTTCTTGACGTCGACTGATCGCTAAAAACAGAGCGCTGCTATCTTGTCTCGCTGTCAGCCATTTTACAGGCGACGTTCAACTAGAACGGTCCTGATTTGGTCTGCGCAGATCTCGGAGTACAAAAATCTTTCTTGTGGAAGATAGCATGGTGGTTAGCCTTGCTAGCTGTGACTTTTCTGACTGCCGCTTGCCTTGCCCATTGGTGTAAATTTTTTTAACGCCAAAATGTTATATCTGATCATACGCAACAAACAACTGTGTGCCGACAAGAACCTTTTTTCCCCCCCATCATAGTTGTACAATTCAAAACGTGCCGTTACCCTTGAGTAGCTAGCTAGCTATATCACCCAATACAATAAAAGCACAAGTATGATAGAAACAGTCGTTGAGTAAATCGACTTAACTTTATCACTCTGTCGTCGACTACAAAAAAAATTAACCGCTGCCATCATGTTTAATCGTGCAAAAATGTGACGTGACCGCCATTACATTTTTAATGGCCGCATCCCATTTGTGGATGTGATTCGCTTCCTGCCCCAAAATGGAGTCGGTTCATTCAGACGACCGCTCCGTTCCCTTTTGTGTCCCGCGGATTTGTTCTAAATCGAGGGGAGTGTGTATGTGTGTGGGGTTGGGGGGGGAGGGGGGCGCATAATCCAGCGCAAGGAGATTATACGTGTATTAAAATCCTTTCAAATTGCAATGTTTCAATAGCACGTTTGCGGCGCGCATGCTAGGCAAGCAGATTCGGAACATGTTGGGACATTGTCAAAATGCTGCACAGACAATTTGGGAGAGGCTTCGCTACCAGCGGTATTCATTGTGACAATCAGCAGACTGTGCCGTAGAATTTCGGAGGCGGCACGATTAATTGTCGTCACGATGTGATATCACAAGAGCACATTCCCTCCAGTTATGCTACAATATGATGTGATTCGATTGTTTTGTAACTACAAGGGGATACCATAGCATACCATTTCCTGAAATTACAATGGGATACAATTATTAACTCAAATTGAAATCCGGT
The DNA here is from genome assembly GCA_018466805.1 of Hippocampus abdominalis. Taxonomy (NCBI): domain Eukaryota; kingdom Metazoa; phylum Chordata; class Actinopteri; order Syngnathiformes; family Syngnathidae; genus Hippocampus; species Hippocampus abdominalis. The sequence continues at coordinate 8,936,976 of CM031712.1, read as the reverse complement.
ACCCTTTTGGCCAATTTTTATGAAACGATTCAAACAAAATGAAGTTAGCTGAAACAAGTTGTTCCATTTACGATGCGATTACGGTTCACTCAAATTCACTTACGTTGATACAACGAGATGCAGGATATTAAGTTTCGCCGAAATAGTCCTCATCATTCACTCCAACTACAATAAGCGATAAGGATTCACTCAAAGTAAGATACGATTAAATCTCCTTCCGACTCAGTCGATACAATTAAATTCACTCAGGTTAAGATCTGATACGGTTCACTCCACTTACGACGTTTTGCGATTTCAATCCTTCAAGGTAAGACAACTCGCTCCATTCAGATTTGACTCGATTCATTACAATTACGACGATTCTCTCAAATTCAGATCCTGATGGGATTCATTCCAGTTACGATACAATTCACGCAAAATAAGTCAATTTACTTACGATAAGATATTTTAGATTCACTCAAACTCCAATTAAGGTAATAATAAACTGAAACTCACATTGAATACGATACAATTCATTCCAATTCCGATTCATTCCGATAACATTCACTCTGATTCCGATGTAGAAACGACCCCACTCAAATTCACTCGAGTTTGGATGCGATCTGATCGGCTCATTTATGATGGGTTACGATTGACTGGAATGACGATCCGATACAAATTAGGACACGCCGACACACGATTCCACTCCAGTTACGATGCGACTCATTACAACACAGTGCTGAGTCGGACCATTTTCTCGTCCACACAAAATGATCGTACAACGGTTATTGACATTGCTACGTCGCGCTCGGCTACGACCATTCATTTCAAGTTTCCATACCCCCCCCTCCCTCCCCCTTAAAATCTATTTTTCCAAATTCCATTGTGTGTAATAAAATTTCGTCACGCTACATCTGAGGTCACAAGCGAGCCTCGGCAGGCTCCTCACTCCCGACGAGGTTTATCCGCGGGTGGACTGTGACAGGGTTGCCCCTCAATTACCGAGTATCGGGACCCCTGTCTCGGCGTCTCGTCAGCCCCCAACCCCTTGCTCCCCGCTCGTCTCCTCCCCCACCTCACTGGAGGGTGCTGTCGAGGATAATGGGGGAGGGGCAACAAAGAGAGACTCGCTCCGGCACGTATCGTTGCAATATTTTGTCATCCGGATGCTTTCTATGAGATGGGTGAAGCGTCGAGTCACTCTGTGTATTGAGATATTGATGATATCGTGACATAATTGCATCGCCTCTCCAATTCATCTTTAAAGGATGTCATCATTTGCTTTCTGAAATCAAAATAATGATTTTTCCGGCAAGGTCCGGTATCGATCCAATGAATATTGCCGTCACCAATACAGTGAAACTCCTCTACAACGAAATCTACATGGGTGAAAATACCCCCTAGTGTGAAAAAATCTTCATGCATTAACACCATTCCCACTTTCCCATTTCAAATTTGCTACAGTGAAAAACCCCCTGTTGTGAAAAATTTCTTGTTGCAAACATGATTTCGTTGTAGAGGAGTTTTAAAAAAAAATTCCTTAGGTGAATATAATTGCGAAACCGGAATCCATTTTTGTGACTTTGAAGTTTTACAGACCGATGATCAAGTACGTTCCAGATGATCTGATTTCTTATAAAAGTGATTATCATGTGGTGTGGGGTGTGTTAAAACTGATGTTTTCCCCCCCTATCCCCAGTCCGCTTGGAAAAGAATCGCGGCCGACAAATACGCCGTTTCACCCGTTTGATATTTATGCACAAATACTAATAAATTGTAATCCGCGACACTCATAGTTTGTCTTCTTTTTAGGAAAACCGACGATGACTCCGACAGTCTTGACTTCTTCGAATGACCTCATGTTTTATGCATCCGCCTTAACTAATAAGGTCAACTAGCAGCGAAAGGGCTGACAGGAGCGTGTACGTTGGAACAATGGCCACGCGCCGCGCACAATGGGCAGGACGCGGAATGAGTCAACACGGAGGTGTGCGGCCAGCTGGAGCCCTCCGCCCCCGGAAGGTCACCAACCGCTCGCCGCCTCATGAAAATGGATGGCGCATGAGGGGGGGGGGGGTTGGAAGTTGCTTTGTCAAACAGATAACCCCGACGCGTGGAGGCCGACTCGGTGGCTACCTTTGTTTGGAGCGGAGGCCATCCGGAGCGTCGCGTTCGCAACGGTGAAATGAGCTCTGACCCCCTCCGAGCGGAGGAGGCCGCTTGGCTTTCACCGCGATGGAGTGGACCGATAACACTCAACATATGGCTTTATATGGAGACAGTCCCAGCTAAGTTCAATAAGACGCAGTCAAATGGGTCATTTGTGACAGAGGATAAAGAAAAAGTGACTTGTGGTATTTTTTTAATTTTGTTTTTTAAGTGTTGCTCCACCCTTTGTGTTCAAATACAGTGATCCCTCGCTATTTCGCGCTTCGTTCATCGCGGCTTCGGTGCATCGCGGATTTTTCAAACATATTCATAAATTTTTTATTTATTTATTTTCATATACACGTAGTACAGTACTGTATATGTCGCTCTATGTGACTCGCTGTTGTTTTGCCGACTTTCGCAGCTTCTCGCGGACCGTTTGCGGACGTTTTGCGGACTTAAAAAAACCAAACATTTTTGTTTACTGTATTTTGTTATTTATAAACGAACCGTAACTTATACATGTTTAAATCTATTAGTATACAGCATTAAGTCATGTTAATTACTTCAAAATTGACTTTTACATGCATATTATGTACATGTACCTATATGGGGGGCGGGGGCGGGGCGCTACTTTGCAGATTTTCGTTTAGCGCGTTTTGGTCCCCGTTAACCGCGATAAACGAGGGATTACTGTATTGCTATTCGTTAGCACAACAATGGTGTTTTGTATTGCTTGTTAGCATTAAGCTAAGGTGACTTTCCTTAGACAAAGCGAATTCATCATATCACCAATGCAGGATAAAAAATGTCATTTTATCGAAATAAAATCATGATGAACAAAAAAATGTTTTTTCGGCAGAATTTCACTGTCATGTATGTGTGACTAGACCCAGAGGGAGGCTTAGTTTCCACTTGCATGACCGACATCAGCGCTTTGCGTCACGGTGGACCTTCACGGTCGGCCGGCCTCACTTGTGTCGCACTATTCTACTTTGCAACGAAAAAAAAAAAAAATGTGTTTGGTGGTGGGGGGTTAATTCCACTCGCTGACCCCGGGCCGGTGGAAAAGTGATTGATTTGTGCCGAGTGTATGATCTGGGGCGCCGCCCTTTGATGGGCTCGCTTTTGTAAGCGCGGGATACAAAAGGCGCGTGGAGCCATCAGTCAGTCGCCATTGTCGGCCGCATTTATTGTGAAGGGTCGCCGTCGGGTTAGCAGTCCCGAAAACCTCGGCGCTAACCCGATAACGAAGACGTTTTCATTTGCTGTCCACTGTCGTAACCGATACGCAAATTTCACGTCACATTTTGGCGACGGACAAATTTACTCCTAATGTGAGTGAAGCGCAACGCTATTTGTTTTTGTGACAGTCCTTAAACATTTCAAAAACGGCCCCGCCCAGCATACGCTGCGCAGTGACCTCCTCGGAATGTCACGGAATGTCCGCCGGACTCGGAAAAGAGCAGATAAAAGCTACAGTAGCCACGTTATCCTCCATACTCCACCCCCCCCCACACCCCCCACTTAGACTAATGGCGAGAAATGACAAGATGAGGGATTTGAAGACTCTAAAGGGCCTCTGGGAGCTGATTAGTATGCACGCACATACACACAATCTTCCTGACTTGTGAATGTGCTGCACTGGCTTTTTTCGGCTCCTATATGGTGTCCCTGTCCCAACCCCCCCATCTCCATCGCTCTCTCCATCATGTATGCGCTTGAAGCCCCCCCCCTGCCCAACCGAGGATTGAGCAAGCGGCAAGCAGGAGAGAAATTAATTGAAATCCCAACCGCGACGCAGGGCGGGCTAAGTAGGCGAATTGCAGTTGTCGCGGAATCGGGGGTGCGGGTGGGGGGGGGGGGGGTCGGGGTGGGGGGTGGGGGTGCTGTTCCGTTTGGCTTTCATCAAAACGGCGGCCGAAGAACTCCGTTTGGTTCCCCCATGTTCTTAGCGCCATCTATCCCTGCGAGGAAAATGTCTACGCTTTCAAATCTGTTACTATTTTCGGGCCAAGTCATGACGGACATGCCGACAAATTTCATGATGCTGAGCGAAATTGTTTTTGGGGGGCTGGATTAGCAAAGGCAAACCTGCTTATATAAAAAAAAAAAAAACATTGCCGCCATGTACCCAACCACGTGCAATGACGAACAAGAAAATTTAATCGTACAAACCACAGGTGTCAAAAGTCAAGGCCCGGGGGCCAGATCTGGCCCGCCACGTCATTTTATATGGCCCGCGAAAGCAAATCATCTGTCAACTTCCATGATCCTTGCTTAAATCTGTACCGAAATCTCAAATTGCCACACGTAATAAATAACGGTGACATTTTGCAATAATTTTTTGACGCTGTTTATACTCACTTGAGCAATAATTGAAAAAATACTTGACTGTCTAGGACACGAGTGAGTCATCATTTTTTTGTGGGCATGTAATAATACGATGTGATGATTAAACATTTATTCGGTTTCGCGGTCTTAACGGCACTCCGAGGGAAGATGTAACTCCAAAGTGGCGCGCGATAAAAATGAGTTTGACACCCCTGGTATAAACGGATGAAATTTGGACGCAATCGGACAAAAAGCTTTGGGGGCGAGTTTGGCTTTGAGTAACCACGAGAAATTGGCAAGTTGGCCCAAAAATGGCCGATTCGATCCAAAATGCCAGACTTAGTGTGTCTTTTTCGGCGTGGCTTCATGAGACGATTTTGTGGGTCGACTCATGCTAGACACGCGACCAAATTTCATGCAGCGGAATAACAACAACATTGAACCCGCAAATGACAAAATCTATCAGGACAATGGCTGTTTCGAACCAAAAAGTCAGACTCCAGGGGTGTTTTTAAGCATGGGATGTGGAGACTTTTTTGTGGGTCTACTCATAATAGACATGCTCACCAAATTTCATGTTGGCTCGTAAAACTATCTTGGCGGGGCCCAAATTATTTAACTCACAAATGACGACACGTCTACAACAAATTTGTCGAACAAATAGGAGAAGGGCTCTTGAGACTTTTTTGTGGGTCTACACATAATACACATGCCTACCAAATTTGATGTCGCTACGTTCAAACTATTTTCGGGGGCTGCATTTTCACAGGCAGAATATCGTCCAATGACCAAAACATGACCACGTCGCCTTGTCCATCTGTCTCGTCAACATCATTTCCAATTTGCGATCCAACAAAATCTCTTAAGAGTAGTTCGGCTTCGAACGTGCCCGGGAAATGTCGGAAAAGGTTTAACAGAGGCAAGTTCCGCGTGAGCTACCGGCGAGAGGCGTTGACCGGAGGCTACAATGGCGAGAAGACTCAATAACAGTGAAGGATGCTCCAGTTGAGATCCGAGACCTTCTCCTAATAGACTCCGCCGTGCGGGGGAAATGCGATTTAGGGTTTGAGCTGAGCGCTTTGGCACTTATTTATTTTTTTTTGGTGCGCACACAATGATGAAAAATGCGAAAAGGAACCCTTGACGTTTTTCTCCAAGATGACTGCTGCATCGGAGCGCTCTGACACTTGATTGCTGTCAGTCACCAGGATTTTCCTTTCATCCCATCAAATTATGACAGATCAGGGCCTGGTTACGTGTGTGTGTGTGTGTGTGTGTGTGTGTGTGTGTGTGTGTGTGTGTTATTGTACTCCCTTTTAAACACATTTAGACAAGTGGCACGAAATACAGCAAAGGATTGAACGCAAGCTATCAAGCGACAAGGCACACATTCTCACCCTGTCGTATCTGTGTGTGTGTGTGTGTGTGTGTGTGTGTGTGTGTGTGTGTGTGTGTGTGTGCCGCCCCTCCCCGCCTCACTCTTCCTCCCAGCCAACACTCAGAGCAGGTCCAGCAGGACGACGGCGGCCTGCCATCTGTGCAGGTATCCTGCATGCAAGCCTTCGCCGTTTGTGCGTGTGTGTGTGTGTGTGTGTGTGTGTGTGTGTGTGTGTGTGTGTGCGTAATAGTAACATTTCTCCCAGAATTTCATTTGACACTTTGTCCTTGATATTTTAGATTCATTATACAGATACTGTACGTTTTATTTTTAGTTTCTCAGTATACTGGGCGTCATATATTTATTTTATTGTTATGAAAATATTGTTTTGTCATATTCATTACGTCTGCTTTTTTTTTATTTTTTACATTAAATATAGTCATATGGCAAAATGTGTGTTTTATAATTTGTATTTTATTGTCATTGATTGATTTTATTGTATGATGTATTTTTCAAATACCTTTTGAATAAAGATGAGTTAAGTATCATTATTATTTTGTATATATTTGTTGTGAAAGCGCTATACAAATAAATATTGTATGTATGGGGGAGGGGGGGCGGTGGTCGAGTGGTTAGCACGTCGACCTCACAGTGCAGAGGTGCAGGGTTCGATTTCAGCTCCGGCCTGCGTGTGTGGAGTTTGCGTGTTCTCCCTGTGCCTGCGTGGGTTTTATCCGGGTACTCTGGTTTCCTCCCACATTCCAAAAACATGCATGGCAGGCTGATTGGACACTCAAATTTGTCGCTAGGTGCGATTGTGAGCGCGGATGGTTGTTCGTCTTTGTGATCCCTGCGATTGGCCCCCGACCAGTTCAGGGTGCCCCCCCGCCTACTACCCAAAAATAGCCGAGATAGGCTCCAGCATGCCCCACGACCCTCGTGAGGATAAGCGGTCTCAAAAATGTGTGGGTTGTACTGTATCTATTTTACTACACATTTGTTCTGGCATTCAGATTTTTATTTGATTATTTTAATGAATGATTACATTTCAGATTGGCTACTGCTACACAAACGTCCATTTTTTTGACGAGACAAATTTGTAATTTTTTTTACTGTTATTGAATTTGACGTTTTGTTATACATTTTGATGGTGTGTCTTTTTATTTTATTTTTTTACATGGGCACTCTATATGAATTTTGTTTTTTGCAGTGCTGTCGAAAATGATTTATGTGTTTTTTGTTTTGGTTTTAGTTTCTACATTCATTTTATACTGCATCTGACAATATCGTCGTAAAAAACGTTCCCACTGTCCACGGGGCCTGTGCCCGATTCCAACTTGAGCGGCAACCACGTCGGAAGTTTGCAGCGCCGCAGTCTGACGTTTTCCGAGGTCAATCAATAATGCCGTTTCATTTCAAATAAACATTCACGCGGCTGCCTCTAATTAATGGAAGCTCATCTGCAATTTGTCAGCGCGTTCTTTTGATGTCGCGATGAAGATTTCCTTTTTCCGCCAAATGAGCCCCCCCTCCCCCTCCTCGCCATTAGCGGCGCATTCTGGCGGCTGCCGCCAACCTCCCCCCACCCCCACCCCCTCGCCGCCCGCTACCCATGTCGACGTTTGCTCATCGAGAGGCACGCTCGAGCGTCGCCAGATTAAAATCGTTCCCTGCGCGGCAAGTGACAATGAGAGCGCCCGTAAAACGGATGCGCAGGAACATGAAAAATAGCAAAAGGGAGGGTCCGGAATATCTGATGTATCTAATCTACATACAAGCAAGCTGATCAAATGCTTGGACAGTTTCTCAGGTCGTATATCAAACGCGACACGACAGGAACACAGAATCACTATCGCGGGGGGGGGGGGGATAGGGGTGAGAGTTCACGCCCGGGAGCGCTAATGCTAAGCGCTAGTAAACGGCGAGGATGAAAATGTGAAGATGCGCATACCGTCGCAGCGGCAGCTCGTGACCCAATTTCACACGGATACATAATTCAGCCATCTTGCCAGAGAGGAAGTATTTTACAAAACTTACTCGCCGCAGACTGCCATTTTGACGGACGCCGCTCGGCGAGGCGACCTCAATAAGTCAAGTCCGTTGACGCGCAACGCACCGTGATGTGGTTTAAAGATTCAAAGACGGTTGAACGAAAGGACCCGACCCAAATGTCATATTGAAAACAGTCAAAACGGGTTTCAGTTGGAGTTTGCTTTCGGACGGGTTGTCAAGATTCGGTACTCCACCCAGAAAATTTTTATTCTTCACAATCAAGCATCACACATTTGTCAAGTATGCAAAATTGACAAAAACTAGCTGCTTTTAACCAAAACAGCAGACTTCCTGTGTCTTTTCCGGAATGTTTTTTTTTTTTTTTTTTTTGGTGGGTCTACTCATGATAGACATGTCTACCAAATTTCAGATGGCGAGGTCAAACTGTCTTCAGGTTCTGGATTTTCGAAACACAAAATATGGTCCAAAACAATTCTCAATAAACGCTCATGCTTTGGCCACAAACTCAAATTCTTCTCATTGTCGCATTTCTCATCCGCGTAGTATTACGTGGTTTCGAATTTGTTGTTTGTTATTAAATGAAATAATAATAATAATAATAATAATAATAATAATTGGACCCCTGAGAATCGCCCAAGCAACTATTTTCAATGGAAATGGTTTATTTTTGAAAGACGCTAAAATCATCACTTTTTACCAAAATGGCAGACTTGAAATCTTCAGTTTTTGGTTTCTCAGGGGCCGTGGTCACACGTCATCGACAAGAATCTTTATGCCTGTTTCAGTTCTTCCAAATACAATCAATTTCGTCAAGATTACAACCATCGAATAAGGCGCTTTCATACAAATGGATATCGACCCACTTTTAAACAGCCGTAATTACATCCTAGTGGCACGTGAAATTTGCCGGTCGAAACCAACGGTACCCATTATCTGGATCCCCCCCCCCGTACCGCCGCGAAGAATGCATCGATAAGCGCATGAAGCATCCTGGCATTTGCGTGATGACACGCGACTCGATGGAAGTATCGCACGGGGGAAGCAAAGCCACTTTTAGCCGGTTAGCGTGAGGAGCTAACAACGGATTAAAAGCGTCGTAACGAGAGGAGAGCCGTGTCCTTATTTGGGACACCTGAAATGGGCCAGAGGCAGAAGAGCACTGGGAGGCTGCAAGGGAAGTCGGGGTGGGGGGCGGGGGGGGGGGCTTAAGTGTGCTATCATAGGCGTCTCTTGTGCCTGCCTGCTTTATTTGCGGCAGTCAGGTTAATGAGTCCACCAGCCCACTTGATGTTGAGAGGCCTACCACAAAGAGCCGCCTCATTAGCGCTCGCCTGGCACGCCGCGCCCAGACAAAAGCCGCATTCACGCTCGCTGAATGCCTTCACGCCGGCTCAATGCTGCCAGCCGCACGTGGTTGTGGTGGTGGTGGAGTGTGTGTGGGGGGTGCTGGGGGGGTAGCCATGCCAGGCCAGGCCATGCCCCCCCACTCCACCATCCACGCGTCCTGGACACTGTCCAGCCACATGCCACGAGCCCTCTGCACACATGAGGGGCTGATAGTCTCAAACCAGGGGAGAGTGCGCACAAACACACACACATAAAAGTACACTATACATTACTTACAGTATGGGGACACGGTGGGGCACAACATTGTGACATCACTGCAGGCGTCAAGGCTTGATTTCTGCGCATGCAAAACTTCCGACGTTCCGTGCCGATAACTTCCGGTTCTGTTTTACGTCTTATCCAACGTCTGAAATTTTGAAGGTAAGTTTGCTCACATTGGTTGCTAGCTGGCTAGCATGCTAACCGGGTGGGTGATTCATCCGTAATACCAACGAGCACTTATTTACCACGATTTGGAAATTTATTATTACAGTCAAACCTCGGTTTTCGAACGTCTCTGTTCTCGACCAATTCGGTTTTTGATGCCTCGGGTGACGTCGGAATTTCGATTCTCGAACAAACTGAGCGCACTTGAATGCGTCACTTGACTCCTCAGTGACGCTTCCTCGTGTAGCGTTCCATTGTGAACAGACGTATTCAATAAAGATTTTTTTTTTTTTTTTAAAGAGCGTGGTTTCGGTTTTCGAACAGCCTTCTGGAACGGATTATGGTCGAAAACCGAGGTATGACTATATTATTATTGTATTTTTTTTTTTGTCTTGTACAAAATGTGTCGTTCCGCATATTTTTAAACGTGACATCATTTCATCCAAATTATTTTGTGGACCGCCAAGCTGCGGCCGCAAGCGCAGTTTGACGAGCCTGTTCTCCAGGCATCACACGGTACGATGCATCTCATGATTGATGCATGGGCAAAAAGCAATGGTTCAGCACCTCCCCACCAGGGGAAAAAAAAAAAAAAAAAGTAAAAAATAAACCCACTCCATTTCTCCTGAGTGGCGTGAGGGTCAGGAGATGTTAAATATTTCCTTCATAGGCACTCGTCTATTTTTAGCAAACAGCTGAGCTGACTGCAGTGATGTCAGCGGCGGCGCTGATGGAATGCTTTGTTGTGTATGCCGCAAAAGTGGATTGAAGGGGGACTGGGGGGGGGGGGGAGGGTATGAGACGCAGGAGCCAAAATGGCCGCCAGTCGCACGACACCAGAGTGCCCCAGGTAGCCGTTAGCATCAAAGCTAACCGAAAAACATGGAGGTATGTACAGTATTTATAGTAAGCCTCCAGGGTTGTTCCCCCCGTCGCCTAAAAGAGCAAGGTTGCCCGGCAACCGCTCGTGTTGCCATGGAGACGCATGTGTTGGCGTTAACTCAGAGGCATAGACGCGCGCGGCGCGCTCTCATTCCGACGCTCGGCGAGTCAGACTAAACATACGGCGCTCCGTTACCCGCAGTGTTCAATGCACTCGTGGCAATGGAAGTGTGCACGAGCGCACTGTGGTTCACGACGTCAGCGTATCCTGCTGGACTGCAGTTCAGCGAGCATCAAATACATTATTATATATATATATATTTTTTTTTAATCAGCCGTGTGGCTTATCTTACTCCGAAACAAAGATAATTGTTGGATATGACATTGCTATGAGACGTTAGCATATTGTGCTAGATTCATTTTTTGCTTGTTTTCATGCAGCCTGTAACCTGATGACATAAGATGTCCACCTGAAAGGGTTAAAAATTACATGGGAAGAGAACTTTGTAAAAAAAAATTTTTTTTTAATGATTCAATCGCAATGATGAGCGGGCGGAAAAGAGAGAAAGAGACAGAATATATATATATATAATTTATTTTTTTGTGGTCACTTTTTGGTCACACTAATTTAACGTGACACATTGTGATCCGTGACATCAAGCAAGACGCCGCTACATAGAGTCAAACCTCGGTTTTTGAACGTCTCTGTTCTCAACCAAATCGGTTTTCGACCAGAAAATGCGAAATTTTTACGCCCGCAAACCGATTTTCGACCAAACTGAGCAATTCCGAATTGACTCCTCTCGGCTTCCTTACACGAGGAATTGACGCTTCCTCGTGCAAGCGTTCATTGTGAGCAGACGTGTTGGTTGTGATTTACGCAAATCTGTTTTTACGTTATTTCTGCATAGTAGTGTATTAAGCCCCTAATCATGGGCTAATAAAATAGTTTCGGATTTCGAACAAATCGCTTTTCGAACAGCCTTCTGGAATGGATTATGGTCGAAAACCGAGGTATGACTGTATTTCAGTTTCCATTACAGTCAAACCTCGGTTTTAGTCCATAATCCGTTCCAGAAGGCTGTTCGAAAACCGAATTGTTCGAAAACCGAAACCACGATCTTTTTAAAATAAAAATGTTTTCTGAACACGTCTGCTCACAATGGAAAACAACACGAGGAAGCATCACTTCCTCGTGTAAGGAAGGCGGGAGGAGTCAAATGGGGCATTCAAGTGCGCTCAATTTGTTCGAGAAATGAAATTTGTTTGTCATCATGTTTACTGAACACATCTGCTCACAATGGAAAGCGAAACGAGGAAGCGTCACTTCCTCGTGTAAGGAAGGCGAGAGGAGTCAAGTGGTGCATTCAATTGCGCTCAGTTTGTTCGAGAACCGAAATTCGGTTGTAATCCGAGGCATAAAAAACTCGAAATTTTGGGTCGAAAACCGATTTGGTCGAGAACAGAGACGTTCAAAAACCGAGGATTGACAGTAGTTTTTTTTTTTTTTTTAGACCGAGATAGCAAAAATTGTCACGATAAGTAGTGTCACAAAAGCTCCACAAAAAAAACATTAAAAAAAATATTTAATTCTGAACAGCGATTTTTTTTATTGTATTTTTTTTTAAGAGTAATATGTTTTTTCAATCGTATTTATTTGAGAAAAAAAATACATATGAGAATACAGTTGGAATAATAAAAAATAAATCCATATTTACTGTATTAATACTCTGTGAATATGGTTGCATTTTCCAAAAAATCATCATATTTTCACCCTTTCAGGGACAGCGGTCACGACAGTGGTGAACTTTTTTCGAAAAAAAAATGTTGAGTGACAGTCTGCTCGATACCAAGCGCTGCATTTCAAAACAATCATTCCTGCAGGTATGAGAACGGCAGTTATTTCCTCTGTCAGCTTTCCGTCATGAACGGAAGACATTGTGACTTCAAAAAACAACAACAACAACAACACAGCATGAGCCCCTGTTGACCCCCATTCCAGAAAGAAAAAAAAAAATCAAAACGTGCTGATTGGGTAAGTCAGCAGTCCGCTGACGTAATCGGAAGGCTGGCAAACAAAAATGATCGGAGGTGGTGTCGTCCAGATAACCAACGCAGCACACCACAGATTGTGGGATTTGCTATCGTAATTACTGACCAGTGCTAATCTCGTCTCATTAAATCGGCTCTACCCCTCAGGTCCCGATTAGTACCCGGAATAACTTTTGGCAGACATCCGACCATCGATAATTTGCTCACTCGGGGAAGGAAGCTGCTCAAACTAAGCCTGATTATCGATATGTGCGCATACCTCACCGCTTCTAACTTTTCGGCCAGCGCGTCGTTACACGATCGACTGAAAATCGGCACGTCTGGGGTCTCTGGATGTTGATATTTTGCATCACAGAGAGGAAGACGGGGGTGAACTCGGCGGGATGACGAATTCAGTGAGACCTCTCAACTCATCTCAGCTCATCAGTACGGCACTAATAGGACTTGATCTGCACAGAGGATAAAGAACACAGCTGATGCTAATTAGAATTAGCATTAAGCGAGTGGACTGAAAGGCTAATTTATGTAGCTGTCTCAAATACACCCATTAATACTTGATAATAAACAATACATAAAAAGAATACTCATAAATATTATGGAAATTGCATTTAAATGCATGCATGATTGTACAAACTATCAATTGTTGTTGTATTTAAATAGAGAGCCACATTTTCCAGCGAGGGAGGAGCAATAGTTGCCTGCTTGGGAGGGTGCTGGCCAAACACGGATGACCTGGTTGTGTTTGCACGCAACCACTACATCAAAAGCATCACTCCTGACAGTTTGGGCATTTGCACTGCCTGGCTCAGATGCACCATTTGTGCAGCGCAAGGACTCACATACGTGTTTTTTTTTTTTCTTTTTCTGTAGAGTAGTACCCAAATACATTTTACCTTCCAGCAGGGAACAACCACAAATGATGTGCTGAAATGCATGCGTTTGGTGATTTGGAATTCTAAGACACTATCAATGTTATTTTTACCACATTGTGTCTATAGCGACATCCAAAATAGAGGAATTCCTCGTGTGTGTGTGTGTGTGTGTGTGTGTGTGTGTGTGTGTGTGTGTGTGTGTGTGTGTGTGCGTGTGCATGTGTGCGTTTATTGTCCCACTCCCAAACAATGCACACATGAATGGCACCAGGGCCCTTTTGCATGGGTGCGGGTCAGCGGGCATGCCATTCGGGGGTCCCCGTGAAAACGCCCCCGCCCCCTTACTATCCTTCCTCACAATAAGCCGCACAATGGGGTCACCCTCCCTTTGTCACTTGCTCACTCGCGCGCACGAACACACTCCACCGTTTGAGGGAGGGGGAGAAAAAAAAAACTGTTTATAATCTAATATATACAGTGTACACACACACACACACACACACACACACACACACACACACACACAGTACGTTTTCTCAATCTCATCAACAAAATGGCATTTGAACAAGTTTTGATATCCACTATAGGTTAGCATTTGTGGTTGCGGCGAGTGATGTCACCGACTGCATGGGAGTCAATCAGGCCCGGAAGTGAAACAGGCCAATGCCCAAATAAGGAGAGGTGGAGGCATGGTCTTGAATAAATAAATAAATAATAATAATAAAGGGTTATGGGGGGGGGGGGGGGATTCAATCCATTCAGACTTTCCTTGGCTTTGCGCAAACGCCGGTTCAAGAAGTTCTGAGATACAAAAATATATAAAATTGGATTTTGCTGATTGTTCGGGTGCGCCCGCCTTGGCCACCTGAGGGCAGTATAAGGCACAGCTATGGACAAATTGTGCTGTTAATTCCTCTTAATACTTTCACAGTACGACACAAATACAGTCAAACTTCGGTTTTCGAACGTTTCGGTTCTCGACCAATTCGGTTTTCGACCAAAAATTTCGAGTTTTTTATGCCTCGGATGACGAACAAATTTCGGTTCTCGAACAAACTGAGCGCACTTGAATGCACCATTTGACTCCTCTCGCCTTCCTTACACAAGGAAGTGACGCTTCCTTGTGTTGCTTTCCATTGTGAGCAGACTTGTTCAATAAACATTATTTGAAAAAGAGCGTGGTTTCGGTTTTCGAACAATTTGGTTTTCGAACAGCCTTCTGGAACGGATTATGGACGAAAACCAAGGTTTGACTATTAGTTTGCAGAGGATAAAGAATATATGCCTAAGTTCTGTTGTATAGTCGATCTACATGCGTTTTGTGTTCCGATGTCCGTCGCGTGATGGGTCACGCCGCCGCCATAACGATGCTAATCGTTAGCTCCTGTGCCTATGGGGCATTCCACTGTAAATTAGCACTGAGCCTAACTTGTAATTTTCTCATACCATATGTTGGGATTGAAAAACTTCATGCATTTTATTTATACTGCACTCGGACCCGACGGCATAAAGTCCAACGAGTACCTGCTTTTGTCGCCTGCGCTCCAAATTTGCATACGACTCGACCAAGCGCATCCCACTAATGGAACCCCTGGAAGCTTTTAAAGGTGATTAATTGCAACCGGCGACTGCATAATTCATAATTACTAGATTGCATTCAAAGTCATACGTTTAAAAAAAATAAAAAAAGAAGGCCTCAAATAAAACGCTGGGTGTGCATTGCGTGTGTGTCGGGGGTGGGGGGGGGGGGTGAGAGAGAGAGAGAGAGAGAGAGAGAGAGATCGCACTCATTGTGATGCACACGACATGCCTTCTTTCAGGCAGCAGCCATGCTTTGCAGCATTGCTCTCTCTCTCTCTCTCTCTTTTTCTCTCTCCCCAATCGGGAGCTTCAACATCCACAGCCGGGATTACATTTTTTTAGCTTGTGTGGTAGTAGTTAACATGGGGGAGGAGGGGGGGGGGCGAACGGACGGATAACCCGACGCTGCTCCGGTGAGTATACGCATCCTCCTCGGGTGCTTTTTTTTTAAATTTATTTTTTTATGTCAAGCCTAAAGTGCCACCGTCGTGTGCGCGCATGTGCCGCTGCACTTCACCATTGTTATTGCGGCACGATGGCAGAAAATAGAGCCGCTCGGCTGCGTAGCCATGACGCCGATAAATGTTGAAGGACGAGAACGGGAGGTTTGAAGTAGAGGAGGAGCTCCGGGTGAGGAGAGCGGCGGGGCGGTGGGGGTGGGGGGGTGGGGGGGAGCGCAGCCGAGCGGAGGTGAAAGGCGAGCGGCTACGATGGGACGAGGTGCGCATCCCCCCCCCCCCTTCCACGATCCCCCGGTTCTCAAGTGGACGTCTTAAAATGGCGTTGCCCTTTGTTTGTGCAACCCCCCCACCCCCCGTCACCATCACTACCAATTGCGATCGGTTTTCCTCATTTACTAATTAGGAGCAGTCACAGTCAAATTCGATTCTGCAAAAGCATTCATAAATAAATACATTGAAATAAATTAAATTGAAATGTATTTTGTGGAAATAATCAGCGGCAATTCTGCGCATGCGCAGCCCGAGTGAGATGTTTTGTGCGTGCTTGTGTGCGCGCTTTTTTTTTTTCCTGGTGGAATAGAGCAACGTTGCGTAACAGGCGCACGGGCCCTTTTTTTTGGAAAGGAGCGGGGGGGGGGGGGGGGGGGGGGGCTGACACACACGCAGGCACATTTTCATTTGGAGCAACATCCATTGCTCCAAAAAAAAAAAAAAAAAAATCGTCCATGCCCGTCGTCATTTTGGAGTTTCAAGGACACAGGGGTGATAGCTGGTGGATGATGGGTAATATAGAGGAACATCTGTTTGCCTAGTGACGTCATCGTCATCAGCAGCACCCCCCCCCCCCCGAAGCCCTTCCTTCTCTCCCCCCTCCCTCCTTCCATCATCCCAATCCTCTCTTGCGCTGAAGGCAGATGCCTCATTTGTTTGGCCGGAGAGTGGCCATTAATCCCAAAGTCAGGAAGGAAGAAGAGTTCAGCACGGCGCTCTTCTGGACTATATCGAGTTTCTTTTTTTGTTTTGTTTTTTTGCGTCTGTGTGTGTTGATTTTGTTGTCTTTTTTTTCTCCCCCCCCCTCTAGGTGCAACATGAAGGAAAGATTGGACTTTTACTCTTTGCAAGGATCTTTTTTTTTTTTTTGCTTCTTAATTTTGTTGTCGGAGCAGTGAAGCAAGATTCTTGTTTCTTTTTTGGGGGGGGGGGGGATCGGAGTCGATGTCGAATGGAATGCAGCAAGAGGATCTCTCTCTCTCTCACACACACACACACGCACGCACACACGCGTGCGCGCTCGCAGACACATACACACACACACACACACACACACACACACACGCGCACACACACACACATCCGGTCTGCGGGTTGCGTCTCTCCGTGTTCACAGCGGACCTTGATTTAATGTCTTACAATTAAGGCACGCGGTGAATGCCAAGAGATGATCCTCCTCGTCTTCTATCGGAATGTATTCATGTCTTTACCTTTTTTTAAACAAATAAATATGTTTTAAAAACAGTTTTTTTTCCCTGTGTGTGCGCGCCTGTGTGTGTGAGAGAGAGAAGGAGACGAGAGCTGTCCAGCGCGCGGTGCTGAAATCAGAGTCTTTTGTTTCACTCAGCACAAATGCCGACACTCTCCACTCCATCTCCGTAGCGCGGCTCGGCGTTCCACGTCCATAAAAGAAATTACACTGTGTTCATTTTTTTGGACGTCTTACGGTCATTTAATATTCAAGTGCAGTTTCGTTTTTTTTTTTTTTTTTTTTAAGTGTCATTGCTTTACAATTCATTTTACATGCACTGTGGAAGGTAATTTTAAAGCCGGGTTCAGTAAATTGTTATTTAAAATTGACATGAAAAAAAATGTAGTAAAAAAAAAAAAAGTAGGGGAGGGTGACAGGATTTGGCCTCAGCGCGACCCCTGGTGGCGACGCGAGACGTTGCAGCATTCAGCTCGTCTTTAGGACGGGAAGTGATCAGGAGCGGGTGGAACAAGAATAAAGTAAAGTTTCAAGAACAAGACTTTTTGCGATTTTGAAGGACTATAAGTAAGTATACATTTAGATGGATCGATATTTTTGAGGGGTAACGTTCCGAAAATAAAGTCTGAATGTTACGAGATGAGTCGAAAAGGATAATATTGCATATGAAATCATGGCATTTTTAGGAGTGAATTTGA
Organism: Hippocampus abdominalis; assembly: GCA_018466805.1. NCBI lineage: Eukaryota > Metazoa > Chordata > Actinopteri > Syngnathiformes > Syngnathidae > Hippocampus > Hippocampus abdominalis. The sequence goes on along the minus strand of CM031712.1, from coordinate 8,919,325 downwards.
AAATTATTATTTTGAGTCTCAATTTTATTCTTGCTTTCTCGAATTTTTTCCCGTCGTGTTGCACTTTTTAATCACTAAAAAGAGCATTCACTTAGCATTACCTCGTTGGAAAAATGCGACTCTGCTAGTTATATAAACAAAAGAAAAAATAAGATGCTATTTAAAAAATATGACGTCTTTAATTCTTAAATATGACTTGATTCCATGAGATTAAGAGTGCATTTAATTTATGGATTAAAAAAAAAGGAACGTTTTTGCTCCTTAAGAAATCAACTTCAATGAGTATTTTCACTTTTTTCCCCCTAAAAATTAAATTTGTTTTCTATCTTTATTTATTTATTATATTTATATTATTTTTTACCATGATCGCACAGCACAGAAAATACAGAAAAATAAATGCATTATAAAAACTAGGCAAACAAGACACCTTTCGGGTTCCTGGACTTTGATGTGGCCCTCAATCCAATTCTAAAAACAAACAACAAAGAAATCCGCAAAACAACAATTGACCTTGCATCATATTTATTCGGGAATTTAGGAATTAAACAAACAAACAAAAAAATCGTTGACCACCCTTGATATAAGCAATAACCTTCCCCTTAATTAACAGAACGAGTGTGGGGGAGTCCATCCAATCACGTCTTCCCGCAACTCATTTTCTGTTCATTTCCTCCAATTAAGAAAGCAATCAACAAGCAGACTGCAGAAAATGGCGTCGGAGGCAAAACAATTGCACTTCAATTAAAATCCACACCATTAAAGACGAAGCGGAAGACGGACGGACGAGCGGAAACACTGCAAGAATCTCAAAGAGCCAGATTTTAGGATGCTGCGTCACGATGACGTCAGGAGTGACGTTCCGTGATCGTTTCCGCCCTGTGTAAAAAAAAAAAAAAAAAAAGAATTCCTCAGCAGCCGACGTCGCCAGCGCAATTTCCTACGAATAGGCCTACAGCGCCATCTCGCGGTATTAAGTGCTCAATACCACAAATTCAAAACCCTGAAACGTCACTCAATTAATCACACCTGGGTTGGGCTACCAAAGACATTTGTCAAAGATATTACAGTGTGGAATGTGAAGATGTCGACCGCAAGTGGGCAAAAGTTACACTTAGAATTCATTTTAAACCGTTTAGAAATGTACTCTCTGACATTAAAAACACCCTACAACTGTTGACATTTTCTGAGGACCAAAATGTGCGTCGACCAGCGTAATTAGCATGAGATGCTTCTTGCTAACGTTAGCTAAACTTACCACGACACGAAAACCTAGCTAGATGAACAACACGTCAAATTACTTCTATAAAATGCCATTTTCTTTTTCCTGTAAAAGTCACCCATGTCAAATAAAGTCACGAGACAGTCCTCATCTCATCTCAGAGGAAGGAGTTACGAGGCGGGCGGAGAAAGTCTCGGGAACACCTTCATGGCCAATCGGCTCAGCCTAATGAGACAAGATGGGGCCGGGGCGCCACGGTGTGCGGCGGCCATTACAGCCTCGGCCTGTCAGCACTTTGGTAATGAGCACGGCGCGGCGACTGGACACCCGGCGAACATGAATATACATTAGTATGACATGACACAAACTTCGTCAATGTGACCTCACACCACAGTTGACTTCAATGTAGCCTGAAAGCGCCCACACACACAAAATGAATTCATCAGTTCCAAGGTCAGTGTCATAAAACACTTGATTAACCGTCCATGGGCTGCCTTTCCTTCCTCCCTCAAATACAGAGATCTTCAAACAACGAAGATGTCCTACTTCCTTCACATCAAGATCCTGACTTCATTTATTAGCAAAATGCTTCAAAAGCACACATCTCCACAAGGGGGTGATAATTACCCATACGAAAGAAAAAACAACCACTGCGGGCCGCGCATACCAGAAACTGCCAATCCAAAAGTCACAAACGCAACGCCGTGTTACCCAATAGTAGCGAGTATTAGCACAAAACCTCGCGTTTTCTGCGAGTCTGAGTTTTTATTGTTTGCCAACTCAAAAATCATTATTTTTCTCCAATTGAGTTGTCGCGGTAACGGTTGAATACGTTTTGGGTTGATTCCATTTGTTTTAATAAGACAAAAAGCTAGCATTAGAACAAGGGGGCGGAGAATTTTCATAGCAATGTCCCGGATCTACAGTCCGACGTTGCCTTCAGGGACGGTCTGAAATCAGAGCTGTTCGTACACAATTGAGCAACTGTTCCACATCTATCGTTCTTTTTTTTTTTTATTATGTTCGTACACAATTGAGCAACTGTTCCACATCTATCGTTCTTTTTTTTTTTTTATTACTAGGAAACGAGAGCGTAAGGACACAAATGAATAATCGCTCCACATCTATCCGTCTGTCAATCTCCCGAGCAATCAAGCTATCAATTCAATCCAACTGAGTTGTAGGAAGCGTGACAGTCCACAAGATGGCGGAACAACCACGAGTATGTTAGGACGCAATCTCGCCGTGGGTGTCCTGACCACACACTGCGTGAGAAGACAATAGAAAAGTCGATTAAAAACACGCTAGCACTTGAAAATAAACGCCACGTCGGAGAAATTTGATTTTTTTTAAATAACTTTGGTCGGTTTGTTTTTGTCGAGTGTTGAACCGCAAGCCCAAGTTGTAGACTCGGAATGAAGAACCAGCGGAGGGTTAAAAAGTGTTCGACGTGGCGTAAATAGCGAGAATGAAAAAACGTTAAACTGACTTTGTTGGTGTGGGGTATTAATGGGCGAACCCTCTTTAATAAACCCCCCCTTCGGAAAAGAATGGACAAACGAGAGCGAGATGAAGAAAAGCGAGAGAGAGAGACAGAAAGAGAGAGAGAGTCTCCTCCTCTTCCTCAGCATCTCCGCTGACAAGTGTGACAGCGTCAAACTCGCAGAGGGCAACGCCGGGGCGAGACGTGTTGTCAAGAGTTTCCCCCCCCACCCCTCCCCTCCCACCGAGGCGCGCCATGGACCGGAGGCTCAACTTGAGCGGCGACATCTTCCACAAAACTCTAAGCGCCGTGTCGGGCAAGAAGATGCACGACCCGTACCGGGGCGTCGCGGAGCTCCCCGCCCGCGATCACCAGTCCTCGCCGGGCATCGGCTGCTTCGAGCGGGGCGACTCGGACCCCATGCAACCCGGAGGATTGGCCGGGGTACGGGCGGCTGCTCTGAGTTTGCCCACCGGGTCACTTTGCATCAAGTACGGCGAGAACGCATCGGCGGCCGCGGCGGCGGAGAGCAGCGGCGGCGAGCAGAGCCTGGACGACGACAGCGACGGACGCTCGTGCAGCGACATGCTGCTACTGGGCGAGCGCAAAGGCAAAGCGGAAGGCGGCAAGAAGAGCAAAGAGCAGAAGACGCTGCGGCTTAACATCAACGCCCGCGAGCGGAGGCGCATGCACGATTTGAACGACGCGCTGGACGAACTCCGCGGCGTCATCCCGTACGCGCACAGCCCGTCCGTGCGTAAACTCTCCAAGATCGCCACGCTGCTCCTGGCTAAGAACTACATCCTCATGCAGGCGCAAGCGCTGGAGGAGATGCGCCGGCTGGTGGCTTACCTCAACCAGGGCCAGGCCATCCCCGCCGCGGCCATCCCGAGCAACACCGCGCTGGCCGCGCCGCCGCCCGGCCTGGGCGCTTACGAGCCGCCGCCCGGCTACCCGGCTTTCCCCTCCAGCGCCGCCGGGGTGGTCGCCGCGACCTCCTGCCCGGATAAGTGCGCCCTGTTCAACACGGCCGCATCCAGCTTGTGCAAACAGTGCACTGACAAGCCTTAACCCGGCCCCGCCTGAGGTTAGAGACTCCATACCGACACTTTTCTAACATTTACAGTCAATACTTGATCGTGTACATAAAGTCGTCCTCGAAGTGCTGGTGTGAATGACTACATTGGACTTCTCTACGTGGAGATTTTTTTTTATTTTTAGGGGGGGGGGGGGATTTTTGGAAGGGGTCCTGACAACTTTTTACCCCACTTTTGAGGGGGATCGAACCTGCCTCCTCCCCTTTTTTTTTTGTTTTCTCGATGCGGAATGTCACAACAATTGAGTCATATTTATTATGTTGCAGGGACACTGTGAAAACAATTCCACGTGTCTTTTTTTTTTTTTGTGGTCATGTATTTTATTGTCCATTGCACACGCTGGTCTTTTCCATTTGATGTTAATAGACGAGATGGTTGTCAGGTCGAGCTGTGTCGATAGACTCGAGTTATTCTTTGAGCAGAAGGCCCGTTTGTTTGTTATTTGTGTGTTGGGGGGGAGGGGGGGGGGGGGGGGGGAAAAGCTTTATTAAAATATTTTGAACAACAGAAACGACCGAAATGCTCATTCCTTGCCTTTAAAATTCAGAGAGAGTACATTTCTAAACAGTTTAAAATGAAGAAATAGATTTTTTTTTTTAGTATTAAAAATGCTTTTCATTTATTTGGCTTTTGTACGGACATTTTTTTTTTTTTAGATTATTCAATCCTATTTCAACTATAAAATATTTTTAAATGGGAGAAGAGAATGTGCCATTTACGTTGAAACTAAAAAAAATACATTAAAAAAAGCTTTTCAGCGCGCGTCAAAAAAAAACGATTTCAGCACCGCGGACAGCGCCGTCGTCTGATTTTTTTTTCCCGGATTGTGAAAGACAAAAGTGGGAATCTGGTGATTTAAAAAATCTGATTCGAGCGAATATGGCATGGCCGTGTTAACAATGAGAGGCTTTGAGTTTGTGATAAGCAATTTGGACAACAGGGCCCGCCGATGCGTCCCACTTAATCCCGTCATGCTCCCTGCTTTCTTCCTTAACACTTTGAGAAACACGATTTTTTTCCCCCCAAGTATACACACACACACACACACAAAATCATTTTTATTTCAGCGTTTTAAAAAAATGCGTTTTACCCATGCTAATATTTACATTATAGCCCGGAAGAGATGATTCCCTGGAGGGAGAAATGGAGCCAAAAGTGTGTGTGTGTGTGTGATGCTTGATTGGCATAACTGTAGGTATGTGCGCTCTGATCAGATTCGAATTGGCCCTTAACAAGAAGAAAGTCTTTTAGGCCCAAGTGTTCATTTAAAAACAAGTTAGAGGTTTTATTCCTTAAAAAAAACAACAACAACAAAAAACAGATTTAATATGGCTGTAAGAGGGAAAAAAAGACACTTGACTTCAAAACAGGAAAATAAAAAGCTCTGCCTAAAGACCGGTCCAATGAAAATCAATTGCAGGAAAGTCTTTGAAAACTGCTCCTCAGCTCGGAAATAGTTTGGTTTTTTTTTCCCATATAACGACCCTTATAAAGTCATAATATTATGAAGACAAACCGCATATTTTCAAGGATGAAGTCACAAAATGTCAAGAAAAAAAATCTAAGACAATATAAAAAGATGACGTTCTACTTTTATTAAAGTCTTTTTTTTTTTTTTTTTGTGGGTCCAATTGACCTTTTTGAAAACTTTTAAAATTTAGGATAAAAGTATTCGCCTGCCTCCTCACACAGCACTCAAGCTTCACCTGACAACTAATTTTTGGTACTAATGATTGCGAACGGCGACCAGTTTGATCCACCCTTCCGAAACAACAAATTTAGCTTTCGTGATATTCTCGATCATTTTGATGATCGCGCACAGTCATGAAACATTTCAGTGGGCAATAATTTCCACAAATATCCGCATGTAAATGATCACTTTGACAGCATTCCCCGGAAAGCACAATGTCCCACCACTAGACGAATATTATTGACTGTACATTTCAAGCTGTGTTTGTATTGACTAAATACATGAAATAACTGCAAATTAGACTGACTTCGAAACCCAACTTGCACAAAAAAAATAACCCAAGCAAGCAAATTAACAATATAGCGTCACTTATACATAAGTGTAATTTTACATAACATCCATCCATTTTCCCACTAGCGACAATTTCAAGTGTTCAATCAGCCTGCCATGCATGTTTTTGGAATGTGGGAGGAAACTGGAGTACCCGGAGAAAACCCACGCAGGCCTAGGGAGAAAATGCAAACTCCACACAGGGAGGCCGGCGCCGGAATTGAACCCGTACCTCTACACTGTGAGGTCGACGCGTTAACCACTGGGCCACCCACTTTACATCACATTTAAACGCAATTTTTCTAGTGATCCCAGTCATTTTCAACCAGGGTGCCGTGAGGTGTCATAAACTATGAACACAAAGGCTGGAGCAACACATGTAGACAAACGATAGCATAATACTGCGAGGCATATATTCTTTATCCTCTAGGAAAAACATTGCAATGTTATTGTAGCTGACAGAGCCACTGACAGTCGTGTTGGACTCGTGTTGTCCTGACCCCAAGAGCAGAAATCGGGGGGCTATCACGTGATTTTTTTCCCGCTGATCAGCATTGGCTGAGAAAGTTGCAGATACTCAAATTCAAAAGACTTGGATTTGGGCTCACATCCAAGACTCCATCTTGAACCACGCCTGATAATAAAACTCAACGGGGGTATTTTTTTCTTTATACCCACTATAAAATGTCCCATTTAACATATCCTATTGGTAGAGGCAAAAAGGGATGATAAAGACCAAATCTACATACAGCGCATGCAATTGAAACGTCCTATCAGCGATGAGGGACATCCTGGCCGTGTGGCAGGGAGGAAAATAGCAACGCAAAGATATATGGTGAAGAGATATATGTGGCGGCATGGCGCCGGGCGGTAATTTACCGAATGACACCCAAGCGTGAGCCATGTATTGCGTTGCCTCGTAAAAAGTACACAAGCCGAGCGTTTACACGTCGGGCGCATTCAATTCATGTCTGTTCCTTATCGGGCATTCATGTTCTGAAGTTGACCTGAGGCATGCCATTCGGTTTCCAATTAATCCTGGCTGGGTAGGATCCAAATGTAACCTTGCGAAAGTGTACACACCCGCTGATAAATGGGGATGTGGCCGAGTTGTGAATGAACCGATCACGAGTCGGTGCACAGCTGCTCTTCCATCATATTCGGTGTCTCTGATTAACTTCAAATCAAGTTCAGATGTTCTAGTAAGCTTTTCGGATGTTTTTTTTTTTTTGGGGGGGGTTTTGTTGACTAGCAAAAGCCCGACTGTGTTGCTACGTTAAACAGGTTATATAATTCCTTCCTACCAGGTCGATCCGAAGAAAAACAGTCTGTGTTAAGGTGGAGGGAACAGTTCCAAATAGCTTGAGGCTTCTGCGACAATGCTAGCAAAAATGTCAGGAAAAGCCTACTAGAGCATCAAAACGTTCAATGGCCGTTTAAATGGTAGCAGGTGTGCGCTGACTACTTTTTTTTTTTTAACATGCTTTGAATGTGATTCAGTCATTTTGGAACATTTTCATTGATCCTAATTTTTTTTTTAAACATTAAAAAAAACAACTCATTTTACCAGCCTTCTAACATACTTATTTTTTATGATGTGGATATAAACACGCTAAAAGGTTTGTTTATAAGCGTACGAAGCTTTAATTAGCAACATCCCATTAACTTCCCACTGTTCGCTTTCGCGTTGCCGCCATTTAGCTGCCCATTCGAGACAATTGCGCGACTGACTCATTTCAAACGTGTTTTCATAATGAGCAACTAATCTACTAATATGTGAGGTCAGGTAAACATATGGTGTTTTTCTCAGGGGGTGGGGGTCGGGGGGGGGGTGGCACAATACGATAAATAACGAGCGATTATCTGCTCCGTAGGAAACATCTAAAAATATTCCATTTGCAACCATATTAATCAGATTAAAATCCTCTAATCCCCTAATCCTTGTTTACTCTTTGTTCTGTAATCGGATGTGCTTTTATTCCAGCGGGATTAAAACGTGTCATAGTTTTTAGAGTGCTTGTGAGGTCAAAACAGCACGGTGGAGTGAAAAAAAACCCCAAAAAACAAAAACACTACAAATGGTGATTTGCTCTTTGAAATAGTTGGTAAACTCATTATTTTAAGAGCGATAATGCATAAATGGATGATAAAAAATGGATTGAAAAGAAAAATGGTTTAAAAATCTGAGGATGATAATATCAATGCAGCACTAGCATTAGCATTAGCAAAAAAAATGTAACATCGTTTGTCCGTCTACTTTTTTTTTATACCATTTATTACTCCACTGCAAGATTGACGCTAGTTTCATTCGCCTTTATATGGGTTTTTGCATTGTGTGTTAGCATTAAGCTAGTGGACAATGTGGTTCGGTTCACGGGAGATATGGACTGAGCTAGGGAATGAATGAATGAATACAAACAATGATTTTTAAAAATCGGTGTACGGTATATGTCAGTTAAAACGCATTGAAAAAAAAAAAGTATCTCTAAATTCCTTTAAAAATGGGGATAAGCCTCCAATAAGCATTTTTCACGTAAAAACGTTTTATGGTTCATTTGCCTTTATTTGATCATAAATCGAAACCACTAGACCAAAACATTTATGTAAAATAAATCTGATATTGTTTATTGTAATAAAGATCAATTTATTGCTTGTGGTGTTTAAAAAAAAAAAAACGCACAATAAATCGTAATCACAATATTTAAGTAAAGATTCTTTTTCCAAAATCATCACTACTGCTACTATGTACGGGAGCACGTGTGAGAAGGTCGGTTGGGACAGGGGGGGTGTAGTGGGTGTCACTTAGCCTGATCAATATGCAGATGGCGACCCGCTCAGAGTTCATTAATGCTGAAGCGAGGTGGATTTCATCTCCTGTCTGTGATGTTCATTAACTTCGGCCTCCGCGTTGAAATAAAGACACGATGATGACACAATAACGGTGGGAGTCGCTCGCGCACACGCGCGCACACACACACATACAAGACCTGACCAATAGAGAGCTGAGGGGCCATAATGCATCCGCAGGCGTGCCAGGTTATGACGCGGACATGGTCTTGTTTACACGTCCAAAAGTGCTCATCAACTGATCGCCCGACACGTTTTTGATTAGAATGTAATCTCGAGATTAAGACGCATCACGGACAAGGTCAATAAAGCTCGGAATGGACAAATAAAAAATGACAAATAGAGCTCGAGGACCTCCGCCAAGGCTTAAAAGGTTAGCAAATAGCTAAAAACCATCAAAATACAGCGATCTCATAGACTGCATTTTTATATTACAAAATGACTAATCATCATTTATCATTATGCAGAAATGCCTGAATTTGTGAAAATGCATCCTTAAAATTGTGGAAAAAAATAAACAAGTGTCAATATAAACATAAGAGAGAATTAATTACATTTACATTAAATAACGACCTCATAGCATTTCCTGAGAAAAGCCTGCTAATGTTAACTGCTAACAAAAAATGAAAGAAAAAAAAAATCAAAGACCAGCTAGCATATAGCATTGATATGGTGATGTTACAACACACAGTGCAGCAACACATGTAGACAGACAATATACAGGAGAGTAATATAAAGAGTCTAGAATGGATTAATAGCATTCATTTAAATAGGTAAAGATGATTCAACATATTATAAAATAAAAGTATTTTGACTAAGGCCTGACCAAATAAGAATAAAATTACGAAAACCCCTCAATCATGACGGAGGCTACCTCTGAATTGTAAAATTGTCAAATTATTTCCAGGATTCTCTACATTTTGCCGTAACAAAACCAACAGTTTGAACGCAATGAAACGAACGAAACGAAAAAGTATGAAAACAGATCGTGGTTTAGCGTATCCTAGCTTAGCTGGCTAGTAGCGGCTCCGTTGTAGCGCCACGAGCGCAGGGATTTAACAGCCATGAATGCCAAGCAAGGGGAAAGGCGAGTCAGGCCAAGCGTAACCGTGGCGGCCCAACGTCCTTGGCTCCTCGTCGGCCTTCACCTCGCACCCCCCCCCCCACCTCGCTCACCCCGCGCGGTGAATTTTATGGCTAATTTCCGGCAATTTATCCTGGCACTTTTCCGAAGAGACATTCCTGCGGGAATAATGTGCATAATTTGCATAAATCATTCTGATAGAATGCATATCAGCGTGTATGACTCCACCCCGCCTTGTCTGATGCGCCGGCGTTTACTTTGTAATCAAAACTGACTCCGAAGCAGGAAGGGGTCGAGGGAGGGGGGGGGGCATAGTTTCGGCGAGTAATTATAATGAATGCAGAGTTTCTGAGACAAAACAGTAACTCTATTCTCCTCAAAAATGTTCTTGGTTATTCCTTTGTCTGAGGGCAAATGACAGCCTACAGCGCAGGTGTCAAAGTCAAGGCTCGGGGGCCAGATCCGGCCCGCGAAAGCAAATCAAGCACGTCAAGTTTCCATGATGCTTGCTAAAGTCTGGACCAAAATTTCAAAATGTCATATGTAATCCACAAAAACAAAAATTATTCTTGACTTCTGATTTGAAACTAGTGATTCATCCATTTGTTGTGCGCTGTGTATGTAATATGTGGAGGGGGTTAGACATTTACAGTCAAACCTCGGTTTTCGAATGTCTTGGTTCTCGACCAATTCGGTTTTCGACCCAAAATTTAGAATTTTTTATGCTTCGGATGACGACCAAATTTCGGTTCTCGAACAAACTGAGCGCACTTGAATGCACCATTTGACTCCTCTCGCCTTCCTTACACGAGGAAGTGACGCTTCCTCGTGTTGCTTTCTATTGTGAACAGACGTGTTCAGTAAACATTTTTATTTTAAAAAGAGCGTGGCTTCGGTTTTCGAACAATTTCGGTTTTCGAACAGCCTTCTGGAACGGATTATGGACGAAACCCAGGTTTGACTGTATATGGTTTCCCAAAATTCATACTGGCCCTCCAAGGGAAACCCTAACTACAATGTGGCCCGCGACAAACAATGAGTTTGACACCCCTGGTCTACAGTCATACAATTTCATATCGGAATAAGAGTTGTTTTTGGGGTGGAAAAAAAACCCACTGGGGAAAAACAGAAGTTGTCTTTTTTTTGTTGTCAGAAAGCTGCACAGAAAGGTCTGCTGACTACAATTTAAAATTATTATTTTTTGAGCAGGGATGAGTGAGTTAAAAAAAAAGCAACCAAAAAAAACTATTATAACCTTGGTCACAAGTCAAGCAAGATTACCATTTTCCCCCCACCCTCATTTTTTTTTTTGGGGTGTGTGTGTGTAAACGCAGCAGCCATTTCTGCTTGTGCGCTCTGCACTCTCCCGCCGTATCGCCGCTGACAAGTGGACAGCTGTCTGCCGGGTGGACGTTAATCACAATAATGCGGGGCGGGCTAATCAGGACTCTGATGGCGCGCTAAATGGCACACCCCGGCGTACGCGCCCAAACCAGTCGCTTGTGGAGGGATCTACGCGATAGCCCCCCACCCCCTTCAGAGAGGGTGGGCGATGGTCATGATGATGAGGCGGGTGCACAGCCATCCAGACAATAATTACTCTTTGACTGCGCTGGCATTAGGAGTCAGTCAAAGCAGATTAATTTCGACTGATAGCATTGGTACCTCCTAAATGCAGATCCTCCTAATAAGAGTGAAATTGCAGAGAGCGGCCGGCTGCTTTGTTGGCCTTACGCGAAGAGACAAGGTCTTATTCCTTTGCATAAATCACAGCGGGCGAGCGCAGTGACGCCCGGTTGTCCCCTCCGGAATATCACCGGCGACATTAGCGCGCAGACGCGTCTTGTCTGAAGCCTGCGCCGGCCGGGGCCTCCTTTCGCTAAATAACCCGAGAATTAGCCCCAGCGCAGAAGACAGCATCTGTTTGTGTGCTTGCGCCGAGCAAACAAGCCAATTTGCAGCCCGCCGAGGGAGCGGCTAATCAACGCTAACGTATTCCCCGCCGTCGTTCTACACCTGCGGGATAGCGTGCTAGCGGTCTGCGCTGGTAGCTTTCCATTACAGTTATCTAATTTGGGAATTGGAAGTTGTCCACCTTGACTAATACGGCGACTGCCGTCTTGCTTATACGAAAACGACGACTGTATGCATGTGAGGTTCAGGTATAACGGCGGTTAACTTCTCCATGACTTGTCGTACCGGCGGATGTTCTTCTTCGTCTACCATTTAGAAGACAAAGAAATAGAAGAATGGTAGTCATGGCAACGAGCTTTCGGTTTCCACAACAAAAGGTTTACTGGGCCAAAAGATGCGTTAAGATACAGGATGCAGGATTCTGGTTCAGGTAAGTCATTTTAAACTAAAAAGAAAAACTCACATATTTACTAAGCCTCAACTCCATTCTTTTTTTTTGCGGCACTCTAAATAACTGAACGGCTCGCTTTGAGTTTGTGATCGATCGAGTGATCTCGGAAGTGTCTTTCCGAAAGCTGAACGTTAGCCTGTCCACATGCTGGCGAGCGCCTGGGCATCGGTTGTGGGCGTAGCGGCTCGTGTATGAAAAACAACACGTCTCGCCGCGCTGCCAAAACTGGGCTAAGATGTCAGGTCTGACCTTATTTTTGAGTAATGGCTGAGAGACAGAAAAATATAATAAATATAAGATATATATTACGCAACTAAGAAAATAAAAAGCATATAAACAGACGAATGACGACGACAAAGTAACGAACATTACTGCACTCCAGTCACAGCTTATTGTCAAAATTGTTCCGTGTTCATCTTTCAAGAAACATCCCGGTCATTCTTTCCGAGCACAAAAACGCCGCCGCCGACTATGACCGACTAGCCAAAGTGACACCCAGCGACGGCGCTCATCGGACCAGACACAAAATGGCCGCCCGATGCCAAAACTCATCTTGGCTTACACTTCACATCACACCAAAGCTCCTGGCAGGGAGTCTTTCCAGTGAATCCACAGATTAATAAAAAACAATTTTTTAAAATCACAAAAAGGTGTTCTTCAACTTTTCCTTGATTGTATTACCCTCTCAGAGTACGCAATCTAGCACTAAGACTTGTGGGTAATTCTCTGGGCAGCGCTTTCAAGGTCATGTACGAGAGACGCGCTTCGACTTGTGTCATCTTCTTGAGCCTGGGAGCCAAAGAACATGATGGAATCAAATAATGAGAGTGCAAAAGGCGGCGATGAGCACGACTTAGCGCCTTGATGAGGCTAATTAAAACATGCCAGGACGCGAGGGCCCCCACCAAGGATCAGCGGGTGCTAATGGGTACTGCATAGGGCCGCGGATTTTATGTCATGAAAACGTCGCGGCCATCGGAGAAAAACTAGGCAAGGATTTAGCCGCGTCAGCAAATGGAAATTGGGCCACATTCAATTAAGCTAAAGACTTTTTGCACAATAAAAAATATTTTATTATTGGACGATTAACAGGACGGCTCTGTGGTTGAAGGTCACGCGCTTTGGCGGGATTGGCTATCGTCCTTTCATGAGAAACCAGGCCGCTTCCCATTTCAGATGCTCACGAGTCATGACTTGAGGCTCGATTTATGAAATCCCTTTTGACTAATTCAAAGTCTGTTTTTCTTATACAACTGTGACAGATGAAATAAAAATACATGACTTAAAATGTCTGGCTACATTACTGGGCATCTTTGTCTCAATGTAGAGTTTGAATTATTTTACCGTAAAGTGTGATGTTTACATTGTTTCGGATATTAATGACGTCATAAAAGGTCAATTCTACACCGACAGCAGTTAGCACAACAAAAGTCCCGCGAAGATTTGGCCAAATTAGCACAACTAACGTAGAACAACTAACGTCGCCTAGCAAAGGATGCTAACAAATGCTAACCGACAGCAGTTAGCACAACAAAAGATCCACAAAGAGTTAGTCCAATAGGATGCTAAGAAATGCTAACTGACAGCAGTTAGCACGACAAAAGTCCCGCGAAGAGTTGGCCAAATTCGCACAACTAACATCGAACAACTAACGTTGACTAGCAAAGGATGCTAACAAATGCTATCTGACAGTATTTAGCACAACAAAAGATCCACAAAGAGTTAGTCCAATAGGATGCTAACTGACAGCAGTTAGCACAACAAAAGTCCCGCGAAGAGTTGGCCAAATTAGCACAACTAATGTCGAACAACTAACGTCACCTAGCAAACGATGCTAACAAATGCTAACTGACAGCAGTTAGCACAACAAAAGTCCCGCGAAGAGTTGGCCAAATTAGCACAACTAATGTCGAACAACTAACGTCACCTAGCAAACGATGCTAACAAATGCTAACTGACAGCAGTTAGCACAACAAAAGTCCCGCGAAGAGGTGGCCAAATTAGCACAACTAACGTCGAACAACTAACGTCGCCTAGCAAACGATGCTAACAAATGCTAACTGACAGCAGTTAGCACAACAAAAGGTCCACAAAGAGTTAGTCCAGTTAGCACAACTAACGTCCCCTAGCAAAGGATGCTAACAAATGCTAACGTCCTGAATCATTATTTCTATACATATTTTTCGCAACATTTGCACTCCCCCCTCCTAAACGTGAATTGACTTACTTTACTTGACAAAGTTTTTAAATGTCATTGGACTTTGAGACTTTAACTCTGGGACATGATTCCAAGTAACTTGAAAGGAATGTACCCCAAATTAAAAAAAAGTTATATTTTGGAAAAATAACAAAACACGAATTTCCAAAGCAATGTATATTTTTTTACAGAATGCTGAAAATCACTTCAACGTCGTGAAATACTAGCAACAACATTTTGGCACATTGGATTAAAAATGATGAGGGGACAACAACAAAAAAATCGGATGGACTGATTTCAAGAAATGCTTTGAAAGGTTTCCCGCTGGGTTTGGTTTTATCGTCCCATCCATAATCAAGACATTTGAAAAGCAGGCTTGCGTCCGTAAGTCAATTCGCATTTGTGTTTAACCGAGCTTCAGTTCTAACATCCAACCTGCCTTATGGTGCAGAAAAAAAAAAAAAAAAAGCCACGGCGTGGAAATGACAACGCTGATAGGCTATAAAAGCACTTAATGACCCCGTCGCTCACCTCCCTGACTGTCGCTTACGAGGGCTCCGCTTCACAATTCGTCACCTCCTCAAGTCAAGAGACAAATGGCGTCGCTTGGAAAACGCCGCTCAACCAAACAAGAAATGAAATTGCCCAAGGGAAACGTACAACTTTATTCTGGCGATATTATGGCTTTTTTTCTTTTAAAATTAACATATTCTAGTTAGATCCCAACCTTTTTTCCTTATAAAATGATGACTTTACTCACAAAAAGGAAAACCTAATCTCACAATATTATGATATTTTACAAAAATAATAAGAATAATCCAATTCATTCATCAAACATTTTTTTTACCACACAAAAGTTAAAATTCCTGATTTCAAGTGTTTCCCCCCCGCTTTATTCTCTTAAACAGCAATGATAAATTCCAGCTTGATTCGAGTAAGATTGGGGAATTTGTTTTTTTTGTTGTAAAATTAAAACTATTCTCTCAAGGTCACAACGTTTTTTCCCCAACATATTTTTACAGGAAAAAAATAGTTTAAAAAAAAATGTCTATTGCATGATGCCAACTTAAAAAAAAATACATATTTATGCAATATCATTTTTTACCCTCCAAAAATTGGGACTGAACCTGTCAAAAAAAAAAATTCTCACCTTTACAAAACTATTTTCTAAAACTAAAGAAAACTAAACTAAAACTAAATTCTGACTAAAAAAAAAAACTAAAAAAAACGTCATAAAATTATCTTTTTCTTTGAGACCAAATCTAATTTGTTCTAAAAAAAAAAAAAAAGCATCTATTGTTGTAAGACTGCAACTTTGTTTTGTTTTTTTCCTGTCATTCTTCCAGCGGTGCGATGAAAAATGCGAAAAGTGTGATGTCGCAACGACGTGAGATTTTGTCCGCCACTCTCGGCGGGTTTGTTTGATCTGTCACATTGTTAATGACCTTTCCGGAGGCGAACCCCAAATTTGCATGCTGGCGTAATGAAAAAAGGTAAGCGCCGAGCATATTTCAGCGGGCCTGTCAAACTCACTCACGCCCCTCGCCGGAGCGTTCGGGGAACTTCATTCCTGCCGACGTCCGTTCTCAGGGCCGAGCGGGAGAAAATTTGCAAAGTGTTTGGACATGTTGATAGACGCCGGGGCTTGTTTTGCCTTGAACGTGAAGTCTCCTTGAAAGTTTCATCCATCCATCCATCATTCCTAGGAACAATTTAGAGTGTTGCATTAGCCCGCCATTCATGTTTTTGGAATGTGGGAGGACATCGGAGTACCCGGAGAAAACCCACGCAGGCACAGGGAGAACATGCAAACTCACACACAGTGAAGGCCGGAGCCGGAATCGAACCCTGAACTTCTGCGCTGTGAGGCAGACGCGCTAAGCAGGCGAGTACCGTGCCGCCTTTCTGGAAAGTTTCATTCTTGAAAAAAATAAAAATAAAATACACTCATAATATAATAAACATGGATTGACTTTGGGATTATTGCAAAAAAGTTATTCGTATTATTAGTGTAAAATGTAATGCGAAAAAAGTCACTGTCGTGACCGCTGTCCCTGAAAGAGTGAAAATTATTAATACAGTAAATATGGATTTATTTTTTATTATTCCGACTTTATTCTCATATGTATTTTTTTCTCAAATAAATATGATTGAAAAAACACTCAAAATTGTTTTCGCTGTTCATAATTAAATATTTTTTTAATGTTTTTTTTGTGGAGCTTTTGTGACACTACTTATCGTGACAATTTTTGCTATCTCTGTCTAAAAAAAAAAAAAAATACAGTCAAACCTTGGTTTTCAAACGTCTCGGTTTTCGACCAAAAATTGAGTTTTTTATGCCTTGGATGACGAACAAATTTCAGTTCTCGAACAAACTGAGCGCACTTGAATGCACCATTTGACTCCTCTCGCCTTCCTTACACGAGGAAGTGACGCTTCCTCGGGTTGCTTTCCATTGTGAGCAGACGTGTTCAGTAAACATTTTTATTTTAAAAAGAGCGTGGTTTCGGTTTTCGAACAATTTCGGTTTTTGAACAGCCTTCTGGAACGGATTATGGACGAAAACCGAAGTTTGGCTGTATTCCTAAAACTAAAAGCTACATTTGGAAAAACAGCAGTCAAAATGAAATGAAAACCTATGCTGATGAAAAATCCATTAAATAGCTAACAAAAAACATTGCTACACCCGCGCAAGGCGTTAGCATCAACACGTAATGTTTTCGCGTCGGCTTTTTGAGTTTAACCGATTCGGCCCATCGACGGTGGCTCGTTCCCATTTTTTTCCATTGAACATGAACCCTTCTTGAAAGTCCCTCTTTTGCAGCAGCCTTTTACATAACAGCGAGCTTGTTAGGAAGATTTGGTGGGCCCGCTGACAGCGACGCGCGCTGAGCCTTGGCAGAGGTGACATGTGGGACGCGCGAGTCCGCTTGCCCCACCACGCGAGAGCAATTAAGAGACGCGGCTTTCCCCCCCCAGACAGGTCTGGACTTGGCTGCGCGTAGGACGGGGAAGTGGACTCGGGACTCGTTATTGACATGACACGCGTGTCCCACGCGGCCTCTCCGAGTGACAATCAAAAGAGTCGCGGCGGTAATCGGCGACATAAAACGCGAGAGTCAGCACATCACAATGGATTTAACAGAGAGAACCGATTTAAAAAAACAAGAAGTTACTATAAGGCAGCAGAGCGCACTGGTTAATTAGCAGTGTCACTTTAACTAATTTTTACAGCTAAACATAATGAGTTCAGTCTATTAATTAATATAATCACCCACTACGGCGTTGGCCCGATTTCACGCGCCATGTTACAAATTTGTTTCCAGGGACGATTTCTGCGCTAACGATGTCGTAATTAAAAGGATGGGAGGCTGGCGCTTGTTCTCGCTGTCTTTGTGTCACGTCTAATAGCGTGGCAAAGTAAACCTCTCAATAGACCCGCACTGCGAGCCAACCTGGAAATGAAATTCAGTATTTTTTAAAAAGGGGAAGGGCCAGAATGGTGGCATCGTGACTCCCGGCAAAATGGAAATAATTACCTTGCACTTCTTTTTTGGAAATTCTTTGAATAAATTTCAAATGACATAATCATACACATATAATCATTCCTGTACAGTCAAACCTCGGTTTTCGTCCATAATCCGTTCCAGAAGGCTGTTCGAAAACCGAAATTGTTCGAAAACCGAAACCACGCTCTTTCTAAAATAGAAATGTTTATTGAACACGTCTGCTCACAATGGAAAGCAACACGAGGAAGCGTCACTTCCTGTGTAAGGAAGGCGAGAGGAGTCAAATGGTGCATTTAAGTGCGCTCAGTTTGTTCGAGAACTGAAATGTGTTCGTCACCCGAGGCATAAAAAAACTCAACATTTTTGGTCGAAAACCGAATTGGTCGAGAACTGAGACGTTCGAAAACCGAGGTTTGACTGTATATTGATGATTTTATCGCCGTAAGATTCCGACTTTTTTCCCCCTCTCGTGACTACTTCATTGTGTAATGCGACTTTTTTCTTTCAAGATTGTGACTTTCTGGACAATTATTTTATTTTCACAAGATTACGATTTTTTTTCCCCGCCACGAGTATAGCCACAAACCATCAACGTTCTTAAAATTTTCTAATTTTGTTGTATTCTCATAAGATTGTGACCGATTTCTCTCGAAATTAAAAAAAAAAAAAAGCGTTCTCTTGTAAATTTTTTATTCTTAGGAGAGTACGATTTTTTTTCTCCCCGAGAATCATTACGGCTTTAAACTGCCAAAATTCTAAAAAATAAATAAATAAATTGAACTTTTTCCTCAGACGATCGCAACTTTTTCCACCCCTCGTACGATTGCAACTGATTTCTTGCGAAAACCTTTTCCCGATCTAATTATTTCTTTCATACAATTTCAACACACAAAAAACAAATAAATAAAAAGCTACATACTTGGACAAATGCAATATCATCCTCATAAGCCTTTTTGTTCCATAAAATTTTATTCTCATGATATTACTGTGCGATTTGTGTCACAATATTATATTTGCAAAAACACACCTGTCTTAAAAAATCGGCTTTGTTCTTGTCATTGCTTCCTTGTGGCATTATGATATTTTTCTTATACATTCATTTTATTCTAGATGAGATTTCCAGCACATAAAATTGTGACCGATTTATTTTTGGGGGGGAAAATTTTCGAAAAATGTTGACGTTCCGTCGTGCAGTGCTATCATGGCGACTTTTGAAAATTTGGCCAACAATGACTACGCAAAATATTCTTTCACTCTTCTTACACTGATTATCATTGACTGAATATTTATTTTACTATTGACAAAATTCGGAATATTTATTTTACTATTGACAAAATTCTTGTGAAAGAATTATTCGCCCCATGTCAACTAAACATCATCCAGTCTGCGAAGAGTCGGGACTCTGAAGTAAGCCTCGGGAGTTCGAAGGCCGCCGAATGAGCGAACTAAACACGGTGGCGGCGGCGGCGGCGGCGCCGCTCCCCTGGCTGTGAAGGTGACACGGCGATGCTATACACGCAGAACAAGCCCTTTTGATTAATCACGGGATATTTACGAGCTCACATCCAATCAAGGGCCGCCCGATCAGCGGGGTTGGAAATTACACAGCAGAGTTAACCTGTCACCTGCCACGGCAAGAAGTGCGACCGTCTACTTGAAACGCACGCGCGCAAAACACACACCTGGCTCCGAAGCGATTGTTTATTTCCCGCAGAAACAACATAACGGCAGCCGAGGGAGTCGGCACGTGTCGTTTGATATAAAACCTTATGGCGGGTGGAGGGGAGCGAGGCATTTATCTCAAGTGCCACTCGTAATGGGATAGACGCTAAGTTAACAACTAGACGCCGCACGTTGTAGAGGGCAAACTGCTGGATGAAGCACACGTGGTATAAGTGGGCTCTCATGTTGATACTGTATAAAAAATAAATAAAAAATAAAACCCATAAAAGTACATTGTTGCGGATGTCTCAACATATCCGTGCAAGGTTGATGAAGGAATCAGATTTTTCTCGGAAATGAAGAAAAGGGATACTGTTCGAGGCCCAAACATCAGATTTCAGGAATGGGGAAAAAAAATGACAAAAAGTATTCAACCCTCAGAAAAATAAATAAATAAATAAATAACACTAGTAAAATTCTGATTTTATTCTTTTAAGATTGTAATTTTTGACAAATATTCCAGATTTAAAAAAGTAAATAAATAAAACTAATGCTAAAACTAATCAAGAAAACTGACCTCGAAGCTTTTGGAAAAAATACTGCAAAAACAAAAAAAATCTGCTCTAAAAAAATTATAGCAATGAAAAAAAATAATAGCAATAATAATAGCAATAAAACTGAACAAGGCTTTTGGAAAAAATACAGCAAAAAAAAGAAAAATCTCCTCTAAAAAATAATAATAGCAATAAAACTGACCTCAAGGCTTTTGGAAAAAATACAGCAAAAACAAAACAAAAAATCTGCTCTAAAAAATAATAATAGCAATAACAATAGCAATAAAACTGACCTCAAGGCTTTTGGAAAAAATACAGCAAAAACAAAACAACAAAAAAATCTACTCTAAAAAATAATAATAGTGAAACTCCTCTACAATGAAATCGTGTTTGCAGCAAGAAATCTTTCACAACAGGGGGTTTATCACTGTAGCAAATTTCAGATGTAAACACACACACACAGACACACATTAATGCATGAAGATTTTTTTCACACTAGGGGGTATTTTCGCCCATGTAGGTTTCG
Organism: Hippocampus abdominalis; assembly: GCA_018466805.1. Classification (NCBI taxonomy): domain Eukaryota; kingdom Metazoa; phylum Chordata; class Actinopteri; order Syngnathiformes; family Syngnathidae; genus Hippocampus; species Hippocampus abdominalis. Next base: position 8,898,762 of record CM031712.1, on the reverse strand, counting down.
TTGTAGAGGAGTTTCACTGTAGCAATAAAAAAATAATAGCAATAATAATAGCAATAAAACTGACCTCGAAGCTTTTGGAAAAAATAAAGCAAAAACAAACAAAAAATCTACTCTAAAAAAATAATAATAGCAATATAAAGTTAAAATCAACTGAATTTAAAGAAACAAGAGTCAAAAGGAGAAAAAAAAAACTAGAATAAGAAATCCCAAACTATTATCACCCTAGTGGAGATCAGGTCAAACAGCCCGTGACACCACGAGCAACGTAACCTTTGTGCTAATCCGCATGCTGTCCTTCACGGTTAGCGCCCCTACGCCAGGCACCCGTGTGCTGTGTTTGCGCACGATGCTAAATGTCACTCGGCGCGGGGGGGCCCCGTCTCATTTCAAAACAATTTCAACATTTTCTAATGTGTCGCCCAAAGCGTTAATGTATGTCTCCCTCCGCGTCGCGATAATGCTCGCGGCGCGGCGGTGGGTCGGGGAGAGGAAGACGACAAAGACTTGATAAAACACTTTTGTTAGCTTCTGCGCGATAGATCACTTAGCACCGACGCGCGCTATCTCTGGACAAATAGTCTATTAGACGGGAGCGGTTTTGTCAGTCGCGCCATCGCCCAGATATTTCCTGGGAGTGACGAGTCGTATAAGCCGCCAGGAGGGAGAGTAATTTCCGTGTCACATCGCTTTAGCCCGACCCCCTGCTGACAATCGCCAAGACGAGGGCGCGCTTACTAAACTTAATCACATTTGCCTTTTTAATGGCATCCCTCCACCCCGTTGGCCGGGGACTTGCAATCCTCTTTGCGCTGCTGCTGCACGCCTTCACAGGCACTCTGATAAAGTGCAGCGGTACTGTGTGTACATTAACAAAAATATATATTTTTTTTAAAAATATGCAAAAATTTTATTTTTGGAAAATGAATCAAGGGGCAGCTCCCCATGGATTGCGGGCCGCCAATTGCCCGCCAATTGCCCATCCCTGATTTAAACCACATCAATGCAGCATAATGACAGCAATTATTTCATCCATTTTGCACAATTCTAAATGTTGCTTTTACCCTATTGGCCCGAATATAAGACGGCCCTGATTATAAGACGACGCCCACTTTCTCAAGACTCAAGTTTGAAAAGAATTCTTTTTGAACACCAAATTAATTTTTTATACAGAAAATAATGACAGTACATCTGAAACAAATGATTCTAGCAATATATTGGAGAGAGTTATTTTGCCTCATTCAAATCTTAATTTCGGAACATTTAAATATGTAATCTAAAGTGCAATCACATTTGTAAATGAATGGCTTCTTGTTTTTGAAATGTAAATGACATCATAACTTCTCCTCAGCCGCGGGTTAACCTGGCCGATCTTCGACCCACTTTTCTCCAGATTGTCGCTACATTTCTCCATTTTCTGTTGTCTCTTCTGGTATTTTCTTCCCTTTTCTTTCTTACCGCTATTTTTTATTGTTCTTATTCGTGCTACCGCTATTTTTCTTTTTATTCTTCGTGGCAAGGGTTCACTTTGGCCTGGGGAGTCAAGTTCAGAATGATATCTGGCGCCATCTAGCGTCGTGAATGGGTATAATGTCTAGACCCCGAATATAAGACGACCCCCACTTTTTCAGTCTTATTTCAATGCAAAAATTATATATTCGGGCCAATAGGGTACTTAGATATGTGTTGGGTATTTATTTATTTTTCTTTTAATCCTTTCATGCACCCTGTAACCTGATAACATGACAAGCTGTCCACTGCAGTAACCGCTGTCCCTGAAAGGGTTAAACAATGATATTGCGAAAAAAAACAATACAAAGCTATACTGCAAGTGAGGGATCTGCTATCAAATATTCAGAGCGACTCGTAGTTCTCCGAGTGTAAAAGCGAGCGGGAAGCAAAACACTTGGTGGTAAAACAACAATGTTCCGAGGACATTCTGTCAGATTGGGCTCTTTTGTACAGATTTCATCGCTGGGCCGCCGTGGCGTAAATGCCTTCAAACATTTTGACATGGCACGCGGCGTGCCGAGACCCCCGTAGCTGGTGAATAATGAATGGGGCAGTATGCTGCCAACAGCTGTCTCACCTACCGCCGCTTTACCGCCGTCGTTTGCGCTCGTTATCACGGCATCACCTGGCCAATCGGTGGCCGCTCGCCGCTTTAATGAGACTCGCCGCCTTCGGCCAAAAGGGGAGGCGTGGGGGGGGCGGGAATAAGAGTTTGGGCTAGCCGCGCGTTCTTTGTGCCACGCTTCATATTTAATTCAGAGCTTGTGTATTTCTTTATGACTGTGACATCTGCTTGCTTCCGCTGTCAGCCACCTCTCTGTTCAATAATTCCTGCCCGGCGACTCCAACTTCACTGTGACCGCACACGCACGCATTTATACACACACGAGGACAGCTAGCCAATCATGAGCTGAGCCAGGAAAGACCCCGAGGTAAAACACCATCATCATTTTACATAATGGCAGGTTTGCCGACTCCCATTTAACCCGCGTTTGAATTCAGAACACCGTCTATGAGGGTGTGCACACTTTTGCAAATATGATTTTTGTTCGATTTCTCCCCCCCGCCATTAAAAAAAACAAACAAATCAAACTTAAATCATATTTGCAAAAGTGTGCACACCCTCATAGATTTGTGTTCTGAATTCAAACGCGGGTTAAATGGGAGTAGAAACTCCAGGCCACAAGGGTAGAAAAAGTTTTGAAATGATATATGCTGACATTTATTCAGGGGTGTGTAGACTATTTAGATTCACGCCCACGACGGATACTCATCCGACACATTTTGCGAGGTTTTCGTTGTCACGCGTGCAGACGGTGGCGCGGTCCACCAACAGATGCTACCCACTGACCTAAGAGAGCACAGCGGAGGGGCCAGATGTTCAGATGACCTCGCCACGTTGGGACCAGCTGATGCGGCCTTGACGCCGATGGACCCTGGCGTGGGGAAAGCGATCCAGAGGCGCCGCAGTTTTCTCCCCCCCCCGCCCCCCTTTGCAATGCTTCTGCGCTCCTGGAGCGGGGCCATCCTGGAAGGCAATAAAGGAAGCAAAACAGGATGGTGAGAAAAAAATAAAAAATAAAGGGAAAGAAGCGGGAGGGAGGGCCGAAGTGGTCAGTGGCGGTTGTCACAGATGTTGAGTTCAGCACAAAACACCGCCAGCAGCCATCACATCAAAGCCAAGCGAGCCGAACGAGCACGGACAACTTCGGGCCCCGTCGCCTTTGATCTGCCTCAAAAATTCAACAGCTGTTTTCTTGAACGAACACAGATGCAAAAATTAGGAGAATAATGCGGACTCGAGAGGTCCCCGCTGAGACGTAAACACGCACTGCGACCTGTACAAGAGGGTTGTTATTGGGGTTGAACATCGCAGTGGAGTAAAAATGGCAATTTTCAAATGGCAAAGGCCGCAGTTTTATTTTATTTATCCAATTGACGGACAAAATGCCACAAATCAAATGCCGACCAAAGACCTTCCTCTGAAAACATTTCACCCTTTCATAATCAAAACATAAGCTGTCCACTGGAGTAACCGCTGTCCCTTAAAGAGTTTTAAAAAAAAATGCAGATAAATACCGAGAGAGCTGCGATGTTGCGATCTAAAAGTGTCCCTTCATATCTCGGGGGGGTCTTTTTAGCAAAGGGCACCTCAGCCTCAATCAGGGCGAGATTGTGTGAACATTTCATGACCGACGTCGTCTCTCCACAGGCAGGAAAAAAAAAAAACACACAAGCTAGCAAGCCATCTGCTAGCTTCATGCTAACGCTCATTTGCTACGGTGCTATCACCCTGCTTTAAACCGATCGACCACAAATAGACCGGCAACACAACTACACACAATCATATATTCTTTATCCTCTATGAAGAAGAAATAAGACTTGTGTCACACTGATGAGCTGAAAGGTGTCAAGTCATCCAATGCTAATACTGCCCCCCTTTGTATTTAGAATCTACACCACAGTATTTATTCGAGTGACAGCTCCACATTATTCGTTAGCATATTCAGCGTTGTACGTGACAAAAAAAGAACCTGTCAATTCATTTTATAAAAGTGGATTGGCCTGAAACAGTGAATTACACGTGGCACTTTTAAAACACAGTTAAGCCTTTCCCTCTGCTAGCTTCATGCTAACGCTCATTTGCTGCGGTGCTATCACCCTGCTATAAACCGATTGACCACAAATAGGCCGGCAACACAACTACACACAATCATATATTCTTTATCCTCGATGAAGAAGAAATACGATTCGTGTTTCACTGATGAGCGGAGGTGTCAAGTCGTCCAATGCTTATACTGCCCCCAGGTGGCCAAGGAGGGCACTTTTTTAATTGTTAAAAAAATTTTTTTACTTCATTTACTTATTCCATGACTGAATGGACTTCATGCTCAATGGAAATTCCCTTTCAAAAGCAGCGGTGTCGTCTGGTCTGTCATCACAAGGATCACTATTGCCACACATGCTCGTATTTGTACATTTCACCCACATTACCCGGAGAAAGACTGCCAGCTCGCCTAAGATGGCCGTCCAGCACCTGTCAGAAAGGCTGAGTGTCAACCGCGTCACGGCGTGTCGTGAAATGACAGCGCCCAAAGTCCTCAGACGTGACGCCTGCGGAAGGGCAAAACCTCAAAGGAATTAAAACCCCCCAAAAACCCAAACCAACAAAATATTTTTACACTCTCAAATGTATCGCAGTGGCTTTAAATCAGCGAATAAGTAAGTGTTCATTTTTACAGAGGGGGAGCGGGACTGTGGAAGAGGAGGGGGAGTAAATGATGGTGCCTTTACAAGACAAATGATGACAATAAAAAGCACCTTGTCAGCCATTGTCCATTTGGATTAATGGAAGCGCGCCCACAATTGGAGGAAGACGGCGGACAAAGAACCAGAGAGGGATTTGTCTTTGGAAAAGACGACCACGCTTGCAATATGGAGCTAATAGCACGCAGGTACAAATGCCGTGCCTTAATTTCTCGCTGTTGAATAAACACCTTACCCCAAGGTAAACAAACAAAACGAAAAATAAAGACCATTTGTATAGGCTGTAAATATCAATACAGATTTAAATCCCACTTTCATGTATCAATACATATCGATAATCATGCCCAAAGATGAATGATTACAAAACGAACCTATAGTTGTCGCTTTCTGTCGGCATAAACAGCAGGATTAAAGAGGATTTCACTTTCTTCAGTAAAAACGGAGCTGAGCTGATACACTTCCTGTTTTTGGTCTTCTTCTCTTCAAGGCATAATGACAAACAAAGTAGTGCGCCACTATTTAGTGGTTGATCGTGGAATTACACCCCAAATAAACCGGAACAACAAAAAAAAATACAAGTGGATAAAATAGCCAAAATCATTTAATCAAATTTTTTTTTTTGCACCGCCCTCTCAATTAGTCAGCAGGTGTGCTAAATATCCATAATTACTACAAACAGTGGATCCCCTGCTGATTCACCTATTTGTGCTTTTTTTTCAGTATTTTTCACTTTTGGTTGTTTTTTTGTAGGGGAGCTGCCCACTGCTTTTCACACCAAAAAAATGCCCCCAAAAAAACTTTTTTTTTATCCATTTATAGTATTTCAGTCATTTTTTTTTCACATGGTGTGAATTATTTAACTGTGCATATATAGGCACGTTGAGTAAATGAATTCCCACTATATATGATTTGACACTTGAATTTTCCCATAATGACGGCAATAAAAACAACAACTGTCAGTCGTCGATGTTGAAGTAAATGACCCCCAAAAAAAGCCAAACCAACACTGACAATCACAATGAAGAGACCTCAGCAAGCTAATGTATGTGCGCGCGAGTTACGACTTGTCTGGCAATGACAAACATCAGGCGCTGTGGGCTAAATCAAAACAAAACAACAACCAAAAAAAAAAAAAAAAGGAGATATCAGGCAACCAAAATCTTGTTTGTGTCCCTGGGCTAGTCTCTGCGCTGCGTTGCGGGCCACTTCTGATGTCGGCACTAGCTGGTGTAACGCAACCAGCCAAGCATTAGCATTGGCCCTCCAGTTAGAGGAGGCTCTTTGGATCCTGTCAGCCGAACTTACCGTATACACCACACACACACACACACACACATATATACACACACACACAAACGCCTGGAACAAGCAGCTTGTTTGTTACAGCAATTTGAGCCTCTTTTTATAAGCATCACACAGAGGGTGCAGCAGTTCAAATTTGAAGTCTTTAAGCCAGGGTCCAACACAGCACAATGAAAACACACATTGTAATTCAGACCATCATCAACCAAACATTCACAACCAAAAGGACATAAAAACGATTCTTAAATGTAGGTTGAATAGTTGGCGTCCCCAAAAAATTGACAGACTCGCACGGCTCCTCTGAACAGTAAACTGGACAAGACTAATAAAAACATTCCTGACAACGATGTTAAATGGAATTGAATAAAGTGCTTTTGATGTGCCTGAAAATCGGGAAGCCTAAACGCAATATTTTGAAAATTTATGAAAGAAACAATCCGAGCCAATGTCAACGACAATCAAACCTCGGTTTTCCAACGTTTTGACTCTCGACCAATTCGGTTTTCGACCAAAAATTGAGTTTTTTATGCCTCGGATGACAAACAAATTTCGGTTCTCGAACAAACTGAGCGCACTTGAATGCACCATTTGACTCCTCCCGCCTTCCTTACACGAGGAAGTGACGCTTCCTCGTGTTGCTTTCCATTGGAGCCGACGTGTTCAGTAAACATTTTTATTTTAAAAAGAGCGTGGTTTCAGTTTTCGAACAATTTCGGTTTTTGAACAGCCTTCTGGAACAGATTATGGTCGAAAACCGAGGTTTGACTGTATTTTAACGCGAATATGGTGTGGTGGAAACTCTAGCGATACCCCACTTACGCGAATCCCGTCTACCCCGAACCTCCCAACCTTACATCTAACCCTAAACCCAAAGGATAAAATAAAACTATCATAAATCCCACCCCTCCCTTCCCCCGCCAAGTGGTGCCGTCTCAATTACAAGCCTTCCCGAAAATAACCTAACCAGAATTTTTGGGTCCATCTATAAATGCGGCAGGGACCTCTGCGCCACGCCATCTCCCCCGGCCACTTAGCGAGCCACACAAAGTTCAACAACTGTGAAGAAGGAACTATTAAAGGAGGACACACAAAGCAGTGACCTTGACTGACAAGCGCTCTTCACGGCGGCCATAAACAGCAGCGGGGAAAGGCTGATAAGTGTTCACTGGCGCGGCAAGTAACGACCTATCCGTCACTCGAGGTTGGCCCGTGTGAGCTAGTATAAATTGAACATACATAATGTACAGCAATAACAGCGCTGCTCGCCCATTCTAATGTATTATCATTATTCTTGGGGAAGGGGGGGGGGGCGAGTTCACCCTCCTACTTCCCCACCCTTTGGCCTGTGGGTAAACGCCTCCAGCCGTGATAATTTCATTCTAATCTTTGTTCCATATTATAATTTTCATGGTCAGAAATACGGGCGGGTGAGGGGGGGGGGGGCGCACGCGACGCCGCGTTTCGATCAAGAGCTAAACAGAACACGGGGGCCATAACGGCGGATTTTTATGTGACGGCATAACCGCCCGTCGCCGGCGCGCCGGTCAATTGATGATAAGGAACGGAGGGGTGCGCTGTAAATCCACGCGTGATGGCCCTTTTCAAACATCGTTATGGCGGCGGCCGGCCTCCGATAGGATGAGCCCCGTTTCCATATGGGGGGGGGGGGGCTGCTTAACGATGAAAATTCAATGCAATAGATGCCTAAAAAAAAATGATATGCAGATTATAGAGTGGAATTACCGCAAGTCGGACGTGGATCAGGGAAGTTACATCTGAAGCTTTGGCATGTATCAAACCTTCTGCGACCAAGATATGGTGTGAAATACGCCAATAATGCTAAATGTGTGCCTTTTGTATTTTACGACGTCAAAGTGAGGCCGACCTTCGAAAAAAAAACCATCAGAAAGGCATCTGCAAATAGTGGACAAAGTTAAACCATAAATACAAAGAGGGTTAAACTGTGTATTCAACAACCACGTAGACTTTCAGTCTGCTAGCTTAAATGCTAAAGCAAACCTAACTGAAGCACAATATGCTGTACCATTTTTCCTCAATGAAATGTTAACAAGCATCCCAAAAAGGTTTGTACACCCCCCCACCCCCCCAAAAAATGACTGTAGTCTATATACAGTAAGCTACGTACGTAAGTCAGCGTGTGAGAGTAATCATGTAACACTCTTAATTAACAGGCGGGCGTCTGAGACCTCCCACGCGCAAACTGCATCACGCTCGCAGTTGGTGCCTTCGACAAGTCTCGCGCGTGACGACGGCACGACTAACTCCACTATGTGCAGTCAAGTTGCTTCTGTGGCGCTGTGACTTTTTTTCCATTTTGGTTATTGAAGATGGAGACTCATACGTTAGCTTGTTCGATTAGCGCTGTTGCTGCGTCTATTTGGGTCGCTTTCTACGTTCTGTTTTTGTTCCCTTGTTTGGTCTCTCGGTTTTATAGCAAAGAAACTTTTGGACATTGTGTGATTGTTGTGCTATTTGACAGGAAAGTGCGTGGCGTTATTAGCCTATCATGCTAGCTTAGCTGGTTAGCCCGCTGTCCACCGGCTGCTGCCACATGCTTATCACTTCGAAAGATCTGCTTTTTCTGTGGTAGTACTAAGAAGTGTTGTCGTAATTAGCTTTCAGACTATTTAGAAACAGATTTGCTGCTCTTCGTTGTTGCTTTGTAATATCGTGAGAAGAGCGCACTTGATCTCTCTTCCAGGTATCGTCACAGAGCAAGAGGTGGGGAGGGGATGTTTCACAATTGGCAGAAGCGAGGAGAAAAAAAAAAGAAAAAAAAGAAGAAAAGAAAAATGCCTCTGAAGCTGGGAGACACTAATCTCCCATGTGGAGGTCAAATCTAACATGGCAGGTTAGTGTCTGCGGAGATTGACAGCCTGGAGAAATGGGGCTGCCAGGCAGCCACAACACACAGTGACAGTAAACACCTCCCAGGAAAAAAAAAGGCTGGTTACCAAGCCTTATAGAGCGACTGTCAGAGGGCGCCTGTCGTCAGCGCCGCCGCCGAACCTCGTGCTGACACTCTCTGTCAAGCTCCCTCCATCACTGCCAAGGGTGCACAAGCACAAACGCGTAAACAGATCACAGATCTGCACATCTTGATCTGAAGCGTTGCAGGCCGGGCGGGGCTTTTATTGGCAGATGACCTCAAAAGTTTCCTTCGTACACGTCAGCCGTTACTGTACTGGAAACGCAGCTCCTTTTGGCTTCTCAGTACGGCAGTGATATTGGTCGTTCTTTGGAGAGGATAAAGAATACGCGCCTGGGAATATTGTTGAGTTCAGACAGCTGTTGCCTCAAGGGGTAACAAAACCACCACGCGGATGCTAACGGTTAGCCCGTGTGATGATTAGCTTTTCCATTGTTAGCATTCAGGTAGCGAAAGGATGGAAGTCGAGGGTCCCTCAGGGCACCGTTGCAATTGGAACTTGATTCTCCATAAACCAAAAGAGAATAGCTGCTAGCTATTTACGCTAAGCTTTATATGCTTCATTTTATCAGCCGGCAAAATAATTCAAGCCCACCGGTCCACTTTGCCACTAAAGCTTCAAGACGATATGAACCAGACAAACGGTCAAAATCGACACATTTGATAAGAAACCAGTTCGTGATGAACCAAAAACATAAATGCTACAATTCTATCGATAAAGGCAAATCAGGAACTGGATTTTTGTTGTTATTATCTTTGCGGACTTGCTAATTGCATGAAATATGTTATCTCGCAGGCTGGCTGGCGCTGTCCGCCGTTCAACAAACAAAAGCTGACAGATCATGCCCTCAACCAAGTGACCCCGCTGTGAGCATATGCACTAATGCAAGGTCACGCTGGAGACTGGCCACATGACGAGACGACGGCCAACCAATTTGCTTCGCCGGCCGCACACACGCAACCACACCGACGTGGTCCTCCTGGACAGAAATTTGGACAAAAAAGGTGGTAGTAGCTTCTGCTGGGAAAATATTTGACGTACGCTCGTAATAATGACCCTTTTTAAAGGTTAACGATAAACGCTAATTTCCAAGTTGGCGACCTAACCCTAACCCTCATAATTGACGCGAGAAGTCAAGATCCACGCCCCCTAATTAATATTTTTTTTGTATACATATTAGACATATAAATAAATAAAGCGAGAGAAAGAGACAACACGGGTCCCAAATAGACCCCCCCCCCCCCACCGCCTCCCCCCCTCATCCCCTGCTTGCCCTTTGCCGTGCGCCCGCCTCACCTCCAGAGCTGTCAGCGGCCTGTCAGAAGCAATCACCGGACGGCGTGCTGTCTGCCAGCCAGCCGCGCACCCGTTTGGACAGCGTGACATCACGTTTCTGGTGCTAAAGTGTCAAGGACCATATGAAAACAGATGTCCTCATTACTGGCTCGCCTGTGCTTTAAACGCACAAGACTGGAAGGGATTAACAGGGGGGGGATTAACTTTCAGGAGGTTTTGGTGACTTTGGTATTTGGGAGTCAATGCGCTGCCCCCCGCAGGGAGCGCGAAAGCACAGATATGAAAAAAGACCACAAAAAAAAAAAACTGCAAATTCGCTCACTACCTGGGCGGTGGCACTAAAAAGAGCGAGGCGTCCCGAAAACGGCGTTATGGACATCGGAGGGTCGCTCGAGATGCGGCGTGCCAAGAGTCACTTTATCGAATGGGACAGATCGCCGCTTGTCTGACTGACTTAATCTGTTTGATTGAGCAACGGGATGCCTTCGGCTTCACAAGTCCTTCAAAGGCCGCACATTCTGCAAGTGTGAAAAGAAAAAAAAAGAAAGAAAAAGGAAAAAAGGAGGACGGGGAGGGAAGAGAAATGTCACCCAGCCACCCCCCAACACTCATGTTTACACACTGTAAGACAGCCGTGAGGTTTTATTTTATTAGCATTGCTAACAATTTGAGTGTCGAACATTTTTTTTATTTTTTATTATTCATTTAGTTTTCAAACATTTCGCCAAGGGGCATGTTGCCTGGAGCTACTAGTTCTACAGCCTTGATCTTTTATTATTATTATTTTTTTTAATGAAATATAATGCACTATAGTATCAGAGAAATATGCTAATGCTAATGCTGCTAATAAGCATTTTTTTTCGTCGACTCGCGCCAGTGTTTCGACCGCATTCACTCGGAACCATCTCGGAACCATCAAAAATAAAAATCATGTTTGGAGATTTTCGTCAAAAAATCAATTTAAAAAATAGCACAACTTGAAAATAGTTCGTTATGAACAGAAAACATTTGAAATTGGCAGATTTTTTTTTTAGGTAGCTTTCCTACAAAATGTATAGACTCACTCAACTATTTTTGTCGTCGATCGCAATACAAAACAATTGTTAAAATGATTCGTGATAACTTGTCTTACGAAAAAAAATTTTTAAAAAGAAACTTCCGAACTAAACAAACCAACTCGACTAGACTCACTGAAGTGTTTTTTTCCCTATTCGACGAGACTGAATGTTCAATATTATCGATTTTCGCGAGAACTGCGTTCTCGCATTTTGTTGGTTCAACGTGGCGGCAAGTCGACGGCGCGCCCGAAGAAGCCGCCTGTTAACTCAATCGGTACCAGCCAATTCTGGACCAAGTCTGAAAAGACGTTTAAAAACGTCTTTGGGAGTGAATGAGTTCAATGGACCTCATTTTCTGCATGCTCTGCCGAGCAGCACGGCGAGCTGCTTACGACACCGTGCGCCATTTTCATCTTGTTCATTTAAATAACCCTGCAAAATAATTTCCTTATGGATATTTAGCGTCAATGCTGGATTGCTTTATCGCCCCCCGATCGGCACTTTAAATAGCCCATTCGTCGGCGGGTCGCGGACCCCCGGACAAAGACGCGCCGGGCTCCAGAATCCGTCATCTGTCAGCGTCATTGATCAGGGGGCACAAGCGCGAGAGGGTGATGAGGAGGGGGCGGAGGCCTCGTTGGGAGTGATAAAGAGGCGTCAAGCCGGAGGAGTCGCTCTCGACAAAGCCTCAAACCGCATTCCCGAGCATTCATGCATTCATTTGTGCGTGCCTCGTCGTCTTTTGACGGGGATTTCACTTTCCGCTCCCCTCGCGCAAAGCCCACCTCGGCCGTCATTGTGCTGTGTTTGGAAGTTCCTCGGAGCTCATTTGTGGGAGATCATGAATGAGTGCTCGGCAGTCCATTGAAGGCTAACATGCGCGCAGTCGCCAGCCCGGGACGCCGCACCTGATCCCGCTCGCAATGGGATGACGGCGGAGGCAGAATTCAGCAATGAAAAAAACTTCGGAAAAAAAATATATAATGTCAATATTGTGGTTGGTACATAAGCGTCAAATATGGAAAGTTCATGCCTTTTATTTTGAATCAATCTTTGCACAAGTCCGCTAAAGGAATAAATAACATCCAACATACCCACATATAACTTTTTTTAATGATGATACTAATGACAATATTGGGCAGAAAATAATCGGCCGATTAATCGGTGACGATTAATCGGCAGATTATTTTTAAAACCTACATAATTTGTAAAAGTAACTTACTTTTTGGTCCCTTAGCGCTTACAACAACAAAAGAGATTAACAACACCCTCAACATTTCACCGTTTTATAATACCTGTGCCATGTTTTTGTTTGGATTATATTTGGGTTGTTTTTTTTTTTCCTCATTTGCCTTTTTTTGTCTTCGTCATTAGGTTTTGTTTATTTTGAAAAGGCCTGATAGCGGACGATTTAATCAGCCGGACGACTAATTGGTCCAGCGCTAATATACACATACGTACATGTTCAGTGATGCTTTGACTCACACGTTTCAGAGCTACTCTGTCGATTTTTTTTGATTTTTTTATTCAATATCCCGCATTTTTCTCGCAGTTTGCGATACGATTAAAAAGTTACGGGCTCGATCGCAGAATGACTTACCCAAGTCAAAAGTCAATGTACCATGTATAAATATTCAATGCTGATTGGACTATGTTAAAGTAGGGCTGCAGCTCTTGAATACTTTTGGGAATTGAGTATTATATCAATTACCGTCATTTCCGGACTATAAACCGCGACTTTTGTCACATGCTTTCAACTCTGCGGTTTATTTAATGAAGCGGCCTATATAAAGACTTTTCTAACGGCTGCCGGCGTACCGTCCTTCTTTGTAAATATCTCATGTTATAATAAGGGCACCTGCGGCTTATAGACAGGTGCGGCTTATGTGTGTACAAAATATTTTTTTCCTTTAAAAATGTAGTGGTGCGGCTTATAATCAGGTGCGCTCTATAGTCCGGAAATTACGGTAATCAGATTAAAATGGAATTCTGCATTATTAACCGCATGAACGCATGTTGAGGTGCCAGTAAATTTTGGAGCTTTTTCTACTTGGGTCGCCATCCTGACATTGTGCTGTAATATCTGTGACTTGTGAGTGGGTATGACTTTAAAAGGCGGGACCTGGCCTGGTGAGTGACGTGGGTGTCAGCGAATAAGAGTGGTGATTTGGCTAACCAGTTAGCCAGTATGCGTGTCGATTTACTCAGTGCAGGTAGCTGACTAGCTTGTTCAATGAAGCGGCTAAAAGTGCACGTCAGGTTTGATGGCACCGGTTTTGACCCAGGAAACTGATTCGTTAAATTTTCAGCACCCTTGAAGAATCATTTCAACTGTAGCTTTTTTTTTCTCTAATATTCTTGCCAAATGCCAGCCCCCTGTAAGGAACGACGCAAAGGGGCTTCCATGTGCATCAGACCACAAAGCAAGCTGGAGGACACCCCTGAGATAGTCATACCACTTGGGGTGGGGGTGGAGTGATAGTATTGGTGGGGAGAACAACTGCTCGGACAACTCTCCCCCTCCAAGTAGCCAAATCTCTGCGAGCTCAGTCTCCAGGTTTCCCCTCGGTGACAAAGTCGACCACATCAGAGAGCCGTCACGCCTAACGAGAGCTGACTGGTGACACGCAGATAGGGGAGGGGGGAGTAGGGCGGGGGGGGGTGTGCCTAGCTAGCCCGCGGCTACATAAAAAAAAAAAAAAGCCGCCACACTCCGCCTGTCGTGTGAGAGGACACAACTGCTTCCTGCTCGGCACGGCTTTAACACCATAAGCTCACCCAGCCCCAAAGCATGCACCGCATTCCGCTTTAAAAAAAAAAAAAAGCGTCGACAATGTAAGTTAATCGCACCCAAAAGTAGTTAGCATAAGGAGCAAACTGTTTTTTTAAGAGGTTTTTATCCAAGCGAAGAGGGGGGAAAAAAAAACCCCATCTCTGATCTAGTCACGTTCCTCAAACAGTAATAAGATGCCACTTCATTAAAGCAGTCAGTGCACGGAAAGGCGCACGCACACACAATCAAGCCTGTGACGAAACAGCAAATCATGTGAGAGGAAGCTTTGCAATGGGACACAAAAGGTGGGCCGGGGTGGGGGGGGGGGGGGAAGCAAATCAACCCCTCCACCATTCATCGACGCTGAATCACAAAGCTGCGACGAGGAGACAACTTTTCAGGCGTCACTTCTTTCAGAAGTTGGCGATTTTTTTCACGCGCTGGTCTGCAACCTGAAGGGCCCCGCGAGAGCTTTTGATGCTTGTGTTTTTTTTTTTACGGGGAGGGGGAACAAACTTGCCTTGTCTCGTACAGCAGTTAAAATTCGGCAGCGAATCAAACAAAATGGCGGCTTCCTATGTTGATTACAGCATGACATGAAGGGAAAACGCCATTGATTTGTGGCCTAAACTTCCCCCCCCCCCAAAAAATCTAATATTTTCAATTCTATTTTTACTTTATTAAAACAGACAGAAATTACATTATTAAATAGAAAATCAAGAATTAAAAAGTTTGGGCCACACTTTTTGCTTCAGTTCAATGGACATTGTGTTGCTCCGTTTGTTGTGCTGACCTTGGCCACCTGAGGGCAGTATAATGCATATGGAAATACCTGGAGCAGGTACACGTGACAGTTAACAGCCGTTCTTCACGGAGGATAACGAACATTGTCTGGCTACGTTATAATCACACCCATAACTGAAACGACTCATTTGAGTCTCATTCAGAGAGGATCTTTCCATCGCACACTTGGACCCCGATAAATCCTCAGCGGTCGTCCATAAAAAGACCAAAAAAATGTCCATCCGGCCTTCCTACTGGACTGTTCACCAGCTAAGGGTCGTAGAAAAAACAGTTGACCCCAAAAATTAGCTCGATGTAATATTTCCTCATATATTTAGTTTTAGGTCCTTGAAGGATGGAAATGCTCCCCCGATAGGAATAAAAGGCTCCGCCCCCTCTTCTTTTATACAGCGATGTTGTGTTTCCAACATATGTCGTCTAATGTCAGGTGATATAAAACACACCAGAGCACACTGCTTGACCCCGTAGCCTAAAAAAAAAATCAAAGCCTCTCTGTTACAGTCAAGTGAATCAGCCGCGGCAAATATATGCAATTAGGTCACGCCGGCCACCGTGACCCAAAGTACGGATAAGCGTCACTGTCAAGAAACGGAGGGGCAGTGTTGACAGTGCAATGGAGATAACTTGGCTTTCGTCAGTCAGCGGCGACATTTGACGCTGGCGTGACGGGACGATGACAGGATACTTGGCAGTATCGAATGCCATCTTTGGTTCAGAAACCAAAGAGGGGGAGGAAGGAGCATCTCCATGACTGAGGCCGAAGGTCAAAGCAAAATCTCATCTCGACACATGACAAGTTGAAATAAGATTTACACTTGGGGAAAAAAAAGATAAAACTGCAGAGTGTCCGTCGACTGTAAAGCAGAACTCGCGCATCACAACATTACCAACAATGCTCATTTCTACTTATGCTAGTCAGCACAAATTGTAACGCCCCCCGCAATAGGTCAAGCCAGTGCACTTTAAATTGCTTTACTGACCTGTAACGGAAGAAACACGCTGCCATGACCATAAATGACGGGCAAGGCACTCAGTGCGCAGGCTAGCTAACAAGAGCAAACAATAGCAACGCGACGTACATGTCGCCCTCATCAAGCCAGGCGTAATGAGAGTCAATCCAGTGATTAATCTGCTGCGGTTTGGGACATGTCGCTCTATTTTGACAATGACGTGATTTTTCATACAAACCAACAAACAGTGCAGCTCAGCCTCTGGCTAGCATACGACGTGGCTAGCGATATGCTTCTGGGCGGTACGTGATAATCATTTCAAACAGCAACATGGAATTTAAACAGCCGCCAAAAACTGCTAAGTGTCTGTCGACTGTAAAGAAGAATTCGCGAGCCACAACATTACCAACAATGCTAATTTCTACTTATGCTAGTCAGCACAAATTGTAATGTCCTCCGCAATAGGTCAAGCCAGTGCACTGGCTAGCATACAACGTGGCTAGCTATAGGCTTCTGGGCGGTACGTGATAATCATTTCAAACAGCAACACGCAAACATGGAAGTTAAACAGCCGCCAAAAAAAGTATGAGGACCAAATCTGATTAACACCTCCGTTGCTTTTGTTATGATTTTTTTTAATTCAAAATCAGACAGAAGCATTGCATACAACGATTTCGCATACAACGATGCGTCAATGCCAGATGTTTTGTTTTTTTTTAATCCACATTTCCTAATTTAAAAAATGAGCATTAATGTAAAGGTTCCTCGCAGCAAAAATGCTGTAACAAGAGCCCAGGCTCAAATTAAGGAACATATGGTAGGTCCTAAAAAGCTAATATAGCCATAACCGAGTATGACTCTCCCAAGTGGTTTTGTGTCTATGGCAGCACCGCGAAGCCTGACTTTAAAAAAAATGGAGTATAAAAATGCAAATGCCTTCTCCTTATGCCTCAACGGCCGCTCTCACCTGTCTCTCCTGGCCTTCATTCTTGGCCTCAATCCCTGACAACTTCACCCACTGAGCTACAGATTGGCCAGCACACAATGCCCCCCCCCCCAACCCCCCACCACCATATCAACACAATGAAACCACCCGGCCACACACTCGCTCGCCCGGCTCTTCACCGACCGCTCCGTCCGGTTCCTCGTTTTGCCCGTCTCAACCCCCGTCATTTATTTAATTTCCTCGAGCGGCGTCCAAGTCGATCTGCGCCGCGTGCATTTGGCGACGGCGGCGGCGGCGGCGGCGGCAGGGGATGGTGGGCGGACCGGAGAGAGCATCTCCTGTGCGAGCCAAACAAAGGTTGCACGCTCCATCATTCAAAAGCGGGGCCGCCACGACAGCTGCCTCCGCCACGCTCGCGCTGACAAACGGCCAGAAAAACAGATGGTTTGTGCATTCATGACCAGTTTAGTGGAAGCCCGGGAGTCGCCCCCATTCAAGGGGAGGGTGCCGCTTTTTTTTTTTTTTGTTCCGCCGTGGCTTTTCGGTCTGGTCGAAAATTAGAAATGCATTTGAAAATGGTCCCTTAATTATCGAGGTCACGCTAGGCTCTGCGAAGAGGACGCGGAGGAGCATGACGCGTAATGTGAAAAGATGGGCCCGCCACAGCAACGTAGCGTCGCTTCAAATGCTGCCAAACGCATTTACATCCATTTTTGTAAATGCTTATGAGAAGCGGATGCATTGAATTTTGTAAAGACAAAGCGTTGCTTCGAAACCCGGATGCCGTTGCCATTTGTATTACCGTTTAAGAAGTTTAAAAAAAAAAATAAAAAATCTGGAAACAGTCTTAGACTCCAACACTGGGGACCCATCTAGAGTGTAGCCTGCCTTTGACACCACCCCAAAAAACGGACATACTAATACGAGGTATCGATATTGGAACGATACCGGCCTTCATTTTTAGGTATCGAGGACTTCTCGAGGCAGCCGATACCAGCCACAGGTACTTGAAAAAAAAAAAAATCTGCCATCAAGTAAGTCTCCTCAGCAGTAGTTGGCGCTACATTGTGGCGGTACGACACATCGGGAAATCATCAGCTGCGTCAGAAAGAAAGGTTTTACAGAAGAGTAAGACAAATATTGGTACAGTCAAACCTCGGTTTTCGAACGTCTCTGTTCCTGACCAAATCGGTTTTTGACCAAAAATTGAGTTTTTTATGCCTCGGATTACGACCGAAAATCGGTTCTCGACCAAACTGAGCGCACTTGACTCCTCTCGCCTTCCTTACACGAGGAAGTGACGCCTCCTCGTGTTGCTTTCCATTGTGAGCAGACTTGTTCAATAAAGATTTATTTTTCAAAAAGAGCGTGGTTTCGGTTTTCGAACAAATGGGTTTTCGAACATCCTTCTGGAACGGATTATGGTCGAAAACCGAGGTATGAATGTACTTAGGTTCGGTGCATACTCAAAGACTGAATATTCATGTTCTGCCCTAGCCACGCCCCCGCTGCGCCTAGACACATAACTCCTTCAATGACCAAACCCGTTGATGTTTCTTGCAATTTATTCACCGTAGAGGCGAGTCAAGAAGGTGTAAAACTGTAACACACACATATAAAAACACTTACACGTTGCAAAATAAAACGTGGCAAAACAATGTGCTCCACTGATCTGATAGCAACACTAGCATGACTACGCTAATAATGACTACGCTAGTGTTGCTAACGTTCACGAGCTAATGCGCTAATCGCTGTACGTAAATGCTAACCGTAAGCAATTGGAACGTCCCCTCAAATGTAAATTCACGGTGAACAAACCCCACCAATTAATTATACAGTCAAACCTCGGTTTTCGAACGTCTCGGTTTTCGACCAAAAATTTCGAGTTTTTTTTATGCCTCTGATGACGCACAAATTTCGGTTCTCGAACAAACTGAGCGCACTTGAATGCACCATTTGACTCCTCTCGCCTTCCTTACACGAGGAAGTGATGCTTCCTCGTGTTGCTTTCCATTGTGAGCAGACGTGTTCAATCAACATTTTTATTTTAAAAAGAGCCTGGTTTCAGTTTTCGAACAATTTTGGTTTTCGAACAGCCTTCTGGAACGGATTATGGACGAAAACCGAGATTTGACTGTAAAACGTGGCAAAACAATGTGCGAGCGTGACTACGCTAATAATGACTACGCTAGTGTTGCTAACGTTCACGAGCTAATGCGCTAATCGCTGTCCGTAAATGCTAACCGAAAACAATTGGAACGTCCCCTCAAATGTAAATTCACGGTGAACACACCCCACTAATTAATAATTTTACATTAATTTGCATAATATCGACATTCAGGCTGTGCTTGGCTTAGGCCACAAAGTTGCAGTCCATCTTTCGGAGCTTGTTTTCACACAATAACATCCGGTAACAAATTGATCTTACAAAATAAAGCAGCTGTGTAGCTATAGAAACAGACAACAAATGTTACATGGCTCTTCAGGAGCCAGAATATTCATACTGGTATCAGTGTGTGGAGGAGGGGGGGGGGGCGAAATAAAGTAACTGAGGAAGAGATACTGTACCATTACGTTTTTTTTATTCCCGAAGCTGCTAAATGATTTGATCACTCAAAAGTGATCGCAAATCTTTCGCGTTTTGGGCTAATCTCTCGGTCAAGTCCAAAAAGGCGTATTTCAGGTGTACCAAAAACTTGCTCAAGCTCACTAATCGCATGTGTCACGTCATTAAAAAGAGCTTAGCGCCGGCGTCGAGGCAGCCAGGCGTGAACCATCCTGGGCTTCCCGGTGTCATCGTCAAGCGTCTTGGCAGCGCAGCCCCAAAAAGTCATCTTCAATTGCGAGCGGGAGAGCGTTCGGCGATTGCACTATATCACACACAAAAGCTGCTCGCACGCATTAGCCGCGCTGCCAGCGAAAGTGACGCTGACCCGACCGAGTTTGTTTGTTGGAAAAATTAGCGGCGCGTCCCTAACAATGCGGCGAGAACGGCTGAGCAGATATGAATTAAAGATAACCGCCGCGCCGCCCTGCGTCTGTCTTTGCGCCGAAACCATCTGGACGTTTCAATATTACATCCTTGTCTACACTTCTCACGCCGATCCGAATCAGTGTCTTTTCTTTTTGGCAGGTCTTCATCGAGACCTCTCGCCCAGATGTGCTGACGGAACGACATTTGCCGCCGCATCGCTCGGGCTTTCGCGAGAGGGGTCGCGCAAATGCCTCAAAAAGCCGTTCCGCGGGAAAAGAGGCGGGCGCAGCTGTGGCGGAAGATGAGAAAGCTCTTTGGCTTACGCTAAATATGAATGAAACATCATGTCACGCTTATGTTGAATTATACACCCTAATGTTCAGCGAACCGCGGAGCACAGTTGGCTTTCGGGTTGAAGCCAGCATTTTTTTATTTAGTTTTTTTCATTTTGAGGATTGTAGTTTTTGCGCTGCGAGCAAACTCCAAAAGTTAGTGTTGCCTATGCGTCTCTGGACAAAAAAATCTGTGTTTTTTTTTAAGGACCTCGAGAAACGGAACACATTTTTGAGGGTCTGGCTCACGAGTTGACAGATTGGCTTAGAAAACTGCGAAAATTTAAATACAGTAAATTATATCATAGTACACGGGACAATATTTTGCAATTCAACTCCAAATCTGGATTTGAATAGAATATTTCCAAATCAAGACCGCCGACATCGCTTAATAGGAGAGCGACCGTGTTGTGATCGCGTTGGTCGTCACGCC
This sequence comes from Hippocampus abdominalis, assembly GCA_018466805.1. Lineage (NCBI taxonomy): Eukaryota > Metazoa > Chordata > Actinopteri > Syngnathiformes > Syngnathidae > Hippocampus > Hippocampus abdominalis. Next base: position 8,878,167 of record CM031712.1, on the reverse strand, counting down.
GGCCACGGCATCATCGCGCCGGACGACTGAAGCCTCATTAACATAATCAGGCCGCTCATTAGCATAATTCCTCTACTGGTTCGTCTGCGCCGCCGACTGTAATGAGCGGTACAGTTGGGGGGGGGGGGGGGGGGGGGGGCACCCACCCGCAGACGAGAGCAAAGCACACATTGGCATCGCTGACCTATAGGAGAGGCGCACGCGGCTGACATAATACAAACAAGGATGCACACATCATGCCCACACATGCATACACACGCGTGGGCCAGCACGACTTGGTTACCACTTGAACACTGCCCTCCTCTGGCCGTTCAAGGGATTGCATGTAAACCGGAAGGATAACCTAATGACTATTGTAGTGAAACCTCGCTGTCGTATTATTTTTTTTTCCTCCCACAAAGGAAGCTATCCTAAGCCATTGCGCTTGCCACTTAATTGACTTCAAATTTTAATCGTCATTGCGCTATGGTAAAGTCATAATTTGCATAATTTGGCTCATCTGTATGACCCTATTTAGTTGCACTTCAACATTTTTTTTTCCATCATCAAATCATCTGTAATCCATTTATTTCTTTTAAAGCCAATCTAAGTTGAGTTTGAAATGCGAAATAAATTGTGCTAATTGTAAATTAGGCTCTATAGATAAAACGCCCCTTCTCATGTACTGTAATCTGCATTTTTTTTTTTTTTTTTAGACTGCACTCCTTTTGGCAGAGGAGACATGCTCCCAATGTGACGTGGGAGGCGTTCAAAGATAGACAGCAGCTCCCTGCCAAAAGCATGAGTGCCCAATGACTGATTTGATGGAATTTCAGTGTAAATTTGGACCTAAAAAAAATAACAGTTGGAAGAAAAATAATTTAAGAACAGGGTTCGGAAAATAAATCATAGCGGGATACCATGTTTGGGACTCAATTATGTTGGTGGAAAATAAACAGATAATGAGATAGAAGAAAAAAAATACATCAATTTGGCACGTTGAAATATTCGCATATCACCACACAAGTCGTATTTTTACATTATTTAAGCGAAAAAAATAATGCTGAAGAATAAGTGCTGTGTCAAAGTACTTTTGTTAGCAAGTGTTTCGTTATCATATGTGGAGTTGATCACGAGGAGCCTTTATAGGTTGAAATTTCAATGTATTTTGAGTCCGTCTGTCTGGAATGTTGGACAAAAAGGAGCATGTTATGAGGTAGCCTGCCATGTTAGCTTCTCAGGCTAGCCCTTAGTTAGCCAACTTGTCACTTGTTTCAATGAAAAAAAGTCCGTTTTGAGTCCAACCAAAGTTTTACGTTACCTTAGAGGTCGGTTTTATACTTTGTTTATATTGTTTGACAAGGAGAAGCCTGAGTTAAGATTTAAACTGCTACTTTAGCCTGTTATGCTAGTTGACAAATCGTCAACTTGTCAAGTGTGAGGAAAAGGGCAGTTCCTTGTGTGTGTGTGTCAATGTTTTGTGGTTGATTACTTAATACTTAATGGTTATTTGTTTGTAATGTTTGACAAGAAGAAGCATCGAGTGAAGCGCAACGACTGCTACTTTGGCATCCCAAACGAGACAATTAGCCAACTTGTGATCAAATGATAGACGTCGGTGCGTCTCATTTAAATGGCATTTCCGGTTAATATCATAAGTGACATTCGTCTCTTAGTGCTCTTTGACAAAACTGAAGATGTAGAATGGTGATTGCGCTCCCATGCTAGACACTAGTTAGCTAACTGGTTCTTTTAATTAAAGGATCGTGTCTCATGCGCGTCAGTGGTTGATTTTATACTTGCCGTTGGTCATTTGTTGCTACTTGACATAAAAATATTGTAGCGACTCAAGCTATCGATGCTAATTTAGCTCTAGCTAAATAGTTAACTCGTCACGATGTGTAATCAAAAGGTCGAGTCTACAATAGCGTCTGGCGCTAACTTACTAGCCATGTACTTGATCAAACGGAAGTGTTTCAAATGGAGTGTGTGTTATTTTCAAAGTTCACATCACATTTCCGGCCATGAGACCCTTAAAGAAAGCGACACACACGTTTTATTCTGTCCTCGTTTAGTGTTGTATTGTTTGTTTGTTTGTTTTTTAACCTTAGAGTACACTTTTAGAATTATTCACTGTCACAATCTGAAATGTGACTTAAAACACTGCCTGGACAATCAATAAAAGCTTCAACTGTTGGAACTGCTTGTGGTTGGACTGTAATTAAGCTCCCGGTAGACTCTAATCAGCATTCAAGCACAGCATCAGAGTGTGATATACAGCGGAGGCCCTGTCAAGGTGATTTGTCGCTGCTCACCATGGCCATCACACACACACACACACACACACACACACACACACACACACACACACACACACACACATACACACATTCCCGAATTAATACCCACAAGTGAAACCGTGACCCCGCGGAAGGCAGCCCCGACCCGCCGTCCCAGAACTTCCCATCGGAACCGCCCACCACGGAGCAGACGGACATGTGCGTCTTTCCCTTGTCTATTCCCCCCCCCCCCCACCCACAAGTCTCAGCAAGGACAAGAGCTTCACGGGATTAGACGCGGCTGATATATCCTGCGTTCTGTCCGTGTCTCTAGCTTTAAATACAGTTTTTTTGTAATCAATTAAGCTAAAAAAAAAAAAAGACATGGATGGGGGACGACGACACGATTTCAGGTGTACGATGATAAAACAGGGAACACAAAAAAAAAAAAAACATGAATGGAATGTCAAGACTCAAGGCCAAAAGGACAATAATAATAAACCTGGTCTCTATTGCCACAAAATGGCTACTGCTTGGTTAGCCGCAAGCGCCATTTTGGGACCTTTGGCTCCCCTATTTAATTAAAAAGCCATCATCACCTCTCGGGCTGCAGCCCGTACGAGCCGGATCTGCACTTTTAATTAGTTTTAAATGGTTTTAAAACGCACACGATCGGGCTCGCGCTTGTGCAAAGTGTTGTTCAAGCGATCAGGATCCCGCTTTAGAAGATTGCGCACATCTGGGAAGCGGTGTTAGCCGAATGGGATTGAGCGCCGGGCCATACGGTCAGCGGATCTCGCATGGCTCTAAATTTGGCGATCTCTGACAAGGGGGGAGCGGGATTAAAAATGAAATAATCGAGCGTTGAACAAAAAACGGTGAGCTACAGGTTAAAAAAAAAACAAAAAACTTTTTTTTAAATGGATCATCCCCTTCACATCCCATTGCCGCTCTCCTTCACCGTTATCTCGGTGAAGGCGAGCCAAGGCCCAAGCTCCCCTGGCTGCAACTAAGTGGCTTGCTGGCATATGGCGCAACCTCCATTTGAGTGCTAAAAGCTGGAGATTGTTTTTGTGGAGCAGATGTTGGCGGGCATTGGCAAGCGGCGCCAGCTGACTGGGCCACACAGCTGGGAACACCGTGCATGTGTGACTGTGTGTGTGTGTGTGTGTGTGTGTGTGACCCACATACAGGGGGAGCCATCGTCAGTGGGAAGTTTGTCCTGTATTGTCTTTGCCTAGCCCGGTTGTTAGCATTTCTCCCGTTTCTGCCCTCACTTTGTGAGGTCAATGACGAGGCTCTAAATTATTATTTCATGTTTTCGAAGCGAGTTGTTAGAATTAATTTGTTTCTGTGGCGAAAACTCAAATTCCTCAAATTTTTTGTCTGTTGAATATACGCAGAGTTCAAATTTGGGAGCGACCAGACAAAATCTCAAAGGCCAAATTGGCAAAAATGACACGAAAATGGTAACTTCCAAATCAAAATGGCCGACTTCCTGTGTCAGTTTTGGAGACTGTTTTTGTGGGCCGACCAAATTTCATGTTGCTCAATGAAACCGACTGACCATTCGGAGTTGTTTTTAGAATGTTGGTATTTTTGGGGGAGGGAAGTCTGGAAAAGATTAATGTCCTTTTTATTTATTTCAATTAAAAAGATTTAAATGACTAAAATCCGCTTTGTTTTGACTTTTACTTTTTTTAATGAGACTTACCGGATTGGCCCGAATATAAGACGGCCCTGATTATAAGACGAGCCCCTCTTTTTCAAGACTCAAGTTTGAAAAAAAAGACTTTTTGAACACCAAATTAATTTTTATCCAGAAAATAATTACATGTCTTCGAAGCGAGTCGTCACAATTCATCACGATTTTTCTGTGGCGAAAACTCTAATTCCTCGAAATTTTGTGTCGGCTCGTCTGTTGAATATACGCAGAGTTCAAATTTGGGAGCGACCAAACAGAATCTCAAAGGCCAAGTTGGCAAAAATGACACTAAAATGGTAACTTCCAAATCAAAATGTCTGACTTCCTGTGTCAGTTTTGGAGACTGTTTTTGTGGGCCGACCAAATTTCATGTTGCTCAATGAAACCAACTGACCATACGGAGTTGTTTTTAGAATGTTGGTATTTTTGGGGGAGGGGAGTCTGGAAAAGATTAATGTCCTTTTTATTTATTTCAATTAAAAAGATTTAAATGACTAAAATCCGCTTTGTTTTGACTTTTACTTTTTTTAATGAGACTTACCGGATTGGCCCGAATATAAGACGGCCCGGCGGCCCGGTAGTCCAGTGGTTAGCACGTCGGCTTCACAGTGCAGAGGTACCGGGTTCGATCCCAGCTCCGGCCTCCCTGTGTGGAGTTTGCAACATTCCAAAAACATGCATGGCAGGCTCGTTGGGCACTCTAAATTGTCCCTAGGTATGAGTGTGAGCGTGGATGGTTGTTCGTCTCTGTGTGCCCTGCGATTGGCTGGCGACCAATTCAGGGTGTCCCCCGCCTACTGCCCGAAGACTGCTGGGATAGGCTCCAGCACCCCCCGCGACCCTAGTGAGGATGAAGCGGTTCGGAAAATGGATGGATGGATGGATAAGACGGCCCTGATTATTTTTTCAAGACTCAAGTTTGAAAAAAAAAAAGACTTTTTGAACACCAAATTAATTTTTATTCAGAAAATAATGACAGTGCATCGGAAAAAAATGATTCTAACAATAAATTTCAGAGAAAAGGAGTCAAGTTCAGCATTCGCTTCAATGATATCTGGCGCCATCTAGCGTCGTGAATGGGTATAATGTCTAGACCCCGAATATAAGACGACCCCCCACTTTTTCAGTCTTATTTCAATGCAAAAAAACGCCGTCTTATATTCGGGCCAATACGGTCATTAGAACGCCCCGTTGTGTAACCAATTCTAAGATTTGGTTGCTTCATATTAGACTCAAATGACCCTTTTTCCGCATCGACTCCAGGTACCGACAGCGAAAGGAGGACACGTTATGCATCCTGCCCAATTTCCCAAACCCAGAAGCGTCTGCGATGCCAAGGGTGGACAAATGAAGATTATGCTGAGATTATAATAAGGACGCCAAAGCCATTATCCAGTCTACTTTGACAAATTCCGCGCCTTAGTGCGAGCAGATGGGACCTAGACTTTTGGGTGGGGAATATCCGTCACCCAGTTGGCTCGGAAATAAATAAATAAATTTTTAAAAAAAAAACGAGGATAAACGGCGGTAAAGGTCCACTCGGTTTACTTGGTGTCACTTCCCGCCATTGTTTTCTCTCCACTTTGAATTGTGCTATCATAGCAGAGTGCTATACATCCATTTTTACGCTCGGTGATTTTATTACGGACGCCGGGGGAGTTTCGAATCAACTACTCAACATACCCCCGCCCGGCGTGCCAGCAGAAAGACGGAGATTGGGCAGAGCAATTTGGCTCCGGCCACTTAATTATGAGAGTGTTAAATGCCGTATGCTGCGAGCTCGGGCAAAACAAACTGGCCGGAGGTCTGCGGCAAAAAGGACATACAGTACACCCTCCCAAGGCTTGTGAGGTAAAAAAAAATACAATTAAAAAAAAAGGTTGAGAATAGCCTGACACTCGACGGGGTCAGGAGAGAGCACTACTTAAAAAGTCATTTGGGAAGGGGGGGGGGGGGGGATAAAAAGCCCCCCCCCCTTCCAGCTGCATGCACACTGTAAACAGAAGACTGAAGTGCAGCCTTGAGGTGACCCCCTGACGAGCGCATTTGGACACAACAGTCGTTAACTGACGGTGTTGATTGCATGCTTATTAAACTTAGCGGAAGGTAAAGCGGTGAGAGTTCTTGTCGAGGGGAAGACATCTTTTAACACGCCTGATAGGTTGCGGGCCAAAATAAACGTTTTTTTGTTTTGTTTTAATGCTTTCAGGGACAGCGGTTACTACACAGGACAGCTTGTCATGTTATCAGGTTAATCAATCTGGCCCACCGAGTCAATTTATGTGGCCCGCGAAAGCAAATCGCGTGAGTCCACGAGCTAAGATCCGAACCAAAATGTCAAATTGTCATGTGTAATAAATAACGTTGAGATCCTAACGAACAAACTATTTTCATCGACTTGACTGATTTCAAAATATAGTTTGTACACAACAAACTATTCATTTGTTGTGTACAAGTGATAATTTTGTGGTTTCCTAACGGCCCTCCGAGGGAAAACGTAACACCAAATTGGCCCGCGACTAAAATGAGTTCGACACCCCTGGGTTACAGCGTGCATGAAAGGGTTTAAGACACAAAATAATTCTCTGTTTTGTGTTTAGTTAACGTCAACTAGGAGAAGCAAAAAATAAAATAAATAAAAAATTTGCCTGCCCAACAGCTGGTTGCCACCAAAAACTTCAACAATGGAACCCCGGCGGACTAAATTTATGGCGCATGTTGAGATGCTAAATTTCGAACACCTCAAAACATGATGCTAACTTCCAGTTTAAGAAAATGAAGCCCGGAAGCCAGTCCAGCACCTGAAAACACCTCCCGCCCTGGCGCCAAAATTTGGTGGCGCACGTTGCTATGCTAACATTTTCTCCCTGGGAAACCTCACTTGCTACCGATATGCCGTTAGCCCTTACGTCACTGTAAACTTTTGTCTGTTGGAAGTCTGTCAACCCAGCGATGCCTCTCTCGATATTTTTTTGAGGCCCTCAGCATTGTATGCTGCCAAGTGCAGGAGTAGCACATGTCCATCAAAGTCAAGATGATATGAGACGTGAGGGGCTGAGGCCTGCTCACGAGTTGGATGGACGGGAGAGCGACTCACTGGAAAGAGAAGGAAGGAATCAGCACGTTGGAACTCGGATGCTTACGTATTATGCAGTAGCCAGAATATTTTGGGCTAACTGAAATCTAATCCACCCTGGCTGGTGACCCCCCCCCCCCCTCCCTGTCAATTGCCCACTTTCTGAGGTTCCTCTGGCTGGGAAAGTTAACATCTCAATAGGATTCATTTTGGCGTCAATGGGAAGGTTAGAACGGCGTGCTGAATCGTTTTGTTAGCTTGTTTGAGTCATTGAAAAACGGAGTGGTTAGCATTTCACTGGAGAGGATGTTTTCAGAAGCTGGAGTGACATAATTTTTGTTCAGGTGTGGACTGACTTGTGAAATTGTTTTGGAAACGCGTTCGAGTAATTCGTGCATACGCTGTTTGAATAGAGTGAAGTTCCAAAAGCGGGCCAAGTTAGCATCGCGTTGATGCTAACGATGCTAACGGTGCTAGCTTGGTATTGTTTTCAGGTGCTGGAGTGACATTTTTTGCTCAGGTGTGGAGAGACTTGTGGAATTGTTTCGGAAACGCGTTCGAGTAATTAGTGCATACGCTGTTTGAATGAGTGAAGTTCCCAAAGCAGGCCAAGTTGGCATCGCGTTGATGCTAACGATGCTAACGATGCTAGCTTGGTATTGTTTTCAGGTGCTGGAGTGACATAATTTTTGTTCGGGTGTGGACTGACTTGTGAAATTGTTTTGGAAACGCGTTTGAGTAATTAGTGCATACGCTGTTTGAATAGAGTGAAGTTCCAAAAGCGGGCCAAGTTAGCATCGCGTTGATGCTAACGATGCTAACGATGCTAGCTTGGTATTGTTTTCAGGTGCTGGAGTGACATAATTTTTGTTCGGGTGTGGACTGACTTGTGAAATTGTTTTGGAAACGCGTTTGAGTAATTAGTGCATACGCTGTTTGAATAGAGTTAAGTTCCAAAAGCGGGCCAAGTTAGCATCGCGTTGATGCTAACGATGCTAGCTTGGTGTTGTTTTCAGGTGCTGGAGTGACATTTTTTGTTCAGGTGTGGACTGACTTGTGGAATTGTTTTGGAAACGCTTTGGAGTAATTAGTGCATAGGCTGTTTGAATGAGTGAAGTTCCCAAAGCAGGCCAAGTTAGCATCGCATTGATGCTAACGATTCTAGCTTGGTGTTGTTTTCGGGTGCTGGAATGATTTAGGGACATACTTGGGTTCAGTAATTTTTGCTCTACATCGTAAATAGGTTTGACAAATGGAGTCAGGTTCCTGAGGTTGGCTAAGTTAGCATCTTAACATACTCCCAGCTTCAGGACAAGTGGATTTTAAATGCTGGACTGACTGACTTTATTTTGTTCGACAGTTCAAGCACTTGATGGATAAGAGGTTCAGCTCAGATCCTCAGACGTCCGCAGTCTTACAGTCCCCCCGCCCACCCCCCGTCCCTTTGAGCGACGCAGACAAAGGCAGCTTCCACGGTGCGTCACTGTCATTCCCGCTCATCCCGTCATATCCACTCCGCCGCTCGCAGTCGTCATCTCTGGCGAGCCTTCACCTGAGCTGACAGGTGACTGTCCTGAGGCGGCGCAGCGCTCAACGGGGAGAGCCTTAAACCTGCCAACGATCTGTCAGTCTCCCGCAAAAACGTCTCCCGTCATGTCATCTCCGCCACGCCAATCACGGCGACGCGTCAACTTTGTGTCGGGGAACAGTCGCGGAGATTACAATCTAATACAACGTTGCCCTGAGCTGCAGCGTCGGAGTGTAGGGGCAATTATTGCGAAGCGGGACAAATAATTACAAATCCGATTTGTCTTCCGTACGCATTTTACTTTTGATCTAATTGCTTGAGTGATACAAAAGTGAGCTTCAAAACTCCGGAGGGCAGATTGGTAAATGGTATAGTTTCTCATGCCTGTACATTTTTCCATATTTGTCCATTTTCAGGCGCCGTAAGGTATGATTTTGTTGAAGTACGGCGTTTTCATGGATGCGTTGCCATTGTAATCTCGGCGAAAGATCTATCCGACCGTGTATGGTTAATGGACCTGAAACGTCCCGAAGGCAACTGACAAAACTAAACTGCAGAAATAATGCGCAGTCAAAATAGAGTGGGGGCTGGATTTCCTCATTGAAAGGATACTAATCAATCACATTTACATGTGGTTTTCCAAAATTTGGACTTCAATAGTTGCGTAAAGGACTGTAAAACCATGATGATGCTAATCGCTAGCTTGTCAATGGGATTTTCCATTACAGTCAAACCTTGGTTTTCGAACGTCTCTGTTCGCGACCAAATCGGTTTTCGACCCAAAATTTCGACTTTTTTATGCCTCAAATGACGACCGAATTTCGGTTCTCGAACAAACTGAGCGCACCTGAATGCGTCACTTGACTCCGCTCGCCTTCCTTACATGAGGAAGTGACGCTTCCTCGGGTAGACGAGGAAGTGACGCTTCCTCGTGTAGCGTTCCATTGTGTTCAATAAAGATTTTTTTTTTTTAAAGAGCGTGGTTTCGGTTTTTGAACAAATCGGTTTTCCAACAGCCTTGTGGAACGGATTATGGTCGAAAACCGAGGTATGACTGTACAGTCAAACCTCGGTTTTTGAACGTTTCGGTTCTCGACCAATTGGTTTTTTTATGCCTCGGATGACAAACAAATTTCGTTTCTCGAACAAACTGAGCGCACTTGAATGCCCCATTTGACTCCTCTCGCCTTCCTTACACGAGGAAGTGACGCTTCCTCGTGTTGCTTTCCATTGTGAGCAGACGTGTTCAGAAAACATTTTTATTTTAAAAAGAGCGTGGTTTCGGTTTTTGAACAATTTCGGTTTTCGAACAGGCTTCTGGAACGGATTATGGACGAAAACCGAGGTTTGACTGTATATGCTAAGACGGCGCAAAGTAGGTTGTTTTAAAAAATATCTCAATCTCTTAGTTGGATGTTTAGTTTGACAGTACACTTGAAATGGGAGTGGGATTAAGCCGTTTATTCTTAGCGAAGTCCGTCCTGGAAGGAAAAGTTTGTGGATAAATGATTCATTGAAACCAATCATCAACCTTGAGCAGTAACCAAGATTCACCAGCACGCTTCCCTTGTTGTTGTCCTTCTCTCGCGATTAGACAGAGATTCATTTGAGGAATGGGAAAGGTTGCGCTGACCTAGCCCCGTAATCACACATTTTGGGATGGGGGAGGCAGTCCGTGCCATATGGCTAACGATCACAACAATACATCAATTTCAGCCACGGCATCATCTTTTATCCGGGAAATTAAAAATTTTTTTTTGGGGGGGGGTCCTGCTCGATGTAACTCTACTCAATTGCCTTTCCAAGACCTCATTTACAAAATGCGGTTTATATAGAGTTTGAAACCAAATGGTGATACTTTAAACACGGGGTGGCTAATGATGACGTATTCATTGATTGAATAACGGTTACGAGAGGAAGAAGCCCCCCACCCTCCAAGAATGTAAATGAGTAACCTTTAGGAGGGCTCAGTGGCATCCGTGGCAGATGGGCAGTAACTGGAATGGGGATGGCGTTTGGCTGGAATAAATATCCGCTGGTTGTGGACCTTACATATTCTCCAAAAATGAGATCACACGACGACAAGACAAAAATATTTGGGACTTTTGGCAATCGCTGCCATCTCCGTTTGGCGCTGTGCAAATGTTGAAAAAGGGAATAAAGTGCCAAGAACCGCCAAAAATTTCCCGCGCGGCCAACGCGGGCGAACCCTGGAGCTTCTCGCCAATGCAAAAAAGTGACCGTTTTAATCGCAAGTTGGCAGCGGGTTAAAGTGACCTTGGGTCTGTGTATACACACACACACACACACACACGGGTTACGGGATGATGCGGCCCTGGTGACCAAACCAAATTAAGCAGCTGTCACCGCCTACCTGCAGCTCCGAGCCGGCCTGATGATGATCAACTTATGAGCGGTCGGGGAGCGCAAAGCGCTCTCCCTCCTCCCATTATCATTCCCAATCTATGATTACAGCACTTTTCGGTTTGCTTTTTAAACGCAACGCCGACGATACAAAGACGAGAGCGGGGCTTTTAACGACCAGCGGCGCGATTGTCCGCCGCCTGTACAACAGACCCCCCCCCCCCCACTCACAATGAATAATTGAAAAGAAATGCAAATGCTTCGGATTCCTCATCTGTAAACATTCTTATCCTGAGGGAGAGATGACAAAAGGTGAAGTGAGGTCTTGGCTCGCTGCCGCCAAGATGTTACGATACATAATTCATTTACGGAACGTGCGGGAATACACGGTTGAAATAAAATGGGGCTGAAATTTGGAACTTGATGGCTCGTCGGTTTATGGAGCCGCAACAATTAATCATAATCGATAAACTGGTCAACAGAATTGTACTTTTTTTTTTTTTTTTTACCCTTTCATGCACCCTGTAACCTGATAAAATGACAAACTGTCCACTGTAGTAGCCGTTGTCCCTCAAAGGGTCAAATCGGCGATACGAGTTCAACGTTAACACGGTGAAGCAGCACTTCGCTGTTATGCTGCACTAAGCTGCCAAAAGAAGTGAAATCAGACCCAAGTTGTAAATACCAAGCGCTAAACGTTCTTTAAGTCAGCTCAGTTTATTTTTTTACTTTTAAATGTTTATTTGTGACGCACATTGAGTTACCTGGTGGATAAAAAAATGACGTCAATACCTCAGAGCATGAATGGCATGACTTCCTATCGCTGCATTTCGTTTGTCCCGTCTGCGACAGATTATGTAATGTCAATCTGCCGCTGATGAGTAGTCGCAAAAAAAAAAAAAAAGAGGGTGGGGGGGGGCATAGTGACACGTGGTCGTCGCCGACTCACGCCATTTGACTTGCTAATCAAAGCATCAGATGCTGTTTAAAATGCATGTAATTCAAAGCTTATGTCTACCTAATAAAAAAATAATATACAAACAATATTCCAGTCAAGCATGCCGAGGACATCGGCTTGATCAACGGGCTGTTTCCGATATTCGGCAAAATCAGATTCCGTTGACGGATTAATTGGCAGATTAATTTTGAAAATATGGTTCATGAAGCGTTTTGGGGTGTTCGAATGAATATTTGGGTGATGTTGAAATCTGTTACTGTGCTAAACACTTTTACACTAAATTTGCAGAAATCGGCACATTTTTGGCCTGATTTTAAGAGCCAGTATCGGCCGATTAAATCACCGATTAATTGGCTGATTAATTCACACTGTGACATATTGCAAGATATGAACATCCCTATTTCATTGTACATTTAGTTTATTCAAGAGTCGCATCCATTGGAGAAATTACCGACTGAATTTTTTTTTTTGCTTCATTTGTCATTAAATCTTTTACCGTTTACACAAAACATTTCGTTCTAGGTTGCCACCCGCCCCAGTTATTGTACCGAATGGAATAGAACGCTCGTCCCCCCCCACACCTCCCCCCCAATCTCTCTTCGAGATCTCAAATCTCACATTAATAACAGATCAACTTCGTAATTCAAGACTGAAAGAGGAGAGTGGAATTTGCATGTAGGGTGGTGGGGGGGGAGGGGGGGGGGGGGTCTTGACTCGGGGGTGTCAGAAGGAGGCTCGCAGATCAAATAGCCGCACGCAGCTTGACAGCAGGTAAATGATGTGTCAAGCGCGGGGATGCATTTCAATCCTCGCATATTTTCCAAACGGGGCCCCCGCCTGCAAACACAACCACTCCACGCTAACTGTTTCTGATTAAAATGTCAATAAGACGGCGGGGGCCCTTTCATCTCTCAGCCCCCGAGCTGTCCGTCTCCTATTCCCTACCCGATGCGAGCGGCGGGAGGGTCCGTCGCGCTACACGGACGTCCGTTTATCCACTCCGAGCACTGGTGTCGCGTAATAATCCGCGTCTCTGGGGAGCATTTAGCCTGATGGGAAAAGCCGATTGGGGCAAAAGCCCACCCACCACCCCCCCGCTTCTCCGCCTCCACCGCAATCGCAATCAAGCCACTGCAGCTGCAGGTGGCTGCGAAGGTAAATACTGTTTTCCGAAGATGAAAAAGGGGAAACAAACAAACAGTCGCTTTTATATCGCGTGTAAAAGATTTGGATTCCTCGTCTGTCGAAGCGCTTTAGTAGAACAGCTGAACTTTATTTCGATATAATCAGAGGCGGGTGTGTGCCATTTTGTTCCTGATTGTAAAGTGTCCTTGGGTGTCTTGAAAGGCGCTTATAAATAAAATGTATTATTATTATTATTATTATTATTAAAGAGATTGGTCACCTCCCATTGTAAGAGGGTGTGCACACTTTTGCAAATACTTTCACTTTCTTTAAAAAAAAAAAAATTTTAATCAGTTGAGTTGTAACGTCAAAAACAGAGCATATTTAACAGGGAGGTGTTGACTTTTCAACTCCACTAGCTCGAATTCTGAACCAAAAACAAAAAAACAAAAAGGGAGAACATTGAGAACGGGTAAAGAAAAGGTGGGACGCGGTGAGAACAGGCAGCAGCTGTATCAACAGATGCTCGTGTTAAAGCATCCTTACTCACGTGTTCCCCGCCGCTTGTTTGTTTGCTGCTAATTTCGCCCTTCAACGTTGAGGGCGGGGGGGGGGAAACAACATGCGGCTTTGTTGTCATACTAACGAGGCAGTTAGCAATCAGTACACATTTTGGGAGTGCCTACAGGTCCGCGCTGGTCACCAATTCACTGATTTCTAATGTCTTAGTTAGCCCATACACCCTGCACTGTATTGTCTCCAATGGGGCCTGTTTTTAATGGCGTTCCGATTAGCTGCTAGCTTAGCGAAAAGGAGAAAGAGGCGGCAGTAATTCACATAAAATTGTCGAGTTCAGACAAAAGAACAAAAACTAAGATGATAAAATGATAAAATGTCTGGTTGTTATTCATTTTACAAAATTATTTAGGAGGACTTTGGACAGAAAAAACAAAAATCAGTAAGTTGGCTAACTAGATAATGCATAAGGGTAAGTAAAAAAAAAAGATGTTTAATAGGATAAATTGAGACTAACACACAAGAAATAAGCACAAATTAATTCGAGTCAGGTTGTTTTTGGTGGTCTGTTAGCAGTAGCCAACCTCTGAAAAAATTTTCGCAAGATTTATTTGATCAAAAAAAGCTAGTAAGTAGGCTAGCTAGACGACATGCCAGGAATACAGGTTTATTAGCATGATGCACGTTTTTAGCCTGTTCGCTGTAGTCAACCTGTTCTTGAAACTATTTTGTGGGATTTTGTGCAAAAAGTAAAAATAAATAAAAAGTTAGCATGTGAGCAAGCTAGACCACGATGTGGGGCCTAAATGCTTCAATTGACACAAAAACATCCCCTCCCCCCAAAACAATGCATGCAAAAGGAAATAAGAATACGCCCAAACCACTTACAAAAAAATTCCACGTTTTTGGGGGGCGAAATTTACTACTGTTGTGCTTTGAGATACAATTGACCTAATACACGGGCTGTCATTGTGACCATTATTTATTAATTTTTTTTGCCGGATAAGTACAAACTTAAGTCTTTAGACCGCTTGCTAATACAATACTTTGTTTTTCTTTTTACCCCACCCCCCTTCCCCCTCCAATTCTGCTGCTGAAGACTGCAAATTTCCCCAGTGCGGGACAAATAAAGGTTTTCTTATCTTATCTTATCTTAATCCTAATGACACAAGAGCTATTTGAACACAAAACTGCAACAACACATTCAGACATTTAATCCAAACAGATTCAGTCATATATTCTTTATCCTCTGCGAGAAGCTGAATCTACGCCGTATAAACGTCCATTCAACTTGAACGATACACTAATCAGTCGATAGAGTCGGCAAAAGATGCGCTATTAAACCAGTGCCGTCTTGTAGCCTCGAAAATGAAGTCAATGAATTCGTCCTAATAACACAACAGACCATTGATGGTCTCCAGCGCTCTGTGGCCTCATTTCATATGCACGTTCATCTGGCCTGGGACCGCACTGCACGGTGGGGGGGGGGACAAAGGGGGGGGAGGTGCCTTGCTGCGGACAACAGTCTCCGGGGCAAGGCCCTCTGTTCGCGGGTTCCTCGGGGGGCCGACCTTCCCACTGACGCCCATTTACCTGCTTCAGTTCATTTGAACGGATGTGACGGCCATATGCGAGGCAGCGGGAAAGCAGACGCAGTTTTCCACATTTGCAAAATGAAGATTTTGGATATACATGAAGACTGACACACATGGAAGTTGATTTTTTTTTTTACCAATTCATACCAAAAGCCATTGCAATTGTAATTAATCTTTTCCCAAAGCAAACTGACAATTTTGTGTCATATTTTGAACGATCACACAATAGGTTATGGGCCACATCAAGAGTTTTTATTATTATTTACAGATTTGTTTATTTTAAAGAATCAAGTACAGTACCAATCATCGCACCGATTAATCAAAGTTTAAAAAAATGTTTTTTAATGATAAAAAAGGAACCATATGCATGTGAAGTTGTTTGGTGTCAGGAGAAATCCCAAATTCATTTATTTTGAATAATGAATCGATTAAAATTGAAAATGTTATCTGTGATATCGACGAGGCTTGATACAATAAAACTCTAACAAAGTAAACAACTCACCCTAAGCCTGATTTGTAAGAGGTGTTAGCCAGTTAACAGCCACCCAATTTGCCGACACCCATGTCACTCACCAGCCCAGCTCCGCCTTTTAAAGCCATACACACTCCAAGTCACCAAGACTACCAAATTAAGTCAAGATGTGCACCTCACATGTACATGTTTGCGTTTAATAATGCAAAATCGATTACTCAATAATCAATTGATTACTCAATAATCAATCGGTTCACAAAATATTCAATAGCTGCAGTCGTAGCGCGACCTCATTAGCATCACAGGTGAGCTGGAACCTATCGGACTGATTTCATCATCGAGGTGCTGATCCCGCATAAAACAAAACACGCGCGCACACACACACACGCACACACACACACACACACACACACACACACACAATGTGAGCAACTCCTCGACTGTTCATCTGCCAACACATGACGGACAATACGATGCCTCGGAAACTTTGACATGACAGACCCTCGTCCGCCTGCCCATCCCCACGCATCTCCCCGCCCCCGTGACAGGCCTGCTGTCAATCATACACACCCACGCCGGGATGTAGGGGACAGCATTACAACACTCTATTTTCATCAGCGGCAAAACAGAAATAATTTGTTCAAATACAATTAAAGTAAGATTAGACTCAGCGAGAAAAAATATATATATATATATATATATATATTTTTTTTTTTCAGACCCCAGATTGTCCCACTGCAAAAATACAAATAATATATAATAAAAACAATCCATACCAACATTAAAAATATAGATTAATAAGAATATTAATTCATAAATATGCATTTTTTTTCAATTTTAAATATAGACTCCTTAAGAAATGTGAAGACAAACATCATAAAGTAATACACCGATACAGTGGAATTAATTCAACAAACTAGCAAACTATGCCACGGGCAAATGTGTTCCAATTAAAGTGTGGCGGTCTGAATTCCGGCATGTCAATTACGCGTCACGGCGTCAAACGGGCTACTGGCGACAAATTTCATTAACAAAGCCGCCGTGTACAACCACGGCCTCAAAATGGCCGACATAAATTTGAACCCGCGGGTAGGGGGGGGCTCTGTCAGCGGGCCCCGCATTACGACAAATCAAGCATCTCTCCTTGTACCCTTCAGGAAACCGTCCCCTTGTGTTTGCCGGTAGGGGGGGAGGAGGGATAAAAGGAAATATGACGCTTTATTTCTAATCATCGTAAATTACGGGCATCCATCAGGCGAGGCTCAAATTAAAACTTGCGCCTTGACAAAGCAATGGCAACGCTTGGCCTGTGAATCAGTCTGATTTAACGCCAAAGACTTTCGGTCATTGGGGAGCAACAGAGGAATCGGGAGCGCTACATTGTCGAGCTTTAGCATAGATAGTAGCGATAGCTAGCTAGCAGGCTACAACAAAGCAAAAGGCTAACGATTAACGCTTTCCTGCACAAATAATGCTAACCCGAGAACCTGGTAAGCTGTCCACTTTAGTAAGCGCTGTCCCTGAAAGGGTTAAAGCAGTGCTATTCAAACTTTTTACACCACCAAAAAATAAATAAATAATTTAAAGTCGCACCACAACAACAAACATTGAAAAAGGCCCAAGTGTTCATCACAAGAAAATTAAAGCACAGACTTGATGATTCCACCAAAATGAACTGAAAATCAAAGATCAATAAAAATGGAACTAAAAATGCTTTGTACATAAAAGTTATAAACAAATCGACTTGAACATAAATACTGATGTAGGACACACACGTATACTGTACACACACAATCAAAACACTAACATGGCTAAATGGCAAAAAAAAAATGATATGAAGCACACATTGTTCCTTGGCTCTAAGTCAAACACATGAAGTAAAAGCAATCCAATTTGTTAGTTTGTTTTTTATTAATTTTTTTCTTGAAGGTGGTATTATTCTAACCCTAAGCGAAGTGCTGTCGTCCTTGCAGAGCCACCCCCCCCCGCCACCCCGCCCCCGTTGGGTCACAGATTTAAGGCCTCCGAGTCAAACAAGTCGACGCTGTAAAAACGACAGAAAACTAAAAGCCACTTTATTGTGGCGAACTTGCGAAACTAATTAGTGTAATTGATCAAATTATCAGTTTAAGTGCAAACGCTTAACATGTACTTTTTTTTAAATAAAAAAATATATATATATCTATATAAAATGATTAAAGGAGGCAGTCATTCAACACGAGTAAGTCCAGCACAATGGAAATTTCTCATCAAATAAGTGTGGCAATTAACTAAGTGAGGGCTTAAGAGTAGTCCAGAGGTCGAGAAAGGGTAAAAAATACAATAAAAGTGAAATATTATTATTATTTTTATGAAGCAAATGTGGGCAGAAAGAAAAGTTCAACATGCCCTTTCGCCCCTTTTTATGGCTCAATGTTTTTAGCAATTTAATTGAAAAAGGCCTTTATCCGTCCGGTTTGAGTTTCAGAAACAAGTACGAGGCACAATGTACACGTTTTAGCAAGTTGAACTATTTTAAAAATAGGTGTAGGGCTTTTTTTTTTTTGTCCACTTGGGGTCACCATCCTCACAGTCGACATTAGTGCCTATGACACCTGTCCGTGCTGCTTTAAAAAGGAAGGGCCTGGGTTGGTGAGTGACATGGGTGTCATCGAGCGAAAGCATAGATTCACCTGGCCGGTAATGTCTGAGTGTCGAGTAATTTGTCTTTAAACATCAGTTTTAGAGAAACCACATCATGGCTCACCTGTTTTTACGGGTTTGGTCACGTGACGTCCACAATGCGAGCTTGAAGGCACTTTGATGTGAATCTCAGTCGACAGCAGAGGGCGGTAGAGATCAAAATGGCAGCAACCTGAAATGAATGAAAATGGATGGATTAATCTACGGAATTCTTATTCCATTAACGCAATATTCATCAGAATACCTTTGGGGGCACGGAGAACATATTGAAATGTCCACAATTGCACGACTATCGATAGCTAGTCCATGGTGTGGTGTTTAGCACCGTGTATTAGCTTTAAGCTAGTAAGCTTTTCTCAGGCTGATTTATGTTGAGTTTGACACTAAATTTCAACTGGGAGTGGTAATAAACCTTGAAGCTACTTTTGTTTGTTTGCAATTGGGCAGGAAATTGTCTGGAAAAATCAGCTATCAGCTTTTTTTTTTTTTGTAACTACGTGACAATTTGAGGAATCAGTACACGACAGCATGAGAGTAATTATTACTAAGTCCAAAGGGAAGTCCAACAAGCCGTTCTGATGGCAAATATTTTTGTCACTTCAAGGAAGAAGTGTGGCGATACCCCAGGTCGGTTTTGCGCTTGGTCCAACGGGGACAGCAGCAGCTCTCCCTGCCCAGATTAGCGTTATATCGAGCAGATGGCGCCTCCATTTTGAACTTTTGCACTGGCGTAAAAAAAAAAAAAAGCTCCAGTGAGTCGGCCTGTTTCTTCTTCTTCTTCTTCTTCTTCTTCATTTCCTAGTGTCACTGACAGAAGCTGCGCACCAGTTGAAGGGGATGTGTGAAATACCGTTCAGCGCTCAGGACACAAACATGACGGCGAGGGAAGAAGTGGCGCACGGTGCGGAGGACGAACATGCTGCTCAGTCACATGCTCGCCAAAGTCATCCAACAACCGCGGCATCCACACACCCATTGTATTCAAAACGATAGTGGAAAAATCATCTACAGTGGTACCTTGAAAAACCTTGCATCCTAAAATATATGTATAATGGACACACATAGATTGTATATCCACTTAGGTAAAAAAAAAAAAAAAAAAAATAAAAAATTCTATTTGAAAATCATTTTTGATTTAAGTGTGCAATGCGAGTGCATTGAATCGAATCGTTCACAAGATTGAAACACACGTTGACATGTAACAAGACTCACGGGTATATATATTCCATATCCTCTAAATAGTACTCCTCAATTTTTTTTAAGTAATACATACACTGTACTTTTCAATTACACCATAATGACAGAGATGGGCACCTTAGCATATTTTGGTGCTCGGTACTCCGTCCGCGACCTGGGTCCCGACTAATATTAAAGCCACATACAATATGGCGGATGGGCTGACGTAATCGCTTCGACCCGTTTCAAAAACTGTCTGCTACAGACTTAAAAACAAAAAGAAAGAAATAATAAATATTCATTTTAGATTTCCAAAGAGTTCATGGCGCCCACGGAATGTTGTATTAAACGGTTCAAATGCCTCTTTATTTGCCTACACTAATGTAATTTGTCCTTTCTCACTTGCTGTACAATTATGCACCATGACAGTCTAAACTAGATTGAAACACGTTGGCATGTAACAAGACTCACGGGCATATATATTCCATATCCTCTAAATAGTGCTTCTCAATTTTTTTTAAGTATCACATACACTGTACTTTGCAATTACCACCATAATGACAGAGATGGGCACTTTTGCATATTTTGGTGGTCGGTACTCCGTCCGCGACCTGGATACTGGCTACTATTAAAGCCACATACAGTATGGCGGATGGGCTGACATAATCGCTTCGACCCGGTTCAACAATTACCTGCTACAGACTTAAAACCAAAAAGAAATAATGAATATTCACTTTAGATTTCCAAAGAGTTTACGGCTCTCATGCATTGTTGTATTAAACTGTTCAAATGCCTCTTTTGTTGCCAACACTAATGTAATATTGTTTGTCCTTTCTCACTTGCTGTACAATTATGCACCATGACAGTTTAAACCAGGGGTCGGCAATCCAAAATATTATATTGGACCACACCTTTTGCAGCGTGTTAACTATCGTAACTCACGTGTGCAGTTTGAAAATGCTTCTCTCGGTCCTCCCGATTCCCATTCTTCGCCAGTACCCTCGGTGAATTGTAAACGAAACGTCGGTTTGCTAACAACAGCCACCTGCCTGACATCCCGCCCTGCTATTAGAAACAGGTGTCGCAGGCTATGACGCAAATCCTCGTTGACAGAAATGTTGATATTTGATATTTATTTTACAGCATTGGAAAACGTTAAGAATGTTTGTATCATGTTTGTCGTCCTACAGAAACCATATTAAAAAATATATATATATTTCCTCCCCCCATCTTTTTTCCATTTTCAAATTTTTTTTTGAAAAAGCTCCAGGGAGCCACCAGGGCGGCGCCAAAGAGTCGCATGTTGCCGAACAAAACTGCGATCGATGGTCACCAAAATCTATGTCGACATCTTTACTTAATGCTTACATCAACCTCTGAAAATATTAGAATGATCGCCCACGTAATTTGGGATTTTCAGCGGCGCTAACTACAAAGCTTATGTCACTTCACGAGACAAACGCGTCGTCCATAAAATACAAAACACGCGACATGTCTTGCCACAATTGAACTGTATTGAACATAAACTTAATTTAAAATATGTACTTAAAATTTGTAACTTAGGTTCAATACAACTGTAGTTCGGGATTTGTCATTCTTCACGTACCACTAGAGGGAGCCAACGTAACATATTCTAAAAATGACTATGGAAAATGACGAATATTAAAGCATCATACTGTCAGTCACAGTAGGAAGTCGTAGGAGTCTTCTTTTGTGATTGCATGAATATTATATTGCCCCTAGTGGCCAAGGTTGGCAAAACAGTCGGAGCAGCACATTGAATTGCAACATGAAATCATGATGTACAGACTGTTCAATTATATTATTCATATAATTTATTTTTAAAAATTGCATTATACAGTGCAGTTTTTCTTATGGGGGGGGGGGGGGGGGGTGAATGGTATTTCAATTTACAAAGCTATTTAGCATGAGACATGACATAGTCACGCTTGCTCTGGTTTCGTGGGCCGCATAGAATAATGTGGTGGGCCAAATCCGGCACCTGGGCCCTGACTTGAACACCCGCGCTCAACGAACTGAGATCTGACAACAGTCCAAAAACGGACTGTCCCCTCGCCAGCCCACCACCCACTCCGATTAGTATCATCATGTTCTCCGCGTCCCCCTCTGGTAGAGCGGCCTGTCCTGGCAGCTCCCCTCGCCCACGTCACGACAATTGAAGCGGTTTCACGGTTCGGGCGGCTCGGTCAGATGGAAAATAATAAAATAAAATATGGAGATGAGGCAGCGGCGGCGGCGGCGGCGGCGGCGTTTGACTGACAAAGTGACATTTTTTGGAAGGGACCCGTGCCCATTGCAGTCAGAGTTTATTGAAGGTGATTTTGATCTCCTCGATGAGGACGCCGCCATCTGTCACCTTGATTGCATGGCGGCCTCTCCCGGGGGGAGCGCCGTGGCTCCTGATCGTTTACAGATTGCGCCTCCATAAGGGCCACATGCGCGGGGCCAGATGGTGAGCATACACGCTTATTATGAGTCTTTATCTCCGTGCAGGAAGGAGTGGAACCATTAGGCCTCCCTCAGGATGCCCCCCCCCCCACCCCACCCCACCCCACACACACTCCTCACTGCAGCCGTGCTGTTCTTCTGCAAATACAGTCTCCTTCACACACAAACTTGTCCCAAAAAAAAAAAAAAGCAAACACACACATGGAGTCGGGGCATGTGATGGCTGTGTTAAAGCATCTGCACACAAGGACACACACACCAACACCTGTTCGTAACACCGAATAGTGTTAGGTGAGGATTGGGGGGGCGGGGTCATTCAACTTTGGAATTTGAATTGAAATTTCTGGATAACGGCTGGGGTTAGGCTGCAGCACGCCCGCAATTGTGCACCCACCACACGCGCGTGTGAAACAACACCCTGGCGTGGAGTCTGTTGTCCCCAATCCTTGACATATGCCCCTCATGACCAGGAGGGCTGCGACGTCAGCGCCAATTTGTCACGCTCCTTCGCCACCTCGTCGTGATTTTTTTTTTTTTTTTCATTACGCTGGCTGAGATAGAATAATGAGCAAACACTCTGTGAGATAATATCCCACTTTATTAGGATAATAAGTGTTTTGTTTTTTTTCATGCGAGAGGCTTAGCTGGCTTTTCAGAAGTCCGTGAAAGGCCAAAAGTACACGCAACATAAATATACACACACAGTATATTTTACGTAAATGCAATATTGAGCGCCACGTTGTCCCTACTTGCGTTTGGTGATCCCGCGGGCCAGGAGTTGCACGTCTGAGGACAACAGCCGGCTATCCAGAAGCATGTTTACCCCACTCCCGCCATCCCCTTCCTCCCTCTACCCCCCCGTGTCAGCTTGGTGCACATGCAGTGTACAAAAATGACATACTGTACGCCAGCCTGTGGTCACAAGGCAGCTCCGGGCGATGCAAATACACAAAACGGCCTTTCGGTGCTTGACGATTGTTGAACTGAAACTCCGCGTCCCCGCGTGACATGATTGTGTGTATTTCGTGTGTTAAGTTGATCAATAATGATTTCCTGTTGTTCTTATTCATCATTACAGGAGAAAGAACGAGTTGGCCCGGATTCGACACACCAGCAGACACGATGACATCACCAAATTTGGAGGTCATTAGGGCCTTGGGGGCGAGCTAGACTGGGGCACCACCTGAAAGCGGGTCCAAGTGCACGCCAGTGGGGTATCACGAGCCTGTTCCAGGAACGACAACGTCACAGCATTTACATTAAAAGCTCAGTGGGTAAAACGCAGCCTACGGGATGGTCCGACTGAGACTTTCATTTTCATACTGGGACCACTTAATAACAAAAACGTGTCGAAGGATCACATCATGAGAATTTCGATTTAATCAGAATCATCTTTATTGGCCAAATATGTAGAACACACAAGGAATTTGTCTCCGGTAGTACAGGTTACACTAGTATCATCAATAACAAGCAACTACGATAAACAAGTACATGACAAATAAGTATGTAAGGGTACCGTTGTGCAGTAGTACCACCCAATGACAGCTGTGAGACAATGTGCAAAGTATCAAGGAGAGCTAAAGTGATCAGTGGTAGAATACAATACTATAACAGTTGTGCAGTTGGTATCATTGTACCATTTTAAAGTAACTGGTAGCAGTATTGGGCGGCCCGGTAGTCCAGTGGTTAGCACGTCGGCTTCACAGTGCAGAGGTACCGGGTTCGATCCCAGCTCCGGCCTCCCTGTGTGGAGTTTGCATGTTCTCCCCGGGCTTGCGTGGGTTTTCTCCGGGTGCTCCGGTTTCCTCCCACATTCCAAAAACATGCATGGCAGGCTGATTGGACACTCTAAATTGTCCCTAGGTGTGAGTGTGAGTGTGGGCGTGGATGGTTGTTCGTCTCTGTGTGCCCTGCGATTGGCTGGCAACCAATTCAGGGTGTCCCCCGCCTACTGCCCGAAGACTGCTGGGATAGGCTCCAGCACCCCCCGCGACCCTAGTGAGGATCAAGCGGTTCGGAAAATGGATGGATGGATGGTAGCAGTATTTGTAGAAGAAGTTTAAGCGTGCAATTGTACAGATGTCCTTGAGCGCTTGAAAGTGTCTGGTGCAGTGGAACATAGAGCAGTGACAACGGTTCAAGTAAGTACAGAGCTGGAGCTACAATGACTATTGCGGTAATGCTGTTCCAACGGGGAGGGGGGGGGGGTGCAAAATTGCAAAGAGCCACTATACAGGTAGATTTCAATTACTGTTTAGGGAGTTAATGGCTACTGGGAAGAAGCTGTTTGAGTGTCTGCTGGATTTGGTGCGCATGGATCTGTAGTGCTTGCCTGAGGGGAGTAGCTGGGAAAGGTGGTGGGCAGGGTGTGAGGGGTCCACTAGGATTTTTTTCGTGCCCTTGTCTTGGTTCTTGCGGTGTGGAAATCCTCAAGAGTGGGTAGGGCGGTGCAAATGATTTTTTTCCGCAGTCCTTACTGTCCGTTGCAGTCAGATTTTGTCCGTTTCTTGCGGCGGCCCCAAACCAAACCGTGATGGAAGAACACAGGATTGATTCGATGACTACTGTGTAGAACTGTCTTAGCACCTCCTATGGCAGGACACGCTTCCTCAGCAGCCTCAGGAAGTACATCCTCTGCTGGGCCTTTATCAGAATGGAGTTGGTGTTGACCTCCCACTTTATATTCTGGGAGACCGTGATTTCCAGGAACTTGAAGGTCTCGACGGTTGACACAGGACAGTTGGATAGTATGAGGGGCAGCTGTGGTGAAGGATGTTCCCTGAAGTCCGCGATCATCTCTACCATCTTGAATGTGTTCCGCTCCAGGTTGTGTTGGCAGCACCAGAGCGCCAGCTGTTCCACTTCTCGTTGGTACGCAGACTCATCGCAGTCTCTGATGAGACCGATGACTGTGGTGTCGTCTGCGAACCTTCTGAGTTTGACGACTCTGTGTGTTGAGGTGCAATCGTTCGTGTAGAGTGAGAA
Organism: Hippocampus abdominalis; assembly: GCA_018466805.1. Classification (NCBI taxonomy): domain Eukaryota; kingdom Metazoa; phylum Chordata; class Actinopteri; order Syngnathiformes; family Syngnathidae; genus Hippocampus; species Hippocampus abdominalis. The sequence continues at coordinate 8,853,258 of CM031712.1, read as the reverse complement.
GAGCAGTGGCGAGAGGGCGCATCCCTGCGGGGCTCCAGTGCTGGTGGTGCATGTTGATGATGTTGTCCTTCCCAGCCTCATTTGTTGTTTCCGTCCCGTCAGGAAGTTGAGGAGTCCACTGGCGGATCGTATGGGACACACCGAGCTGGAGAAGTGAGTGCAACATTTTTTTGTTGAAGGCTTGCTCACTAATATTTGTGTATCTTGACAAAAGTTTTTCCTCTCGTTTCTGGAAAAGGGATCAGTTCTTGACAGATGACGCAGCCTATATCAGGTTGTTTTAAGTTTCTTGAAAGTTTTTTTGTTTTTTTTTGTCTGTTCCCGACCAAAAACACGGAGCAACTACAACCACCGATGAAAGCGCCGAACTGCGCTAATTTTCAAAAGGAACGAATTGGACCGCTGACAAACGGCGATCAAAAACCATAGCAACGATGGATGCCTGAAAACTTTGATCAATCTTATACTCGACACGACGGGAGCGTGATTATTTGTAGGGGCAAAGAAGAAAAAAATAAACGTCATTTTTGTTTGCCTTGGCTTGGGCGCGGAAATCACATACGCACACTCTCAGCCTTTTTCACCCCTCTGCATCAATCTGTTCCCAAGCTGTTTCCACATTTGGGCCCAGTTTGCCAAGCTTATTCCTTGGCAGGGATGACGGGGGATGATTACTGCAAGTCTGCGACCACCTTTAGACGCTACTCCAAAGCCAGGCAGAAAAGTACACATGATTATTCTTTCATATCCAAAAGTTTTTGTTTTTTTTCTTCTCTCATGGTCTCTTCTCCATAAACGACAGTTGTGCGTGCAAATATTGCCCGACTCGTGAGACAGCTGTGGCCCATTAAAAAGTGTTATGCTTGCTGATTTCCGACGGCGCGCCCGCGCGTCCCGTCGTCACCAAACCCGGCGCCAGCAATTACCCCAGACGAAATGTTTAATTGCGCCTTAATTTCCATCAGATTTATCTGTCAGCCGGCCCATCTCCCGTCCCTAACGAATCAAATTAGGCGATCTGAAATGTCCGCTAACATGACAGACAGGCGGTGGTACATGCTAGGATTTTCGGGGAGGCGGGTGTGTGTGGGGGGGTTACAATATTTTGACATTATTTAGCTTAATCTTTTTATTTGAATATCATTTTCAAAACATTCAGGAGAAATTTCAAGGTTACCCACAGTGGGTGTGTCAGAAGCTTGGATAGCTAAATCCGCGCAAGCTAGGCGCCTGACTCTATTTATTGATTTATTCAAGGGGAGACTATAGACAATAGCGCACATCTAAAACCACCACTGCGTCGATTCTAAAACCCGGTCGTGTGGAGCACATGCGATGGAACATCGACAGATGGACGACGCAAAAGCCAGGAGAAAAGTCAAGATGGAGGTGCGCGGGGAGGCTAAAAGGTGTCTACGTCGACGGCGAGAAATGCCACCGCCCCTGCCAAGAGGGGGGGGGGGCACTCGTGGCTCTCACCCGCCCGACGCCCGAGGGATGATGATTATGCTAATGCGCCATATAAATATCAGCAAGATGCTCATTACTGCTTTCGTGTGATGGCGCTCGTTGGCTATGACGGATTATCATTTGGTGCTAATGTCGCCGCGTTACGGATGCAAAAACAAGTGAAGTGTTTGAGGATTTGGGAAAACATCTCACCCAAATATGAAATGTTGATTAAAATTGTGAAATTAAGATTGAGGAAAAACATATTTTTCAAATAATTGTTCAAAATAAAATAATGGGGGGGGGCAGATTCACAGTCTGGGCAATTTTATATGGTATTATATAAAAATATGTGGAAATTAGGAGGAAATTGTCATTTTTCTGGACTTTATTCTTATGGCGGGAACTTTTGAGAGCAGGTGCCACAACTTGGGAAAATAATTTTCAAAAAAAGGAATGAAATAACCATTATTTTTTAAAAATAAGGTCAGAAATGATTTTTCATTTTAAAAAGAGAGTTGCATTTTGCAGCATTTATGTATCTTCCGATTTTTTATCAATTTTTCACTGAAAATATTGGTCTTTAGGAATCCATTTTTAGTAACTTTATTTTATTTTTGTAATACTTTTCCAAATTGTTCCAAGGTGTGATTGTCACCATCGATGGTTATTTTTCTATGTGTGCCGTGCGATTGGTTGGCGACCAGTTCTGGGCGTAGCCCACGTACTGCCCGTAACCCCTATGAGGATAAACGGATTAGACAAATGAATGGACAAACGGATAATTCTCAAGTCTAGTATTACTGGTAGTGGCCTCTAGTGGTCGTGGAAAGAATCACAGCCTAAATACAGTTCAGTTGTATTTAACTTTGAAGTTCAAAAATTTTTATCTTTGAGAACTGGATTTTTTTTTTTAAATATGTATTTACAACCAATTTCATGCGGCTTTAAATGTGCAACATCTGAACTGAATCATATGCATACGGCGTCCATTTTGCATATTTATGACGTCGTCCAGAGAGAAGGCCGGCAAGGGAATCGCTGGCGATTGTCACGCCAGGGCATCCACTTATTCAGCAGCATGCGCGCCACGAAACATCATTACAAAGAGACCACCACAGGAAATGAGATGTGCGGGGCAAGGATCCAGAAGCAAAAACGTGCCCCCCCCCCCCCAAAAAAAAATCCCCGCCACCAACTGTCACCCCGGCTCGACGAGGATTTTGCCCCGCAAATTCGCCGAGTGGCTCTGCAGTGGCCGGACATCCTACTGAACATGTGGCACCCGTGATAATTACGGCAGAATTAACACAGGGCGGCTTTATGGGCCTTCTGCCGCTGCCAAGTGGATGCCAGACACACACACACACACACACACACACACACACACACACACACACACAGGGGGGCATGTGTTTGAGCAGCACTCAGGCTCCAGGCGCGTATCAGCCTCTTCTCCACGATAGGAGAGCCTCTACTTAGCCAGAGCCAAATGACTCACTTTGTTTTAGTTGGCTTTTTATAATCATGTAAAGTAATTGCAGGTAGCACGGTGGTCTACAACAGTAAATCGAATATTTTATTTTCTTATCTATATTTTCCCCGAGAAGATTATTATTTATTAAATAATTATTTATTATTTTTTGCATATAGATTTAAGGTGAGATATTTCATTTATTTTTCTTTAAATTATTAGTTTTCCCAATCTCATTATTCATATTTTAGCCTGTGTTATTCTTCCATTAAAATATATATATCCTAATATCCTTACATTTACTATTTCACAATATTTTCCTATTCCCTTTTATTCTAATTTTGTTTTATGTAATTTAAAAAATGAAGTTTTTTCTATTTTTGAGCAGCACAAGAAGCCATCTTGCAAAAAAAAGTTTTTGGGTAAACCGATGCTAATCTTTGAAACGTCGCTACATGCGCATGGAACATCAATGGCGGCCAAGCCACCACCCTGTCCTTGCTTTCTCTTGTTTGATCAAAGAAAACCACCAAAGAAACAAGATCACAGGCCTTGGCGAGCCTCCTGCTGGAAGTTGATTTTGCTGGAGAATTAGCAAATGGCTAATGACAGATGTTTGCGCACACCGTCGCACCCCCACCCCCACCCCCCACTCCTTTCGTATGCTTTGATTGGGAGAGGTGGAAGAGGGCGTCGGTGTGTGACAAACAGATGCTCATAACTCAGTTCAGTGAAGAGCATTACTTTCCAATGAAAGCCTGGACGCGAGCCAATCAGCAAGGCAGGGTGGGAGCGGCAAGGAAAAGTCACGGGACCCATAATTACCATCAACGATCCACAAACAAGTCGTAGATATCAGCAAACCGAGATCTACAATGTCATAATATCAATGATATCATGATACTGGGCAACGATACACCCCAAAGTTTAAAATATGTATCACGATATTATCATAACACCATCTAGGACAAACCTGAAAAATCACAAAATACTCAATACATTACAATAATCAATGATTTTATGATACTGTGTACAATATCATCATGATACCATCCAAATCAATATCTTAATGTGATCATCATAATACCATCTACGATACAGAGTCAATTATCTGTGTATCTGTGAATCTCAAATGGGGGGTACAGGAAGGTGCATGTGAGCAGAGCTCGATGGTGCGCCAAATTCTACGATACAACTCGTTGATATCGCAACACGATCCATGAGACGTCCTGAAATCTAATATATGTCATCACAAAAGTATTTAGAAAACCAACAGTCCAGCCCAAGATTGATGATATCATCACAATATCATCTACAATAGATCACAGATAGCCAACTACGATATGGTGATAGCGTCTATAAAGAATCCTTATAGCTACAATTTTTTACAATACATAAGATTATATTATATATTATATAAGGATTTTTTGGGGGAGGTACTTGGTGTAAAAAGTTACATACATCACAATATTTATGATATGACACCATCCGTCACAATATCGACAGTATCACGATACAGTCGACGCTATATCATGAATCCTTTGCTGACGAACGAGTTAGCCAGCTCCTCAACTACTGTTGAAATTTGTCAACATTTTGCCTAATTTCTTTGTCAATAATGCATGAATGCTAATGACAAAAAAGGAGGTGGTGCACATCTGCTTTCATCCCGGGTCGAGTTGGCGCGAGAGAGAAAGAGACAGGCCGGCGCAGAGCCGTCGTAAAAGGGAGCAGTCGGTGCGAGCACAGACGCGATTTCACGGCTGGCGACTCGCTCGCGAGTTGAGCTGTCTTGAGCTCAAATGATTCAATTAGGCCAGCTGTCCCTGTTTGTCATGGCTCAACTGGCCACGAGATTACCTTTCGCGGGGGTGCATATCCGCGCCTCCTACGCCACCGCGCCGATACAAAAACACACACGGAAAAGAAGCAAAGAAGGCGGCAGTAACCGCGTTAGCCACTTAAGCGCTAAACGCATGAATCCTTTTCTCTTCGACTCACGCCGTCGCTCTTTTCACCATTTTTTACCCCCGTTAGTAACCAACACCAAGACTCATTTTTGATCAGGTACGGGTGGACGATGGCTAAAATAGCATCACGATACCGACAGGTATGCTATCATAACGCCAACCGCAATACATTGCGGCATTGAAGATAAAAATCACCAATTACATGCTATCCTCACAATACGTCACGGGGTCTGTGATAGCGCACGATATCATCTCGACACGCTACAAAACGGTGCGGGAAGTTTGATATCATCGCCTGTGGTACGTCACATTACTGCCTACGATACTTGTAACGTCTATGATATCAACACAATCGACCCCTGGGCTAGTTACACTAAATGTGGCCTCTCTCTCCCTACTTCTACACTTCCCACCTTGCCCATATAAGGGAGTTAACACCAAGAGTCATTAGGGCTGATGTCTTCTTCTTCTTCTTTTAATGTAGTTAGCGCCAAGTAACCTCATTAGACATCGTTAGCGTAATTGACAGTCTGGAGAAGGTGACGGCTCAAAATGGCCAATTAAAAGCTCATTAGCGTTTGCTCCCGTTTTTTTTGTTCTTCCTCAGATGTAAACAACAGCCCCGTTAAAAGGCTGCGCACCATGCTAACCACGGTGTGAACATAAACGCTTTTTTTTTCAACCCTTCTCTCGTCTTCTTCATGAATGATCAATCGTCAGTCACTCTAAGCAGAACATGCTACTTCATTAATGCACGTAACCTGAGACACACGCACACACACAAAAAAAAGGGGTCTTCCCTCGGAATCGAAATAGTATGATCCTGTCATGGTACAAAAAGTCACACGTAAACCAGGAAGTAGCCTGAAATTGTATCATTATGTCATAGCCCATGAACCTAGAAATTATTCCACCAGATAATAATCAGAAGGTCAAAGCAAAACACATTTTTCACTTTTTACTGGTTTGCATAATTCCCCCGCCATAAACGAGAATCAAAAAATGGTACGATCCTGCCATCCTGCATCCGCGAACCAGGAAGTAGCCTGCTAGCTAAGAAACAGGCTAACAAGCGAAATGTATTTTTCACTTTTTTTTTCTTGGTTTTGAGTGACAATGGGAATATTGCCAGACGCCTTCGAGTCAAAATGGTACAATTCTTTCATAATAAATGGTTAAACAAAACATGAAAATAATCGTTTTTTTCCCATTTGGAGTCATAAATGAAAGTGAAACTGCTGTTGATTCCACTCATTTCACATGGACCTCAAAAGTAATAAGCAAATCTATGACCTTCTGCCATTTTGTTCAATTTCCAATTCTTATTGGATTTCTGGAAAATATTAATCTTACTACTACTAAAATAATGTAGTGTATCTCCAGGTCTCATTCATGGTGAGAACGCTTCAGAAAGGGAGGACACGATCTTGGTCTCCGAGCTGTCAAATCTCTCACGCTCATCACAGTGATTGGGAAAACAATGCCTCAATGCAACAACTAGCATTCACGGGCCACCTAGCACACAGACGACTCGATGTCTTTGCCTCATTAAAGCAATTGTTGTCATTTTCGCTAGTCAAAGTTGCATGTTTTTTCTTTTCTTTTATTATTAATTATATAAAGAGCCCCACATAACAGAACCAAGTCAATTATTTGTTTAAAACATGCCAAAAACAAATCCAGTGTAGCCAAGAAAAACACAGCCAACAAATCAGGAAAAGCAAACTAAACAAATTAGTGATTTGGAAGTACTCACAAATGATCCATGTTGCACTCCAGTGCGCCTCCTTCCAGGGTTTTCTTTTCGATCATAGTTATTTGACGCAATACTGAGTCTGATCTTTGATCCATTTTTTCCCCCCATCAAGTTTTTACTCTGTGCACAGGTGCCCCTAATTATCAAATCACTGGAGGCAGCTGCTCCAACCAAAAAAAACAAAAACAACGCATGTATCACCACATGTATGATACATTGCATTGTCTGATATATACATGTCTGTATCACGATACCACTTGCAATACATCCATCCAACGTCGCAATCTACATTTTGACGACACAATGACATTGCGACGATACAATCTACGATACACCGCGATACCTTCCATGATACATGCACGATATCTGTGATACGGCCTGCTGTCGGTGATGTCACCATTCCATCGAGAATACAACTGATGGATTTTAGATACAGGGTATGTTGCTATTACGATACATCAAGATATCAATGACATCAATACGATACCAACTCCCATTACCTTGTGATGTCTATGATATATCGCGATACCATACGCGGTACATATGATATCATGAAATCATTTGATACATGACGATATTTACCGTGCCATCTATTCTACTTTGCAATGTCGATATAAAAGTGCATTCTGATGAAAAAGTGGACAGTCGGAGGCCCTTCTTCACTCCCCGGCGATGCGTTCAGGTGCACGCAAGGTCGTCGCGGCTATTGCGGTGTCACAGTGGCACCATTGTCAAACATTCTTCTTCGTGGCCTCCGTGATGTCATCGTTATGAGGACTCGGATGGGAATGGATGCTCCGGTGTGTCATAACGGACATCCATATCCATCGAGAGTGAACGCTTGGCTTAATGGAGCTCCCCAGTCAGCCTCGTGTGCAATGTTCAGGCCCATTTCCTTTGCACTCGTGCTCCAGCGAGGGAAGTGGGCTTGACACCCCCCCTCCCCCCGCCCCCGCCTCCCGATGAGCCGCCTGCTTTGCTCAGGTGGCGCCGAAGCCCCACACAAAACGCTTTGCACATTGAAGGAAGGTGCTGACAGGTCCTTCCCAGGCCTCCCAACAGCCCCTCGGGGCTTTTCTTTGCAGGCCTCTCTCATCGTGACAGCGATGAGGCCGCTGACTGCACGGCCAAACTTGGAAAAAAATAGAAAGAAGAAAAGTGGCTAGTTATGAATTTTCATTCAAAAGGGGTGCCCGGATTTTCCATTAAAAAAAAATATTTTTTTATACATGCAGTAAAGCTTTAAGAGAGAATATTACACCATGCATGAACCATCATGATCAAATATGATTAAAAAAAATGTTACTTCATTTTTTTACCCCCCCCCCATTTGAAGATGAAACATTACGCATTTTGTTTCTGTGTCAGGACTACATTCTATTGCGGCAATATCATCTTACCCCAAAATGTTGAGTTACCCTTTGGGGAGGCAAGAAGCCATCAGTGTGTCATCACTATCATCATCATCAAAGACTGAAAAGAAGTTTAGAAATCATAGAAGTGAGAATGGGGGGGGGGGGGGGATTCCGCGTGTTGACGCATTGGCGGTGAAGTGATCATTACTTTAATTGATGATAATGCTTTTAATGATTGAACATTTCGTCTAATTGATGGTGATTGATTGCACATTAGCGTACAAGGAAAGGGAATCAGGGAGCTAATCAGGGAGACGACAGCGCGGGTCAACGCCGCCGTGTGATGGAAACATACATGGAGGGCGGGGGGGGGGGGTGCAGCAGATGGGATGGGAGTGGAGGACTATGAAAGAAGTCATTAGAAGAAAATGTGCACATTAAATATTACTTTGAGACTCACTTGTGGTTTTCCTGTCACACCCAGTGGGGAGTTCCAGCGCTTTTTTTTTTTTTTTTAATGGCGGCGGTGTACCTAATATTGTAGCCCGTTCTCTGGTATGCAAATGTCAAGCGGCGAAGTGCCGAAGTGGAATGTTGGGAGTGCGCCGCCCTTTGGCACCGAAGGGACCCGTCGCTGGCTCCGAGTTTAATGAATAGAAGTGCGATAATGTGATTTGGGTAATAGGGTGACGTCGTCTAATGACGGGCGCATGATGATGATGAATGTGACGCTTTTTCCGGGAGACAACGTCGACAACGGGCAAGGTGCTCCGCGGGCGACTCTTTCGCCAGATGATTTTCAACCGTCGATGCGGACAGAAGAATGCCTCCTTTAAGTATACGAGGGGGGGGAAAAAATAAAAAAATAAAATAAAATTTAAAAAAAACAGGTGGTGTCGCTCGGTAAATTTAACTACTCATAAAAGTTTCGATGCTTTTAGTTGAGTTCAAGTGGGTTGAAAACCCCGACTTGAGAGTTACATACAGCAGGCGGAGTTTTCACCGACACAAAATGGAGGATGCTCGTCACCCCAAGGTTGTTTGAAAGACAGGAAGTGGGCTCGAAAAGGGGTGTTTTTCTTTTTTTTTGAGGGTGTCTTCTTCCTCCATCGCCGTTTGTCACCGTGATATCTGCTAAACGTGATAATTAATACCCTCATTTTCGCTAGCGAGCCACTCTGTGAGGGCCCTAATTAAAACTGATGTAGCTACTTAGCGTAGCCAGCATCACAGGTGGGCCCAAATTAATCAGCAAATAGAGCTAAATTGGTCTCATTTTGCATTTTTAACTCACTTTTCTTTCTTTCTTTTTTTTTTTTAGATCGCGGCAACACAGTCGCTGTACATTTCAGGTTTAATGCAGAGGTAGTAAATATATACATAAGCCAATTTGTGCCCAGCTGATTCTGCCTAGCAACAAGTGACAACATTTTGGAGACATTTTGCCACAAGACATTAAGTGGTCAATTTATCAGTTTTGGTCAACAAAACTTTGCGGAATGAAAGAGACTTAAAAAGATTTGCAGTTGATGATGGCAGCAGAATCCAAAGAAATCAACACGCGTGTTTATGAAAGTTTCATGCGGTCACGGCGAAGAAGGCGAGTAAATTGCGAGTTTCCATCAATTACTAAAATTGTTGTTTCATGTTAATCACCGTTCTTCGGTTGGCTCCCTCATGAATAATTTAACAATCGGCACTCAGACGCACACACACAAAAAAAAGTTTGCTGCGGGAGAAGAATTGTTTTGTTCGCTTTCCAACTCTCATGTCAGAATTTAATTTGACCGCATTTTCTGTTGTACGTAACAGTGTTGAACATTTTTGGTGTCAGAATTTGAAACCATTGGCTGAATGGATCAAGAAGATGTGTCGGGAACTGATGTTCCTGTTTTCTGGCAACCCCGCTGGCGGCGGCCCTCTCAGATGTCTGACCGACTCCACGAATGATCTTCTGGTCACTGTCTGTGGCATGACAAACTTGTTGTCAGAAGTAGGATCCACCCTGGACAAAATTTTCTTCCTAGACAATCAGAACTGTACACTTGAGATTGAATCAACGTCCTGAGAATGAACCAACCTGGAAAAATGAGAATATTCAGAGGTGGGCTACCAACTTGGTGTCAGAAGTGGGACCCACCCCTGACAAAATTTTCTTCCTAGACAATCAGAACTGTACATTTGAGATCGATTCCAACGCCGTGAGAATGAAACAACCTGGAAAATGAGAATATTCAGAGGTGGGCTACCAACTTGGTGTCAGAAGTGGGACTCCTTTGGCCAAACACAAAGAACTGCTACTAGAATCCGAATCAGGGCAGGTTTTTGACACTGAATTGTCAATACGGGGCAATTTTAGGAGGGACAAAACAAAGCCATCCTGTCAGGGGAATTAGAAATAACAGCGTCGGAAATGTGAGAATGGGGAGCTAGACTCGAAGAATGGGGGAGGGGGGGGCCCTCACTCAAAGGGTTAATGTGGAGGCGGAGGAGCGCATCCAGTCAGAAAACAAGAGCTAAACAAATCTGCGATGTGGAACATGGAAGTGAGCGAGAACGAGAGAGAGCAGCCACTCAGGAGGGTTTAATGAGAAGTTGGGGGTGGGGTGGGGTGGGGGGGGGTTGTGCAATGATGTGGCCTTTTGAGTGGAGAGAATGGCCTTAGTCGAGCGTGGCCCCTGAAATGAGGTGAGAACGGCGTCACCTGATCCACAATTATCATGGCTGACGTGTGGGGGTGCAAGGGTAGGGGGGGCGCACAGAAATGGAAAGGGGGAAAAAAAAATATAGAGATGTGACAATTCACTTTATGGCAAATTGTCAGCGCCCTTGCGGGACCCAATGAAAGCTTGTTAAAAAGATTTATACTTTATAAGGGCGGCACGTCTGCATTCGATAGTATCGTAACGGTATGGGTGGGAAGAGGGGGACAGATGCTGGGGGCGGAGGGGGGGGGACATCCTTGCATGTGGTGGTGAAGTCTAAGTCCTGATTTAAAATTGGATTCTTTTTTTCTAGAATAGAACTTCAAAATTGTACATCGATCGTCACAGTGCACAAGTCTGGTTTTCATCCATGTCCCCCAAAAACATGCACGGGAAGCAAACTGAAGACTCGGAATTTTCACAAACTACAGCACTGGCGGGTACTTCAGTTGGGATTTGCTGGATATGGTTTTGTTTTTTTTTTTTTTTTTTCATCGGGGTACGGTATCGAACCCGTATCGTCGATACGTCGATGTTCGCCGTCACCGTACCGGATGCGGCAAAAGATGGGTACGGTACAATTATGGCGGACGCGAACAAATATAGAAATAACGGTATCCAGGAAGTCGAATGTGACGGAGCGATTGCGGCGAATACGAAACGCGGGTGCGGTTATCGTGGTTACGGCAAAGGCAATTAACGGCGATCGTGCCGATCGCAAACAGTGGCCGATGATGCATCGGTATTGACGATCTTGTTTGCGACCGTGGCCAATCGCGGTTGTGCGGCGCGAGAACAGGAGTCTCGATGATTAAGTGGCGTTCAGGAGCGAGAACACTTGTTTGCAAGGACAATCTTTTGTGTACTTTTTTTTTTTTTTTTTTTTTGGTGGCGCGACGCGGCCGCCTCCATCTTTGTGCACGCATGAAATGTGTTTAAAGAGATGAATCGGGATCGGACGAGCCGTCCTGACATGATTATGAGGGATTCATCTGCAGCCATCTGCCACCGTTATGAAGGAGGGGAGGGGAGGGGGGTGGGGGGTGGGAGACCTTCTGTTCAGCGAACGTGCCACAAAGGCAAACACGACACAGACCCCCGCTGCTCTACTATTTAACATGAACATTTTTTTGCTGTTCGGAAGGTGGCCTTTTGGATCCGGTCAATTAAAAACACGTTTCGACACGTTCCTGGAGCCCCGCGAAAGAGGAGACGTTTGCTTTGAATACACACAAAACGGGATTTACAGAAGCGTGGGGGGTGGGGGGGCTTCGATTCCATTTCTTCAGGTATTATCATATTCACACGCCATGTGGACGCAAGTGGGGGCTAGAGCAGATGGGCCTTCATTGCTCATAACAACGTCCACTTGTTGTCTTAAGTTGTGTAATAGCCAGCGAAAATTTGAAATCGCACCTTTACTAATCCACCCCCCCCTCTCTCGTTCCCCCCCCCCAACTCAGATTTTCACACAGTCGCACACGTGGACGACGACAACATTTGGACAATGCAGACTAGCACAATTGCAGGAGGAACATTTATATGTTTATTTTCTCAACACGCAACGTGTCACAAGTAACATTCGAACATTTGTCATACAACCGTAAAAAAAAAAAAAATTATGTGGGAAATTACTCAAAAGGAGAGAAAAAAAAACCTAGCGCCAATCTGAACTGATTTTTGGAGCCAGGTTCGAAAATTTTGTGGGGCTAATTTGATGGGGAAAAAATACAAATAAATTAAAAATACACATTTTTTGTTGCCTTAACGCTTAAACGGATGTGAATTTGCAGGCAGAGCGTTTAACTGTTTTATGATGATTGGTCAACCAATTTTAGGGGCGTGGTGGGCGGAGTTTAATGTCATCATCTTTGTCTCATGCTACGATGAGTAAAAAAAATGAAATATGGGCAAAAATCCGAATTAAAATGACAGATTTTTGACGATTTTAAAAAGCGTTCATATTGGCTGATCGATCGGTGGAAGAAGGAAAAAAAAATAAAAAATTCACATCCTTCCACATTTTTTTTTGTCATCGCTGTTAACCTGAGCCAGAGAAATCGCAAAACACTTGCCGAGCTAATCCTTCAATTCCTCAGCGAGCTCAAGTCTCACATATGAAAAATCCAAATCCTTCCACTCTCACCTGAGTGGGGAAAAAAACTTTCAACAACTTTCATTTATCAATCATTTAAATTGTGCGTGTGTGTGTGATTTTTATTTATTTATTTTTTTTAACAATTCACTCTCTCCTTGTACGCCAGGGTAGTCGGCTTAATTACGGCGCTCTAATAACCTGTCACAAAGGCGAATGCGAATGTCACACCATATTGCCGAGCCCTTAATGGCGGCAGGCAGATCCGCTGATGAGCAGTTTTGGGACAATTATGCTCAAATCTCTGGTTGTGTGCATGTGTGTGCGTGTGTGAGACATAGAGCGGCACACATGAAAGGTGACTGACGGGCCAATACGCACACGCACTTGTTGGACCTTGAACCCACCGCCAAACCCGCCACCCTCGCAGTCGATACGCCGCCAACGCCGCCGCTGCCTTTATTATCTTCCTAATCCACCTATCCGGGGCTCGATATGCATAATATCATGAATTATTTTGACACCGGGGGACCTTTTAATTCTCAACAGCCATAATTCATCCCACCAATCGAGCGCGCCGGGAGTGTTTGTCGCCGGGCGGATTGTGGTTGGTGTCACAGAGGCCGTAGCGCCACCCCAACTCGAGCCAACCTGCCTTCCTTCCAAAGGCGGCGGGGACAATAATGCGACGACCACAATTATGAACTTTGTACGTGTCAATCTCATCAACAATCACATGCATGCAGCAGCTGCTGCAACACACGGATATAAAAAAAAATTTTGATTGCCGAGCTCATTTGGAGCCTGGTTGCTAACCAAAACAGCAGCACCTGCTGAGTCCACACCCTATATTGAAGACAATATGACATTATGTTGACAAACGTTCCAGCCAGACTATCATTTGGAGGATTCGATATTGTAAAGACGGAAAAAAATTTGCCCCTATCACCAGTTTCACCGTGTGACGTGAAATTCTGTGAAAATGTCAGTCATAAAAAAAGGATGCACGAAAAAGTCTCAGGAACACCCCCCCCAAAAAAAAAAAAATACATTTTAAAAATCCATAGCTTTCTTGCTTAGCCTTCAGTCTAGCTAGCTTAATGATAACACACAATGGGTAATGCACATAAAAGTGTTCTGAGCTCCTCGCAGAGGATAAAGAGAATGTGACTGTGAGTACCGTTACATTGACTAAATGCGTTGCTCAAATGTCAGTTGCTTAAAAAACAAAACAAAAAAACCCAAAAAAATATGTATATATTTTTTGGGGAGGGTCTGGAACGGATTAATGGCATTTCCATTCATTTCAATGGGTAAAGATGATTTAGGACACTGCTGTATTCCCCCCCGTCAGGGTCAGGAGACTCGTGTCTAGTCGACGACGTTGCGCCTTTCCCCGGCGGTAATATACTCCACGGGCCGCTCAAACAGTCAGCGTGACCTTCGCTCAGGCGCGATAACGAGCGACATTACATCTCAACAACACAGATCAAGAGAAATGTCTCAATTAAACCTCCCAGGGAAAGGAGAAGAATTATCGCACCTGCCGCGCTCGCCGCGTCCTCAAAAAGTTATTTGACATCAATTGCCAGAGTCACATCATTTCCCGCCACCCCGGTCGCCGCCGCCGCCGGGATTTACGGCCGATGGCGGCGACTCGGCCCGCCATCTCGCTCGCCGGCGTGCACATGCAAATAGACAACAGGCGACGCAGAGATAGGACGTCGTTGATTGGCTTTCGGGCGGAGATGGCGGCGAAAAGTCCGACGTGGACTTAGCTTCTCAAAGGGGACTAATATCATATATAATATCATTGTGCGGAAGCATACGAAGCTCTCCGGAACGTCATTTAATGCACAATAAAGTGCCTCGCCTGCTGTATTCACCAGTAAAAGCAAAGCTTATGGCTGCATGAATACTGATGACGATGTAATTTATTGTAGATTGAAATGCAGGTTCAGCAAGTGGAAGCTCCATTTGCTTTTAAAAGCGAGCGATTTATTAGATTATGGGTTTTTGGGGATATGATAACATGACACAGTGAAGCATAATTTTTTTTTTTTCTCATTTTATATTCCTTTCAGTTGCGTTTTGTTGGGCACATGATGGCAAAACATTGTAGATAATTCAAGCGACATCCAAATTCAGTATTAACTCATTCACTCCCAAAGACGTTTTTAAACGTCTTTTCAGACTAGGCCTAGAATTGGCTGGGACTGAATAAGTTAAAAAAAAAAACAAAAAACAATTAAACGGCTTGGATTGCGTGCGTGTGTACCTAATGGAGTGCTGCAGCAGGAAGTGACATCACTCCTCCTCTCGCGTTGCACCAGCGTCGCTCCGGGGCTTGCAGCTGGGCCTCGACTGCTGCCTGGCCACCAGCACCATGCAGAAACGCTAGGGGGGCTGGATTCTCTCTTCCTCCAAAAAAACCCTGAGGGACCTCTCGTTTCAAGAAAAAGTCAATTCGCTTAAAAATTTTTTTTTAAAAAGGCACAAAAAACAACAACGTTGAATTTGAAGTTTATGGTCTTTTAGACAGGAATGAGCATTACAGTATATTACACGGGTGGACGTCTGTACATTTCTACCGTTCGGATGTATTATGAGGACACTGAGCAACCCGTGAGGATGATTAATAGACCACCCCCAAAAATAAAATAAAATAAAAATCACAGTAACGCAATGTTAAAAAAAAATAAAAAAAGAAAGAAAAGCTTGACCAGGAAGTAGCCGCCACCGCCGCCGCCGGATTAAGGTCACGCCGCAGCGTTACGACCTCGACTAACAAGAGACGAGACAAGTGGCCTAGTCAGCACTGCACTGCGCGGGGTTTGTTGTGCGCGGGACGTTAATTATGAGAGACGTGATGCCGGGTAGATAACGGGTCAACCTGGGATGTGAGGTAAGCACTTTTGGCATCACAGATCCCGTTTTTTTTTTTTTTGTGTAGCTGTTGTTGAGTGACTCGCATAAAAAACTAAACGGGACAGAATGTTGCAAGATGACTACGGTGGGGGTCAAACACCATTGACAAATTGGACGCGAGACTAATATGAACGCGCGGTATCGGGATACTCTCGCTTTTTCGATCAGCGGCCATTTTGAGAGGAGAAATTAATGCGATCCAAAAAAATGTTTGATGTATTTTATTTGGGGTGTTTCATTATCAGAGGAACCGTTAGAAAACTGCCCACAAAATTGCATTGACTTACTGTATGTTTAGATTTTTTATTTTTTTTTAATATAAATTTATACTTAAATAAAAAATACATTACATTCAAATTAAAACAAGTCGCCCTCAAAAAGTAACGGCAATTTAATTTTTTTTTTTTAACAAATTATCTTGATTTTTTTAATTTTTGAAATTTAGAGGGGAATGAAATGAACACCAAAAAATGTATTCTAATTTTAATAATTTATTTTAATTATTAAGGTAATTAACCCAATAAAAGGCCATTGTATTCATTGTAGTTTTTAATTGTTTGATCTGCGCAACTGAAACCAGCCCAAATTCTCCCAACCGAGAAAATACACTTTTGTTCTATTTATTATTATTATTATTAATATTATTACTACTTTTAGGACCCTAGGACGACTAAAACTGACGGGGAAAAAAGCCACATGTTCTGCGCTCTTTAACGATACTCCAACAATGAATAAATAATAATTACAGAGAAATGTCCCCCTCAAAAAAATAAAAATAAAGGCACGCAAAAGCATTCAGGGGGAGGGGCAAGATTGGCACTAATGCATGCTAATAATAAAAAAAACTCAAGTGTGAAAGTATTAGTATGATAAATATCCCGGAAAGGGGGAGGAGGGTGTGTGTCATGCACCAAAAAAAAAAATCATCTCCCAACTTAACGGAACAAGCGTCCTTCGTGTCAGCTGATCTCAAGTCCTCGAGTTTGGGGATATACAGCGACGAGCGTACGCTTAATATACACACACGCTGTAGCGCTCTGTGTGTGTGTGTGTGTGTGTGTGTGTGTGTTAAGTCCAGGCTAAGCCCACTTGGTATGGTGGTATAGAGAGGGACGAGGGGGGGGGGGGGGGGGGGGTTGGCGGGGTCACCAATAGAAAGAGCGAGTCAGGAAGTTGGCGGCCGTGTTGAGCCAGCCCATTCCGTCGGCGACGGAGCCCACGCGCGTCACCGCCTTGTCCGGATCCTGCGACGGACTCTCCTCCTCGGGCAGGTAGTCTGGAATGTCCGTGTTCTCCTCCACCGCCGAGGCGCCCTCGCCGTCCTCTTGGAATGGCATGATCAGCTGCGACACACACACACACATGCACACGCACATTCCGGGAACACATTGAGGAAGTGGTACGTTTACAATGCAAAATGACAATCTGGATCAGATCCGGATTCGACGGGTACTTCCGTGCAGCTATTCAGATGTACTATAAACAAGCAAGATGTCCTGTTGTCAGCAACCAGAAGCGTTCAAACTTGTTGCGTGTGATTTTGCAGGTTTGATTTACACTGGTCACAAAATGCCCAATGTGGATCAGATCTGAAATAAAACATGCACTTGCTTTTTTTTTTGGCTTTTAAAATTCCGCAAAAGAAGATGATCCAGATGACGAAAACGGGCGTTCTAATGATTTTATTTTTTGTGTGTGTGTTAACCCTTTCATGCACCTTGTAACCTAATAACATGATTAACTGTCCACTGTCATCACAGGCTCAATTAACCCAATCTGGATCAGAAATGGTTTAAACCTTTTCTTCTTTTTGGAAAAGGAAGCATCCGTGTAATCATAAAAAAAAATGAATATGAATACATCGACCAACAGTTGTCCAACTGACAAAACAAGCAGACAAAAGCCATGAGCGCCTCGGTCCAAGTCATGGCTGAGCAAAGTCTGACACCTTTTGGTCATACGCAGTACTGACCTGGAGAAGACAGCAAATGCTGTATTTTTAATCTTCATTTGTCTCGAAAATACAGGAAGAAGCCGAGATAATATCATACAGATCTACTGTCGCAATATTTGACATGTTGAAAAGGAAAACGCCATCGCTTGTCCTCACCTCTCCTCCGTCCTCCGTCCTCAACACCTGCTGGGCTTTCATCACTTTAGTGGAGTTGATGGCTGTGCCCAGCGCCTGTCACACATCACAGTTTTTAGTGGTCTGTTTCCCTTAATAATATGAATCCAAAGTAGAATGCAAAAACATGTGTTGATAGTTACGAGATAAAATTAAAAATAAATAAAAAGAAAAATAAGGTAAAAGAAATAAATATTTTAAATAAATTAATCAAAATATTCAATCCAACACTTATCATTTAAAATGTCAAATAAAACTGAAATCAATCAAATGATTTCAATATAAAATACTGTAAATTTAAGGTGAAAGGTATTAAACAGTAATGCTGATAAAATAAAACATTAAATGTGGATTTTAAATACACAAAGATGAGAAAATCTCATCAAATAATTGGAATAAAACTGATTAAATATTTGTCTATAATTCCTGTTTTACACATTTTTAAAAATTACTAATGTGACTTTTTTTTTTTTTACCAAAAAATTCAAAAATAAGGACAATGCCAAAAAAATACAATTAAAAACTAAATACAACTAAATACCGCTGGAAATGACATCATACTGTGATGCTACAGTTAAAAATAAAATAAAAAAAATAAAAAAGTTTCAAAAAATTTCATCCACACACTCATTACATAACATTTTTCATAAAAACATCTGTGCCTTTGCAGGTTTTCATCCTTGCTCGAAAAAAATTATAATAAATGGCTGCGGCGCTTTTGCTTACGTCAGCTTTAAGGTCGGAGCGGATCCTCACAACGCATCTCTTGACGGCCATCTGGAAAGTGAAACTGATGACTCCCCGGATCTTCAGCAAGGCCTCCTCGCAGAGGCTCCTGCGGGTCTGCGAGCGAGATGAGAAAGATTCAAAACGATTCACGCAACTGAATTGCACTTAAATATGTATATATATGCTTATAAGATTAAGCCAGTGTAACAACAAGCACATTTAATCTAGTTATTTTTTTCCTGTACCTCTAAACCACGTCTCAAACTTTGTGTGTTAGCCCCCATCGAGCCTGCCCCATGGCCACCTACCGAGTCGTCCAGCCCGTCGATGTGCAGCACGACCGTCTTGGCCCTCTTGTTGTTGGAGCCCAGGAAGAACTGGGCCTTTCGTCGGCAGGAGGTGGCGGCCGCCTCCGCCTGCTCGGCTTCCTCCTTCCCAGCCGACTGGAAGATCTCGTAGATCTCCGAGGCCAGCAGTTTGGTTTCACCGGGCGACGTGCTCCTGAAAAGGCGGGACCGAGAAAGACCGTTTATAGGATCGAAATGGCTCCTTTCCTTTTCATGCAGTTTGTCTCATGTCGATATTGTTAGAAATATTAATATATACAATTGTAAAAAAATTTTAAACAAAATAAAAATTATATTTTTATTTCTGTAATTTTTGGGGGATTTTTTCTTGTATTGATTAAAAAAAAAAAATCACAATTATAAAATCTTGTGTGCACAACAGGGTGCGCCTAAAAAAAAAGAATGGCAGCCCTGCTTTCCCTATGTGTGTGTGTGTGTGTGTGTGTGTGCCACTTGCTTCTGCATGACATTCTGCAAACTCAGCATCATGCCCAGCTCGCCCTTCATCTTCTCCCTGTTGGCTCGACATTCCGCCAGGTAGCGCACGGCCTGCGGACACGAACAAAAAAAAACAACCCACAAGGATGAGATACTTATAGCAGGCGGCCATTTTGTGGCAAGATATATCATTATATCAGTAGTGGTTTGGCGTGACGCTTCACAGGCTTCCATGAAGCAACGGTTATTCGATTAAAATTGGGAGAGAGGTTTCCCGATTGACTTACCAAGAGAGCAGAGTAGACCACCTGCGGGTTCGGGTGGTCCAGGAAAAGAATGAGGCCGGGTAAGCATCCGTGATCCTCGACGATGGCCCTGCGGTTGAGGGGGTCTGCGGCAAGGTCCCGCAGCTGGTTCACCACCGCCAGCGCATCCAACTCCGCACTCATGGCGCCTCCCGTCCGGCGGCCACGCGCATCCAACCGACCTCCACCTGACTGTGACCCCGCCCCCAAAAAATTTTAACAGCCAGTTAGTCAGGCAGTTAGCATAGCCAATGTAACTGACTTTTCCAAGCCATCTCGTAACGAGGTTTCATTTTGTTTTTAATTGATGATTCTAACAATTATCCCGTTCATGACGCAGATAAAATTATTTTTCAAGACAACAAAATAAGTGAGATTCAGGAATATTGGTGCCATCTTGTGGGTTCCATCCTCACATTTTACATATAATATCTGAGACTTTGAATGTATGTGACCTGAACAAACAGGGCGTGGCCTTTTAAGTGTTTTGGGATCATTTTTTGGGCTTTATTTAGAGAGTTTAGACTATTAACATAGGTAATTAGAAACAGGTCGGGTGGGGCATACATTCTTTAGCAAATTTTTTGCCTTTCGCAAAACAGACTGACAATCAACTTAGATGTGTGTACTGTATTGTCTGCTATATAAATGTGATTTTTTTTGGGATAAATTGTGTTAAAAATATATTTTTTTAATCTGAATCATGGAATAATCAAAAAATAAAGTTTCAAAATAATTATTGTATTAGTTGGAGACATAGTTCACTCTCAAAGTTTTTTTTAAACATATATACATTCAGTATATGCCCAGAGAACCGTGAAAGAAAGAAAAAACACAGCTGTGATTACCATTATTTGTAACACAGCTTTGAGTTGTAAAGTAACAAAATGGTGTAACAGAGATTAGGAACTCACCATTAAAGGGAATTTAAGAAGCTTAAAGCAGCAATTGGTTGACCCATTTATCATAAGAGCACTTGTATAACAACAATAGTTTACCGTGGATAAAGCTAATAAAGTAATAAGTAAATGTTCGAGCACTTCAAAACATATGAATGGCATAATTTTTCATATTTGGAATACTGGGGTCACAGCTGACAACCTAGCATGCTTCATTAAATGTAATTTACAGAGCTCAACATGTCACGACGTACATAAATGTCTATTTTAAAGGAAACAAAGCTTTTGAATGCATTGACATGTGAATATTTCACGATGTTTGTTCGACCTCGAGTTTCACCTCAAATTTCGCCCTTTTAAAAAGACCGAGACGGGTCGTTGGTGGCTAGGCTATGCTAAAGCTAAACCTAACTCAATTCAACCTTACCTTTCAGTCAGTATTCGGCGAAACCATGAGACAGCCACGGCTCAAGCTCGGTGACGCAAGACGCAAATGTGCCGAGCCGGGGGACAAAATGTCGCAGTTTTAAAAACAACCTTTTATACTAGAAGTGAATTAATGCTGGGCCCTCTGCCTTTTCTTCGACTATGCTCGTTTAAGCTAGCAGCTGTGCACACTGTTTTGGATATTGGGGCACGTCAGTGGGTACGTTCGTTGAAATCTTACACCTACCGGTGTAAATGGTTCCCATCTGTTGAAACACGACGCGTTTCCGCGAGGACACACGAGGACTTACAACCGAACGCACACCGAAATTCCGCTGCATGATTGGCCATTCTGCATTGAACGAGTGGATCGAACGCCAATTATTGGCTGCAGTCGCTGCCAATCAACAAAATTGTCCAATGGTGGTGGTGCATTGTAACAGAAGGGGGATATTATAATCTCCACAATCCAATTGGTTCAAAGATTTTAATGACTACCTCCACATCAGTCACCTCTCTTGCGGGACATGACCGACGGCTAAACAAGGTGGAAACATTCGAGAAGTTGTCAGAAAAGCCTCCAGTCAGACTTTGTAAGGTACCTTTACGTATATGTGACATTTTATAAGTGTTTTATGTTTTGCGAAACACGATCAGATGCGTTAAGGCTTACCTCAATTTTACATTGTTGACGTTGCTTACGCAGCCCCACAAAGTTGGTTCAATCCGGTTAGCCACGACGGCTAAACTAGTTAGCATCAGGTAGGTACGATTAAACTCTAACAAATGCTTTTAAATTTATTATTTCCTTAAGATCGTTTGAATATGGCGAAATGGCATTTTGTATGATATTTTTCATGGTGTCAAGTTGAAATAATAGGTGGCATATGTTTACAAATGTTTTATTAACGCTGTTAATGTTTTCGTATTAATATTTCACATAGCGGCTGTGCTCAAATTGTTACATGCAAATAGTTTGGCCCGCGATAACTTTCTTGTGATAAAAAGCACATTTTTGTTGTGCATTGTCTTTGTAAATGTCATGGACGTCACGTGTGTTTGACATGATGCGAGTGCGTCTTTGAAAAAGTTCTAAAAAAAACAACCCAAACATGAACACAAGGAAGATTCTGTCATTTTATAAAACGTCACTTAGCAAACAAAGTGCATTTTTTACAATTGTATAGATAGTCAAAGATGATTGAGATAAGCAATATTGTTTCAAGCTCTATTATAAATATAGCAGAGTTGTTGTCCTTTAGATTCCTTCATGGTGATGACGTCTACCCTAATTGGACATGTGTCAATCAGCCCGTTCTCAGTGCCTCAGGAGCAATGAATAAACAATATGAACGCATCGAAATGGACCTGGTAAGTTAATGGATGAATTTCTGCCTCCTTTGCATTACGGAATTGTTAGGAAAAAAATGTTTTTGTTTTGGGACAAATAGACTTTTGGATCAGCCAAGCCCTACGGGTCCACAAGGAGTATCGTGAGGAGGATAGCGAGCAACCTGCCTCTCGGACCCTGCCCCAGGGTTCACTTTCAGGTGAGGGATGGGATTTTTCTAAATTATTCAGCCCTACGGAAAACAAGCCAATACGATCGCCAAAGACGGGAATTTTACCAGGTGGAACTTTGCATGCGATATGGAAAAAGACCGTTTTGCCGAATGGAGTCAATTTTTCCGGGCAGTATGAAAAGATCATGTGACTCCTGCCTGTGCGTCAACTTGTTGACATCACAGCTTCTCTCAAGGTCTATTGACATGGACCTACGTGACCGCTGTCCTTCTCCAAAGCATAAACAGTCGCTCAGGAGTGAAACGGAGCGGCTCTTTTAAAAATGTTGGCATGTTTCTATGTCTGTCTTTCTTTGCCATTTCTTTCAACATGCCTTTTCTTTCTTCTTTTTCTCCCCTCCCTCTTCTTTCCAGCGGCCCACCCTATGCTTTCGGAATGCAGTATGTCTGCATTAGGTTAGTTTGTTCGCAACGGCGAGACTCGACTGTTCTTGCTCAATCCTGTTTTTCTTTCTTTCGTTCAATTCTGAAATGCTAACATTCTAACAGTTGGCGTGCTAACATGACTAAACAAAGTGTCAATGTAGATTTTTAAGGATTTTACATCAATTCCCCGTAGGGATGGTCAAGTATCATGACCAGGTATCGACATCGAAGCCCCCAAAAAAAATCTGCCAGTTTTCTTCACCGGTAGTTAGCGCTACTCTGCAGTGGTTTGAGATGCTAACAGTGTGCTAACATGTAGCAAGATACTACAGATGGCTGAGGAATTTTTTTTTTTTTTAATCTAAGTTATAGTTACTATTTCAAACAAGATGAAATGCTAACGCGCTAACAAATACCATGCTAACGCTATGGCGAATGTACCCAATGTGGCAGCTGTATCCATTCGACGAGGATGCAGGTGTCGTTAGCAGAAGGAAGGAGCACGGCGTGGCCTCACTCGCCGATGTCTCCTGGATCGACCAGGATGATGGTGAAGATGAGGAGGAGGAGGAAAGAGCAGGAAGTTGAAGGCAGACCTCGGTGAGAAATTAATCATCATATAAGCGGACACCACCTCACCCGGCACCTCACCTGGTACTCCTTTGCAGTTGTGTAACTCAACATTCCCCTGCCGCTGTTTAGGAGCAGGTCGAGGACTTCGCGGGGGCTGGCGTTCCGCGGTCGCTTGCCTCGGCCCCGGAGAGTCCGCCCGGCCCGGCGGCGCTCGCTTCCCAGCCTGCACCAGGGCCCCTCGGATCCCCAGGGTCCGGCGGCCGCCAACAATGAGGCCATCCAGAAGATTAGCGCGCTGGAGACGGAGCTGGCCAAACTGCGGGCGCAGATAGCCCAGATCGTGCTGGCCCAGGAGAAGAGCGCCCAGTCGGGTAGGAAAAAATGCTCCCTCTTGACGTAGTGGCAAATTGTCCACTAGGTGGCAGCAGAGGGCTACATTTTGAGCATCTTGTTTCCACTTGACTCAGATGCAGCCACTGGCACGCGCACTTGCCCGCCTCCCTCTGGCAGTGGGCCTCCACCACCTCCACCTCCGCCGCCCCCTCTTCCTCCTCCAGGACTGCATCGCACCTTTTCCGCCATAGACTTGATCAAGGAGCGCCGCGGGCAAAAGACCTCGCAAGGCCAGACGGAGACTAAAACGCATGCGGAAGTCCCAAGCATGATGGATGTGCTCAAGGACATGAACAAAGTCAAGCTAAGAGCCGTCAAAAGGTAAGGACAGTCAAAATGTTGATTTTTATACTCGGCATATTCCAGCTTCAATATTGTGACTTGATGCTTGTCATATTTCCCCCGCCCCCTGTGAGCAGTCGCCTGGCGAATGCGGAGAAGGGCGACACACTCAAGGAGCCCACAGACGCCGCCGCTCTCATCGCACAGGCTCTCAAGAGGAAGTTTGCTCACACTTACCCGCAACACGATCACCAAGTGGACCAAGTCAAACATCCGACGGAGAGCCCTCTGGTAACAATGCATAACAATTAGTACCAAGTCCAAATAAGGGGGGGGAATTTGGCCTTAAGAATTTTTGGTCAAATTACGGGCCATATGTAATATTACAATTTTGCTTTAAAAAGATTCCACCATTTTTTTCTCCTACTTTCTCACTACTTTTTCTGGAAAAAAGTGCCATTGATCTCAGAATATTTTGTTTTCCACAATTTTTTTGTTCGCACAATTTTGTCATTTTTCATGCTCATCGTCTATGTTTTTTTTTCTTTTTTTTTGACAGTTTGGTCAGCACATGTTGAGATCAACCGGGAAGATCAAGTTTGTCTAATGCAGCTTTACTGACGAAGAGGAAGCCTCCAACGTTCCAAATCGACAACTTTTATTATTATTTATGGAAGTACAAAAGGGATATTCCTCTGAATTCTGACCCTGTGTTCATGGCTTGGTGCACTTTTTAAGTTATTAAAAATGTTTTTACACATCTATATAGTGTCACTCTCAACTGGTCATATGCTAAATTATGATTTGTTGCTTTAAGACAAACACTAACTTGCCAAAAAAATCATTACCTCATTTGATGTTAAACGTCATCTCAAATTTTAAATTGTGACAGAATGCAACCAACGCGTCATGACTGACATTATTTATGCTTTGTGTAATTAATTGTTGGTTTTATATGGACCGTTTAAGTGATTTATTCAAAATCTTCTACAGTGGAATTGTGTTCCTGTCCAATCGTAACGTTATTCAATAAAACTATTCAGCGTGGATCAGTGTGTGTGTGATTTAAAAAGAGAATAGTAGAAAAAAAAAAGGTGTAAGGACAAAGTTGAAGGTATCACACAAAAACAAGGTACAGTTAAACCTCGGTTTTCGTCCATAATCCGTTCCAGAAGGCTGTTCGAAAACCGAAACCACGCTCTTTTAAAAATGTTTACTGAACACGTCTGCTCACAAAGGAAAGCGTCACTTCCTCATGTAAGGAAGGTGGGAGGAGTCAAATGGTGCATTCAAGTGCGCTCAGTTTGTTTGAGAACCAAAATTTGTTCGTCATCCGAGGCATAAAAAACTAAATTTTTGGTCGAAAACCGAGGTTTGACTGTATATTATTTTGAAAAACAAGTCGTAGTAGGGACGTTTTTGAACCAGAATGGTAATTTTACAAGTCATAAAAAAAAGAAATACGACTGGTTTGGAGGGAAAATGAAACAACTTATATGCCGTTTAGTCAACAAGAGGTTTTCCTTTTATTCTTCAAAAACAGCAACGGGTGTGTATCAAAAAGTGGAAAAAGAGAGCGAAAAGCCTTTACAAAAAAAAAACAACTCCAGTCTTGCCCCTCCCCCTTTCCCCCCAAGAAAACAAAATGGCTGTCGCGGCAGAATTGTAAACAGTTTGCAAAAACAAAACAACAGTCTTACAGCACTTTTCAACAGCGAAGGGAGTGGGGGGGAAACAAACACCCGCGATTTTCACAAGAAGGGTTTCACACTGTGGAATGTGGCTGTCATCTTTTATCGTTTTATCGTCATGGCGAGTTTGGTCACTTAGCTTGTCGCTTGTGCATAGTCGTAAGGCATCTTGTCTTGTCTGTACAGCTTGCGTGCGAGCGTGGCCCTTTAAGACAGAGGTTCCCCGTCCTCCGTTTTCTTCTAATGACTAAAAACCCTGAGAGCCTCAGAGCGGAAGAGTTTCAATGGATGTGTGTCGTGTATGGCTTCGGCTGCTTTGTGCTTGCAAAAAAACAACAACAAAACGGGGTGATCGTCTGTGTGTGTGTGTGTCGTTTTGAGTGTGCGTGCGTGTAGGGCCGGCTCGAGCTAAACTTGCGTTTAAGCGCAGACTGTCTAAGCTGATTTGTCAACATTGCCTTCATTTTATACTATAAGAGAATATCACGCAGTTTACGATGTAAAATAAAAACGGCGATTTCATGAGCGTTTTGCAACTGTCAGACGAGTCAGGTGAGTAACTTGCTATTGCGATAACGAATTGAATAAACTCCAAGGAAGCAGAAGCGTGACCTTTCTCCCATTTTCCCTCCTGTTTATTTCTCGAAGGCTCGTGTAAAACATGCGCAACTTTCCTACTTTCAAAAGCGGTGCATTCGCCCAATTTTATTTGGTGATTAAGCACAGTTTTTTTCTCCTTTGTCTGTTTTTATCTTAACATTCAGTGGTTGGGCGGTTCATCCAAATTTGCATTCCTTACATTGGTTACTGGCGTTTGAATTTGATTTTGGATTGAGAGGAAAAACCTCCAAAAACGGCAGAAGAAAATTCTCAATATGTCGAAGCGATAACAGAAGCGATACACGCATTATTTTTACTTCTATAATAGACGCCGATTTATTAGCTTTTTACCTGAATGTATTTTCATGTTGTTTCGGCCATTTTAGTTGAAATATTTTTCCTAAATTTTGTTTTCATACTACATTTAAAGTCCAACTACCGTCGTACGCGCCTCGTTGCTTATTTTCATTTCAATGTACTCTTTTTTTTCATTTGGACTTGAAATTAAAAGTCGATGGCAGTACAGTCTGACTATAATTCATATTGAAGGTGATATTTTTTTTTTTTTTTGTGGTGCCCCCCAAGAATCTGCCTATCTCGCCTGACGGGCAAGCCGGCCCTGTGCGTATGGCTTCAACTGCTTTGCGTTTCCAAAAAGTGGTCGTGAGGGACAGTCGTGTGTATGAGAGTGCGTCTATGAGTGAGTGTTTTTTTTTGTTTTTTTTAGTATGGCTTTAACTGCTTTGTGCCCTCCCCCACCCCCCAAAAAAACAATGTCCGCATGGGTGTGGCTTCAGCTGGTTTGTGCTTCCAGGAGTGAGAGTGTGCGTGTAGCGTGGATAAGAAGAAAAAAGAAGAAGAAGAAGAAGTTCAACAGTCTGGGTTGGTCGAGAGGCAGCAAACGACTGGGCTTGTCACTTTTGGAGGAAGAATCAATACAAAAGTGACCCACGCACGCGTACATATACTGTATACGCGTCTTGTGTGAATACTCGGCATCAAATGGCACTTTAAATGTCTTCAGGAGTGACAAATAAATTAAAACCACAAAAAAAAAGTTAAAAGGAAAACAAAAAACAAAACAAAAAGGGAAATTACAGCAGGCGCCAAATGAGGTATCTACGTATTGCTCTATGTCCAAAAACAATTCAAATTAAATAAATTAAATAAAATCAGTGGTTTAGCGGAGGAGGAAGAAAAAGGAAAAACAAAATAATCATCAAACTTAACGGGATATCAAGGCGCTCCCCCCAGTGTGTCTGCGTGTTCGCGTTCGCGTGTGTGTGTCAAGAGGCGTCAGAATACTCCCCTTCCCTGAGGTTTGTCTTTGGAGGAGCTTGCGCTAGTGGTGGTGTTGGCGGCAGATCTGGGCTCGGGCTTTGTTCTCTGCTGCCCCAGCTGGCCTTGTTGAGACCCATGTGTCCCAGCATGGTCTGGGACAGACGCGTGTCCGAGAAGCGAGACCACTCGGCGAACAGGGGCTCCGCCACGTACGTCATGAACCCTGAAAAAAAGGCACAACCACTTTAAAAAAAAATACATACAATACAATACACACACATTTTACCATGAGTGAATAGATTCATTCATAAACAAATATCTGCAGTACAGTGAAACTCCTCTACAACAAAATCATGTTTGCAGCAAGATATTTTTCACAACAGGGGGTTTTTCACTGTAGCAAATTTGAAACAGGAAAGTGGGAATGGTGTTAATGCATTTAGATTTTTTCACACTAGGGGGTATTTTCACCCATGTAAGATTTCGTTGTAGAGGAGTTTCACTGTATATATATATTTTTTTTAAATGCAGATACGGCACAAGGCTGTCATTTTACAACAGTCAAAACGAGACCAAATCTGTGGAAAAGGTTCTAATATATGCAAAATGAAAATAAAGAGAAAAACGTGTGCCAACCTATGAGAATAAAGGTCCTAACCCACAAAGGTGATAAGCGCGACTTGAACCTAACATTCTTAACTATCGTACAAACTGTCAGCAAAATGGCATGATTAGCAAAGTCCTTTATTAGCTTGCTGTCACAGTATTAAAAAAAAATAAAGTAAAATAAATTTTAAAAAAGCAAAGTCTTTTTTAGCTTGCTGTCACAATATTTTAAAAAAATGTAAAATCATTTTTTTAAAAGCAAAGTAATTTTTAAATTGTTGTCACAATATCCCCAAAAAATAAAACAAAAAAGCAGTCATTTTTAGCTTGCTGTCACAATATTAAAATAATTTTTAAATTAAATAAATTTAAAAAAGCTAAGTCATTTTTAACTTGCTGCCACAATATCCCAAAAAAACAAACCAAAAAAAGCAGTCATTTTTTCGCTTGCTGTCACAATATTTTAAAAAGAATAAATTAAATAAAGTAAAATAAATTTTTAACTTGCTGTCACAATATCCCAAAAAAACAAAACAAAAAGAAAGCAGTCTTTTTTTTTTGCTTGCTGTCACAATATCCAAAAATTTAATAAATAAAATACTAACATGCTTGATCAAAATTGTTTCTTCTTCATGGTCATCCAGGTCACGGTAATTGAATCCCCAAAAGTTTAAAATAAGGCAAACGAACTTTGTGTTTTGTAATTTGGTTGTGCTTGTTATCGTTTTCCCGAAAATGTTTTAAAAAAAAAAAAAAAAAATTAAATGACTGAAGCAAGCAATCAGGCTCATGGACCGAGAAAAATACATCACTAAAAATGTCAATCGCTAGCAGTAGAAGGGTGACGGGCGGCGAGGGTGTCCCTAATGAAGTGTCCCTCACCGATTTGAATGTTGCCCACTGTGTTGGTGGCTCTGTCACAAAGTGGGCTGACTTCCAGTTTGTGCTTCTTCTCAACGTCACCTGCGCGAAGAATATTTATAGATCAGGAAAATGTTGAAGATGCAACAAAAAAAAAAGGAGGCTTGGGAAGGCGTTCGTTCGCGTCATCTTTGAAACGGCGTCGACCTTGTTTGAAAAACTCCTCGGTGACTTTGTCACTCCACTGCTTGCTCAGCTCCCACGGCCTGCACGGGTTGCAGATGTCGGCGCACTTCAGAGCCATCTGCCACGGAACAACCGCAAAACAAAGAGAATCATCGTTTTGGGGAGAATGAGTGCGACGAGAAGAAGCAGGAATTTGTGAAAATCAAGTCCAAATATTGTCTTGACGTTTGTGAGAAACATTACGAAACAGAGGAACATATAAAAAAAATCAAATAAAAAAAACAGCGAATTCAGGAATAAATTCAGGACGTTGGGAGAAAAAAAGTTGTGACAAAAAAATAAAATACAATTCAAAAATCAATGTAAAAAAAAAAAAAAATCACATTTACACGAGATTTAAGTCAGAACATTGCAAGAACAAAAATCGCAAAAAAAAAAAATCAAAAACAGCTCCTAACCCAAGAAAATTGACTTGATTGCGATAAGGAGAAAGAAGCAGCACCTGTAGCACAAAGTGTCGGTGGCTGGCGTTGCTCAAGCACAGGTTGCTCTGGTCCAAGTGCAGACGGAACCTGGACAGGTAGTCATTCTGTCTGCTGATGTCCGTGGCCAGGATCAACGAGCCCAGATCCCTCTCCAGGCTCAAGCTGAGGACGCGCACGGGTGTCAATCCAAGTCCAGCGAGAGAGATTACATCATCATCATCATCATCATCATCATACGGCAATGTGAGCAGACCTGTCTTCAGCAGGCAGGTGGGAGAGCAGCCCCGTCTCTCTGAGCAGACCCACGGCAGACTTCCAGTGGTGATTCTCCAGAACTGAGGTATTCTGTGGACAACAAAGCGTTCAATGAGAACAAGTCCAAATTTTGAAATGTAACATTTCAAATGGAAAGCTGCCCGTCTGAGGTCATTTGAGGGTAGCTACAAAGTGGGATCGGCGTATGAATCCGCGGGGCCGCGTCACCTTGTAGAGTGAAGCCAGATAGTGGTCAGTCTTGATGAGGAAAGGCTGGTTGACTCCAGGGTGGTCCAGGTCGTGAGTGGCGGCGGCCAGCAGGCCCAGCAAGATGTCGTACGACGTCAGAGACTTGGATAACTGCGCTCAACACACACACGTACGCACACGTCAAAACCCCCCCCAAAAAAAAAAATCCCAAAATTTGATAGCGATTTAGGCAGTTAAAATTTGCAACAGTGCCACAATGTATGGCGCTACACAGCGGTAAAAAAAAAATGTCATCGTGTGCCAAGTGCCTCACCGCGGGCTCCCGCAGGTAGCAGTACATGGCCTGCGTGACGTCGGCGGCGTGCACGGCGTTGTGGTAAGGGTTGTGGGCGTGATAGTCCTCCTGGACCAGGACCAGGAAGCGCCACAGCCGAACCACGTCCAGGCGGAACAGCTCCACCAGGCCGTACTGGTCCAGCAGGTGGAACGTCAGCGTGATCAGGCTGTTTCCTACGAGGGCGGAGAGCGTGATGGAAATCAAGAAATGCTTCGGTCGGTGTTGCCGTTTTAGTTTGCAAGACTAGGACTGGGGCTCAACGAGTTCACGTCTTGTGTTTCAGTGTAATCCTAACATGAGAAGGATAAACTCGCTAAATAGCATAACATGACAAGATGAAAGTTGCAACACAACAAGAAAAAATATCACTTCAAAAGAAGTCAAAATGACAACAAAAAGAATTTTGGGAAGAGTTTGAGATTACAAGAATAAAGTCATGACTCCGCAAAAAAGGTCACACCATTCAGACATTTTTCAATTGTACAAACGCAAAAATGTTTTATTCGATCACATTTTGAGAAGCTAAGCTAGCTAACTTGTCACCTGCCATGAGCCCGCCTGAACGGAGGACATGAATTTGAATTTTTTACGCCAGCACTGTGGCTTTGAGTCCACCCATCTCTAAATATACAGTTGACAAAAATTAGCCCTGAGTAAAGAGATTTAGAGTGCTATGTTAGCATCTCACGCTAGCTAACATGTTGAAATCTTTTCAGAGCCGAAGACTTCTACGGCTGACAGGGTGTTTGAGCCGAAAGAGGGCCGAGTTAAGACATAAACAACCATATTTGGTATTAAGATAGCCACTAGCTCGCTAACCTGTCACATGTGCTCAAACGAGAGACTTACACAACTTTGGTGGCTCATTTCATTTTATACTGCCACCGTAATGCATCGGGCAACCTGAAGATGGCGCCATTAGAACATACATGATCCCCGTGACGTTTGTACGTACCGTTCGTCAACCTGTCGAAGAGGAAAATGTCAAAATTCCAGTTGCCCACTTTCTCCAGCATGCACTGCAAAACAAGAATATCTCGTGTGAATATTACGGAGTGGTCATTTCCTTCGACATGTAGCCGTCGAAGCCTCACTGAGACAGTGGGCCTGCTGCTGTCACACGCTTCTGCATCTGCCATCTTTAATGTGGCAAATTCTGCCCGATACGTAAATCTGCTTCCCAAATGCACACACAAACTAATACACTCGATTTGAACCATTGCTGATTTACAGCCTTATAAAAAGTTAGGTTGGGATACCTTTATTTGAATTACCCCCCCACCCCAAAAAATAAATAAAAATAATGACGATTAGACAATTTATCAAAACAATTTGAATGTGCTCTTTCTTTCCCCCCCCTCTTCCTAATGAAACACCAAATTATTGGATAACCGAATCGCTTCAGCCCTCCCCATAACTTTGTTCAAGTCGCGTTTGTTCTCGGGGCCACTCGATCTTACGCGGGCCTGTCCAGTGTAGTCCTCGTCGAGGATGGGGAGCGGGATCTGGTGGGCGGTCCCCCGCAGGAGGCGGGACGAGTGCAGGTACCTCTGGAGGCTGAGCAACCGGCGCACCCTTCTCTCGGGGGTCGAGCCCACCGTGGCTTCCGACTCGCCGCCCAGACGCGCTGCATATACAACACGGGGAAAAAAAACACACGCACGTACACACAAGTGACAGTTAACAATAATTCATGACAACAATTTTTTTTTGGGGGGGGGGGGGGGGAGCGCAAGCTCGTCACATGACTTCCGCACTCGGCTCGGTGCTGACGAAGCCACCCACACCAGTAAGCCTTTTTGTCTGGCCTTGCACTGTAGACCTGCTTTGTCAGTGCTCTCGCTCTCTCGCCCTTACACACACACACACACACACGCACGCGCACACAAAAGCAGCATGACTGAATAAACTGCGACTGCAAGCTGGAAACACAGCAGCGTGAGGAGCGCATACACACAATGCGTCTGTGTTGTGATGTCATTGACAAAGTGTAGGTGGGGACACACACACACACACACACAACACCATAACTTTGGGTTCATGTGAGGTAGTGTGTGAAGTTGCTGGAGCGGCGGGGCGGCGGCGGCGTTCGCGACGAAGGCCACATCGTACTCACTGTGGAGGTTTCGGAAGTCGATGCACAGATACGGATGGGAGCTTCGGCGTTCCGGTTCAAATCCAACCTGACTTCTTACTCTCACATCTCCTGGAAGAAATTTGCACTTATTTCCCCAAGGCTCATGCAATCGCGGCACAAATGTGTGTATGTGAGAGAGAGAGTGCGAGAGAGAGAGAAGGTTATTTAAATTATTTAGTGTGTTTGGGCTAAGGCGTGGATTGAGTCAGTGTCGACTAGCTAGCTAGCTAGCTAGCGCTGGAAAGTGGATCGGGACTCAGTTTGCGGCGACGAGCCGCCATTTTGGCACTTTGAGGCTTGTGTATAGTCGTGTTGAAAACTGTTCTGCATGTGCAAACCACACACACATACATACACACACGCACACGGAAGAGGACAGACAAGGAGCTGGGCGTGCAATGTCATCACAACACAGAACCTGTGACGGTGATCGTCAGTCCAACTTTCGTCTCACGAAAAATCAGAAAACAGGGCAACTGAGCTTCACCACAACAACAGCAGCAGCCACAAGTTGCGGAATCTTTTTTTTTTTAAAAAAAGGGGAGGTGTAAAACACTGCAGTGTGTGTTTCCAGCGTGGCACTTCTCATTTCATTGAAATTCTCATCATGCGTACACCAACACACACGCACCCACATTTCCCCCTGCAAAAACAAACAAAAAAATGACTAAAAGTCTCAGAAACCCATACTTGCAAAGTCACAATGTTTGCAGCGGCCATTTCCAAAGGTCCTTCAAAAACAAACTCGCCAGAGATCTGATCCAATGGCTAGCGAATTTGAATCCCCTAAAACAAGATGCCGAATCACCAAACATTCACGTTTTCATCGTTGCATGTGGGTGATGTTTTTGGGTTGTATGCGGGGTACACTCTGAACTGGTCGCCAGCCAGTCGCACAGCACGCAGAGAAGAACAACCATCCACGCTCACACTCACACCTCGGGAAAATTTAGTGTGTTCAATCGGCCTGCCGAGCATGTTTTTGGAATGTGGGAGGAAACCGGAGTACCCGGAGAAAACCCACGCGGGCCCGAGGAGAACATGGAAACTCCACACAGGTAGGCCGGAGCGGGATTGAACCCGGTACCTCTGACAGTACACAACTGTCCCAACAAAAATCCATTTGGTCTCATTATGATATCACAAGTAGACCCACAAAATAGACCCACAAAATAATCCCCGCTTGAAAATATCCATTCAGTCTTCCATTTTGGGTTGAGGCGGACATTTTAGGGTTACAAAGGTTGATAAGAATCACGGGACTCCAAAATGCAGCCTCAGTTTTTTTTTTCCGGAAAACACAGCCCCACCAAACACATTAAAGAACATGAACTTTGGCCGGCATGTCTATCGTTAGAAGACACACAAAATAGTCTCAAGAACCCAAGCTTGAACAGACACAGGAAGTCCGCCATTTTGGTTTGAAACTGCCATTTACGGTTCAAATTTTGAAATGTCTATCATGAGTAGACCCACAAAAAAGTAAGAGGAAGACAAAAATTTTTTTGCTGGCATCATTTTGTCAATTCCTGCCAAAGAAGAATTACAGTGAGAAATTTGTGTCTGTCTGCCACCAAATTTAAACCACAAACACGCCAAAACTGTGATGGGATTCATTGGCGCCCCCTGCAGGCAACCCCCCCACTTAATTATGACACTCGACAATATTTTTGGAAGTAGTCATCACAAAGGAACGCATGTCCAATCCGCGGCGTCACACGTGCGCGCCATAAATCCGAACAATTCATCCGGCTCGAGGCGACGGATCCACGCTTGCGTGAATCCGCCCGCATGTGCTCGGCCGCTGGCACGTGCGTGATTAGGAGGCGTTGTGAGAGTCACGGGGTCTGCGTCAACCCCCCCCCCCCACGCTCGCAGCTGCAGTGCATTAATGGGGTGGGGGTTGGATGTAGGTCATGTCATTCTCAGCGATGGCGAGATGACACTGGGCTATGCGAGCGTGCGGTGAATAGAACTCATCCACAAAAGGCGGATGCCTTGCGCCTGTGACGTAAGGGGAGAAACCGCCGTTGTACTCGGCCGAGTGAAAGGATTAAAAAGAAAATGGGGGTTAAAAAAAAAAAAAAAAAAGTAATAAAAAACACTCAAGCGCTTTTAACTCGGCTCAAAACAAAACACACGCAGCAGCTGTTG
Source organism: Hippocampus abdominalis (assembly GCA_018466805.1). Lineage (NCBI taxonomy): Eukaryota > Metazoa > Chordata > Actinopteri > Syngnathiformes > Syngnathidae > Hippocampus > Hippocampus abdominalis. Next base: position 8,818,254 of record CM031712.1, on the reverse strand, counting down.
ACTCGCAACGTCAACAACTGGAAGCCACTCGGGCTCGCGTGCGTGTGTGTCTTCTGTTGAACAGCGGACACCAGATAGTGGATTTCCTCCAAATGACGCCATCCACTTTGTGCAAATAAACGCCTGACTCACTGCATCGCTAGTTTCACGGCGAATGCACAAGTCGAAGTAGAAGCCCTGGTATAGCTGCTTCAAACCAAAATGGCCGACTTGCTGTTCAATTCAATTTCAGGCTTGGCGTTTCCCATGCGTCCTGTTACGGTAAACACAATAGCAAAATTTTTGGTGGAACTGGGGGCATTTTTTTTTTCACACCAAAGTGGCAATCGTTAAACTAGTGATCGCTGGTGGGGGTGAAATTTTTTTTTTTTTACGGGCCGGACCTCTTCCTCATGGAATTTGTCCCAAAAATGGCGCCATCAAAGCAAAATGGGTCAACTTCCAGCTCAATTTCAAGCATTGTTGCTTGAGACTTTCATAAATCCTGTTCGGGTGATCGGCATGTCCACCAAATTTCATGGGGGGGGGGGGGCTTATTATACAGTCTAAATGAGGGGCGCCGAACTCATCATGGAACTTGGCATGCTTGATTTGCTTTGGCGGGCCAAATAAAATGATGCGGCGGGCCAGATCTGGCCCCCGGGCCTTGGCTTTGACACCTGTGGTCTAAATTGTTCCCAAGACATAACGCCACTACCTCCACCAAGGCCGCAATTCTGATGGCCCTTTCATAGACAAACACAGTTGGAAATACAGTCAAACCTTGGTTTTAGTCCATAATTCGTTCCAGAAGGCTGTTTGAAAACAGAATTGTTCGAAAACCGAAACCAGGCTCTTTTTCAAATAAAAATGTTTACTGAACACGTCTGCTCACAATGGAAAGCAACACGAGGAAGCATCACTTCCTCCTGTAAGGAAGGCGAGAGGAGTCAAATGGTGCATTCAAGTGCGCTGTTTGTTCGAGAACCGAAATTTGTTCGTCACCCGAGGCATAAAAAACGCGAAATCTTTGGTCGAAAACCGAATTGGTCGAGAACCGAGACGTTCGAAAACCGAGGTTTGACTGTACTCCCAAATCAGATCATGAGCACAAGCAAGTCTTAATGCAAGGAGGCCAGAACAGATTTTTGTCTTCTTATGACAGACTCGTCAACCAATTTAATCCTGTTTCAAACCGGTTTCCCAATGTAAACACACCGAGATGAAGCGATAAATGCTGATTTTGATTTCATTGGAATGACATGCCTGCCACTTTTCCACCTTCACGTTTCGAAAATGGTACACGGTCCAGCCCATCGGAAGTTTGGGGAAGCGGGCCCACCTCGAAGTGCGTCGCGTCGAGGAACCACTTACCTAGCATGCGAATGTACAGCGCCGTCTGGTCCGAGCTGTCGTACGAGATGGCCCCGCGTCTCTGCGTAAACACACATAAACAAGAGATAACGCTTGTAAAGTGACACTTTGTAAAGTTTTAGAGCGCAATAGCCGGCCGGGGCAGGTGGCGCAATGTTGCGAAACTTGGATTTCATCGTACCTACGTGTCTCTGTGTGTGTGTGTGTGTGTGTGTGTGTGTGTGTGTGTGTGTGTGTGAGAGAGAGTGTACATAAACACTGATAAACGCAACGCCAACACCGTATCATCCAGGCGATACCGCACTCACGCCGCTGTTATCAGTTGGGAGACCAAACGTGAGGTGCTTGCTTGCCAGCTATGTACACACACGCACACGCACACACACACACACACACACACACTTTGGCATTTTTGTGGCCCTACCATTGAAACTAAACCAAACTACCCACACGTCCAAAGAATATATGCCTGCGAGTACTGTTACATGTTGTCTGTCTACATGTTGCTGCACCGTTTGTGTTCAAAGAGCCGTGGCTTCAGGTGTTATAGCACCGCCAAATAGATGCTGATCGTTGGGCTGCGTTTGGGTTTAAAATTTTTTTTTTTTTATAGCAATTAGTGAGCAGATTCTAAGGTAAAATGGTCGTTTTAACAATGTCATGCAAACTGTAACCTGATAACACGGTAAACTGTCCACTAGTGTCCGGTGTACCGGAAAGGGTTAAATTGGGGCCTAATTTGCCCAAGTTGAGCACCCCCCCCCCAAAAAAAATGCTTGACTATTTTTTATTATTTATAAAAAAAAATTCCCTTTGTGTTCAAATCTGAACGTTTGTGGCCAAAGCCCGTCGTCTTCTGGATACCTTCCCGAAACGTTCCCGTTCCCTTTCAACAGCCTCCTCTCGTGTGTCACAGCTGAAAAGAAAAAGACATTTTCCTCGTCGGTCGGAGGCGGCGCGCTCCTGTTGACCTCGCCGCGGGAACACGGCGCCCGACATGGACGGCTGCCGAGTCGCATGTGCGGGCGTGGCTCGGCGGGGGGAGCCGCAAGAGTCACGAGCTCACTTTTGCGGCGGACGTAACTGTGACGAGCGAGCGTGTGTTTGCTCTGTCAACACACACCTGCTGTGGGGGATTGTTTGAAAGGGGGGGGGGGGGGGGGTCTGCACTCGCTCTTCTCCGTGCTCTCAACACGGCCTGGGCGGCCATCCAGGCCCGAGCGGCCGCCTGCAGGGCTCCCCCGAGGCTGGGGTTTCCTTTTCCACAAAAAGCCGGCATTACTGGACGTCTACCTCGCCGGCGCCCTGGCCGTTTGGCTGCTGATTGACTTAAGTTTGAGAGTCAGGTTTCCAAAAGCCTCATTCACATTTACAGCTGGCTTTTCCGGATCAAAAGATAGCGACACGGCGGGTCACTTGTAGAAGTTTTCAATGTGTTGAAAAGGGTTTTTGAGCGGGAAAAGTATTAAAAATATGTAAAAAGTCATATTTTCAGATCCCGCTGGAAGGGTATTTAACGTGACTGTTGCCGAAAGGCAATTTTGTGGAAGCGGCTGGTTTGAAATTGCGTCGTTTTGTGTGTTAGAAGGGTCCAAAGTCGAACAATTGAAAACATTAGCATTCGAAAACTGGTCACAAAAGGATGTTCTGGTTTTTTTTAATTGTTTTTGGTTGTTTTTTTCAAGGGCAGCGCTTGCCGCACCCACCAAAAATCATATCTCAAATATTGCTTTGTTTTGAATTTTCGTCAACTGGAGCATGAAAACGCTTCAAAACAAATCTTGACATTTTCAGGACAACACCCGGATTCTCACGTACGTTCCAAAACGCAAGTGGCTGAAATCCCAATTTGGGATTTTTCCATGATTTTGGACCAGAAACTTAAAAAAATAAAAAAAAATTAATAAAGAGGGTGCCATTTTTTTGAAAGGGACTTCTGAACACTAGTGTGGCTTTTCACGTACCGTATTTTCCGCACTATAAGGCGCACCTAAAAACATTCTATTTTCTCAAAAGCCTTATAATCCGACGAGTCTTATTTATGGATCACAATTCGGATTTCTTGCACATAGGGTTTTAAACGTTCTGTAAAGCGCTTTGTTCCGGCTTCAGCGCTTGTGAAGCCTCTATATAAATAAAGCGTTAGTGTATTGTATTGCATTCCCTTTACCGTAGCTCCATCTAGTGGATGCATAACGCAAACGCAGCCACTATTGTAACTTCTATTCTATGCGCTTTATAATGCGGTGCGCCCTATATTCGAAAACCGCTTTAAAATAGGCCATTCATTGATGGTGCGCCGTATAATCCGTAGCGCCTTATAGTGCGGAAAATACGGTACATAAAAAAAATTCAATTGACCTCAAGCGATCGCGGCCCTGTCGCATTTAACAGTTACTACCAACACAAACACACTTTGCTTGTCCACTTATTACCTCAGGTCTTGAGGATTGCCAAAAGTCTCTTTCACACACACACAAACGCACACACACACACACACAGTGCATGTCCTCTGAGGTCATATCTCCAGTCGATTCAAAGCTAATATTTCACAAGCGAGCAAACAGCTCGACGCAGGGTTGGGCCGTCTGCAAAAAGCTGTATTTTAGTGTCAACAGGCCGCAGTGTTTACACACTTCGGTGTGAACCGTATGGATTGTTTCCAAGCACGCGCTAACTACACAATGTGTGTTTTATGATTCGATTTTTTGTTGTTGTTGACAGAAATGAACTCCAGGTAAAATGTGTTCATATCAGAAACAACGAGGCACGCCGCATTATACATTTAGCGCTACGTAGAATGCGTAAAAAGATGGTTTCGTGCACATTGAACAGTTCTGCGTTTCAAAGTCGCGTCGGCGCATATTTTGAAGGGCGGGTATGCAAAAAAAAAAAACAACGCCGCATCAATGCGCCGTTGTTTGGACAAGGCGGCCCTGTGTGGTCATACTTAAATTGTGGTCACACAAAGGTGTGGCTCCGCCGAGGTGCCGATGCACTCGCTGGGGATGTCATCGAAACGTGCGAGCTCGGTTGTGCGAGAAACGAAAAGCGAGAAGCTTAAAAAAAAGTGATCACTTTTTATGGCTGGGATATTTATACAAGGGAATAGTAAAACCCTTAGGAGGTGTTTTCGGTATGGGAGGAGCTGAACAGGGTCCTGGGTGGATTGGTCAACAAATCATGGAAACGGCGTCTTGTGATGTCACGTGTGTTCAAATATCGTAGCGAGAGCTTTATGTGTGATGCTTGCGTGCTTTCCTCTTTGTTTGGCATCAATACCATTTTGCCCTACAGCCTCTGGCGTGGAATGAGGCGGGATTAAAATTTCTCCCCATCTGCCAAGCAAATGACCTCCTTTCACTTGGAGAGGGAGTGGGTAGGAGTGAAGGGTAGGGTCGGGGGTTAGGTCCGGGTGAGGTGAGGGGATCCAATGAGGAAAATAAATAAATATCACCGCGTCCGACGTTGATCGATTTGGTGATGACATTTGAACGAGAGAAGCAGGACTTCCTTCCGGGTAGCATTTTTGTTTTTTTGAACGATGATTTTCTGGTTCTCTCCGTTTAATGAGTTTGGAGTCTTATTGTTCGTCCGAAAAAGTGACGGTAGTTCTTTTGTGGCAGTTTCCATTTCCCCGTTTGGATGCCAGACTGGCTTTTTGGTTCTTCCGTTTTATGAATGAAATTCCGACATAACAGATGCTGACCGGAACTACATTGCCGCCCCCCCCCACCCCAAACAGGCATCACGGTTTTCTTTACCAGAACATCCGAAGGTGAAGCTACAGCGAAACTCCTCTACAACGAAACCTACATGGGCGAAAATACCCCCAAGTGTGAAAAAATCTTCATGCATTAACACCAATCCCACTTTCCTGCCCCCCGTACAACGAAAAAAAAAACCCTGTTGCGTTATACGAAATCTTTTTCTCTGCTCTTGCCTCGCGACAAGATTCACTACAACAAAGTCTAATCCAACGACGACCTCTACTGCTTCGTTCGGAAACGGCAACAGCAACCACCACACTGGTTTACACGTGCGCAGTAGTCCAGGAAGTATTTGTTACTGTTCGTTTCAGACGCAGCAAGAACGTTGCATTGCTAAAATGGCTACAAAACGGACCTTTGGATGTCAAGCAGCTAAGACAAGAAGAGCTCTGACGCTGGAAGAGCGGGTAAAAGTGATCAAATTTGCTACAGTGAAAACCCCCTGTTGTGAAAAATGTCTTGCCGCAAACATGATTTCGTTATAGAGGAGTTTCACTGTATATGTCGTCTGAACTACGATTGACCGAAGCGGGAAAATTTTGATTGATGACACAGATAAGCGCCATCAAACTTTGTCCAAAATCGGAACGCATCACTAGACAACAAGCTGTCATGGCAACCGTACCACACGAGGAAGTGGTCACGCTAACACCGTGTCCCGTAAATATTCTTCCTTTGACATCTTTTGGTGTGTTCTACGTTTGTCTTGACGCCTGGCGTTGCAAAAAGATGGTCTGTGACTGCGGCGGTCGAGAACGGACTTATTTCTCCGTATCGCTTGCAGTGCGCTCCTAACATAATAAGCATGTCCATTGTCCCCCCCCCCCCTCCCCCCTGCCCCTGTGCAATTCCATGAAAAGCTCATTTAAACGTGGCTCTGTTTCTTATCTCGGCTCAGCCTCTGCGCCTGGGGTTGCGATACTCGAGTTTCAGAGGTCACGGATGTGCGGGTATGGGGTGGGGGTGGGGGGGTAAATGTGAGAATCAGGGTCACAAAAGCTCTGACGGCGCAAGTTACCCGTTGGACTGTTACAGTTTGAGCCAACATTATCGTCATGGACGGGAACGCAAACAACCCCGCTGCACCCAAAAAAAAATTAAATAAATAAAGGACCATGTGAGTTACTGATCAGGAACATTTTGTATTTCATGCAAAACCAGCGCAGCAAATTAGTGGCGGTTACGTCAGGCAAGCCTAACTGGATCTTCCATTCAGTCGGAAGCAGAGCCGGATGATTTGATGTTACTGGCGTGCGCCGCAAGATATGAGCATGGTGAGGAGCAAGTCGTTTTGCACATCTTGCTTCACAGTTGTGGAGTTGCGGGGCGGACAGGGGGGCGGTGGGGGGGGTCCGAAGTTCAGTTGTGGCCTTCCTCCCACATTCCTGTCAATATGCATATTAGGTTTGAAGACTCCAAATCAAAGGGTGCCCAACATTTTTTTCCACCTAAGATCTACTTCTTTTCAATCAACCAACCTCCCACGAACAAACCGTTACCGCACTTGCACGTATACAAAACACACACGCCCCCCCCGACGTGAATGAAACTGAAAACTAAAGCAGATAAGAGTTGTGAAAAGGAAATCACCGCCTACCCAAGTAGAGACCTGAGACGCACTTTCGCACCGTCTTAAGCACAAGAATGTCACTAACGTAGCTCGAGTGCACTGTTTTAAAATGTTTCTCCTGGCACACCCAAAAAAAAAAAAAAAAGATATATCGCAATGGCTCTTAATCGCTACAGTTGCTAGCTGCTGACCGCTAACAACTTCAAGTGAGGCAGGTCAGGTGACCCCATCGGTTAAAAGTGGCCTGCTTTTTTATTTATTTATTTTTAAATACAGTCAAACCTCGGTTTTCAAACGTCTCGGTTCTCGACCAATTCCGGTTTCGACCAAAAATTTTGAGTTTTTTTATGCCTCGGATGACGAACACATTTCGGTTCTCGAACAAACTGAGCGCACTTGAATGCACCATTTGACTCCTCCCGCCTTCCTTAGACGAGGAAGTGACGCTTCCTAGCAGACGTGTTCAGTCAACATTTTTATTCTAAAAAGAGCCTGGTTTCGGTTTTTTAAACAATTTCGGTTTTCGAACAGCCTTCTAGAACAAATTATGGACGAAAACCAAGGTTTGAATGTATTATTTTATGAAAGTGAGACTGATCAGATGCTTTCGGGTGCAGTAACACAAAAATATAAAATGACAACACAGACACACACACACAAATGTTTTTTTCCACCCCTCCCGCATTTCCAATCTACACCGCTCGCGATCGACTTGGGACCAGTCCGCGAGCTACCGGTCGATCGCCATCGACGTATTGATCGCGCCTGATGTAGACAAACAAACATGTGTCACTCAAACCTCTGCGCAATTCACCCTTGGAAGGAAACCCAAATTTAACCCGGATCTCACGACCGTGAGGCAGACGTGCTAACCGCTAACCACCCGTCGTTCAAGCGTACCAACTTATGGTTGATGTATTACAAAACGGGAGGCTGGGGGAGTTTCGGGGGGGGCGGGCCAAAAGCTCTTTCGGCCCAATATCAGCAACCGGCAAGATGAACAAGTTGCTCCGCAATCAGAACAACTTGACGGCCTTCGCAAACAAACTCCCAGTTCATCACAACATTGCGACACAATGCACTTCTCGACGTCCTTTCAGGGCCAGTCGACCGTTTACGGTGCCCCCTGTTGTGGAATTCTCACACTTCCCTTCAAGAGGACAGGTGTTTCTCACAGCGAGTCAACAAACTAGGACAAGACAGCCGGCGATCCCTTTTGACGGATACCGAAAGCAGCAAAAAGCGGGTCAAAGTCAGTTGCAGGCTTTATACGACCTCTTGCAGCACATTCCAGTAGCTCGGTGCTAAGCCTCAACCGAGGGTCGATTGGGACTAGACCAGCGTGTGTGCATGTGTTACACACACACACACAAAAAAAATTCACGCCCTGGCTGGAATCTACTTGTTGCAAGAGTGTTTTACGACTCGCCTCGCTCGGTTCGGGGAGAGACCGCTGTCGGCTGAAGAGCAGCTGAATTGGTCGCCGTGCTCGAGATAAAGAGCGACCTATCCGTTTGTTGTTTTTTTCACTTGAAACCGGTGGATAAAGTGCCATAAACTGCCTTTTATGTCTGGGTTTTTGTTTTTTTACCAGCGGTCCGTGAAGGCACCGCCGGTGAAGTCACATGGAGGGGGGTGAAGCGGGGGGAGGGGCGCTTGTCTACTCTGCAAAGGAATTTCATTCATTTTTAACAATCATCCCCAGGCTCTAATTGCTTCCCTGGGTCAACTTTGTCTTCGCCTCCAAAAGAAGGCCCGGCAAACCCTAACCCCCCCCACACACACACACACACATAAATACGATCGTGTCCGTCAGATCTATGTTGATACGTGGAGTCGCCTTCTCATGGCCGACTGCGCTCGACACAAAAACAGAACGGTCATGTGATAAGAGCCCCCCACCCCACACACCGCCCCCTCACAGTGGGGCTGGGGGGGGGAGGGGGGGGGGGCAACACAACTAGAAAGAAGGCCAGTGTCTTGTGTCCAAAATGAAGGCAGGATGCGAGGACTCACTCCCGTTTGTTGACCAAATACTACACGCTCCTGCTTGGTGACAAACAAGGCCGCAGACTGCGGGACGGTCCGGGGGAATTTTCACAGAAAACTTCGAGCTGGCAGCACGGGGGTTAAAAAAAAGAGAAAGGGGGGGGGGGGGGGGCAAGGGGGCCTTTGAGGACACTTGTGAAACACTTGGCTCCGTTAGCATTCTTACCACATCCTGAACAGACGTCAATGCGAGGGCGCTGCGCAAACGCACACGGCCTTATCGCCGCAGTTTAAATCAACAAAGTATACCCCCCCCACCCCTGCGCACCCCCCCGCTCATACAGCCCCGGCTTATCATTTACACGCACAGAAAACGGCCATAGTGTGGCTACGGAGAGAGCGGCGCTATCTGCCGGCTCTTACGCACGAGCTTATCGCTCCGCGTGTCTAAATATCTCCGATGAGGAGGGGGGGAGGAGTCAGTTTTAGGCCGGAGACCAGCGCGGCTTCGGGCGATGACGGCGGCGGCGGCGACGACGACGGGGCGATTGGGCCGGCCGGCCTACGATACGGCAGATAGCCGAAGGGCGTTTCCGCGGTCCAAGCGACTGATCTCCGTTATCTCCCAATGCCACGTGACCTCCGTGTCATCATCATTTGATCATTGATCTTTCGATCGGGCGTTGTCAAAAGTTGGCGGTTCTCCCAGCGTTATCTGGCAGTGCGTCATTTTCGCCCACTGCTCTCTCACAAATTTTTAGGCGTCCGAATTTTGAGTTGCGCGACTTCAGTGTAGTCGAGACGGCTACTATAATTCCCAACGAATAGCTTCCGAAAGTAATCGTCATTCCCGCAGAACATAGCGAACATATGCCGGCGAGTGATGTTGTATTTTCGTATCAAGGTGCGCCCAAATTTTTTTGGTCCGTCTCGAGGCCAGGAAAAGGTCAAATTATTTCAAGGTTTCTAATTATGGGAAAATCTACGCCACGGGTGTCAAACTCATTTTTGTCGCGGGTCACTTTGGAGTTACGTCTTCCCTCGGAGGGCCGTGATGACAAAAACGGAATTAACGTTTCATCATCACGCCGTATCATTACTTGTACACACAAAAAAAATTTTTAAATGATGGCTTCCTTGTTTTGAAATGTCAACTATTTGTTTGTTGTTTGGTCAATTATTGTTCAATCAAGTGTCAACAGGGTAGTAAAATTATGACAAAATCTCAACATTATGTATTACACATGACAATTTGGCATTTCGGTACAGATTTTAGTACGCATCATGGAAGTTGACATCCCAGATTTGCTTTAGCGGGCCACATAAAATGACATGGCTGGCCGAACCTGGACCCCTGGGGCCTTGAGTTTGACACCTGTGATCTACCTCTAATGTACATTAGTCCATCATTGACAAATTTGACTGTTTGGTGTTTAAATATACAATTTATACCTCTTTTTTGTTGGTTTTATGGAGCACTTCAAATAGGAGTGACAGTCAAAAACACAAAAACAGGTTAAAGTGTTTCGCTTAAGGCTAAACTTTCAAAGTACGGGGGAGGGGTGAAATTTGTTTCGAAAGAAAATGTTTTTATGTGGTTGCCCGTTGCAGGTTGGGGGGTGGGGGTCTTGGACCGCATACCAGGGGTGTCAAACTCATTTTTGGAGGGCCATTATGAATTTTGGGAAACCATCTAAATGTTTAATCCCCTCCACATATGACAAACACAGCGCACAGCAAATTGATGAATAACGAGTTTTAAAACCCAGAAATCAAGAATAACGACCGTCATTGTGGATTACATGCGACAATTTGACATTTCGGTTCAGACTTTAGCAAACATCACGGAACTTTGCGTGCTTGATTTGCTTTCGGGGGCCACGTCAAATGATGTGGCGGGCCAGATCTGGCCCCTGGGCCTTGACTTTTGACACCTGTGCCGTATACCCTGAGACACTTTTGTTTGGTGGCGCGCCGTGAGCTTTTCAAACGATGTGGAGCTGCGAAACCCCGAGCAGCAGCAGCGCAACACAAGAGAAGGCTCAAAGCGCTTCGAGTAATGTCAGCAGACTATTTCAGTAGCTGATGCAGCGATTGGCACCCCCGCCTACACCGTGCCCCCGTGGTGGAAACACTGGCCAGGTCAGGGGTTTAGGGTTCCGTGTCGTACTCTCGGTATACTAAAAAAGGGCTTTTTGTATTTTCTGGAAGCCGAACTCTGAAAAGGAAGCCACACGGCGGTGAGATTGCGGCTACGCGGAACCACGAGGATACGAAAGCAGTGAAAAAAGGATCCGGGAAAAAAAAATGTATGAATGTGTGAGATGGGAAGCGTGTGACTTCCTTGCGGCACACTTTCCATTTCGGTCTTCGTTCCATATAAAAAAAAAAAAATGATCGCCGGAACTTTTGGTCATCCTTCATATCACCTCAAGGAAGCAAGACTTTGAGCAGTAACGGATAAATGAGGCCTTTTGTTATGCGGCGCGAAGCCTCTTCCTCCTCCTCCGCCGCATTTTTCCTTACAACCCCGTTTGCAAGCATTCCCACAGAGCGACGTATTTACCAGAGAATCGCGCACGTCCACGAAGAAGGTGGCGATGGAGAGCGAGAGGAAGAAACAGAGAGCCTGTGTGCGAGTGGAACAAAATAGCCGAAAAAAAAAAAAAAAAAGACGGAAGAGACTCTCGGGCCATCTGCGAGTCTGGCAATTGGCCAAACCACTGCCCGCAGTGCCGAGGCACATGCCCGACAGTACTGGTTCGACCATGCCAGGCCCCCGGGGCCCGGCCCCGCTTCCACAAACAACAGGCCTGCGGGACCGCGTGTCAAAACACACCGCGGCCGCAAAGAGTACACACGCACCTCTGGCGGTGGTAAACACGAGCTTAGAACGCGGGATCTGCGGATGCGGAACTGCTCCGCGTATGGAGTTGGTAGACGGAGCAAAGTTTTCGAGCGAGGTTGCTTTCAGATCCGGTTTGGACTTTTTACGAAACGGACACACGGCAATCAGACGGGTTTCCGCGGAGCGGTAAAAGTTCAGTTCGGCTCAAGTTGCCGCTGTACGATTCTGAGCTTTAAAACTCCGATCTGGCTTGCTTTCCCGTCGCCAAGTTAGAATGACCCCCCGGTTTCCACAAAGTGGTAACACCTCGACTGAAACTGAGAACGCACAAATCACGTACAGTCAAACCTCGGTTTTCGTCCATAATCCTTTCCAGAAGGCTGTTCGAAAACCGATTTGTTCGAAAACCGAAACCACGCTCTTTTTAAAAAAAAAAACATCTTTATTGAACACGTCTGTTCACAATGGAACGCTACACGAAGACGCGTCACTTCCTCGTGTAAGGAAGGCGAGAGGAGTCAAATGGTGCATTCAAGTGCGCTCAGTTTGTTCGAGAACCGAAATTTGTTCGTCATCCGAGGCATAAAAAAAATCTAAATTTTTAGTTGAAAACCGAAGTGGTCGAGAACCGATACGTTCGAAAAACCGAGGTTTGACTGTATTCAAAAGCGAAACCGTATTTTCAAAGTAGAACAATTCCGTTCTGTACGCGACGACTCGGTTCTTAGCTTCAAAGCCGTATCTGTTTTACATTTCGAATGCGGATGTATTTTAATTCATTTTTCGAATGCAAAACAAAAAAAGTGGTTCATTATTTTAGGACGATTTACAACGGGAAACGCCAACGTAAGCGTGCCACAAAAACCATGTTCATACCGGTACAGTATCAAAGAATGGCGCAGTAAAATCCCAACACGGCTTTCATTTTCTTCAAAAATAATCCCGTCAGTTATTTTCGGACACACGAAATCACGTTTCGAGGTGGTGACTAACAGCTTGTCAGTAGCCTACGACGAACACGCCAAAAAACGTGCAGTGAACCAAATCTGCCAAACCATTTCCAACGTGGTAAAATTCAGTTCACTTTGCCACTAAACGGTTCACAGGGTATATTTTTGATTTGTTACTTTCTGACCTTTTACAAATGGGACACCAATAAAAATGTGCTGAAAAACAAACAGCAAGTGGTCCGGATCGGTGTCGCCACAGTTCAGTTCTTACAGCTTTGCGGTTCCCAAAGCTATTTCTGTCAATGCATATGACAATGACATACATGACATCCATGCGTTAGGGACCCTCGGCACCCCTTTTGGAACAACAAGCCTGTGTTTCCACTTGCACATAGTGCGCACAGCTGCGTTAAGTTTGTGACCGGGGCCGTTCCGATCAGTCACTTGACGATAAAAACTTGTGGCCCAAACTGCCTGGTGGAAATAAGACGTTTAACTCATTCCCTCCCAAAGACGTTTTTAAACGTCTTTTCGGACATGGTCTAGAATTGTCTGGTTCTGATTGAGTTAATACTTTTTGGGGGTCCCTTTAACCTCCGACTGATTTGAACCTTACTGCAGTTCTCCCAGCGGACAGGACAAGCCAAGCCAATTGCTCCAAACCACCAAGCGGCCCAATAACAGTGAGCTCCATTGATAGCGTGGACCACAGACTTAAAGAAAGGCCCCCCTGTGACGGCGGGCTAGCTTCAAAGCAGACACACATGGGTGCATATGTAGGGCGGGGTCGTGCGCAAAGCGCTCATAGCCCACTTGGGCAAAGAGGGGTTCTCCAGGGGTCGGCCGGTGACTTCATGCTTCGTAAAGATGTCTGACAGTGAAACACAGCGCAAAAACAGGAGAGTCGGGCTCTTGCGTAGATGAAAGGAAGTGAGCCCAACTCTTAAGAAAGAAAACCACTGACAGAACTATAAACATTGGCCCCCTAACTACGCTTGCCTTTGAAGCATTTTATGGACTGTGGGTATTTTAGGAACCCGAAACACAACCACCCTCTTGACCCCAAACTCACTGAGAAGAACCTTGAGAAGAAAAAAAAACCGAACACAAGTTACACTGACTAACATGGAATTCACAAAAACTGAAAGGGAGCCGGTTCAAGCGTGACGTATTTTGTTTCTGCCAATGTGTCAAAGGGATGTTGACATAATAACAAGTGCAGCGGTGTTGGCGTGTTCCCGCTGATAGATGTAGCAAAATTGCAAAACGAGGCCTTTATCTGTGACTAACATGTGGTTGGCGAACCGAAAAAAATGGGACTGTGGTCAAAAAGACAAATTGTGAGAGCGTCGCAGGTGTTTGTTGGGCTGAGACACCCCAGCAACTACCTGCAAATGCCTATGGCCCGATTTGCTTGCTTTCTAAGGCCTTGGGAATTAGTGCACACAATTAAAGGGATGGCTATACAATGAATGAAAAAGGGAACGGAGCAACACAAGTGCAAAGAGCGTGTTGTCCTGTGATAAAGCTTTGAAATCCAAGGGACCCAAACAACAAGGAGTCGGATGCCGTTTGCAGGGCCTTGTGAATCATTATGGCCAGGTTGGCTACTTAAGGAGTGAAAAGAGTGTTGGGCTCCATAATGAGTGGAAAAAGCGCATGATTATTGCAAAGGCTGTCAAACGTTTGGGGACCTCGAAAAATTGAAAGTTGCTCATAAGGCCCTCGGATTGAACGCATGTATTTGAAGGTGGCTACACAAGGAGTGAAAAGAAAGTTGGGCTACACAATGAGTGAAAAGAGTGTGTGAAGCTTCCATACCTGTCTGGGATCTGGCATTCTGAAGAGCAAGGAACTAGATGCTACTTTTTAAGGTTTAGAAAACTAACACAACCATTTTGGGGGTGGCTATACAATGAGTAATAATTGCGGGGCAACACAATGAGTGGAAAAGAGAATGTTGACATTCTAATCTGGTATTAGGGGCGCCTGGGCAGTTGTTTGCTGATTTTTAATGCAGATGGAATTCACCAAAGATTTGGGAGGGTGCCTCCACAAAGAGCAAAAAAAATGAGTGGGAGGATACACAATGAGTGGAAAAGAACATTTACCTGGGATTAACTCTCTGGATGCTCCTTTTTAAGGCCACGGAAATGAGTGCAACCATTTGGGGGTTAGCTAGACAATGAGTGACAAGGGAGTGCATGGCGACACAATGAGTAGAAAGGGAGTGTGATTACCTGTGAAAGCTGTCTGGGGTCTGGGGCCCCAAAGAGTGAGGAACTGGAGCTGAAACTGATGGCTCCCCTGCGGCTCAGGACGTGCTTGGGAACCGGCCTGTCCAGAGGCAACACCGGTAGCTGATAGCATACTTCCATTGAATAATCGGGGAGATAACAAAGAAATACTTGTAAAAAATAAAAAATATATTTTTATAGCAACCCAAAAAAATGTCAATAATATGATGTGCTATCCAGGTTTCAAGTGTTTCTGTTCATTGTGGGCCACTCTGGCACAACTTCCATTGGGGGAAAAAACACCGTTTGAGCTCCTTTGGTGTCATTGTGATGCCAATAAAGACATAGATTACTAACAAAAACCTCAAGGAGAGCCTTTCCTCCTCGTTCTGCTCAAATCCAGGCCGGGGGACCCAACAGACAACGAGACCTTGTCATTTTCGGGGTCTTTATGAAGACGCTTCCTCATTTTTTGTCCCCCCCCACCCCACCCCCCTTTTCCTCGTCCCTCCTTTTCAAAGCAAAAACGAAGGTCCTCTGCTTTTTGGGCTCCGCATGTTAACGGACAATAACAGCCACAACAAAAACAAAAAAGCTCACTTCCACCCTTTAACAAAAATGGAGCTTCGACGTCTCAAGTCAACAATTCGCCGCCGAGGGGAGAGCCCAAGTCCGGGTGATGAGAGCTCGACAAACCGCCGCGGCGTGGTGGTGGTGCTGGTTGTTGGCAATGGAGGGGGGGGTGGGTGTCTTCTTCTATTCCCCTCGGCCTCACTTGCTCATTCTCGGTTCCACCCGGGTTCAACACGTCGCTAGCTCCTTTTGACGACAAAAGTGGCAACCAGGCTCGAAGAAGAGGAAGGGGGGAACCCCGGCGTTCTTGCCCTTAGCTCGTCCGCTGCGTTCCCGGTGGCTTGTCAAGACGAATCATGGCCATGGATACAAACGGTTAATTCACCTTAAAAAAAAGAAAGAAAAAGAAAAGCACAGTTTATTTGACGCTTCAGACTCAAAATGGACATTAACGGTCTCCCGGCTGCTGTTTCCTTAAAGGGCGACACCACCTGCCAGCGATGGTGCTGTTGTGGGGGAGCCACACACAAAAAAAGGGGGAACTAAAACGCCTTCGATTCACACACGACCAATAGGAGATAGGCAGTAGTTGTAAGCGCCACGCCCATTGGCTGCTTTTCATCACGCCGAATGAACGCCACATACCCATTGGCTGGTTTTCCAGGACCTATTCCGAGTGGTGAATTTCTCAAGGGAATTCCTCCACACAACGGGGCTTGCCCTGCAGCGGTCTCCCCACACACACACACACACACACACACACACACACACACACACACACACACACACGGGCGCGCGTACAAACGATTGCTTGTGATTACCTTCCTTTCATGACTCATACTACTCAGGAGCTCAGCAGTAGTGACTCAAGATATTGCAAATGTAAGGGCACACTCAGCAAATATCTTTGTTTCATTGTGTGTGTTGTCTGGCATCCAAACATACTATTGATTTTGCAGTATGTGTTTACTGTGTGTGTGTGTGTGTGTGTGTGTGTGTTTGATAAAGTGCAGCTGAATACACAAACAGTGGAAGAGTGGATCAGTGGATCCACCACTAGCTCCATTTCTCCATTGTGAGACAAATAAAGTTTTTTTTTTAAATCTTATCTTATCTTACCAATACAGTACCACCAAGATAAACACCTAGCATCAATGGAGCCGAATCAGGGCAATTTATTTAGGGAGTTCCATGCACTTTAAAGGAAGAGGTATTTGTATATGTGTGTGGGGGGGGGGGGGTGTCATGTGCTATGGCAACAGTTAGGCTCTATGCTTAATAACCCCCACCCTCAATTTCCATGGCTTCCCCTTACTACTGTACCCCCCCCCCCCAACCGCACACAAAGGCACCCGCCATCATGTCCAGACATCGGAGAGCACGATAAGAGTGATAAAATGCCATTCGAGTACGTTTTTAACACCTGATGGGGAGAAAAGTGGTGTGTGCTTTGAGTGGCATTTTAACAGAAGTACAAATACAAGATTACCACTCTTGTTGGTTTTAAAATAAAACAATACAACGCTCACGCTTTCAGGTTCGACAATAATGACAGAGATGTGGTGTCTGGGGTGGCATATGTGAAACTTGTTTATTATTGAAAGCAAAGTACACAAATAGCGATAATTGGGCCCAATCTGATCTTTTTTTCTTTTTTTGCAATAAAAAGTAGCAAAGGTCAGATTGTGGAATGTCTCCAAATGATTATCTTGATTGATTAGTCTGTGGTGTGGGGTGTTTTAGACAGATTTTTTTTCTGGTTGGGGCAAGGATCGTAAATGTTAAAAGGAACACACAATAATCAGATTCATTTGAGATTTTTTTTTTCTCTGCTCCTATATTTCATTATGACTACCTTCAGTCCACTTAGAGGAAGTAGGCTGTGAAAGAAACATGCACAACAGCTAATTGATAATCAGGCAAGGGAGCTTTTTTTTGGTCTGCCAGGTGAGCATACGTACCTGCTGATTGCCCTCGAGGGGAGAGAGGGAAGTATCCCAGGAGGTCCCGTCGCTCCATCAACTGCGGGAATTGATTCAGTCGTTACCTCATGACGACCCAGCGAGAGTCATTTAACGTTGCCGGGCTGCAGTTTTGTACCATTGGACGTATTTAACGGATGGAACGTTCCATCCTGGTAAAATGGTAAAAGTCGAATTGTTTGGATGAAATGCAATGTACAATCTTTATTATTAAGATGAATAAATAGAGTTGGCTTTATTTCATTCACTTTTACCTGCCTGACATGTGCATTGTTAAATTATTAATTGACTTAAAATTCATTCACATTTCATTTTTTAAAAAAACAAACAAACAATAGCAAAAAACACTTTTTTTTACATACCATAAAGTACTTCCAAGAAGAAAAAAATGCATAACGTGACAGTACAAAAGAAAACGACATAGCTAAAAAAAAAACAAATTTAATTACGTTAAAAATAAAAGAAAAAAACTTGAAACTGCATTGCAACTGAACTGGGAATTTTGTGCCATCTGGTGGCAGAGTTGGACAAGATGTGCGGCACCCTTTTTTCATCAACTTCTGGTAAACTCTCACGTCTGAGTGAAGTAAATGAACGAATTAATTAATTAAAATATTAATTCCCATATATGTAAATTAATGTAATGTAAAACTGTAATGCAAAAATATTTATTGATGAAAACATGACCAAACTGATATTTTTTTAATTAAAAAATGCTACTAATTAATTTTTCAAATGAAACAGGGGGGAAAAAAACAACCAACAATATGATGTTAAGTGAATTATAAAAACTCACCACACAAGAAGCAGCAGTTTGGCAGATATTAGTGAACAATCCCTCCTAAAAATTGAATTCATGCTGGTTTCTGCCACTTTCAGTTGAAATTTGCTGTGAAAATAAAAAAATAAACCGAATTACACACTGTGTAACAACTTTGCCAGGGGAATGCCCCCACTAGCTTAATGCTAACACATAATGGAAAATGCCATTGACAGACTAACGATTAGCATAAATAGTTGGAATAAATCATGTCACTAAAAACAGGCATGTATTCTTTATCATTTGCGAAATGCAACCATTATTTTTACACTGTACTATCCCACTGAGGTAATGGTCACTATATTATACTGCCCTAAAGGCCAAGGCAGGCACATCAGGAGGGGGACCACAATGCATTGAACCATGAAACCATCGTGCACAAACTAATGAATTATGAGCAATTTATTAAACTGTTTTGAGTGTTGTTTTTATAAAGTGCAATATTACAATGTGTTATTTTCCAAATGCGCAAAAAAGTACTTTGTTGTTGTTGTTTTCTTGTGCAGACCGGAATGGATTGTGTCGTACAGTAGACTACCACTAGATGGCAGTAATTGACTGTTTTCTTTTCAGCCACTGGATTTTTAAAGAAAAACGTTTGAAATAAACACTATTTATTACATTTAAATCTGCAATTATCGTTTTATGAGTGGACAGGTAGCAGACCCCCCGCCCCCCCCCCCAAAAAAAAGCTTGTGAGATGATGTATTTGTGCTATTGTAGCAATATCTCCCTTTCCTCTCCCTCTCTCTCTCTCACAATATCAACAATTTGGAATTTCGGAACCAAATAATTTAACCTTCGTTATCATTTGCAGATACAAAATTAAGAAGAAAAAAAGAAAAAAGAAAAAAAATTCCTTCGAGCCGGATTTGAACCAGCGACCTAAGGATTACCGTGTTACCGCTACAGTCCTCCGCTCTACCAACTGAGCTATCGAAGGAGCCTCTCGCTTAAACGTCATATTAGCTTTTTGAATACAGAAACGAAGACTGGTTCGGAATATGAATCGAGGAAATCAACGTCTTGTTTGGACACGCAAATCTAGACACACTGTCAAAAGTTCTAAAAAAATGTCAGGACTACAGTATTACTTCCACTTGTCTTTACGGGAATTAGCTCGAATGGTAGAACGACGTTCATTTCACAAAGTGAGTGGCATTCACAAGTCTTGTTTTAAAACAATCTGTTCTTGAGCGAAACCGAACTCACCAACACAGCAGATGCCCCGACATGGACGTTAGCATTTGCATTGGAAGCTAACAATAGCAATGTTCACTTCACCAGAACGGTTTTGTGTGAGTATTTGTGTCACCTGTCCGTCCATCCGTCCGTCCCTCCATCCATAGTGATTTCCATTGCATAACTGTTGGATAAAGCATTTCATCACCAAGCCACCAGTTTTTACACTTTTCATTCATCAGGCCCCAATGCTAATCCATAGTAACACTGCAGCTCTGCTTAACCTTTCGGTTTTGACATGATAGCGCCTGCATTGTCGCTTCAAAGTCGTTCTTTTGCTCGAGGATTATCTTCGCCCAGCCTGGCTGCCAAGTCACCGGTTGAGAATCTCAGTGTGATTGTGTTTGGTAGTTATGTTAATTTGTGGTACTGTAGAGGTTTTACACAGATTAACTTCCTCGTTTAATCTTAAATTTAACGAGCCGGAAGACACTCCAGAGAGCCAACTATTCATATAAACGTGATTAAGAAGTACGAAGCACATTTCCTATAGTATGTCCCCTTTGAAACAATGGCTAGCCCGTCAAAATGACAACTCCATTTTAACAAAGTTAGCTGCCGTCTTTTGACATTATTACTCTGGCCAATATTTTTTTGCGGTAGTACTTTTACCGATAGGCACTGCTTGAAGCCTTTACTGTGTAAATAAAAGGCAAGAGTGTTGGCAACCGGCAGCTGTCAGCCACTTCCCTTCTCAGTTTCAAATATGGGCAAGGTATAAATGGCATTGACGTGAGTGCAGTAGCTTCTAAAAACAGACGTGATACCAGCAGCAAGAGAGAGAGAGAGCGAGAGAGAAGAGGAACAACACTCCATGTACTCTTGGGCCTGGGGATATTTTTCATAAAACAATCTTTCCCTGTCGTTAACCCAGCTCTTGTTTGTGTCGGTCCCGGAAGCTTGGTGAACCATGGAGAACCTCGAGAAGCAACTTATTTGCC
This sequence comes from Hippocampus abdominalis, assembly GCA_018466805.1. Taxonomy (NCBI): domain Eukaryota; kingdom Metazoa; phylum Chordata; class Actinopteri; order Syngnathiformes; family Syngnathidae; genus Hippocampus; species Hippocampus abdominalis. The sequence goes on along the minus strand of CM031712.1, from coordinate 8,797,979 downwards.
CGATATGCCTGGAGATGTTTACAAAGCCCGTGGTCATCCTGCCTTGTCAACACAACCTCTGCAGGAAATGCGCCAACGACGTCTTCCAGGTAAGAAACAAGCCAGTCGACAGCTTGAAATCGCCGTGATCCATTAGTGGGGGGGGGGGACCATCCGGGCGCAATGCTACCCTAACGTTAGCATCTCAAGCTAACCTTGTGTCATTGTGAAACATTTGACATTTCTGCGAACGTAAATAGCGCATGATGACATCTGAAGAGATACATGCTATGTATACAGGTATGTATTTTGCTTAAATGTTAAAAGCTTGTAGATTTTCGGGGGCCACAACAAGCTTAACAAGAATCATTCTTGGAGCTGATAACATCAAATTTAGCGTGTTAAGTAAGGCCATGGATGGGGTTTAGCTCGCCTCTTCGAATTATCATCATTAATGCTCCCCTGTTTTTTTTTTCTTTTCTGCCTTTATGTAGTGGATATAAAAAGTCTACACCCCCCTAATTCAAATGCCAGGTTTTTGTGATGTGCATGTATATGAACTTACAAGACAAGAGGCGCCATTCGTTGTCAACAGGCCTCCAACCCGTACCTGCCAACCAGCCGCAGCGGCTCGCTGGCGTCCGGCGGCCGCTTCCGCTGTCCGTCCTGCCGGCACGAGGTGGTCCTGGACCGCCACGGCGTCTACGGGCTGCAGCGTAACCTGCTGGTGGAGAACATCATCGACATGTTCAAACAGGGGTCCGGCAGGTTCGTTGGGGAAATGACAGGAAATCAATATCCTGAGTATTTGGGGTCCCAGAATGAATGAATGTGACTATAAATAATACGTTTCTGGCGTCTAACTGTGGATGTCATAGACTCAAAACTGTACAGGGTCACTTGAATATTTTGGCTGCCACCCACGTTTTAACATGATAAGTTTCGCCTAGCAACAAAACGTGTCATACTCAAGTATTTTCAGTCTGGGGCAAAACTATTTTAACGAATTCATGTGATGGATGTGCTTATATTAAAACACCATTGCACGCACAGTTGACTCCGCTGACGCCATTTTGCCCCCCCCCCTCGCCCCCCCTCGCATTCCACGCACGGCCGAGACCTGACGACTCGTCGATAAACTTCCGGCGAGGCGAAAGCTGTGACATTCTCAAAAAAGGGACAACGGCTCCTTTCTCCATCTTATTAAAAAAAAAAAAAAACAGCGGCGGCGGTGGCGGCGCGCCGGCGCCCGAGCGCAAGGAGGCGGCGGCGCCCATGTGCGACGTTCACAAGGACGAGAAGATCAACATCTACTGCATCAGCCACAACGTGCCCACGTGCTCCATGTGCAAGGTGTTTGGCGCGCACAAGGACTGCGAGGTGCAGCCTATCAACAGCATCTATCAGACCAAGAAGGTGAGGCTCACGCACCCTAAAAAAAAAAAAAAATTTAAAGTAAGATATACAAAATTAAAATAACGGGATCGTCTCACGCAGACGGAGCTGAACGACGGCATCGCCATGATGCTGGGCAACAACGACCGTCTGCAAGGCATCATCAGTCAACTGGAGGAAGCCTGTCGCGCCATCGAGGTCGGTTTCCTCTCAGATATCCATCTAGCCCAGGGGTGTCAAACACATTTCGCATTGTGGGCCACATACGGCCTCGGTCGATGTAAAGTGGGCCGGATCATTAAAATTATACCATACTCTGCTATTAATAACCAAAATAATATGTCTTTCCTTTGTTTTGGTCTAAAAAAAGCACAAGAACATGAGGCAAATGATGAAATTTAATAAACAGATAATTGGTATTGAAAAAGATAGTAATGCACTTTTAAGATTAAACAAGATTTATAAAGAAATAAATTTTTTAAACAATTACATGAGCATATAAAATCGAAATTTAATCCCCGCCTACACCTTACAAACTATTAAATGTGTAAAGAATAAAGTATTCACGTGTCCTAGATAGCGTCTGCTGTGTTGGGTCTGTCTCAGTGACAGACTGAGGCTGCTGTTGTCTTCTTCTCTGATCAAAACAATGTCGTCTTTTACTCTGATCAAAACAGTGTGTCCCCCTAGCGGATATTCCACGAATTGCATTTTATTAAAAATATTCATTCCGTGTCTTTTATGCATTTTTTTTTTTTCACTTTTAAATTATCCCGCGGGCCTAATCAAACCTCCTTGCGTTGATGTCATATTTTATTCAGAAAGGGAAATGGGGAAAAAAAAAAGCTTTTCTATCCGCTCTCAGCTTTTATCTGCCCGAGAGGCGAATAGTCACACTGCGGTTTGCCTTTTTTAATACGCCGCGTCGCACCGACGCGTTCTTATTACGCGTTATTCCGCCTGCGGGTCCGTCGATGGCCGTCATGCGTTATGAACGTTGCTGCTGCGGTGTTGAAAGCCGCCGTGATGAGCTAGTCTACACCAAATGGACAACGCAGCTTGTCCATCACTTGAAAGTGGCTGCGGATGTTATCCCGGCCTCGCCATGCGAAGTCACCCGAGTCCCTCCCACTCTCGAGTGCATTGCGTCATAACGAACACTGACTTGATCGTTTTCCTCGAATGATTTCGTGCGTCACTCTCTTTTTTCCCCACCGGTGAAAAAGGAGAACAGCCGGCGTCAGAAGAATCTCGTGTGCGAGAAATTCGACCAGCTCTACACCATCCTGGAGGACAAAAAGCGCGACATGAGTCTCAAGGTGACGGCCGAGCAGGAGGAGAAAGTCAGCTACATCAGGAACCTGACCAGGAAGTACGGAGACCATCTAGAGGAGAGCTGCAAGATTGTGGAGAAAGGGTTGGAGATCATGGAGGAGCAGGAGATGGCCGTCTTCCTGCAGGTCGGAATTCCAAAACGATGGCCGCGATCCGTTTTTTCCCCCCCCCGGTCGCTGACTCGCTTTTCTTTCTCTCTCTCCTAGAACACAAAACCTCTGCTGAAACAGTGAGTATGACGAGGTTGATAGAAGAAGCGAAATTGAAGCAACACGTAGCCTCTTTTGGCGCTTAGGCTAGCGGAAGCGTGTAGCATATCGCACCTGGACAAAGTGGAGCGAGGCTACGAGAACATGGATCACTTCGCCGCCGATTTCCGGCGAGAGCGCAAAGTGTTGGGCAGCATCGACTTCCTCCAAGGTAACGTGGACGTCAACGCCGCGTCACGCCTCTCTGACACTTCTCCTTTTTCAATAGACGACGATGATGACGAGGAGGAGGATGAGGACGAGGCGGCGGAAGGAGAGGCGGTGCCGCCGCCGCCGCCCGCAACCTCCGCCGCTAGCACGCCCGCCGTTTCTTCCGTACCGCCGCTTCCTGCCCCGACCACGCAGACAAATCCCGTCCCAGCTAAGAGCGCGGCGTCCGCCTAGAGCGTTGCCCCAGTCAGTCAGGAACACCCTGTGGGGGGGCGGGGCAAAAGTGACAAAGATAAACCAAGTGGAAAGCACAACGACTGAACTTGTTACCACCCCCCCGTTTTCTCCGTGCTACTTTCTCTCGATTGATGGAGCGTTTCTTCAGATGTTTACGACTTTAGCAACCTTCAAAAGCACATAACTATGTTTTTTTTTTTTTTAACCCCCATGCAGTAATTATCCCAAAATTGGACATTTCGGACACTTTGGACGATTTTGGACTGTTGGACAAAACAGTGAACAATAACTCCACGAAGCTGAAATTTATGTATATCTATGTCTTGGCCAATTCCCACTGAACATTTTGAGGGGTTGAAAGTGAAAAAAATTAAAAGTGAAAAAAGTTGTTGCACATTGGAAGAGGGACATTTTTGGGACGTAATACCCTTCATGCAGCCGCTTAAAAATACTGCATGAGGGTTAAACCTACCTTTATGTGGAGGTGATAACTTGAGCTGCAACTAACGATTATTTTCACCCTTTCACGCACCCTGTAACCGGATAACGCGATAAGCCGTCCACTGTAGTAACCGCTGTCCCTCAACCAACTCATTCACTCCCAAAGACGTTTTTAAACGTCTTTTCAGACTTGGTCCAGAATTGGCTGGGACTGAATGAGTCAATAATCGATTCGTCTGTTGGTTGTTTTTGTCAAATAGTCACAGAATCAGTTTATAAATTAAAAAAAAAAAATTTATTTTAAATGTCCATGCCTTTATTCCAAAACAGAATATTATTTCAAATTGACAGTGCACAAAGATACATTGATTATGCTTCATTGACTGGTTTGTTCTGTAACATGTCAGAAAATGAGCAAAAATGTTGATTGTTTTTCAAAGTAAAAGCAGATGTTTCAAAATGTTTTATTTTAAAAAATAAATAATAATAAGAATAATAAGTCTTCTTTCATGGATGACTCCAGAAATCTGTGAACGGTTATCGTTGTGAGGATGAAATTCCAAAGCGTTGGCCAATTAAAAAAATAAACAAGATGTTGAAAAAATGAATAAAAATAATTGTTGATTGGTTTGCTGATCGATTAGTTGGTCATTGTTGTACCTCGAGAAGTAACTAATTGGCCCTTGTGACATTCAAGTATTTCATATGACCCCTATGCCCTTGAGGATGATTACAAATGAATTGGGGAAAACCACCTCTGGGTCTTCACTAGACAAACAATGACAAAAACTTTTCGGCAAATTTTTGTGGGGAGTGTGTCCAAAATTTTTTGCACACACATTTTTGATGACGCACCAAAAATTTGGGGGCATTTTTTCAGGGGGGCAGACCAAAACATTTGAGGCCACAAATATTTTGAAGGGGCACAAAAATTTGGATGCACTCTTTTTGGAGGGGCAGACCAAAACATTTTAGGCCACAATTTTATTTTATTTTTTTTTGGGAGGGGGGGGGGGTCTCATTTTTGTTCCAGGTTAAATAAGCCTGTATAGCGCACACACTTTCAATGCAGCACTGAGCCGCAAGTGGAAGAAGGATGACTCACAGCCTTTTTGTTTAGTCTGCGCGGAGAGTGTCGCTGAAGGATCAGCAAAAACACCCGCATACTTATAATATATATATATATATTTTTTTTTTAAACAGCTCATTAAACACTACATTCAAGCTTCTTGTCACTTTACTTGCCTCTCGAGGAAGAGGCGGAAGGTTGAGAAGAATGTACGACACCAATGTTAATGTTTTTTTTTTGTTATTTTGGAAGCAAATCCGCATGAACCCACGACTCGGCTTCTATATGAATCAATATCTGTGTAGGCAAGACTGCGCGGAAAGATGCATCTCTGCTGGCTTCGCAGCTCGCTGCCATGTCGACTATTATATTTGTCCAAATGGGGGATTAATTTATTATTTATTTTTTTTATGAATATTACAGACAGCAAGATTTTGCCTTTATCGGAAGGAGAAAGATGTGACCGAGGTGCGAAGGGTTTACAAGATGGTGCTTATTCATAGTTTTGCAGCCATTTTATGCGGTTTTGTTTGGATATTAACAGATTCTTGATATTTACCATTAAATATGTGGAAATATTAGTGACAGTATTTTTTTTTGGGGGGGGGCTATTAGCTACAAAGCCAAATTCTGCCTTTAGTTCACTTCAGATTGTCATTTTAAATGAAAAGGGTCTCCAAGGGATTTTTTGTGGACATTTTTGGACAAATTTGACCATCACTTATCAGCCCCAATCTATATTTCCCATTTAATATCTGCAATTATTTGTGACATTAAAGTTCGCAAGGTAATTATTACCCAGATACTTTGCCTCAAATTGGACAGTGACTCAACCACTTCAATGTTTCTGTCAAATATCTGAGAATAGTCGTGATATCGAATCATTTTTAAAGGGGATTATTACAATCGCGTGTATGAATTTCCACAGAGAAATGTCAAAATCGTGCTTGAAGTAGTTGCTGTTTTTTTTGGTTTTTTATTAGAAAATATATGGTTTTATATATACGTTCTCCTGCACATGACTGCTTGCACATCAGTTTATTAACAAACAAAAGTATCATATGTACAGGGGGGGGGGGGGGGGAAGCAACTTCTCCTGGGATACAAAGATGTTTTTTTTTCTTTTTTACATTTGAACATCCAGTTTGAGCTGTAAATGATAGCGCAGCAAAATAAATAAATATAGTTGATTTTTTTTATGCATTTATTTTTTTTTTAAGGGTCTTTGGTTTTCACTTCCCGAAAAGCTCCATCATTCTTCTGTTGTTCTGGGCTTGCTGGACCAGCTGCTCCGCCTTGGACATCTCCATCATCTCCCGCAGGAGGTGGAAGGTGAGATCCAGGGAGATGGGCGGGTCCTCGGACCGGCGTCCCCGCTCCACCGAGTCCCCACCGTCGTCATTTTCGAAGCCGCCTCGAAGGTTGCCCGCTCTGCCTTGCAAAAGCCGCCGAGTCAGCTGCAGCTTCAGCGCCCGGTTCAAGAGCCCGCTTGCTCCCAGGGGGTACATGGACGATGGGGGGAAAGAGTTCGAGTCGCCGTTGCCCAACCGGATGAAGTACTCCTCCCCGAGGCGCTCCAGGATGGGACCCGAGGGCGACCTGTGCTGTGTTGCTGTTGTTGTTGTTGTTGCTCCACTTGCTGAAAGTTGGGGCGCGGGGCTCCAACGGGGCTCTCAATAGCCCGACATTCGCGGCGCGGTAGGAAAGCGACAAACAGAATCACGGTGGTAGCGAGTAAATTGAGCTTCATGTCAGGACGTGAGCCAAAAATCTGCAAAAGGGGGGGGGGGGGGGGAAGTGGAAGAAATTCGTTTTGGTTGCTGCGTCATGCGCAATTACGCATCGCTTTTTTAAAAAATTGTATTAATTGGAGAAACTAGTTGCCGTTTAGTTATTTTTTAGGTGCTCATCTTGCGTCATTTCAAACAAATATCTCGTCATACCTTCACTGCGTAAAGGAGGTCCAACGCGGTGGTACTGGCTGTTGGTTGCCGGCTATGCTTGGCGTGATGCCCGCCGTCCTCCTTTTTTTTTTTTTTTTTTTTTGTTTCCTCCCCCCCACGAGTTCGATTGCGTGGTGTTGGTGGTGGTTACTTTTAAAATGGGGAAAGATGTGATGAGTTGACTTGTATATATAGTGCGCGCCTCGATTGAGTCTGCGTGAATGGAAGCCCCCCGCCCCTTCCCCCTTCTCGCCGCCTGAACACCCCACCCCCACACCCCATCACACCCCATCCCTCCTTCCAACTCACCATCCCCGACAAAGTGCTTTAGTTTAAACGGGATGACTCATATGAGTGTGTATGCGTGTGTCCTCTCCAATAATAGACCGAAAGATACCACACCTGCGAGCATTTTCGCATGAAACACGCGCAAAAAAAAAAAAAAAGTATTTTTAGTGCACCTATCAAAATTAAGCGCGAGTTAGCCAACATGACAACACTTGGTATTTTTTTTCATTTCACTTAGAACAACTTTAAAATATGAATTATTGACATTTATGCCAATCGTCCATAGTCTGCACAAAAAAAAAGAAGGCAAGTTTGCTGCAAAACCTGATTGACATGTTTGAAAAAAAATACTGAAAAGCTGCTGGCTTAAATTTTATTTTCATTTTTTCATTTTATCGTACTCTATAAACAGGCCGTTGTACAAAACAGCAGGCTGTCAGTCCTTTGCTGCCCCCAGTGGCCAAAGTGGGTACACCAGGAAAAGCGGCACAATAGCCATTCAATCGAGCAAGCGGTGTGACCAAAACTATTCGATTTTTTTTTTTTTCATTGACGCCATAACTGTATGTTTCTACAATGCGAAGTATAATAGAAAGCCGTTTCTCACGTTAAATAAAAAACATTTAATTTTTTTTAGAAACCATGAAACGAGTGAACGTTTCACATCAAGTCACCACTGTATTCAAAATGGCCGATCCACACTGCAGCCGCAATAATATTCAACCTATGGGTGTACCTAATGTTCTGGCCGTCGCAGTGACGTCCCTAATACTTGACCCTCTCCGTGTTGCACTTAATGAATGAATCGGCATCTGCATCCAAGTCAGGAAGGGGATGTGCGGAGGGGGTTGGGGGGGAAGGGGGGAGGGGTGAGGTTGATTCATTGCCGCACGTATATACGCGCGTCACCAGCCTCTCGGGCCACTCGCCTTCCAGCGAGGGCCCCGAGCCAAATCACACTCTCAAGATGGAACGCTCCCATCCCGGATGAGAGGACCCATTAGAATCCCAAGCAGTGCACCGATGATTAAAAAAAAAAAAAAAAGCTATTTTCACATGCTAAGTGCAAAAGCAATTAAGGGGGGCAATTGGAGGGATCACTTAACTTTCTGTTCTCTTGTTAATGGTGACACTTTTTTTTTTTTTTTTTTTTTGCACACCACACATTTGTCAAGCCTCGTGATAATGCCGCTGGATTTCCATTCCATCAGGCTGCGAGTGGATATTAAACTCCAACTTATGTTATATTGGAGGTGTCAATCCACTAATTAGGGTAGATTGGTGGTGGAAATGGCGTCTTGTCACGTGTGGGACATAGCCAGTGCTGACCCACAAAACGCTGCGACCTCTTCATTGTTACTGTAGGCCTCTTCTCAGCCTCCATGACCAGTTTTCTTGCCATATTTTTTTTAATCGCAGTCCAGGTAACACGGGAGATTGTTGACACATGTAGGTAGGTGGTGCTTGCCAGAAATCATTTCACCTCCTTTGAGGTAGCCGTAGTCTTCGTTTGACCCTCAATTTTACATCACAGCCTCTGTATATGAAATATACGGAAGACTGTTGTTGCTTAAAGGAAATGGAGACAATACTTGCCAGAAATCTCCTTTATAGCCAGTTTTTTTTCTTGTCTTTTCATCATTTTTAGACAGTTCTTGGCAATTTCATTTCTTTCACAATTTTGCGGTGCTGTGATAAAAACTGGAGATTGCTGTCACACGTAGGGCCCTTCCAGTACTTGCCAGAAATTCCTGCAGATCTTTTATTGTTTTTAGACAGATATCAAGTTCTTGGCAATTTCATTTCTTTCACAATTTTGCGGTGCTATGATGAAAAACTGGAGATTGCTGTCACACTAGGGCCCTCCAGTACTTGCCAGAAATTCCTGCAGATCTTTTATTGTTGCTGTCGGTCTGGGCTTGAATGTTTGCTTCCTTCTTGCCATCCCACCCCATAGCCAAGACATACGAAGACGACAGGAGACTGTCGTCACATGTACGACACTGCAGCACTTTTAATCTTGCAGCCTCCCTGCCCAGTTTTCTTCTCATCTTCTTCCTTCGGTTTTCCTCGGGACATCCAGTTCCTGCGATGTCCGTCAATCATTGCAGCCTAGTGATGGGAATCGGCATCCGCGTAAACGCTTCCCTCTGCTGTAACGTCTTGCGATGGCGGCCTCAGGGCGGCGACGCGTCAAGTCCCATCACCGGGATGTTCAGCTGACATAAATAGCAAACACCTTGTGGTCAACGCACGTCGCATCCTTTGCAAATCACTCTGTCGTCGCCGGCGGAAGAGATTATTCGGCTTAAACGGTGTTTCCGTAATTAGAGCCACTGTTAGATAAATGTGATGAGGGGGGGGGGGGGCTGGAATGTTGACCTGATGTTTGGAGACCGGTTTCTGCATTTTTCTCCACGGCGACTGATTGATGGCGTGACTTTCACACGGGCGAGAAAGGCCACATCGTTTCCCGAACTAATTTGAGCGTTTTAATCAAGGCGGTCGCTGCGGCCTTTTGAGAACTTGGTGCTCGTGTGCTTATTGCCACCTGCTTAGGTGTCTTTTTCACTTTACGACATCTCACTCTGCTCTATTAAATATCTCGCCCACCAGGCGAGTTTTTTGACCTTTCGCATTGAGGATAGCCAAGCGAACAGAAGTGACATTTCAGGCTTTAAAAACAAAACAAAAGCTTTGCTGGTAACATGCAGTAACACAATGAGTGTTTCGTTTAAAATAAGATGGGGGGGGAAAAAAGCTTGACAGGAGTCAGTTTTTAAGAGAATAAAAGCAACATTTGAATTAGGCAAAAAGGTTGAAAAATCTTCAAAACTATGCATTTTTAAAAAGTACATCATCTGTTTTTTTGTTTTTTTGTGGAAAGCAGATATGTTGAAATGAAGTCAAATCAAAAGGGGCCAAAGTATAAAGCCCTGAGGGGCACCACTTTCCCCCCCCCCCACTCAGATTAAACAGATTGTCTGCAGGTAGATGTTAATTAATCGAAAGTAAACCAAAACAAAAGTGTTCCAAAATAGGCCTCGTGGCAGGATGCTAAAACGGGATCATTTGGAAGATTCGTCAATTAAAAACATTGCCTGTACAGTGCGGAACCTCTGGGCACAAGCTTGTTAATTATGCACTATGAACTCCACTCACACATTTAAAAAAAAAAAAAAAAAAAAGTGCACCGTTTATGTATTCAAAACGGCGGAATGTGATCAAATAAAATGGATCAATATTTCTGTGTGAAGTTCCTTCACTTGAAATATTCAACAGGGGTAAAAGTGCGCGGCTTGTAATAAAACAGGAGAGAGTGTGCAAGCATTTGCGTGTATATAATACACACGCACACACACACACACACGCGCACACACACACACGCAGGGACTCCATTCAGTCATCAATGGCGAAAGGCGGAGGCGTGAAGCCGATTGCACCCATTTCGCAACGTGATTCAACAAGATTTGAAGACTATTATCCGAAAAAATGAAACCCATACGGCCGCCGTTGCCACACTGGTCTAAAGTGGATTTTTTTTTTTTCCGGAATAAATTTCAGGTACATCGGGGGCTGTGGAATAGATTGCCTGCACCTGCTTTTCTCGTACATCCCGCACTTTGCTCTTATGATGTAAATCAGAGATATGGGACGAGCGTGTGTGCACGGCGGCCATCGGGGCATTAGTCTTATTGTACGAATTTGAAGAAAAAAAAAAAAAAACGGGGGGGGGGGGGAGGATACGTGGATAAAAGCTCGGTTTGGTGTTATTCAGCAACGTCATTGAGGAAGAGCGTGTCGCTCGGGAGAATGAGGATCGCTAATGTCAAAGAAAATGAGACGTCAAGGCGGAGTCAAAATTTACGAGCCGGGACGATAAATGTTTTTGAATCTTTAAATATTTGCCTTAGGACAGATCTAAATGTACAAGTATTTGATGTTATTGTTTATTTCTTTGTTTTGACAAATTGACGATTTTTTTTTTGTTTTCAAGCCATTTCCGGAAATGACTTTCGACTGGCTCGTGATTGGCCGAAATGCGCCACCTGGTGGTCTGGCATGCACTTAACACCCTGTCAATAGCAATGGGGGAAAACATGTCGATAAAAGAATGTTTTCTTGAAGTCAAGTGTCACAAATCAAGCGGAAAATCCCTTCTTATTTCCGATGTGCTTTCGTCCCTTTGAGTTTCACTGACCTTAAAAAAAAAAAAAAAAAAAAAGCAACAACAAAATTGTTTTCTACTCCCACTCATGTCATGTCACCATCACCAAGGCAGGGGATACTAAAATGTCGCCTCGGCAGCGACGGACATCTTAGCGGGGGGGGGGGGGGGGGGGGGGGGGGGTGGGACACAAATGGGCGAGAGAAAAAAAATGTACGAAGAGCTTATTGTCAAGCTAATGAACGACAACTGTCAGAAGACTGCGGGCGGCGCGGCTTCCGCATCCTTAACGTCGGCCAAGCATGTAACCTTTTTTAGATGCCAGCAGTCACACCGAGTTACGGTGTCGGCGCGAGGACAAGCCGCCCTGCGTGATAAATCGGGGGGGGGGGGTTGGGGGTGTAACACACCACTGGGGTCAATTCACAAGCCGCCTTTTATTTCCAGTGACCTTTTTTTTTTTCGTTTTCTCCCCATAAGAAGGGATCTTTTTTTTTTTTAAATGTGCACCAATGTTCTTTTTTTAGAGCAAACAATGCACCGAGGGGGGATGCAGGTCAGTGAAGATGCTTTCCAGAAAGCCAATGTGCAACATCCTAATGAGAGAAACCCTTCTTGTTTGTGAACCGAGCATAAAAATACGCTCACATGAAGGGGAAGAAAAAGGCTCATTAGAACAAGCATAATCCATCTTTGTTTTTTTTTTCTTCCTCCCCCCCCCCTTTTTGGTCTTAACGAGACGCAGACAAATGCGAAAGGATGCAGCAGAAAGCAACACGAGATGAGAAGATACAAAAATATATTCAAATGTTTTTTTTTCTTTCCACCTCCCTTTCACTCCCAAAGACGTTTTTAAACGTCTTTTCAGACTTGGTCTAGAATTGGCTGGTACTGAATGAGTTAAGAAAAAAAAAAAGGAACACACATGACATCATGTGGATTGAGAATTATTCTTCCGATCAATAATGATAAGTGAATTTATTTCAGGTTTGTTGTGAAACATTTTGGAAACAACTTTTAAATAACGATCGGAATCTGCGATTGGTTAGCAACCAGTTCAGGGTGTGACCCCGCCTACTGCCCCAAGACAGCCGAGATAGTTTCCAACACGCCGCGCGATTAATAGTAACATACGCGTTATAATTCGGACATGGTGTATTATTTCTACTTTTGGCTCCGCTGTTAATTTTTAACATGAGTGTTTAAAAAAAATAAAAATAAATTAAATATACTTTTGTCATAATCCGCTTAGTAGCAGTACTTGAAAATCTTTCAAACGATGACACCATCTTCCTAATCTGTTAGGTTGTGCGTGATAGTAGTTGACCACCCCCCCCCGCCCACAAAAAAAAGCAGTGGGGAAACTAAATCCAAAATGAAAAACAAAAAGTGAACGCACAGAGAGCACAAAAATATGATGCTCTTTATCAGGTTCAAAAACTGTCCTGCGATTGGCTGGCAACCGGTTCAGGGTGTCCCCCGCCTACTGCCCAAAGACAGCTGGGATAGGCTCCACCATGTGACCCTTATGAGGATAAAGCAGATCGGAAAATGGATGGATGGAGGTTCAAAAAAACTGCGAACCAGGTCTTCGGACCAACAATGCGGCAGCTGTCTCATCAATGCGCCTGATGGTGAGAAACAGTTCAACCACATGCTGCTTCACCCCAGCCATGATTCTCCGCCTGATAGGTATCCCTCGACGGCGGTTATCTGACTCACCCCAGGAACTTAATCGCTTACTAATGACTACTCTCGTTTAATTGCTCAGCTCACTGAGCTGTGTGTAACATCAGGTGGGCTCCCCCTCTGCCCCCCCCCCCCCGCCGAGTCGCACACCCCTCTGCATGCATATCGACCAACAGTATATGCATGTGTGCGTGACGTCTTGTGATGTCACTCGGAGACCTCGGGGGGGGGGGGGGGGCGGTTATTTTTGATGGGCAGCAGTGAACGCAAGTGGTAAATAACCGGCGGTGGTGAACACGTTCCCGGAAAGGATTCATCTGTTATCTGCTCCGAATCATCAGCGGTGGTGGTGGCGGTGACGGCGGTGGCCCGCCCTGGTCGGTGTCTGTCACTCCTGCATCACTCTCTGCGTGTCAGTGCGAGCTACTGCGGGGCGAATGATGGCGAAAAAAAACGTTAAAAATATATTTTTTAAAACGTTTTAAAAAATATATTGTTAATAAAAAATTCTAACCGATAATTAAGCAGAGCGTCTGAGTTGTTTCGGTTTGAGGTGTGATTCTGCCATTTTTGTCACATTATTTCCGCCATGTTTATCGAGTGATTCTGTCTCCATGTTTCGAAAGAGACTTTTTTTGGTTTTTGTTTATGTTGTGGTTTCTTGAATGAATCTTGGTTTCTTTGTAAATTGTAAGGCAGGAGTTTTTTTTTTTTTTTTTTTTTTTAACCAGTCACCAGCTAGCAACAATGGACAATCTTTACAAAAACACGTGAAAATGACAAAACAAACTGAAAAATTCCTGAATGGAACTGAGGCCTTATAACAGTTTTTTTTTCTTTCTTTGTTTAAGTCAGGGGTGTCAAATTCATTTTTGTTGCGGGCCACATTGGAGTCAGCGTTTCCCTCGGAGGGCCATTATGACTGTCAAACCGTATGAAGAAGTCAAGAATTATGGTACAGTCAAACCTCGGTTTTCGTCCATAATCCGTTCCAGAAGGCTGCTTGAAAACCGAAATTTTGTTCGAAAACCGAAACCACGCTCTTTTTAAATGCAGTATTTTTAAAAAGGGTATTACGTCCCAAAAATGTCCCTCTTCCACTTTTTTCACTTTTATTTTATTTTCACTTTCAACCCCTCAAAATGAGTGGGAATTGGCACGTCTGCAAAATTTCAGCTTCGTGGAGTTATTTGTCACTGTCTGTGGGTTCCATTTGTATAACTCCAAAATTGTCCAAAGTGTCCGTGTCCAATTTTGGGATAATTACTGGCTGAACACGTCTGCTCACAATGGAAAGCAACACGAGGAAGCGTCACTTCTCCTGTAAGGAAGGCGGGAGGAGTCAAATGGTGCATTCAAGTGCGCTCAGTTTGTTCGAGAACCGAAATTTGTTCGTCATCCGAGGCATAAAAAACTCGAAATTTTTGGTCGAACACCGAATTGGACGAGAACCGAGACGTCCGAAAACCGAGGTTTGACTGTTGAAGTGACTTTGGTGAGGACTTTGGTCACAAGAAAATGCTTACAATACAAGTTATTTATTACATATGTGAATTTGAAATTTTGCAAGATTTTAGCAAGCATCCATCATGGACGTTGACATGTTTGATTTGCTTTTGCGGGCCACACAAAATGAGGATTAGGAAAGTTGACACAGATGATTTGCTATCGCGGGCCCTGTAAAATGACGTGGCGGTCCAGATCTGGCCCCCCAGGCCTCGAGTTTGACACCTGTGGTTGAAGTCATCTCCACATTCGACATGGTGGTCTGGGCTTCCTGCCATGAGTTTTTGTTTTATTTTTGACTTTCACAAGTTGTCGCAAAGGGCTGTTTTACGATCGGGGATGAACGGCGACTCTTTATGTCACGCTTGATTTGCTTCTTATCGCTCAGTTTCCAACAGAAAGTAGAGGTCAGTTCAATTTCTCCGTTTTTAATTGAACTTTCCGTCGTCTCAAAAGTTGCATTTTCTGGACTGAATTCTCCGCCATGTTTGTTTGCTCCTTGAAATATTTTTTTGGATCAAGTTATCTTTCTTGTCTATATATTGACAGGCTGTATGACTTCCACTTCCTCTCTTTGCTACCTGAAACGCAGACACGATTCCCGCTTTGAAGGCTGGAGGGTGACGGAAATGCGCTTTCCATGCTGGGATCCCAAATTCCGCATCAAAGTCTCTTGATGCGGGGGCTCTTTTGATGCTGCGTTTGAGCCCTTTGTGCCAAGGCGTCACATATAAGACGGTGGCGCCCGCATACTTTTCACGCCGTTGTTGCGTGAAGGTCACGGCAGCACACTTCGGAATATCCACTTTTGACCCTTTGGGGTTGAGTGAAGTGTCCATTAGAGAGCATCATTGCGGATGCGGTTTGTCCGACGTGCTACGTTTTGCTTTTTATGGTCACTCAAGCGGAGTTGAGCTTTCGAATGCTAATTGGCGCGTTGGACGCTTCCGTTTCGAGTCACTAGGCACAAAAAGAAATAACGTCATGAAATTGATCCTTGTGTTTAAAAAAAAATAATAATTTTACGTCATGCTACGATCTTAATTCACAACCATTGAACTAATAGAGAGCGATTCGATCAATTTTATGGAGTCGGTGCTAAGATGGTCAAATAATTCCGACATATTTACAAAGTGCTTCCTCCGTCATATTTGAGGAGTGACCCCACCCCCCACCCCCCGACCCCAATGTCATGTTTCCAAAGCTTCACCGCCATTTCCGCAAATCGACTTTGCGCGCCATTTCCAACCACATCCTCACAAAGCCGCTCGTTCGCTCTAAACCACGGGTGTCAAAGCCAAGGCACGGGGGCCAGATGCGGCCCGCCATGTCATTTTACATGGCCCGCGATAGCAAATCATCTGCGTCAACTTCCCTGATCCTTGCGTGAATCTGTAGCGAAATCTCAAATTGTCATACGTAATAAATTACGGTGACATTTTGCAATAATTTTGTTACGCTGTTTACACTCAAATTAGCAATAATTGAACAATACTGGACTGATTTCAAAACTATTTTATTTATTTATTTATTTTTACAAGTAATAATACAATGTGATGATTAAACATTTATTCGGCCCTCCGAGGGAAGAAGTACAGTCAAACCTCGGTTTTCGAACGTCTCGGTTCTCGACCAATTCGGTTTTCGACCCAAAATTTCTAGTATTTTTTATACCTCGGATGACGAACAAATTTTGGTTCTCGAACAAACTGAGCGCACTTGAATGCACCATTTGACTCCTCCCGCTTTCCTTACACGAGGAAGTGACGCTTCCTCGTGTTGCTTTCCATTGTGAGCAGACGTGTTCAGTCAACATTTTTATTTTAAAAAGAGCCTGGTTTCGGTTTTCCAACAATTTCGGTTTTCGAACAGCCTTCTGGAACGGATTATGGACCAAAACCGAGGTTTGACTGTAACTCCAAAGTGACCCGCGACAACAATGAGTTTGACGCCCGCCCCTGCTCTAAACCAAAGTTCAATGCAATGAAAGCCAAGCAGCTGAGCGACTTCGACTTGAGAGCGCCTCGAGGTTTTTATGTATTCTCTACCTGATGCAGTGAAACTCGTCTAAGGAGTTGTTTCACTCAAACTCCAGGGGTGAGGTGGTGGGTTTTAATCTCCATATCAAAAGCCATTATAGCGACGCTCCGGGGCCTCGGCGCCGACATATACCATCCATATTATTTATAGCTCGGGATCATCCCTCCGGGAGGGATCATACGCGGCGCTCGGCGAACCGTCAAACGGCCACGGCGGGGGACTGCTTGGGTGCAAGCGACGTTCATTTTGCCACGGTTGCATCACGGCGGGCTAAAGGGTACGTGACCGCCATTTAATCGGCCCATTGATCAGGTGGACGAAGGGAGGGGATCCAACTGAGTCACCTTGGGCTGGACTTACACTGCAATGCACAATTTTTTTTGCCTCCCTCGTGTAAAAAAATAAGTGAAGTGCTGTTTATGTTTTGAGCACTTCCATGACGAACACGTATTTTAGAATGCTTTCAAGTGTAAATATCCGCACAAATATTTTAAGTTGCTGTTTGTGCCTACTGAGTCATCAGTAATTAGTGGGGAAGCTGACATTTGTGCAAGGTCCGCTGAAAAAGTTTCACTGGCTAATGACAAAAAGTCTAAGAAGTAATGGAGTCAATTAAAAAAACAAAACAAAAAATGACCCAAGTAAATGAACAAGGTCACTATAAAAAAATAAACCTAAAAAAAAAAAACTCGAATAATAAAGAATGCACATAAAATAATGTAATAATGGAAAACCTTTTTTTTTTTTAAATAAATAAAAATAATCACAAATAAAAAGCTAAAATACAATGTAAAATTAACAATAATGTATTTTTTAATGACTAGAATGAAAATTAAATAACACTAAAAATATTACTAATAAAAAAACTGTAACTCAAATTAAATACATAAATAAATCAATAAAAAACGACCGCAACATTTTAGTCATAAAATGTAAACATAATTGCAAAACACCTTGCTACGTTTCTAACCAAACTCAACAAAATACAGCTAAAATTCTAAATTCGTCCTTCCTGTGCCCAACAGGCCGTCTCCCGGGAGGAATTGGTGTCTGTGCGCATTCATTTGACACCGTGTCCGTCTAATTACGCGCTGAAGGAGTGCTAATTAAGGTGGGATCAATAAGGGCGCGTGCTGCCCCTCATGTAAGGGTGCCCCCCCCCCCCGCACCCATTAATGGTGAGGCTCCATCTAAAGGCTGAACGGATATTTGGCAACCTGTGCGCACGCAGCGTTCACCTCGGTGCCAGCAAAAACACAGCCGACAGGCCTTGTCAATATTTGCTCTTATTATCCGTCGCTAAATAGCCTCGCTCCGCTCCGGATTCGCCTGCTCACGTCTTACGCATCCGTATCGGGTTCTTACATGGCCACGTTGTGCCAAAACGGCATTTTTAGCCGATCGATAACGACTCCTCCGACCCGAGCCGACATGCCAAATTCAAGCCGGCAGGAAGCGGCCAATGTAATCACGAAAAGTGCCTAAGCCCGAGCAGCTAGGTGAATATTATTTGTTGTGCAAGCGCAGCTTAGAGGTGACTTGGACAAACGCAATCCTCCCGCGCTCCCTCCCTACCACGGGCATCATGCGAGTGGAAAGTGTGCTATGGTACATACTGATGTTTGCTGTGCAGCCACGGAATTGTTCAAGCTTCTCAAAGTGTGGTACAGAGTACCGCTAGCGCTGCTTTGCGCCATGTCAAATTGGGTCAGTATAATACAACCATGTACTCATTCATCGCAGAGGATCAAGAATATATGCCAGTGAGCATAGTTATATTGTACGTGCTGATCATCCTTTTTCCGTTCAAATATCCGTTGCTTAAGGGTTGCAACACGACAACAACGATACTATTCGCGATCCCGTCGATGGCGTTTTGGATTGCTTGTTAGCATTATCCATCCATCCATTTTCTAATCTGCCTGTGCTCACACGGGTCGTGGGCACGGGGGAGCGTATCCCAGCTGTCTTCGGGAAGTATGCGGGTTACAGCCTGAACTGGTTGCCAGCCAATCACAAGGCACACAGACAAACAACCATCTGCGCTCACGATCACAACTAGGGTCAATTTGGAGTCCCCAACTAACCTGTCATTTATGTTTTTGGAATGTTGAAGGAAACCCGAGTACCCAAAGAAACTCCACACAGGGGCCAGAATCAAACCCTGCACCTCTATACTGTGGGACAAACTTGCTAACCAGTCGCCCACCGTGCCGCCCTGTTAGCATTATGCTAAAATGAATTTATTCCGGCAAAGCCGTGTGGCTGTTAAGTGATAATGTGTTAAGTTAAATTAGAAATTCAGCACATGTGTTACAACAGAAAATGAGAATTGAAAAGTTATAAAAAGACTTTATATTAAATACTGTATTCAACTACATAAAATCTAAATTGAATTTTAAAAAAAGTAAAGAATAAAGATAAGTATTATGTTAAATGAGTAATAATTCACTGGAATTTTTTTGATAAATTAATGTATTAAATTAAATTTGCACAACCATCCCTTGAGTTTTATTATGTTTTTTGTTTTTTTTTCCAGATAGAAAGTTTCAGATCAACAAAGTAATAGCTACGTCGTGAGAGTTTTTCAAATTAAAAGAAAAATCATGAGGGGTTGGCCTGTTCACAGGAGAAAGCTCGACAGTGTGACACATTTGGAGCATGACTGCAGATTTAAAAAAAAGAAGAAAAAAAAGCCCTCTCAACTTTGTAAGAGGCCGATTGAAGGTGTATCATTGCCGTCAAACGGCTTTGATTCTGACTAAGAGCTCACTGCAGACGTTCAAAGACACTACGGAGAGAAACCTGTGTGAGGATTTCCATTTGATGAAAAGCCTCAATACATCCTGGAGGAAAAACTGCAAAAATGACGTGTGCCCTGTGTTCTATAAAAGAAACCGTGTGGAAAAGTAATCCTGTTTGGTGCCTTCATCCCTGCATTCTAAAGTCAGCAAAAAGAAGGGAGGGGAAAAAAAAGCCAGAAGAAATGCAGCAGGGAAAAAAAAGCAGTGTGAAAGCGGTTATTTTGATTTTATATAAAGTTCTTTGGAAGACATTCTTTGCTTTTTAGTATTTACTGCATTTACCCTTATTTCAAATAACCCCCATGCAGTAATTATCCCCAAATTGGACATCTCGGACACTTTGGACGATTTTGGACTGTTGGACAAATGGACAAAACAGTGACAAATAACTCCACGAAGCTGAAATTTTGCATAGGATGTATATCTATGTCTTGGCCAATTCCCACTGAACATTTTGAGGGGTTGAAAGTGAAAATAAATTAAAAGTCAAAAAAGTTGTTGCACATTGGAAGAGGGACATTTTTGGGCCGTAATACCCTTCATGCAGCCGCTTAAAAATACTGCATGAGGGTTAAGAAGGGCTGGCCTCAGCAAGCTGACCAGTGAGTGAAAAATGCTAGCATTAGCTTCTTGCCAAATATCGCTCTAGTTACAGCCTAGCTAGAGACCAAAGACTGTTTTCTGTCTTTTTTAAAAATCTTTCTTCATCTTTTTTTCCAAATAAAAGAAGGGCCAGTCTCAACAAGTTCAGTCGTGACTGAGGATTGCTAACATTAGCGGAAAACCCGCTAAGTAGCTAGCTGTCTAACAAGACGTCACTTCAGCTCTGCAAGCCTCAAAGGAGGAAGAGAGGCCAGACTCAATGGGATGACCAATGAGTGAAGATGTAGAGTGCTAATGTTAGCTACTGGCCGCTAGTCAACTAGATTTGTCTGAGTTTAGGGAGCATCAAAGCTCTATTCCAAAAAAGAACCAGCCTCAACAAGCCGAGTTAAGCTAGCTAATGTTAGCTGTTCGCCGCTATCTAGAAAATTTTTTCGAGAGCTCAGCAGCCCGAAATAAACAACCAAAAAAAAATCCCAAAATGGAGGACCAGACTCAACAAATTGACTTCTCAGTAAAGATGTCAAGTGCTAATGTCCCATTCGGTAGCTAGCTATCTAGCAGCTAACCGTGTTTTACTTTTTCTTTAATCGTTTATTCCAAAAACAGCTAGTCAACCTAAAAGAGTCGAGTAGTATGTAATGATGTTGACTACTAACATTAGCTACTAATGGCTAACCAGCTATCAACTGGCTAGCAGCTGAAGCCTGTGTTTTGCTTTTTTATACATTTATTTTCAAAGAAAAGAAGGGTCAAGTACGAGATAAGAAGTGAAAGATGTAAACTTCTAACGTTAGCTGCTAGGCAGTCTCTCTGTCAGAGAGAGAGCGAGAGAAAAAACTTTTAGCTGCTAACCAATACCTAGCTGTATCCATCCGGCCATCAACTCTGTTTTGCTATTACTTTGGAATCTATGAATTTAAAAATAAAAGGCCTGTCTCAATAAGGTGATGAGCAATAGAAGATTTAGACTCATAACATTAGCTGCTACCCGCTACCTATGAAGCCACCTCCCTTGCTTGCCTTTTGCTTTATCTTTGGATTTTTTTTCTTCGACCCCAACAGAGTGACAAGTGGATTGAGACATTTCTGATTTGTCATGTGATTATGACACAAGTAATATACAGGACAGGATGTGCATTACTAACTTGATGCTAATTGCCTTAAATTATGAATGTTTAAACAATACTTTGCCCCGTATTTGCCTTGCAGACGCCATACATCCTCGTCACTAGAGACATAAGGTGTCTTTTTAAATCCCACAAGGGACTTGGGGCCACCAATTAGGCCCTCCACTCGCTTGTGACCTTATCTGCTTGCCTGTCAAGCGCGTTAGTATTCAGGCGGTGCGTTATGGCCAACCAATGTAATTATCTCTGCCCCCCCCTCAAATAGTAACATCAATGTGCTGCCATCAGACACCCTCATCCTCCTACAAATGAGTGCAGAAAAAGACCAAAATAACAACCTTCAATTGATGGTTCGTGTATTTTTATACACATATACATCAGTAGATTTATTCTCAGTGGAAATGCTGACATTAATCCTATTCCAAAGTTTAGCAAAGCCACTTCTGAGTCACACAAGCTCGATGAGAAAACAAAAGGGACAAAGCATTTATAATCATAGTCTGTCATTTTCGGGAAGGCGGGGGGGACATTAATAAGTCATATGAATGTCCTAAAATAGAAATAGGAATTGTATAAGCCAGTGGTTGTCAAACTTCTTCCAAAGTACAACCTCTTAAAAAAGGATCAAGATTAAAAATGTATTGGGAAAAAGTAAACAAGTATTTAAAGAAGAGCAGTTCTTAAAGATTGAGTGCAGATTTATTGGATTTTAAAGTGAAATACAACTGAACTGCACTCCCATCTTTGGCAAGCCTGTGTATCACATTTAGGCAATCACTGGTAAAAGCCATTTATCATTATGAAAACAACAACAAAATACCCCCCCCCCCAAAAAAAACTACTCTATAAATATGGATGGAATACTATATTGTAATTACTTTATTGCATTTTATTTTTTAAATAAGTTCAAAGAAAAACATGTATGCCACTGAGTTAGGGTGTGTGTCAGAATAGGCTCCAGCACTCTGCTACCCTAGTCAGTGATTAAAATGGACAGACGGACAATCTATTAAATAAATTAATTAATAAATTGGAGGGGGGGGGGGGGCAAACTATGTGTGGTTTTTTATTCTCTTACTAAAGAGTGTTTTTTTTTTTTAACAATCTTTTTTGAACAATTCAAGATACAATTCTCAAAAAACAGAAAAACAAAACGAACACGTTATTAATAAAGATTGTCGTTTAGCACGGGGTAAATTTCTCTCTCTTGCGTGTAAACTGCGGAAGTACAAGTTTAACCCGGAAGTGATCAAACACGGAAGTGATTGTGTTTTGCTACAAACACGTGCACAGGAGCATCGGTGGTGCAGAGTTGTCGTTCCCGTCCATGTCCAACATGGCGACAGACTCTTGTAACGTCAACGAGCTCCTCGCCCAGGCAGAGCGCGACGAGCGGAGAAGCTTCGCAGCATCGCCGTGGACAAGGAGCTGGAACTGGAATTCGACCTGGGTAATCTGTTAGCATGCGACATGAACCGCCTGGAGGCTCGCGACTTTACCGGGGTGGAGAAGCACAACTTTCTTCGCTCGCTGGCCCGCGATAACACGCAGCTTCTCATCAACGAGCTGTGGAAGCTCCCGACGGATAGGATCCAGGAGATCGTAGTGGCTAAACTACCCGAGGCGACCACCCCCTTACCTCGGGAGAAGCCCCTGCCCAAGCCCCGGCCTCCGACCAAGGTTCGAAGTTTTTGCAGTATATCGTGGTTCGGCAGGTCTCGTCCCCTGGCGGTCCACTGTACTTTGTTTTCAAATTTTGGTTTTTCGAATTCAGTTGGTTTTATTCGAGTTTTGGGTTTATATTAGCAATAATTAAAATAAAAAAATTATGATTCATTACATTCGCTAAAGTGGTTGGAAATAAAGGGAGCTAGTTGGCTAGCAAACTATTCTGTTGCAATTCTAGTTTTCCTTTTTTGGTTCATTTTCATTGACTCCGTCCAAATCCTTCACTCCATAGTGGGAGCAGTTTGCCAAGCTGAAGGGCATCCAGAAGAAGAGGAAGACTAACCTGGTGTGGGACGAGACTGCCAAAGACTGGCGGCGGCGGTGGGGATACAAGCGGTCTAAAGATGACACCAACGAGTGGCTCATCGAGGTGCCGAACACCGCCGACCCCAATGAGGACCAGTTCGTCAAGCGGCTCACTGCCAAAAAGGAGCGCGTGGCCAAGAACGAGCTCAGCCGGCTGCGGAACATCGCCCGGGCGCAGAAGCTCAAGGTCCCCGGCGTGGGCCTGACTCCCGTGTCCCGTCAGTCCAAAGATGACCTGGGCCGAGCGGCTAGCGTGGCGCGGACCTCCACCGCTTCCGTAGGGAAGTTCCAGGAGAGACTCCCAAAGGAGAAACCAGCCAGAGGCACTGGTTAGTTTATGCATGCTAGCTACTATGCTAAATTCTATCATTTTTTTTTTTAATTGTCATGGAGATCGATCATAAATCGTCCACTTTCTTTTAACCCTACTAGGCAAGAGGCGCAAGTTCCAGCCTGTCGTAGGCGACTTCGCCGCGGAGAAGGGCAAGCAACTGGAGCTCCTCAAAATGATGGAGAGCAAGAGGCCCAAGATGAACGTCACCAAAGCGGCCAACAAGCAGATGAGGGAGGACGACCGAGAGGAGGCGGCAGCCAGGAACAGCAAGAGGGGCAAGCAGGCCGGAAGGAAGGGACGCAGGGATTTCGCGGCGGGCGGCAAGGGGAAAGGAAAAATGGGGGCTCGCGGGAAAAAAGCGGGGGGGAAACCTCAGCAAGGAAAACCTTCAGGAGGGAAGAAATCCAAACCAGGGAAGCGGTGACTGAATAACTGCAGGGACTTGTAAATTAAACCAAAAAAAAAAAGCCTGGAATACTTCATGTCATTGTCATATTCGTCTGAGTGCAAATAAACGTTTTCGAAAAATCCTTCAAATAATTTCAGAGTTTTGTAACCCTACCGAAATATATAAAAGATGTCAACATTTTTTCAGAATCGCCTTTATTATTGTATTACAACAAAATTTGGTACTACTCCTTCGTGCATTTAGTAAAAACAATAAAATAACGCGTTAATAATTTTTTTCTAAGGGAAGTGAATAATTTTTACATAAAAATTGTTTAATTACTATAATTTCTCATGTACCCAGAAAGTTTTCAATTAGGATTTTTGCAACCCCTTTTTTGTTGTTGTAAATATGGACAAATTTTGCATACTAAAAGTGAGGATTTTTTTAAGCAATTAATTTAAAATGTTTGCAACTCAATTGATAGTTTTGTGAGAATACAAATTAAGGATGTTTTTTTCCCGCTTTAGTTAATCTATTGTAAGAAATATTTTACTACTTCGCAACTCCACTCAAAGTTGTGACAAATGTGTTAAAATTCATGCTAAATTCAGGAAATTTGGAACTTAAATTGGACAAATGTCCATTTTATTCCCATTACTGTCATTTCTTATAATTTAGAAGAATTCAATTTGAATTTTCGCAACCTACCTAAATTTTTCACAACAGAAATATCTTTAGCAGATTCACAAATTTTGGGAGCAAAAATTGGACAAATTGTCTCCGTTCCCAAATTGCTGGAAAGTCTCCAACTGTTGATTTCCAGTAATTGCTCATTCATGAAAGTGACATGACCTGCTCTTCTAAGAACTGCTCCTCATCAATCAGATCGCTTTTCTAAGCCGCTTAACCGTGACTTTTCCTTACGTAAACCTTTTGGCCTGAGCTCAGTTCACGATGACCCGAGCTTCACACCAATTTGCAGGAAAAACGGACAAAAAAAGCCCCAACAACTTCATTTTAATGTTTTTTTTTTTGGGTTGCTAAACATAGATTCAAGTGCGCGCGGAAGTTTTGTGTTTGGTCTCGCCTCGGCAAAGAACCTGGCCGCCTCCGTCGCTCGTCTGCAATGGATTAGCGGCGCGGCGTTTATTTTTATTTTGCGTTACGCGGCACTCTTCGTGCGGCGCCAGTTCGACGCCGGCCGCCTCGGGGAGATGCAGCATATCTACATGCACAGCCACCATGAGCACCTGGAGGTTTTCACCACCGTGCTCGCGCCACAAGGTCAGTCACGATCGGACCAAAACTCGGTCCCGTGTGCCTTAGGTTAACCACCACTGATTTAAGTTAGGATTGGAAGGGAAGATTGTTGGTAAGTAGAGGACAAATGTACTATGATGGGTGAGACAAAAAGGGGTATGACATACATAAAATTATTTCAAGGAGGGATGAAAGGAAACAAGGGTAGTCTATAGGATGGGAGGAATGGGACAAGGATAGGAAGCAAGGAAACGAGGTAACATGAAAAGTAACAAATGAGGAAGGAAGGATACAAAGTTAGATAAAGGGAAATAAGGAGAGTATGAAAGAAGGCAAGGAATTGAGGATGGAAGGTTACTTGGATGAGGGTGCTCCGAAAGACGCATTGAAACAAGAATGTTATGAAAGGAAGGAAGGAAACGAGTGAGGAACGATGATTCAATGGGGCTATTAAAGAAAGGCTTTTCTAACAAATATCGCTCTCCACCCGACAGGCCAAGATCCATATGGATGCAATGATGACAAGGCGAGTTTTAGTTCTTTTTTTCCATTTTCATCCAAACACAAGACATCACAATCAATTTTTCGTCTTGGGAGCAAAATTCATATTTTAAACCTTTGACAGAGAACCGATACATGACTTGCCCTCAGGACCGTGAACTAGCTTAATGCTAACACAACATTACAATGTCCTATAGATAGGCTAATGAAACTAGCATTGATGATGATAGATAGCTGTATAGCACGCAGAAAGGATAGTAAGGAGGCTTTAAGAGGCCCCACATTTAGGTGTTCTATTTCACCAGCGCGCACCTTAATCCTGTCGACACGTAATCCAATTCGTTCACTGCTAGTTTCGTGAGCTCCTCTGTGATGTTTTCCATAGTGTGCTCGGATGAAGCGAATAGTATTTTTGAAAATCAGTCCCGTACGAATACAATGAAACACAAATATGATCATAGTTTTTAAGTATTACAAATTATTATTATTATTTTACATTAGAATTATTTATTATTTATGGTGATAAGATTTTTTTCTCCCCCATTTTTTTTTTTTTTTTTAGGAAAATTTACCACATAAAGCACGTATGAGGAGAAGGAGCGCGTCCCAGCGAGCCGCCTCGTCCTCCTCGGAGGGGGACAGAGGATGCGTACGGCGTAACAGTGTCAGGTACGACATGCTATCCCATCATGGAATTCACCCAACAGCCCCCCCCCCCCCCCCCCCCCTCACATTCAAAGCGGGTGGCCCCTCTGGCCTTTCATTCACTGACATAAAAGCACACCGATTTCACACGCAAAACAGCAATTGCACTTTCTCGCCACTAGGTGGCAATGTTTCCCACAGTTTAGAATGAACGAAGACGCCGGTTTCCTCATTTATCACCAGTTGAAAACAAAAATAAATCAACGGTCTCCCATTGCCACATAAAAAAACGGAGTCGAGTTTATCACCCGTTTTACATTCTAGACTACCCTAGCTTTCAAAACTGATCTCAAATGAAAAACCGGATTGAGGAAAAAAAAAATGGAATACTACTGTACTTGCAACCATAATGGGTTCCGACCAGGTCTTTGTAAATCGAGAAATGTAATTTTTAAAATCCTATTTTATTCAATCTAAATGTCTAAACATTAAATTACTTCCAAAACACTGCGCTAAACAATAAAAAATACACCAACACAAAACTGAAGTTTCCTTACCTTGACTCCCACTTAATTTCACGTACCTTTCATTTTGAAGGGCGAGCATATCACTTGAGCGCCCTGGTGGAATTCACGAAAGCAGTTGTTTTTGTTGAGTCACAGATGAACGTAGCACATTTGTACACAGCCTGGCCCTTAAAACTGGACAACGCCATAGAAAAGTAAAAAATAACTTTAGAAAACAGCAGACGTTTTAGCTAGTCGATGTGTACGTTGTCATTTTGACTGCAGAGGCTACACTCACTTTGGGTCAAATTGACGATTTCGATCGCCTCCCACTGGGACAAAAGGAAAACGGGTTTCACATTGTACGCTTCATCAGGTTTCAAATGAGACCCATTGTGGGGGGGGGGAAATAAATCTTATTGGCAAAAAATGGACGACATTGGGTTTGAATTGTCCTCGCCCAGGGATGTCCAAAGTCACATTTCCATCACTCCCAGGATCAACACACCTGATTCAAATGATCGGCATTGTTATCTTGCTTCCTCAGAGCTTGCTGATTAGCCTTTTGAATCAGGTGTGTGTGTGTCAGCAAGGAAAGATGGCAAAACAAGCAGGACCTCGGCCCTTTAGGACTGACTTTGGACGCCCGCGGGCAATAAATACTATTTTTGGTCAAGTCGGTGAATTTGGTAATCTCCCCACTGCCACAAAAGTAAAATGATGTTGAGTTTCTCACCTGTTTCACAATTGTCACATCGCTAACTTTGGTGGAAAAATGTCAATTCATTCTGGTAAAATAATGTTTTGTTGTTGTTCTTGTCTTATACTTGTAAGCATACACGGGGGGGTCAGTTAGAATAAACAACATCTCTGTGTTTGTGTCCTTTTGTCTTTGTCGGCTAGTGGTCACGTTCTGCAGGCTCTCCGGAGGACCAGCCGGTCAGGAGGGGAAGCGGACGCCAGCGAGGCCCCGGCCACTCCATGGAGGTCCCCGCCCCCGCCGGCCCCGCTATCCCTCCGCGGCACCCCTCAGACTCAGCGCTCCCCGTGCCTCCTCCACAAGATCCTGTCCAGGTGCCGCAGGAAGAGCGAATGTCAGGGAGCCACCAATGGGGCCTTTGAGGGGGACTAAAAGGAGACCACCTCATGCTCATTAGATGGAATTCCCAATTAATGTGTTAATATGCTATTTTTCCCCTCAATATATGAAGAGCAACTCCTCATTTCTGTCTTTTTTTTTGCACGGTTATTTAAGAAGGGGACCTCCAGGGACTAAAAAGTTACAGAACCTTTGGTAGTTGAAAAAAAATAAAGGCTACTTAGACTGAGCCTTCCGTGAAACTGAAAGTACCCAGAACCAAAATTATTGACAAACCAAAAGTTCTAGGAACTTTATCTGAAAATACGACTATAAAAGATTCAAAAGTACCCTGAAGTGAAAGTACCAAGACCACAAATTCCTGGACTTTAGGTATAAAAACAATGTGCACTCTCATTTCCAGGAGCCAAAACAAAAAAAGGATCTCAAACCAGAAGCTCACAGAATTAAAAACATGTGAATGATTATTTTTTGGAATAAAATATGAAAAGTGGAATCCCGACTGACCCCCCCCTACTGGCCTGGAGTGCAAACCACAAACACTTCCTTGTCTTTTTCAAGACAAACATTGCCATGTTTGACTTGGCGGTTGCCACGGAAACGCAACCTGAAGCATTTCTGGCCAGATTTTCTGTCGAAACATACGAAAGCTCGACTGCCCCCCAACCCAAGACAAATTTTTTTTTAAATCTGACTGGTCCCCAAGTGACCGGAGGTCACATGACGCTGACACACACCAGCGCGATGACCTACATTGATTTCAGGGCGGGATCGCACACACACACACACACATACATACAAATTACCGCATGGACTCTCCCGCCAAAAAAAAAAAAAAAGTGTTGAGATGGAGGGAGGGCCGATTGGTGGCGAGTGGGGGTCTGCTGGTGGGCGCGGGATGCCTGCCAGATGACTGCTCTGTTCAGCTTGATAATGGGCTGCCATCTGCTGTCTAGCGCACACAAAAGGCAAAGTGTGCGCGTGTGTTGGACTAATAGGCAGGTGGGTGTGGTGAAGCACATACGCACACACCAAAACGCAGACATTCAAAGATCACTTTTGAACTCGGTGAATTGCATGTAAGACGGAAAAAAAAAAGTAAAAGATTAAAAAAAAAAAAATGCAGGTAGGACCGAAGAATACAAAATAAAAATAGTCACAAATACAAGTTGTCGACATATATTTGGATAAAAAAAAAATTATATTTAATATATGATTGCCTATTTTATATTTAATGTTCGTTTAAGTAAATGTAAGCTAAACTCATTACACAAATTGCTAGCTTACAGTGTCTTTTTATTTTTACGAGTGCAACCAGGAGGCAGAAGGCGAGCAGCAATTAAGAGCAAAAGAGCTGCGCAGCATCTTTGCAAGGGTCGCGACCCCTGGACAAAAGACCCTCTTGTACACACACACACACACACACGGGGTGCACTGCTGAACAGGACATGGCATGCAGATATTGTGTGTGTGTGTGTGTGTGTGTTTGTGTAGCATCAGGCCAGTGTCCCCATTCTCCCTCCATTTGGTGGCCAATTGAGTGAATGTGGAAAGGACAAAAGAGCCCACAGGGGGCATTAAGTCACGGCTGAGTGGGCCCCTTCAGGGCCAGCAGCTGACCCCTGTAAAGGGGAGGGGCCTCTTGTTCTAGCTGAGGCGGCTGGCGCCCCCGCCCGGAACCCCGCACCCACTCACCTGTCACAACCACCTGAGGTCACGAGAGAACCCAAGTGGATGATTTTTTTTTCTTCTTTTGTTTTAATCAAAATACGAGCCTTATGGCCGACTAGCTTCATGCTAAAAAGGTGAATGGGAAACGCCGTCGACTAACGCATTCACTCGATGCCTTAATTTTTAATTGGATTATTTTTTTAAATGGTGTGTGAGTGGCTAGTTTAGATGAATTTCTACAAAAATTAAAACCCAAAACATCAAGCAGCAAATTCCATTTATTTGTCCCAAATGCAGAGCAGGGCAACGTAATATTGTTAACAAAGCGTTACACACAAAATACAGTAGTCTTGCTTCTATTGCTTTTTAATTGTTTCTATGCCCTCCATTCCTATAAAACGACGCATACAGCAATACATATTTACTCATTTTTTTTCTTCCCCCCCCTACTTGATCTCCCTGACAAGATTCCCTTCTTGTTCCCACTTGTAATGCAGGATAATCCAGATTAGAAGAGAATAAAACCATAGCACTTTTGCTTAAAGTCCAAGATGAGTTCGGGAAAGCTACGAGTATCTAAGCATCCCTTGGTTCTGTAAAATGTTAAGGATAAAAATAAAATAAAAAAAGATTGTAAATCCAATTAGCGTTTTACCATTTCATGTCAGGATTGGATTAGGACAGACGATTCACACCAAAGCTACACAAAAAGAAATAATTTTAAAGTTGTTTCTTTAAAAAAAAAGTGCAATTTGTCTATGATTAGAGGTCAGAAAAAAAAAAACATGGCAAAATAATGATTGGCCAGGTTGTACTTATCCTCTAGCCCAGGGGTCGGCAACCCAAAATGTTGAAAGAGCCGTATAGGACAAAAAAACAAATATGTCTGGAGCCGCAAAAAAATAAATTTCCTTGCTATTTGTTTGTTTTAGTGCATTATTTTCGCTTTTCTTAGTGTCAGTGATCATTAATTTCCGTTTTTCGGAGGCTGTCTTTGAACGCCTCTCGAGTCGAACGAGACGAGAGAAGGCACGGAGTCGGACGCAGACGTGTGTGCTTGTCGAGACTGTTAAAAGCATAAATAAAGTCTCAGTTTTAAAAAACCAACACCACAGCTCTCCTTTTTCGGAGCTGCAACATATTTCTATATCTATCTGAGCTATATTAGCCTACTATCAAAATCTTTTTCCATTTTCAAACATTTTTTTTTATAAAGCTCCAAGGAGCCACTAGATGTCGCTAAAGAGCCGCATGCGGCTCCGGAGCCGCGTGTTGCCGACCCCCGCTCTGGACCGATTGCGACTATTAAAAAAAAAAAAAGTATTTTCATAGTCCCTCTTTAAAAATGCAAAATAAATAAATTAGTCAAATAAATAAATCGCTACAGCCTGCTCCGAGCAAACGCTGTCCATATGCCCAAAAGTTGAACTACTCACTCTGTGGTTGTCTGATTTATATTAATATGCAAGTCATAACAATAATAATAATAATAGCAATAATAAATACAACACCCTCAACATCAAGGTACCCTTCCTGTGAAAATGAAATACATTCAACTGTTATGAAATAAAAACAATCACAAGTGCTACCAAGCTTGTTCTCAAGTCAGAAAAAAGAAAAGACGTCGGATTGACTCTTACAGGATTTGGAAAAGAGGACCTGCAAATGGCATTGGGACGGGTTCTTGAAGGTCTTCTTAAAGGACAAGGGCCCTGGGGGTGGAGCCACCGGCCAACGGGTACTGGTTCAGGTACTGGCGGGCCTGCTCCGTCATGGTCAGCTGGTCCTCCGTTTTTCCGTAGACCACCGCTTCCCACTCGCTCACCTGCGGGACGGGTCCAAGTCGGCATGTGTTAGGGGAAGACATCAGGCAACATTGCTGTGGTTGCAATCGGTCACATATTCCCAACTTCCTCATGACTGTATCGGCGATTTTTAGTGGACACACAGACCGTATTTTCCGCACTATAAGGCTCTTCGGAGTATAAGGCGCACCTTCAATGAACGGCCTATTTTAAAACTGTTTTCATATATAGGGCGCACCGCATTATCAGGTGCATAGAAAAGAAGCTACAATATTGGATGCGGTTGCATTGTCCATCCACTAGATGGAGCTACACTAAAGGAATACAATATAAGACAGCTTTATTTATATCGAGCTTTGACAACCGCTGCAGCTGTAACCGAGCGTTATGACAGAACATTTAAAATGCTAACTACGCCCTGAAAATGTGAATATTGATCCACGTGTAAGGCACATCGGATTATACGGCGCAATTTTGAATATACAGTCAAACATTGGTTTTTGAACGTCTCTGTACTTGACCAAATCGGTTTTTGACCAAATATTTCGCTTTTTTTTTAGGCCTCGGATGACGACCAAATTTCGGTTCTCGAACAAACTGAGCGCACTTGAATGCGCCATTTGACTCCTCTCTGCTTCCTTACACGAGGAAGTGACGCTTCCTTGGGTAGCGTTCCATTGTGAACAGACGTGTTCAATAAAGATTTTTTGTTGTTGTAAAAAAGAGCATGGTTTCGGTTTTTGAACAAATCGGTTTTCCAACATTATGGTCGAACACCAAGGTATGACTGTAGCTGAATATCAAGCACCTGTTTGGCCACCCTGTGAGTTTTCTTCTCGATGAGGCGGCGAGGGTGGTGCGGCGCCACTGAAAGCGTCTCCTTGCGCTCCGTCAAAGGGTGGCCGCCTTCCTCCTCCTCCGCCGCCGCCTCCTCCTCATGCTGCTGCTCCACCTCGGAGATCGGGGAGCTCAGGGAGGAGCTGGACAGGAGACTCTCATCAGGAACCTGGAGTAGAACAATTATGATCAACATACTGTTCCGTTCAGTTCAGGCAATGTTGCTCGAGCATTTTCCGAGCCTTTCAAAACTCTGGTGTCAATTTCAAACTGAGCATTGTCAACTACATCAAGGCAGAATCGATGAGAGCTTTTGATTCACTTGTGCGTCATTGTGTTGATCTTGGAACAGCTGCACACTGAGAGAGTCTTTCCCCCAGGGGTCCAGTACCAGAGATTTGCGCACTTTTCGAGCAGGGGTGTCCATCTGAAAATAAAGATACACGCACACACACAAGGATGAAAGGACAGAATTCCGCCAGTGTTCTCCGAGTGCTTGCGCCGTACATTTTGTTTCCACGCTCTGTAGTCGGGCTGCAAGATGGCCACCCTGTTAAAGATGTCGGCCCCGGTTTCCTGCTTCAGAACCTCGCGAATGTCTTCTTCCAGAAAAGCTAACGGCTGCGGC
Organism: Hippocampus abdominalis; assembly: GCA_018466805.1. NCBI lineage: Eukaryota > Metazoa > Chordata > Actinopteri > Syngnathiformes > Syngnathidae > Hippocampus > Hippocampus abdominalis. Next base: position 8,765,222 of record CM031712.1, on the reverse strand, counting down.
TGAAGGATACAAATACCAACGAAAACATCAATTCATTCCTATGTACTCAACTTTAATTCATTACAGTGAAACTCCTCTACAACGAAATCATGTTTGCAGCAAGAAAATTTTCACAACAGGGGGGTTTTCACTGTAGCAAATTTGAAACAGCAAAGTGGGAATGTATGAAGATTTTTTCACACTAGGGGGTATTTTCACCCATGTAGATTTCGTTGTAGAGGAGTTTCACTGTCATTGCCCTTTTTTTTTGTCCAATTGTATATCACGGCTGTTGTTGATATTGGTGACTCTTACTTCCATTTTTAGTGGGCCGTGCATTTTCTCCTGCGCCGCCAAAGCATTCTTGAAGGGCGTCGGCGTCCTCGGTGTTGGAATCATCACCGTTTTACGAAACTTGGGTGTCCTAGAACTAAAATAATTCAGTATATACTGTACAGTCTATGTAAATATTAGGGTTGTATGTTAAGGCGCAACAAGAAAAGCAACACAAGTACCTCCACATCAAAAATCTAATGATACAAATTTTTTTTTTTTTAAATAAATAAATCTGACACCTAAAACAACGTTATTAGACATTGTGCAGGTAAGCACCAACATGTGAACTCAAAGATAGTCAAACCTCGGTTTTCGTCCATAGTCCGTTCACGAAGGCTGTTCGAAAACTGAAATTGTTCGAAAAAACGAAACCACGCTCTTTTTAAAATAAAAATGTTTACTGAACACGTCTGCTCACAATGGAAAGCAACACGAGGAAGCGTCACTGCCTCGTCTACCCGAGGAAGCGTCACTTCCTCGGGTAAGGAAGGCGAGAGGAGTCAAATGGTGCATTCAAGTGCGCTTAGTTTGTTCGAGAACCGAAATTTGTTCGTCATCCGAGGCATAAAAAACTCAAAATTTTTGGTCGAGAACCGAGACGTTCGAAAACCGAGGTTTGACTATTTGTATATTTTTTGAGGGTGTGCGGGGTGAAAGTCCGTTAGCATAATGCTAACATAATGTGAAACGAGCTAATCAGAATTAGCATCAATGTAACAGCGTTAATAGTTTTTGACTTTTTGTTAGTTTGTTTATATTTCGTATTGACATTTTTGGGGGGGAAAATTCTTTGAGTTTTATTTCACATTTAGAGCAAGTTTGTGAGTTTTTATATTTCTGAAAGCACTTGAGCTTTAGTTTGCTTTTGTATTCGTTTTATAAGGAGTATTTGGCAAGTGTGACATATAAGTGTCAATGCAGTTTCATTTTTTTTTTTTGAAAAGCATTTTTGTTTGTATTTTATTTCCTTAGTTTTTAGCTCGAGCTATTTTCGTGAGTTTTCGCCCACTAAAAACAACCTTGCGATGTCGAGGTACTGTCGACGTGCGCGTCAACTTACCCGTCGTTCTCCTTCTGGCGCTTGGGTGTGGATTCCTTGTGACGGGGTGTGCTGAGGAGACACTTTTGGCCGCACACGGGTGTGGAGGTAAGCGCCGGGTTCTCCAAATTGAGATGCTCCGTCGCTGATATGTTAAAGAACTACGGCGAGACAAGACGCCTCGGGTCAGTCGCTCAACCTAATTAGTGAAAAAAAAAATTGGGGTGATGTGGCGTACCCGTGACGGCGTGAAGGGCAGCGACTTCGTGGGCGTCCTCTTGGGCGAATTGGAAATGTTTTCCAAAAAGGACGAGTAGGTCCTGTCGCACAGGGCGGTGGACTGGCCTCGCTCTCGCCTCCTCCTGCCCGCCGACGTCTTGGATGAGGCGGCGGCGGCAGTCGGGGAGAAGCCCGGCGAAGCGTTAGCGGTCCTCTCCTGAAGGAGCGTGGCGAAGGCGGCCTGCTCGTGCTGGGGCGCCGCTGCCGTCTCGGAGAGGTCGAAAGTGGCCACGTCGCTCCACGCCGCCGGGTCCTGAACGGCAAAACACATCTACGGTCCATTTTTAATACATTCAAAATATTCAGAGGAAAACAATTCTGATCTTATTTCTGCAGGAAGAGGAGACAAAATCTTCGCTAGGTGCTGTCCCAACATTGAATTGTTGAGCGTACAGTCAAACCTCGGTTTTCGAACGTCTCAGTTCTCAACCAATTCGGTTTTCGACCCAAAATTTTGAGTTTTTTGTGCCTCGGAAGACGAACACATTTCGGTTCTCGAACAAACTGAGCGCACTTGAATGCACCATTTGACTCCTCTCGCCTTCCTTACACGAGGAAGTGACGCTTCCTCGGGTAGCGTTCTATTGTGAAGAGACGTGTTCAATAAAGATTTTTTTTTTTTTAAAGAGCGTGGTTTCGGTTTTGAAACAAATCGGTTTTCGAACAGCCTTCTGCAACGGATTATGGTCGAAAACCGAGGTACGACTGTATATTTAAAGAATATTACACCAGGCTGCACCTTTCTTTAGCACTATTGTCATATACAGTATTTCACAAACATGGATTATAGTTCAGAATATGTTTGTTGATCTCAATGCAAGCGAGACAACCGGAATGCACAACTGTTGATTGATTAGCGTCATCTAAGATAAAATAAATCCAAACCCGCCGCAAGCCCAGTTCAAATGGATCTTTGACGTCTCTAGCCGTCAATGGCAGTGAATGTGATAGTCATATATTTTATTTTTTCCTTCCTCACCGAATCAATGAGCTCCATGGTCTCCGCAAAGTCGCGGATGGTCTGCAGGGTAGACAGCACTGTGCTGGCCTCCACAGCCAACAACTTGCTGGGCGACACGGGAAGCTGGCCGGGGGTTCCTCGCGGGTTCTCCGGCTCCGACCAGGACCTCCCGTCGGCCCGCACCTCCAAGCTGCTGCTCGCCGTATCGGGCATGTCATCTGACCAGGCCGAATACTGCTCCAAGCTCTGGGAAGACGGAAGTGATGTGGAAAATGAGGCGGCAATCGGCTAAAATGATTCCGATAGATGCGAAGAGGATGCTAAGATGGATCCTAAATGATGGCGGTGGGTCCGGGGGGGGGGGGGGGGACTACCAAAGTGTAGCTTCAAGCCTGTCAGGATGAGTAGCAAGATGGGAAAGGTAGCTGCTAGAGAAACACTAGAGCAGTGGTTCTTAACCTTCATTAATGAAAAATAGAGAAGAAATGTCACACACATGCAAAAGCAGGCACGCAGGCTTATGCTAGCTCGCTAACACCCAACGAGTGAGGGGGGGGCGCGGTGTGCTGAGCTTACACATGGACCTCTGCGACGTACTTCGCTCTCGGCTGACATAAGCAGCAGCTCGAGTTCCTTAATTCTTTGCTCTCTGTCGGGATCATCCGGGAAGGACGGCTGAAACCAGGGGGGGTGCGGCGGGAGGGGTAAAGGAAGGTTGTTAGGAAGAGCAGGAGACCACAACACCAAAACAAATTTTGACAAGGACAAATATGACACAGGAGAAGGAGGCGGCGTATGCCTGTTAGTACGTTCAAAAGGTTTGATTTGGAATCCGCAGCGACAGAACGAACACGGGCAGAGTCCGGAAATGAAAGGATACAGAAAGAGGAGTCAGTGCAAGGAAAAGTCGTTTTAGTATCTTGCGTACAAATAGGTGGTGCTTTGGAAACCCTGTCCACCGTTCAAGCGTGAAATTAAACACCCAAGCCAAAAGTTACACTTGCGGGGGAAAAAAGAAAAAAAAAAAGCACTCATTGACTTGAAGTCGAGTAAATCTTTCATCTTGCTTCCCAAAATTTATCTGTGAGTGAGCCGTCCTGAATTTCGATGGTTGTGATGTCACAGTGTGGTGACTAGTGCTACCATATTTCAGGCTAAACAAATAGACCGTGATGGATTTTTTTTTTTTTAAGCCAATGTTGATTTTGACGTTTGGCAGAATGAAATTACGATTACAGATTAATCAGACGATTATTTAAAAAAAAAAAAAAATCTGAATATAGAATGCATGGATATAATGAATAAAAACTTGTTTTTTGGTCCCTCAGTGAACACAACAATAAAGAAATTAAATACAGGCAAACCTCGGTTTTCGAACGTCTCGGTTCTCGTCCAATTCGGTTTTCGACCAAAAATTTCGCGTTTTTTATGCCTCGGATGACGAACAAATTTCGGTTCTTGAACAAACCGAATGCACTTGAATGCACCATTTGACTCCTCTGGCCTTCCTTACAACGAGGAAGTGACGCTTCCTCGTGTTGCTTTCCATTGTGAGCGGACGTGTTCAGTAAACATTTTTATTTTAAAAAGAGCGTGGTTTCGGTTTTCGAACAATTTCGGTTTTTGAACAGCCTTCTGGAACGGATTATGGACGAAAACTGAGGTTTGACTGTACTTTGTAATTCCTCCTACTCATACTTACTGAACTGAATTTGCCGTTTCATGAGAAAATAAGATTACACTGCCATTTAATCGGCTGTTTATTATTTTAAAACGGCGTAATATGCACCCGTTGATTAATCAGTCAGGCCGCAACTACCTGTAAACTCATTTAAATATTTGAATTGTGGAAGTCACCTGAATGAAACCTGAAGTGTCCATCAGGTGGCGCCGTTGAGGGTCAAACTGATAGCCTGCCATCTACAAAAAAAAAACAAAAACAAAAAACCCCCCACAGAAAATCCAGCAACGGTAAGTAAATAAGTGCGGCGAGTGAGCGCAATCAACATGGAGTCGACGTGGACCTGGTTGGGCTCCGTCACGGGGCGTAGGGGGCTGCGATCGCGGCGCCGCGGCTCGCCCTGCGTCGGAGGAGGACACGGCGAGTGATGGCGCCTCTTGACACCGCTCCCGTGGGAGGACGTGGCCGTCTTGGCGCCGGCATCCTGCAGGTAGCCCTCGTGCTCCACTTTGCGCCTCATGGTAGAATTCCAGTGGTTCTTGATGGAGTTGTCCGTCCTGTTAAAAAACACATTGACCCCCGTTGTTGCTTTGATATGAAGAAATAAGAACATTCCACGCGGCAAATCACCTTTAAGAACTTGTAAATGTTCCACTTTAGGCATTTTTAATCATGTAATCTTCCCTTGAGGAACCCTGTGTCTTGGCCTTCAAGTTTAGTGAGAAAATAGTGTTGATTCAATGTCAGATTTTTTTTTTTTTTTTGGGAGCTAGAAAAACAAACAGTCGTGCAAGCCACCAGTGTGTGCATGTCCTTAGCCTACACAGATCCCGTGTGTGCACTTGGGTCAGTCAATGTGTTTACACAGCCTCCTGTTGACATCAGATGCCTTTGGAAGCTTGGATTTTTCAACTTAGTGGGGAATTACCGTCCGGGAAGGAGTTTGGAGATCTCGGCCCAACGGTTGCCCAGTCGCTTGTGGGCCTCGTAGATGATGCGATCCTCCTCCTGCGTCCATGACGACTTCTTCACCTCGGGGTTGAGGTGGTTGTGCCAGCGTTCGCGGCACTGCTTGCCGATGCGGCCCTGGAGGTGCTTGGCGATCACCGACCAGCGCTTGGGGCCGTACTTGTGCACCAAGTCGATCACCTGCGCAAAAAAAAAAAAGGCACCGCTGCTTGGAACAATCGATTTACTGTACGGTGAAACCTCGGATCCACTCAAGGAGGGCATTGTTCATTTCACTGAGAAGGGGGGGGGTGGCGCCACCTCGCTCCCTCCAGGAAAAGGGCTGAAAAGCAGCCAGTTTGTGCTGTGTTTTTATTCGCGATGATGTAGTGGAGCCTTTGGAACAGGCGCCACAGGCTCGAGCCAAGAACATTTTTATTTTGGCGGGATGTAAAAAAAAAAAAAAAAAAAGAAGGGCGCTGACTCCCCTTCTGTCCCCCGCCTCCCCTATCGCTTACCGGCAATGTGTGTGCCACACAGTACAATCCCGGATCCTCTTACCTTCTGATCCTCCTCCTTTGTCCATGGGCCTTTCACCAGCTTGGGGTTGAGCACCTTCTGCCAGCGGTGCTGACACTGGCCATCTGTCCTACCCTGACATTCGAGGGAGACACTTCATTACCGACGTGGAAACAGAGCTCTCATCACCACACCCCTACCGCCAAAAAAAACTATCATCACGCTTAGGAGGTAATTACTGGAGGAAGTCCACCCTGGCGAGGCCGGAAGGGAAGTAGATACTGCAGTTGCAAATTTCCCCAGTGCGGGACAAATAAAGGTTTTCTTATCTTATCTTATCTTAGCCATCTTCCAACTTCGCTACCTACCTATGAACTTTTTTTTAACTTCCGACCCGTTTCCTGCTCTTTCTAGTTACTACTCACTCATCCAGTAGTATCGAAGTATGGATGCTCACTGTGAAAAGTTTTCCAAGCATCTTACATCAAGCACGTCGTGACACGGCACACTTACGGGAAGATAGTTGGCTAATAATTTCCAAGAGTCTGTGCCATGTTGCTCCACCAACTTTTTCAGCTTTTCGTCCTTGATCAACAACAACAAAAATCGGTTCAATTTCTTGTGAGGGGGGGAAAAAAAGCACATGCTCACCTTGAGACTGAAGTGCGCGGTTCTTACCTCGTCGCGGGACCACTTGACTTTGCACAAAACCTTCTTGTCTTTGCTTCTCTCTTTAGTGTCGGGATCTGTGGAGTGCAGCTCTTCGTCCTCGTCGTGGCTACACACATGGACAAACAGTCTTTATTCAAAATATTTTTCCATCCAATTTTTTTATATATCCTTCCTCATCTACTTTTCCAGCTCATACTTGTGCTTTTTTTGGGGGGGCGCAATGTTTGTGTATATTTGATCCATATAGTTTTATTTTTCATCCAATATGTTTGGAGGGAAAACAGCATTCGTTCCAAAGTTCTTCATCACTGTGGAAACTCGAGTGAGTCACTTGGATTTTGGCAGGAGCTGCTTTTGTCGGTGCCATAAGCAGGAACGGGGGATGATGGTGCAGGGGGGGCAATCCCGAGCCATCAACGGGTTCTTTCACCTCCAGAGGTAAGTTGGGGTGTGGCGAATCCCTGTCCAGTTTGTGTTCAAATATTAACATCATATGGCTAAAAGGGTTGTAAATTAATTCATTGAATAAAATGCTTGTTTTGGCTCACAGCTTCGAGTCAAGTGCTGTTTCGTTCATGTCTGTTTTAATGAAGTCACATTTTCTATCGGTTTATGTGCAATAAATGTCAATTTGAAACATGATGCAACTCCTTTCGAAAGCATATTTTAACACAAGATGAAATTTCGTCTTGAGGGTTTCAAGTGCAATTATTGGTCTTGATTATTTGTCAGCCATTTTCTTTTCTGTCCAAAAACACAAACAAGTGTAGCCCTGATGATGACGTGTTGTTTTTGTAAAGTCACAGTAATAGTTTGCAATACACATTTTATATCCCAACATAGGTAACATTACAAGCTGTATATCCCGATATTAAGAACTATGTACATTTACGACTTATAATTTCTCCTTTAATATTTTTTCAATCAAAAACACAAAGTGAATAACGTACAAGATTAGTAACAAATGACAACAAAAACAAACATTCACTGCTCAAATGCCACTCGAAATGTGTGGCGATACAACCGCTTTTCAATGATGCAATAAAATATAAATAACTCAAATAAATAAGTGCTGAGATAAAAGAGAAACGTCAGACAGACTGAGTGACGTAACAAGGCAGTGACGCTACCCACCAGCGAGGCGACCTTACGGTGTCCATGACAGCTGCGGGGTGGCGTGGACCTCTTCTTCGTGTTGTTGCTCTTCAGATCATTCAAATTCCACGCGAGTGGACGTTCATCCATACAAGTGTTCATCGGTGCTCCTTTCTGGATCTCGTTAGCATTATTCGACTAGCCATCTTGCTAACTTAGTCGTCATTCTTACTTTCTCCCCATGAAAAACCAGCGCATGGAAGGTAATATCCATCCGAAGAACACTGCTACTTCGTCCGCGTCGTCCCTCGTGTTTTCGGAGAAACGCTCCCACGACGTAAATTATCTAAAACCAAAAAAAACAAAACAACGCTTTTATTTTACTCTCGTTCCTCGCCGTGCGGACGTTCCAGGCTCACTTGATTCGATGATGTGATATTTGTCCATCCCGCCGATTCTCGCGCTCAGCCCCCTGCACGGGCGGCCTCGCCTGCGATTGGTCAGAAACGAGAAGAGGCTCGCTTCTGATTAGTCAAGTGCTAAGAGAAGCTCGCGTTTGATTGGTGGAAAGTGTTCAGGGGGAAGAGTCACCCGATTGTTGGAAAATTTGAGGAAGCGTACAAGTGGTCCTGTCACAAGTGGGGCAGAATGGCTCTTTCATGCGGGAGCCAGTGACCCAAAACTCGGTTGTGGGGGTGCTGAGAGGGCTCCTACAAGGGGTTGACACAACCACATAATTAATTTTCCTGCTGGCAATTGCCAATTAAGGCATTAATCCCGAGTTGTCGCCGTTGTATCAATTTTGCAAAAAGCACACTTGACATCTCCCAGTCACAATTCCAAAAGTTTTGGTGCAAACGCAACACTGCCCATGACCAAAAGATCATCATATCTACAGTGAAAGATGGTAGTGGCAGGCACAAAACCTGCAAGTTTCTGTGAAGCCTACTAGACTATCTTTACTTTATTTGGGGCAAATCAGAGAGTGCACTATTAATTCTGAAGGCCTTGGGCACATTAGGCAACTAAAATCTGATGAGAGAATCTAATGTACTGAAAGCAGATCAACCGAGAGAAACGGGACGAAATTAAGAAATTGTTTTGAATAATTTAATTGCTTGCATTTCCACTGCTGTTCTGTAAGGTATTTGTTGCCACCTCGTGGACAAAATAGTCCCTACAAGTGTATGTGCATTTCATATCAAATACTTTTGATTTTCATGAGTAATATTTTTGTGCTTTTCATCCAGTATTTTTCTAATTTTTGTGTATTTTCCATCCAATAATTGTGTTTTTTGCCACACGTCCGGGTACTTTTCATCTAATATTTTTGCCTCATATTTAATTTTCCCCCCAATATTTTTGAGTTCTGCCCTACATTTTAAATATTTGTTTTTGTTCTCCAGTATATTAGTTAACTATAACTTCAAATACATACATTCAAATGGCGTTTTTGTACTCAATCTAAATGTAAATAACCTAGCCTGTGAGTGGCGCTGTTTAACATTTTTTTCCGACTCGACTGCATTTTTGAGTCATCAGCTGTGTAAAGTGTGTCAAGCAAAGTACGAACAACCGGAAACCCGTGTAAAAAAGGTAAACGCTTCAAATGAGTGTCCTCGTCTTTTCACGTTTGCTATGTTTATAAGGTACATTACAAACAATTCGCACATTGTTTATTTAATAAGCTTAATATTCTTCGACTTGTGTGGTTGTTTACTCGCAATTTCACACATTTCTTTGTCTTGTTTTGAATGTAAAAACCGGAAAAAGAAAAGTGCATTCAATGTAGCCCACACACGCCTGTTGCCTTCAGGTCCCGTGACGAATTTACATCGGAACTTTCCCCGACCAGGAAAGGCTGATGTTTCCTCCTTGTCTGAGCTGAATCGCACAGTTAGCAGCAGAATATAACCACCCGTGACATACTGGAAGGGTCTTGGGGGGCGCCGGGTCCCTTTGAACCAAGTAAAGCATAAAAAATGTTGGCTTAACCGAGGGTTCGGGGAGCACCGCCTGGAAACATCAAAAGGTACGAGCTCTACCTAAACGTCACCTTGCATCGCAAACGTCGCGCTGGCTAGCAGTGGCGGCGAATTTGTTCGTAACGCAAAGGTGACTTGCGTATTTGTCGGTACGCACGTATATTCGTTTACGTTGACACTACGTAAGACCGACATTCCAGATCACCACTTGGTTTTATTTTATTACTATTTGGATGGAAGCTCATTTTGCGCTAATTAGCTTAAATTAAGCTAGTCTATTTTCTTTTTATACAGAATTTCCCCATTCACAATTAAAATTCCTCGAGTGGTGTGGTCCCCAAAGTTTTACATCAAATAACAAAATTAAATAATTTTAAAAATACTTGGGTTTCAGAGTACTAAAAAAGGGAGGCAAATACTGTAGTACAATACAGTAGCGTAGTAGGCCTCCGTGTTCATTCACACTGCCCCTAAATATGGGGAAATCGAAAATCTGTACTTAAATTATTTCATTGAAATGGATTCACGTAAGTAAATTGTACTTAAAAACCAAACACTTAAACAGACATTTTTTAAAAAGATTAAATATGTGTCAAAGTGAAATACAACTGAACTGAAACTTTTTATTTGAATCTCGCTTAATTTTCTGAAAATATTTTCCTTTTCACACCGCTACCTGTATAAGTATTCACTCTTTGAGTACTCACTGATACCTGTCACACTTTGGATGTATAACGTCATTGAATACAATGACAAAATCTTTTGGACGAAGATATTTCTTTCGGACGCAGATGTTTCAACAATGTGTCTTAACTGCCGCAGTATAGCATCAACCACTGCTGAGGAGGACTTGATGTCGATTTTGGGGTTGGGTGACTGTGGTATCAGCAGCCTCCGTGAGTGCACAATACCTTAAAATAAGGCTGAGCAGTACTCTCACTTCCCAAGTTTTTGCTTCACTTTTTTTTCCCCCTCCCCGCCCTTGGTTTTGGTATTCTTTTGTTGTATTTTGAGCACTACTTTGAAATGAAACTCTAAATAAATAAAACTCTAAATATTAGATACAATTAACTAATTAATGAATTTCTGCTAAGGACTCACATTCAAATTGCTTGTAATGTAAGAAACATGCAGGAAAAAAAGTACGTCCTCTTCGGAAGGAAGCGTTCTATTTTGGATTCCTTGTAGTAGCCCTGGCATATTTATGCCTGTCAGTACACGTTGCTTCATGCTGCGCTTTGAACGCAGGGACCATATAACACGTTTATTCGCCTTTGTTTCTTATTAGTTAGAGCCAATAAGCAGTGCCTGCCATTGGGTGTGGTCAGCTGAAGCATTCCGTTTGTAGGAGTCACCGTGGTGGCAGAAATTGTATGTATTGCTAATGATAGCCAGAATCCCCCCCCCCCCCCCCACCCCCCCCACCCCCATCTGCGCAGGACGGGAGCACAGATGGAAGGCATTTTGCTGCTAGCTGCGTTGACACAGCCAAACATTGACTTTACAAATTTCAATCAACTTGAGCACTTGAGCGGGCGGCCCGGTAGTCCAGTGGTTAGCACGTCGGCTTCACAGTGCAGAGGTACCGGGTTCGATCCCAGCTCCGGCCTCCCTGTGTGGAGTTTGCATGTTCTCCCCGGGCTTGCGTGGGTTTTCTCCGGGTACTCCGGTTTCCTCCCGCACCAAAAACATGCATGGCAGGCTCATTGGGCACTCTGTCCCTACGTGGATATTGGCTGGTAACCAATTCAGGGTGTCCCCCGCCTACTGCCCGAAGACATAGGCTCCGGCACCCCCCGCGATAGTGAGGATGATTTATGGATGGATGGATGAAAATTTAAATTGGAGGAAAACAATTAAATCTGTACTTAAAATATCTTGCACATAAATTAAATTTAAAAAAAAAACGTTCTTAGGTGCAAAGGTATTGTACTGTATGTACTTAAATACCGCTGACTGGTGTGAAAAAGATCAAACTTTTAAATTTTCTTAATTTCTAAAGTAAAAATTCAAACATTTTATTTCTGTATTTAATTTGTACCAATGCTGAAATCTAGCCGTATAAAAAGTTATCGTGGGATGCATTTTGTTAAAAACTGATCACAAATAAGATCATGACAAAAATTCAGATGACTTTTTTTTTTAACAAATTGAGCAGATACTCAAAACCAAATGCAAATCGTGACATCTCGAATCGTTTTGCGCCACGCCGAACATTTCAGTGTTTTTTTTTCTGTAGTAATTGTGTATTTATACTTTTTAGTCTAAAATTATTGTAGTTTTCTGACATTATTGCCACAGATTGAAAAATTAAACGAATAAATTAGCTGGCATAGGCACGCCCTGTTTCTTATCGCAATTTCGTGATTAGCGTGACGCCGGTGATTTGCCACCTCGTCATCAGTGCAAAGTGAAACACCGAGCCAAAACAAAAGGAGGCCCGAGTGTCACGTTGGATGCATCCTAAAGAGGCCCCTGTCCCCCAATGCTCCCCCCCGCCCCTTCCCCTTGGACGTGAGCAGAATGCCGCATCCTGTCAGGATGCGTTTGGCGACACATCAATAGTGAAACGTTTTGTTTTTTCCTCCTTCACGCACGGCGGGCACACACGCGGCCAAAGCGACGAAGACAAAAGCACTCCGAAACAAACGAGGCTGACCTCACTGCGCGCCACACAATGGACGCGCACACAAGTGGACACAAAGAGCTTGATGTCGTAACGCGACGCATGGCTACTTTCGGACTGTACACTTGTGCAGTATTTGCCTGTCATTTTACTGAAAGAATGTCTGCTTAAATTTACAGTGCGATAGGGAAACCAAATAATTTTCTCCTAATATTTCAGTATTTTTCATCTAATATTATGCTATTTAATCCTCAAGTATTTTCACATATTTCCATCTAATATTTTCTTATTTTTGGCTCACATGCTGTATTATTTTTCTGTTATTTTTATATTTTTATCCTCATATTTGTGTATGTATTCAATATTTCCTATTTTCTAATATTTTTCAACGGGATTTTTTCCTTAATTCTAAACAAAGCTGTTGTCTTTCTATTTTTTGTGTAATATTTGGGCATTTTTTTTCATGTCTATATTTTTCATCTTAAATATTTTGCATATGTACACTATATTTGGTATTTCGGGCAAAAAATGGCAACTGCTTTTTGTCCTATTTTTTTTTCAAAAATCTGTGCAATATTTTCATGTCATCTTTTTCAAAAATTCAAAAACCTGAAAAAGAACAATTCAACGCAGGATCCAAATTCAGACATTTCAAAAATGCTTTCAATGTTTTTTCTGAAAATCTTTGTAATACTTTCGATTTTCTGTATTGATTATTAATATTGTTTTCTCATATTTTAGTTTTTTTCCCCCTGATATTCGTACCATCAAATATTTGTCTAATATTTTCAAAATATTGTATTCTAATATTTTTACAAACCTATTTTTTAAAAACCGCATGATTTCCCCCCGTTCTTTTTCGACGTCCCCACAGCAGGATGCATCGTTGACTCGTTGAAACCTTCGATGCGCCACCCCGTGACCTTCTTTCGCCGTCCGCAAGATGGAGGAGCAATCGGGCCTGCCTAACGTCAGCATTCCGTGCCACGACGAGCAGAGGGACAAGAAAAAGCGCTACACGGTATGTCCAGAGCGACCCCCGCATTAATTTCCCCTCCACAAATGTCACTTTCACCCCCTTCCAGGTTTATAAAGTGATCGTCAACGTGGGGCAGCAGGAGTGGTTCGTCTTCAGACGCTACGCCGAATTTGATAAACTTTACAACACGGTCAGTGGCGGCCATTTTGTGACGCGGGTGTGTCGGCGCGACCGTCACATTGGTTTTCTTCTTCGTTCCAGTTAAAAAAACAGTTCCCATCTTTAAGCTTGAAGATTCCCGCCAAGAGGATCTTCGGGGATAACTTTGAACCCGGTGAGTGTCGGTCGGCTGTTCTAAACGTCATGGCGAGCGTCAAATGTTTTTCACACGCGTTCGTTTTGGAAATAGAATTCATCAAGCAGAGACGAGCCGGCCTGCACGAATTCATCAAAGGCATCGTGTCGCTTGCGCAGCTTTGCAACAAGTAAGGACAAATATTGATGACTGAGGGGGTTTAATAATACAGAAAAAAAAAGCCAAATATTCTAAATGTCGGAATTTGTGATATTTTTAAAAAATGGCAGTTACACTTCCCGTCCCTTAATATTAACAAATGTACCTTTTTAAAATGTGCAGTCCAGATGTGAGGAGTTTCCTGCTCATGGACAAAATGCAAAACCTGCAGAACTCTGACGCGTCCGAAGATGAAGACGACAAAGTAAGTTGAAGTCGATCAAAACGTTCATATTTTCTGTCTGCTTGGCGGCAAGGGTTTCTGGTCCACGGTTTGGAGAACTTTTACGAATTATTGACCAATCGAAAAATGTTCGAAATTGCTTGCGCTCTTTTGATGATTGAATTTTAAGGTTGAACAAATTGAGCGGTGATGACTTTTGCGGTTCAAGGATTCGGCCCGACACCGGCGAAAATTAATTGGAAAACTAGTTTTGAAATCAGAACTAAATTTTAATATCTCAACGTTATTATCACAAATGGTCATTTGAAAAATTGGGACAGATTTTTCATGGAAGGTGACAACTAGATTTGCTTCCGCCGGCTACATAAAATGATGCGGCGGGTCCGATCTGGCCCGCGGGCCTTGAGTTGGGACACCCCTGTGCTAGTCAATAAAGATCACCAGTAGCCTTGTGGATTTTGTACTTTACGTTTGTTTGATTTTCGTCGGATTCCGCGAAGGCCTGACTGATGAATCGGACAATCCTGACAATTTTACGATCGGCCGATTTACTTATTTATCTGTTAAAATATGACAACATAAAACAAAAATCATGACATTCAAACATCGCTCAAGGTGCTGGTACCTGGAAAGCCAAGTGGGGTTTTTTTTTTTTGAGTGCTACTTTGTGTAAAATGTTTGAGAACTGCTGACCAAGACATTGCTGAGCCCCCCAAAAATAATATTTTTAAAATATATATATATATCTATTTATATAAATATTATTTTTTTTCTTCACTCCAGTTTATGATCTCATGTTTAATGTTTTTTTTTTTTTTAATCTGTGCTCTTTAACAGAACAACTCAACTTCCAGAAACATTAACCTCGGACCCTCTGGCAACCCACAGTATGTTCAAAATATGTGACGCATTACAGGTAGACAAGGAACTTATTGTCATCTGTTTTTCAGCGCCAAACCCACCGACTTTGCCTTTTTAAAAGTCATTGGAAAAGGGAGTTTTGGAAAGGTATGTAAATATTCTAATAGCGGGGGAAGTACAGTTTAGCCTTTTCCAGTCAAATAATATACACCTTGATTTTTTTTCCAAATCGTCTTATTTAAATTGAACTTCCAAGGTGTTCCTGGCCAAAAGGAAGCTGGACGCCAAGTATTATGCAATCAAGGTCCTACAGAAAAAGGTCATTCTCAACAGAAAAGAGGTACGTCTGTAATCAAACAAGATCCGTGTTTTCAGGACCGCGTGCTGATATTTTTTTTTTTTTCCGGTTCCTCAGCAAAAACACATCATGGCTGAGCGCAACGTGCTGCTGAAGAATGTGAAACATCCCTTTTTGGTGGGCCTGCACTACTCCTTCCAGACCACAGACAAGTTGTATTTTGTCTTGGATTTCGTCAACGGAGGGGAAGTGAGTAGTGAGTCATGAGTTTAAAAAAAAAAATAAAAACAGCTGATGATGGAAAAAGGAAAACACACAACTGCTGTCAGAGGAATTTGACTCTGGGAGTCGAATTGTAGCGAGCCCCCGCACCCCACACACATACCCTCCCTGCATTAAAAAAATAAATCCTGTTCCTTGATTTGATTTAAAACAATACGTATATTTACATTTTTATTTAGTATTTAAATAATTTTTATTTTTAAAAAAAAAAACTTAAATGGATTACATTTGAATTTTTCCATTTTTATTACAGTGTCAGAATATTTATTCAAATGTAACCAATTAAAATAAGAGAATTAAATTCAAATATGAATTAATAATCGATAAACTTTTGTACCTACTTCACCAAATTTTGTACAGCCACAAATTAAAATAAAGTATTTAAACGCGTCAATTCTTTGCAGGCATCATTTAAAAATGTGATTTCAAATACAATTTTAAAGATAAATTACATTTTAAATTCTTGCAAGTACACAATTCACAATATCACGGATTCAGTTTTCAACGATGACTAATGACAAGACTCGCTTGTCGCCTTCAGCTTTTCTTCCACCTTCAAAAAGAGCGGACCTTTCTGGAACCCCGAGCCAGGTTCTACATTGCCGAAATGGCCAGCGCACTCGGCTATCTGCACTCGCTCAACATCGTTTATAGGTAAGAACTATTGGTCCCATGACATACAACAGAGGATGATATTTCAACAAGTTTTTAGCATGCGAAAGCAAGCAATCAACTAAAAATTGTGATCGTTCCTTTCAGGGACTTGAAGCCTGAAAATATCCTACTTGACCACGAAGTGAGTATACTGGCCCCTCAATGATCAATAAGCACAAAAACTGTTGGTACCCTCATGTTAAAGGAGGACAACAAAAAGATATATGCAAAGTTATATTTTGGGGCTGCTTTGCTTTTTCCAGCACTGGACTGTGCCAAATTATTCTGAATGGCAAAAATGAAGGAAAACCTGAGTTTGACTTTCATATTATTTTTGTTAGTTTCACATTTTTCCAGTAAGCATTTTCGGTGTTATTTTTTTTTTCTGTTGACAAGAGATCACCACCAAACAGTGGCCCCCTTTTTGCCGTTTATACTACCACACATTACTCTAGTCTTTCTCTTCGAACTAGATCGACACACAACGTCGTGTCCGGTTGCATCTGGAATAGAATGCACGAGATAGGATTCGCTCGTCCAAATGATTGCCACCTAACCTAGCGGCAGGGAGAAAGTCTGGGAACTGCGAACGGGACAGTCAACATTCCGGGGCTGACAATAGCCCCACTCAGGCGTCTGCTGTATAATAAACAAAATGCTTGTTGTAGCGCACGCCATCTCAAAACACGTCCTCTCCTCTTTTACAGGGTCACATCGTTTTGACGGACTTTGGCTTGTGCAAGGAAGGCATTTCTCAGACGGACACCACCAGCACTTTTTGCGGCACGCCTGAGGTGTGCCTTCACTTTTTACAGTGGACAACCTCCCAATTCAATCCGTTTTTTTGCTGTGTTACAGATAATCTTTTTTTTCCTTTTTTTTCAAATGTTGGAGTGTAACTGAAAAGTTGTGCGGTTAAATAAAATATGTTAAATTGTATATTAAATTGTTTAAATTAATTTCTCATTTAAAAAGAAACTAAATATAATGCAATGATTCTGTTTTATTTCCGATTAGAAAATTCATTTTTTTCAAATGTTATCCAAATCCACCACTTTAGAGGTTCCACTCTAACAATGTTTGTATTAATTGTATCTGAGAGCACTTCACGCTCTCTTAGTCATGGTTTATTTTTTCCGCCCACCAGTACTTGGCTCCGGAGGTGCTGAGGAAGCAGCCGTATGACAACACCGTGGACTGGTGGTGTCTGGGTTCCGTGCTCTATGAGATGCTATTTGGCTTGGTGAGACTTCTCTTCAGTCCACCAAATGTCTATAAAGACGCCGTATTTCAAAGATAATTGCCGTCCTTTTTCTCTAGCCGCCGTTTTACAGCAGGGACACGCATGAGATGTATGACAACATTCTGCACAAGCCGCTGGTAATGCGCGCCGGCGCGTCCAATGCGGCCTGGTCTCTGCTGCAAGGCCTTCTGGAGAAAGATGGAGCGCTCAGGCTGGGAGCCAGGGAAGACTTTGTGAGTGGACACATTTTTTTTTTTTATATGCCGTTTTAGCTCCATCTAGTGGAGTGGTTAAACACCATTGCAACAAATCATCCCCCTCGAAATTCTAATTGTTACATGAAATGGATACAAAATTAATTTAATGTAAAAAATAAAAGATTGCACACATTAAAATTTACACGTTCACTTTTTCTATAATTGCCAACTACTTCGCAAACATGTTTTTAACTGACATTGATCTTTCTATATTGTATTTTTTTTTTCAGAATGAGATCAAAACGCACCCCTTCTTCTCCACCATAAACTGGAATGACCTTGAACAGAAAAAGATTCCTCCCCCATTTACACCCAATGTGGTACTTATTCTTCGTTTTTAATTTTATTAGTGTTATATTTAAACAGCTTGTGTGGAAAGGCCCTATGTCAAAGCCACAATTTATTAATCTATTGCCTTTTTTTTTTACACTTTCTTGTATCTTTATTACATATTTCAAAAGGGGTTTCTATTGTCTCTCTCTCTTTTTTTGTTTAAATAGAACTCTTACTCCGACATCTCAAATTTTGACCCCGAGTTCACTGAGGAGATGGTGCCCAACTCTGTGTGTTGGACCCAGGAACACTCCATCGTCAACGCCAGCGTGATGGAGGCCGACGACGCCTTTGTGGGCTTCTCGTACGCCCCACCCTCGGATGACTCATTTCTGTAATACATCCCCGACGGTCTTAAAGGGACGAAAATTGCATCACCTCACTTATTCTACAAAGCCAAAGGAAGCAGCTATGATATGGAACAGCACTTAAAACAGATTTTATTGGGAACAAAATAGGATGGAAATAATTTTTTTTTTTACCCATTTATATTGTATATAAATATATCTATATGGAAAATGCTATTTTAAGAAATAAGGGCATGTGTTCAGCATTGATGCCACCCCATAACTGTGCCTTAACTTTGTATTGTAAAAACAAAAAAAGTCACTGACTTTAAAGGACAGAATTGGACAGTAAAATATGTTTGTGTGACCACTTTACTACAAATGTAGATTTATATCATGTCCATGTAATTGCTGTGAAACAAACCCTGTTTCATATTCTAAACTCTAGGCTGTAGAATTACTTGAGACCACAAGAAAGCAGTTTTTGTGTAACACAGGTCATATTTGTTGAAATGATGTATTTTTTTTTTCTTTTACAAAGACTAGTGGGTTTATGCTACTGCACAGTAATAACGAAACTGTTAAAGTATCTGTCTGGAGATTTGAAACAACATTTCATAACGATTTGCTCTTAATTGTGTGAATGACAATGTATCGTGAATGATCTTTTCTTTGTCCGGTTTTGATGACGCCACGTTCAAATCACGTGTTGCTCTGACTTCGTTGCCTTCGGAGACTCGTCAAAGGTTTAGACGTTTAAAAATCTTTGCTAATAAAACCGTTTATAGTATTGTTATTGTCTTTGGGTGTGATTTAGAGAAAAAAAGTTATGCGTAAGGATACATTTTATAAGTGTCAACATTTACCTGCTTGTGGTTGTTTCTGATGACGTGCCATTACTTCGGCGTCGCTCGGGTTGCTTTCCCGTGGAAACGATGTCGCTGTTGTGTTTAATAAAACGCGTGGAGTCGGACTTTGTGCTCACTGTCGTTTATTCTCAGTAGCCACCTTTTATTGCAATACTTCGGCAACCGCCCACTTTACGGCCGTGACGTCACGCCGTCGTAACATGACCCTGTGGCTGTGGTTATATGCCACATTCACCCCCCCCTTTTATAAAAGTGCAAAAACATTCAAACATATTAATAGTGCACAACTTCAAAGCCAGAACATGGCCAACCTATCTGGGTAAACAGGGTAGACTACCCATTTACCCGCATAGCCATGTGGTTTATTCTGCCACATAATCAGACTATGTAGTCCCTGAGATACAGGGGCTGCCGACGAGCTCGAACAGGGCGGAGCCTCGGTCCGAGGGCGTCAGCCGGCACTTCGAGTTCGGGTGGGATTCCTGGGGCTACCGGAGGGAGATCCCAGTCCCCGGCAGTGTGGCGCGGATCAGCCGCCGCGGCGAGTTCTTGTGCTGATGGTGGGTTGACGCGCCTTAGGCGACTGGCATGCCAACGGGAGCCGTCAGCAAGGAGGAAGGTAGCTGGGCCCAATTGTGCCATTATCTGTTGGGGTGAGGACCAGAAGGATAGCAGCTTGTGGGACCGATGCGGCCGGCGGATACGGACCCAGTCCAACACCTTGAGTGTGTGTCCTCTCACCCGATGTGCCCTGTCGTAGCGGTGCTTCATCCGGCGTTGCGCCTCTGCCACCATGTCGCCGACAGAGGGTCCTGCTGCTGGAGGGCCTGGAGGATCCCTGCTGGGCGGCCGTAGTCGATCCATGGGAAGTTGGAGTTCCCGTCCGAGCATCAGAAGGGCTGGGGAGCTACCTGTCGTGGCATGTGGCGGCGCTCTGTAGTGCTGTAGTGTGTTCTGCAGGGCCGTGCTGAATGGGAGACCTTCGGTCAGATGCGCTCTCAGGCCGTTCGGGGCGGTGTCTGGCGCTGAGGTGGGCGTGGCCCTGGAGAGCAGATCAGCCACAACGTTTTCTCTGCCGGGTGTGAACACTGTCGTGAAGTTGTAGGCCTGCAGTCTCTCTGACCACCGGTACAGGCGCAGCGGTTTGTGTCCCGATCCTGCCGTGGCCAGGAGGGCTGTGAGTGCTTGGTGGTCGGTCCGGAGCGTGAAGTGCCGCCCGTAAAGGTACATGTGCCACCGCTCGCACGCCCAGACGCAGGCAAGCGCTTCTCTCTCCCCCACCGAATACCTCTGCTCCGTGGGAGTCAGAGATCGTGAGGCAAACGCCACGGGACGTTCAGTCCCCCCGTGCAGCTGGGACAGGACCGCCCCTACCGCCGTGTTGGACGCGTCGCAGGTCACCAGCGTAGGGCTATGGAGGTCGAAGTGGGCGAGCACTGGAGGGGAGGTGAGCTGTGTCTTCAGCTGGCGGACTGCCACGGAGCACATGGGTGTCCAGGACCAGGGGGCATCCTGTTTGAGGAGTGCGCGTAGTGGCGCCGTGGTCTCGGAGTAGTGTGGAAGAAAACGCAGGTAGAACGCCGTCATGCCCAGGAATGAGGACAGCTGCTCGGGGCAGGAGGGCTCAGGCAGGCGTAGGATGGCTTCCACATTTGAGTGGAGCGGGCTGAGGCCGTCGGCATTCAGGCGAAACCCCACAAACTCGATGACCGGCGCGGAGAAAATGCATTTCTCGCCGTTCAGCGTGAGGTTGTGTTGGGCGAGCACCTCTAGAACCCTGGTGAGGCGGTCGTCGTGTGAGGCTGCTGTCGCGCCGTGCACCACTATGTCATCCAGGTACACAACCACGCCAGGGATGCCGGCGAAGATGGTGGCCATGATCTTCTGGAAGCAGCTGGGGGCAGAGCTAAGCCCAAAAGGCATGCGGGTGTACCTGAAAACGCCCATGTGTGACACGAAAGCGGTGAGGTTGCGGCTCTCTGGGTGCAGCAGAACCTGCAGGTAACCCTGGCGGAGGTCGAGCTTGGAGAAGACTGTGGAGCCGTGAAACTTGGCAGAGAGCTCTTCTGTAGTGGGCAGAGGATATTTATCTGGTATCACCGCTTTGTTCACCTGTCTGAGGTCGATGCAGGGGCGCAGGCCGCCCGTCTTCTTCCGTGCCACCACTAGGTTGGAGATCCATGGCGATGCGTCCACTCGTTCGATTATGCCAGCGTCCAGAAGTTTCTGCAGCTCGGCTGAAACATCAGCACGTAGGGCGAGGGGCAGGCGGCGGAGAGGCTGAATGACTGGAGTCACTTCCGGGTTCAGGAGCGGCTGGTGGTTGAAGGCGGTGAGGCAGCCCAGTCCAGCGAACAGCGAGGGCCAGCGGTGCAGCCAGGGCGTGGTGACGGTTAGTATGGTGGCGCCCATGTTGTCTGTAATGGAGAAGCCCAGGGCACAGAACAGGTCGAAACCGAGGAGGTTGGCGCCCTTGCGGGACACCTGAAAGGTGAAAGCTGGGAGAGTTCTAGCGCCATAGCGCACGGAAAAGGTCACAGTGCCAACCATGTCGATCTTGGTGTGTCCATAACCAAACAGGTCTTCCGTGCCAGGTTTAACAGTCATTCGTGGAAAAAGTCGCCGGACCGTGGCCTCATTCAGGAGTGACTTGGAGGCTGCGGTGTCCAACAGAAGTGACAGACACACGCCGTCCAGCTCGACTGCGCACCACTTGAACGGCTTGCTGCAGGCGCCCACCGAGTGGATGGTGGTGGAGCCAGATGCGTTGGTTAGGTGGGGCCCGGGGTCCACAGGATTAGAAACAGAGCGGCAGACTTTAGCAAAGTGGTTCAGCCTACCGCAACGTTGGCATCTTTGTCCTAGCGCCGGGCACGCGGGCGCACGTGTGCGGTGTGATGAGGAGCCGCAGTTCCCACAATGTTGCCTCATCGTGGCGCCTCGACGTCCCGCGACGTTTACCTCCGGCTCGTCGAGAGGAGCAGTGGTGTCGGGGAGTGGGGCCGTGAGAGCAACAGTACGAGATGAAAGAGGCAGATGTGGAGCGAGGTGGGGAAGGGCTGGAGCTGGGTCCGAGGCGGCTAGCCGGGATGCTAACAGGGCCGCAGACTCGAGCTGGAAAGCCATTTCCACCGCCCTAGACAGCGACGTGTCGTCCGGCGATAAAAACAGCTTCTCCCGCAGTTTAAGGTCCGTCGTGTGTTCGGCTAGCTGGTCCCTAATCATCTCGCCCTCCAGATCTCCGAACCTGCAGAGGCTGGCTAGTCCCCGGAGGTCGGCGACGTAATGGTGGACCGACTCACCGGGCCGCTGTCGACGCTGCCGGAAGATAATCCGCCGTGCCATGACGCTCTGTGGAGCAGCGAAGTGTCCGGAGAGCAATGCCACACAGTCCGAAAATTTCGTGGCCGGTCCGAGGGTGCGAAAGATGCGTTGGCCCTCACAGCCCAGGCTATGGACAAGCATTGCCCGCCTTCGCGCGTCGCTAGCGTCGGCTAGCCCGAAGGCTTCAATAAAGGTCTCGAAGGACTCCAACCAGCGGGACCACGGGACTGGCGGCTCGCCAGGCAGGGCGAGGAACGGAGGAAGAGGCGAGAGTGGAAGCTCCATCCTTGTCGCCAATGTTGTGTTTAATAAAACGCGTGGAGTCGGACTTTGTGCTCACTGTCGTTTATTCTCAGTAGCCACCTTTTATTGCAATACTTCGGCAACCGCCCACTTTACGGCCGTGACGTCACGCCGTCGTAACATGACCCTGTGGCTGTGGTTATATGCCACAGTCGCCTAGAACGAAAGTTTTGAGAAAACTCTTAAGCAATTAAGGCATCAAGATTAAAAGAAAACTTTTGAAAATGACGTGCGTGAATGTAAGTGAATTTACTTCTACTACTGCGGCCTGTTTTGATGACGTCACTACAATTTCTCCCGCTATTCGAGCCTGGTTGCCTCGGAAACGATTCACGAGCGACAGTTAGAATTTTTTTTTTTAAAGTTAGACTTTTTAGCAAATACGAATGGCCAACATATTAACATTAAAAAAATCCATTCTGACCTATCTTAACACGAGTGGCGGCTTGAAGAAACTCGCCAAAGACTGCGATTCCTTCAACGGTAAATTAAACTGAACGTCGGTACTTAGGGACTTACACCTAGCTTTGAGCTAATTAGCAGAATTCGTCTTCTTTTTTTATAGACCCCCAGCACAACGAGGCCGTGTATCGCTTTTGTATCACCGTCAATCCTTCTGATGTGGTTGAGGTGGACCCTGAACTGGGCGACTGCATATTACACGACCCCCAGCGAGCCACTGCCTTGTTTCAATCTGTAAGGGAGCCACCGGCACGAAAAAAAAATGTCCGCCCATTGACGCTGTAGCATTTCTCATTGGTTGATCCTGGTTATTTCTTCTTACAGGTTTGCTTCATGGCCATAAAGAAAATGTCACTTATTGAGAAAATACAAACAGAGTGCCAGGTATGGGAATAATCGTCTTTAAGGTAGCACATTCCGCAACAAGAATTGTAGATATTGATTCTTACTAAAGGCATTCTAAAAGTAACACAAAAAATAATCCAGTATGATGTAACTAAACAGAAGTACCTAGGTGACAAGAATGATTCAAAAAATAGCTGGTTTTAAAACGGTCTTAAAAATGTGCAAAAGATATTTTCAATATATACAAGTTGTCCTCTGCTTCTGTTGAGGTGAACGTCATTTTGAAGCTGACGCATCTTCCTCCATTTCCCGAGTATGTCTTGGACTTGGCCCGTTTTCCTCGCATGCATCACAGCATGAAGCTCGTCTTCATGGAGGGCCTGGTCATCGCTAC
Source organism: Hippocampus abdominalis (assembly GCA_018466805.1). Classification (NCBI taxonomy): domain Eukaryota; kingdom Metazoa; phylum Chordata; class Actinopteri; order Syngnathiformes; family Syngnathidae; genus Hippocampus; species Hippocampus abdominalis. The sequence goes on along the minus strand of CM031712.1, from coordinate 8,741,513 downwards.
CACAAGGGTCACCAAATACACCCGGGGGGCCAGGTTCCTATGCAGTAACGACCGTTGTCCCTTCTCTTTGGGTAAGGGGTTGAGACTATGCTGTTGTTGGACAAACTACATACTGGATGACTGAATTTTCACTGCGCTTGCTTGCTTTAGGTTTCCACACTATTCGGGTTCACGCGCCCGGAGCCACCGAGTCGGCAACTGTGAGAAACGACTTCATTTGCTTGGCCTGCACCTCACCTCTCAGAGAGGATGTCAAGTTCAGAGTGTTGGGAGGTGCATGAGAAAAAGCGCTGGCAATTTCCTCATCAACATTTTATGCTCTGTATATTAGGGCTATGTGATAAGGCCATAGAATAAACAATTTCTTTAAAAACACAAATGAATAAATAAATTTCACATTTGTATCGAACTTTTTTCCCCCTTTGCAGACAAGCAGCTGGTGGAATTGATCCATGTCGATGCACTCAACGTTCTTCGCGCACCTCAACAGACCTCGCTCAGATACCAGTCGGTCACACTGTTCCTCAGAGGTAATTGTATAGCATATACATAAAGCGTCCATCGATTTCTGTTTTTCTGGGTCATTTTAGAGTTGGTTTTAGTTGAAATATCACAAAGCCTTGTAACTCGCCCTCAGATGTAATTATTGTATGTTTTCCAGAGGAATAAATGTACAGGCAAAGGTCCCAAGCTGTTAAAGGCGAGTGTGCAAGCCAATGTACCACTAAAACTGCAAAAAAAAAGTGGAGCCCAACCACAATGTTCAGGAAAATAAGCATGCAAAGTCAAACGAAACATGGCAAGAAAAGTGTGATAACCAGAAAAGGGCCTGTCTGCTCAGTAAAATATGAGCATTGCAAGTTATAAAAACGAGTCATTAGAATGGTTTTATGTCACCATTTTAGAGATGATTGGGTGATGACTCCATTTTGTGTGTTGTGGATACACTGTCAAAAATACCGCAGAGAGGTTCTTTTGTGAATACCTGGAATCTGAGGTCACTTCTTGTACATGTTCCATAACAATAAAAGTACAGTAATTAAAATTCCCAATATGTAGAAGTCAAGTGTATAAACTACTAAAGCTAAGCTAAAACGCTAAGCTAAAACTACAAAAAAAAAGTATTTACAGCCATACTGTAATTTTTCTGTAAAAAAATATACCCCAAATGTACTCAAAAATCCCCCAAATATATTTCTATCAAGACTTTACAGCGAAGGGACCTAATTCACTGACGTTATTACTCTAGGGGGGAAAAAATATAACACAATTTTGGAGGTTCCGCTGTACAGTGATGTCATCGTTTCGGGGGAACAGTAAATCAAATTAGCCCTGGTGAGTTGTGGCGGATCAGCTTTCGTTTGCGAAGCAAAGACGTGCCCTAAATTAACCGTCCAAACATTTACACGGCTGATATTTGTTTGCAAAAACCTCACCTCATCCATTACGTTCACTCCCAACGCTGAAAAATGCGATTTTAATTTCTGCTATTTACACACAGTCACGTCGGTGGAGTCCGCTCATTAATATCGTCCGGTTTTTGCTAAGCGAAACTTACTTCGGAAGACAGACTTTGCAGGGGGGGGGGGGAGTTCAAATAAATACACGTCTGCGTCTGGCTCGGCGAGGTATTAAGGGTTTCTGCCCCCGCTCGTAACGCCGTCCAGCCGCTACCCCTGGGGGAGTTTTCGCAAAAACTCAACGGCCCGGGATTAACATATTCTGGAAGGGAATCCACCGGCTTCCCGTTACTAACATGTTAATAAGTGCAAGGAACACTCGTTTCGACAAGCACACAGCCGAATCTTTGTTTCGAAAAGGGCCTCATGCTTGTTTGTCTTGGCATTGGCTGGCATGGCATACGAGTTTCTTTCTTCCCTTTTGGGACTGATTGCTTTGTGTTCCACCTCCCCGACTCCCTTCTCCACGCCATAGATGAGCTGTGTAACGCGATGAGCATCGGTCAGCTCTACCGAGTGATCGGCATACCTGCGCATGTGCACCGCTCGCCCAACATCACCTGGAGCGTCGAAGCCAACAGCGTCCAGCCTTGGGAGCCAGAGTGTCAGGCTGGCTGTTCTTATTTGAATCCAGTTCAAATATACACAATTTGGATGGGCGAGTACCGACACCGGCTTGTTTTGAAGTTTGCCGTTCCCAGCCACCGATACTTACGGCAAAAATAAAAAGCTGCTATACCAAATTTCCGTTTAAAATGACATTTTTAACACCACCAAGTATCGGTACGCGATATCGGTAAGCACTCAAAGTGTGAAGACTCGCACTGATATTGGTTTGAAAAAACATAAGATCAACAATATTCACATTCAACACTCAATAGGAATGGCGACATGCTCCCGATAGAAAAAGTTGGTTTGACTTACTTTTAAAAGTCTTCCATTTTTCTTCCCGTGGGCCCATTCGGTTGTATTGAAGTGTGGGTGCACGCATGGTCATCAAAAGTCCAAACACTGCATATGATCAATTAATCAAAGAAACTAGCCCACGGAAAGATTGGCAGATTCAAGTTCTTCGTCCAAACTTTCCTTCCCAACATGCAACACACGTGTCCTAATTAAGTGAACACACTGGCAGTTGCGACCTGAATTAAACATATTGGCCAGCAGGTGGCGTCGTTGCTCATTTTAAATTCGGTTCAAGCAAAACTATTGGCTTCGTTTGACAGCGCCGAATTGCAGTCTCGGGCTATTTCTGAAAAATCACCCCCGCCAATTCGCGATTGTGTATGTATTTTTCCTGGCTTTCCTACCTGTCAAGAATTTTTGCCATTTTTTTTTCATATTCACATTTCCATTCAGGAAATATACACTCATTTGTACTTGTAGATCCACAAGAAGTCAACAGTAAATTCAAGGAGCTGCTCAAGGCAACCGGTGATTCTCCTTGGAGGTTTTCCGCCCTGCTCGCTCACTGCTTCGGTCTGGATGTGGTTCCTCCGGGGCTCTTCAACACCTTGAAGCTCAGCTTGTTACTCAGCTTGGTGCAAACCGGAGCGGATGCCAAAAACACTGTCTTCAACTTGGATCTCTTGGTCACGGCAGACGACAAGCTCATAGTTTGACAGGTAGAAAGGGTCTGAATGACTATTTTCCACACGTTGCGACCATCCTAGATTAAGAGATTGATCATTTTGTTGAAATACACAGCACCTTTTATCCTCAGCGAAAAGTATTTCTACAGTTTACAAAGCAATTGTGACAATCTTTGTGTACTGTATGTCCATTATGCTGCCACCTGGTGGCCAAAGCACACATGCCGCACAGCGAATTATCATCAAGCTCAAATTGTTTATTTACAATCAACCCGGTGTTTCATTATTGTGTTTCTAGCATTATCACGGAGCAAATTAAACACCGCCCTACTTACTTGCCAGGTTGATGGCATACGGCTTAAGCTTGGCCCGCCGCGGGGTGCGGCATCCGGCTTCGGGAAAGCTGGTCGCGTCTCTCTCCCAGGATGAGCACGGGGCGGGCACTGCCAATATCCATGCCGGCTCCGCCTTGCTGGCCACCGGTGGCGTTTGCATGCTGGGAGATTTGAGTGGCTTCAGAAAGGACAAGCTGGATGACATTCAGTCAGGTAGACCAAATCTAAGATTTGTCAAAATGCCCTCCCTCGAAATCACATCACTGGCGTGTCAGTTCTGGACAGCCGCACGATGTCCGTGTTCATCCCCGGCAAGAAGTATGGCGAAGATGTCGACCAGCAGCTTTACTTTCCAGTCATGTGCAGCTTCTGGGCCCTCACAGACTCCACCCACCCGACTTGGCGCTCTGGGAGGGCGCACGACGCCCCCATGGGAGCGGCGGTAAGCGTCACTTGGATATTCTGACCTTTAACAGCGCAGAGCAGCAGATTCTTCTTTGCGGGTAGGACATGGGTGCGATACCGCCTCAGCTGGCGGACAGTTTTGGTCTGGTGGTTCAGTGCGCGGATCACGGCGGGAAGCAGTCGCTTGCGCAGGCCGTCCACACCCTCCGGCAGGCGATTCACCCTGGAGAATATCTCGACCCGTCCTTGCTCAACTTCTCCAGTCAAGACTACAACGAGGTGAGGCAACGCGAGAATCTCACGCCCGCCGATGCCGTGACCTGATTTTTCACCCCGCCCCCCCTCCCTGTACTCCCAGCTGGTGGCCCATGCGCAAAGTCTGAAAGTGGACCTGAGCGCCGGCGCGCAGATGATGCTCCACGGTTACTACATGGCGAGCCGCGTGGTCCGCTCACAAAGGCACAGCGTCAAAATGTCGGTGGCTTCGGTCAAATTGTTGTAAGTGGCAGTTCATTTCTGGGACCTCGAAACAAATGGAAATGTAACCAATACCTGCAGTATCCTAAGATCCACTAGGTGGCGTAGCCCCCCCAGTGAGCCACAAACGGGTTCTCGCTAAATCCATCTTTTGCAAGCGTGCAGAGTTCAAAGAAATCAGAGATCTACCGCTTCATTTAGACCGTATTGGCCCAAATATAAGACGGCCCTGATTATAAGACGACGCCCTCTTTATCAAGACTTAAGTTTGACTTTTTGAACACCAATTTTTCTACAGAAAATAATTACAGTACATCTGAAACAAATGATTAGAACAATATATTTGAGAGAAAAAGTTATTTTGCCTCATTCAAATCTTACTATCTGAACATTTAAATATGTAAACTAAAGTGCAATCACATTCGTAAATGAATGGCTTCTGGTTTTTGAAATGTAAATTACATCAGAACTTCTAGGCTGCCGGTTTACATGGCCGATCTTCGACCCACTTTTCTCCAGATTGTCGCTACGTTTCTCCATTTTCTGTTATCTCTTCTATTATTTTCTTTCTTACCGCTATTTTTTTTAATCTTTCTTCTTCGTGCTACCGCTAGTTTTATTTTTATTCTTTGTGACAGGGGTTCACTTTGGCCTGGGGAGTCAAGTTCAGCCATCTGGCGCCATCTAGTGCCGCGAATGGGTATAATGTCTAGACCCCGAATATAAGACGACCCCCACTTTTCTGTCCTATTTCAATGTAAAAAACACTGTCGGGCCAATTTTTTTTTTTTAAGTGATCCTTTTATGTTTCTTGTCACAGGATCTCTTTAGCAGAGGGCCATTGCAAATTAAGCCTGCGGCGGCAGGTACTGGAGGAAGACGCCGTGATTGCGGTGCTCCTCTGCGAAAATTCGCTCACTCTCAAGCACGGTGCGCTTCCGCATTTCACAATTGCAACTCAAACCCCCCCCCCCCCCCCGCGCAATTAAACTACACCCCTGCCTCTTCCCTACAGGGGCGTCTGTACTCGTTATCCCGCCCGATGCCGTGTTCCCGGGCGAGCTGGGAGATGCGGACGGCCTGCTCAGGAGAGATCGAGCTTTGGGCCAACTCCGCCAGGACATCCTACGCTTCATCTACGCCTACGCGCCGCAAGCGGATGCCTGCGCCACAGAGGAGTAGCGGACCGGCGCTTCGCTAACCACAGAGCAGTTCCAATAAGTAAGCACCATTACAACAGCCATTATTTTTGGTCGAATGATTTATTTTACAGAAGGATAAACAGCTCGGTGGATATTTTAAGACAGCGTGTCACAGTTTGAAATACATACCCGAGAGGAACAAAATTTTTCCTTTCTTTCTTTTTCTTTTAATGCCGCTTCTTTACCTGTAAAGAGAAAACAGCAGGTCACTTTCCGAATGTGAGGCAATTAAGCACATCTACAATTTTGCACCAAATTCAGTCGTCACAGTGTCACCACCCTTTAGTCTGACGGGTAAACGGCAAAAAGTGAGCTCATCATTACAAGCCGTGACAAGACGCGTCGCTTCCTCGACCAGTGGCCTTTTATTCTCTCAACTGCAGAATGAAACGGCAGCTGTTTTTTGAACAGATGCATTTTTAAAAAATAATTAAATTTGTGGTGTGGCATTCAGTTAAGAGAATAATTTGGGTACAGCGTCGATTAATACGGAGGCCACTGGTGGAGGAAATGCAAATGTTTTGACACTTTTTCTTACCGGAGACAAGATGGAGCAAACGTTCCAATTTGCATTCCGCCAGGGTCACCGCTTATCTGGAGTTAAAAAAAAAAAAGGAAGGAAAAAAAGTCAATTTCATACCGCAACTGTGTCTGTGCATTGGGACATTTATTGATTGTCTTCCATCAAGCCGTTCAGTCATTAATGGTGTCAACACTCTCTTGCTGCTGAATGTAAGGTCCTCGTTATTGCCGACATCAAGACCGGTGAGTTAGTCTGGAATAGTTTGAATAGTGGACTCACCAGAGACTGTAGAAGATCATATTTCACTGCTGTCCATCTGATTATCTATTGTCGCAGGAGGGGAGAGAAGGAGAAGTAGTATTACTTTTATATTAATCGACAGGAACTGTTCTTTTGTCAAAATGGCGCACATCTTGCAGCGAGTGATTCAGTTGTCACAATCTCACCACTCGTTTGTCTGACGGGTAAACGGCAAAAAGATGAACTCATCATTTCACGCTGCAAGAGTGGTCATGGGTTGAGTTTAAAGCTCCTTTTCGAGAGCCCCTAAAAGTTTGGCAAGAGCTCCGCGTAAACGTCTCCTGCACAATTATGTGGCGCTTATTGTAAAAATAGACCCCCCCCCCCGTACTCCCAAGTGAGACCCATTGATTAGCAGAGGATGCACTGACGGCATCGCCAATACCACTGATGGATCACCTTAAGGTCAAAGTGCTCGCCACAACACAGCTAGGGAGTAAGAATGGCACAAAGCATCCGAGGTTGAGAGTTCAAAAATGGGTCACCACCTCTGCCGGGACCTTGCATCCTCTGGTCAAAAAAAAGCAGATAATGGTCGAGAGGCTACGTCCCCGCTGTCCAACTACAAATATAGACACTTTCCATCTGTCGAGCCGCATGATTAATAACTCCATCTCAAGGGAGTCGATGCAAGCATCAAAAAGACACAAACTTGACCGAAAGTCAATCGCAGCTTTCAAGAGGACATCATTGACTTAGTGTGTTATTAGTCATGGTCGACTAGAAAAAATATTGAAAAACATAAAATCCAATCGAAACATTTAAAATATTTTTATGACGGCAAGACACACCGCGAATTGGAATTTTTATATGTATATTTTACTTAAAACATCGCGACAGATTAAATGAAGTGGAGTTGCATTCGAAACATGTTTTTAGACATGGATTTAAATAATTTAAAATGGTTAACATTTTCGTGTGCCCCGCTAGTTACACACACGGTTTCCAATATTGAATGAACTTACGAAACAGTCCGCATTGGTTTTTTTTTTTTAATGAAATACTGTTACCTTAGTTTTAATCATTGGGGTGGTACTTGAAAACCCAAATTATTTACTTTGTTGAAAAAAAAATCTTCTTGATCATGACCGAATATCTTCAAACGAGCTTCGCTTGTCTTCCACGTGGACAACACGCGAGCTGTTAAGCTACATGCTACAGCTAGCCAACGTCTCCAGCCTAATAATGAAATAGTGTAGTACATCGTGGCTACTCCAAACCAAGTCACTTTGACTCACCTTTGCACAACCACGCACACATCTCCACCAGGTCGAAGAAATGGCCAAAAAGCCATCATTTTGGTGCTATGGGCGAGGAGCAACGAGGATTCACCGTCCTGCACCTCTCGTCTCTCAGTCCGAAAAGAGGGATTTCCGGTCCAGAGGGAGGGACTTCCGCTCATGCGTCGTGGAGATCACGTAGCGCGCTAGCACGATAGCATCGATGGCGCTCCTGATCTCGGCAGGTGGCGTTGATTTTGGTTTTCAAATACAGTACGAATGGAATAAACGTGACAATTATAACACGGAAAATGTTGAATGACCTCGAATTATTTTAAATCATTTACATTATTTTATCAAATAAAATATTTTTGTGAACTTGAAATTCTTTAAAATATATACAGTACATTATAAAATGTATATCTCAGGAGGAAAATTATATTAATTTTATTTATTAGAATGGAGACGTATCTATTCCTTTAAAACATTCACATATCTATTCACAAACCGGTTATGAATGTTAAAAAATTGAACATATGTTTGAACATAAATCAATTAAAATGTCCAAATTGTTTTAAAACATTCATGTGAGTATATTAAAAATATGCTGCATAAAACATTTGCATTGTTCAAAATTCATTTGGTGAAAAAATTGATTGGAACGTGGTGATTTTAAAAGTACCACTCGTTGTGATATGCAGGCTCCCTCTTGTGGTCTGTGAAAGAATCACAGCCTAAGTTTTGTTTAGTTGTCTTTAACCTTTAATATATTTCAATGTGATCTATAATGACTGATTGTTTTTGCGATTTTGATTGAACTTTTACGTACAGTACACGAGTTGGATCTTTAAGTGCAGTTTACATATTGGTGGTAGGTACTTGTCAAAAGTTATTTACAGTCATACTTTTTTTAGGGAGGGTGGGGGTTATTATTTCCTACCATGAAACACACTCATTAGGCAACTTTCATTCTTTTCATTCTATTATTGAGGATATTTATTTGTAAACTGAAGCAACCAGTGAGCCATTTTTCAGTTATTATTATTGCTCTTTACTTCTCTTAAATAGCCTCGATGGAGTAGATGATACAATTTTATTCCATCCTTTTTACAAATACCGTCTCTCCAAGCATGCACCATGTATTTAAAACAAAAACTGAACAGGAGGGAACATGAGACTGGGAGCCCCCTATTGTTGACCCTCTGACAGACCACTTGACATGACAGATGTTAAGTTATTCACACATGCATTTTAGTGCAAATGTCTCAAGCTGGAAGTGCACACTCCAAGCATGACGGGGCTCATTATTATTACAGTCAAAAGAGCAGACTCGAGAGGTTCTGGAGCCTCACGATACAAAGACTGAAATGACAACACTGAGGAAAAAATAAAATAAAAAAATCACATCATATATTAATTTACAGCGTCTCCCTATATAGATACAAGTGAAATAAACGTGTCTTTCGGTACCGCTCATGCAAATGGCAACCGGGTGGATGCGTTACTTTGAGCTGGATGAGGATGACGAGGACGAAGATGATGATGGACCTTGGTTCTCAGGTTCTGAAGGATTGTTCAGGAAATGACCGCTCGCTCCCACGTACAGTCTGGATCTCATCGGCCATTTCTGTTATGGGGAGAGTCAAACAACTTTCATTAGAAATTTCACAAACACAAATGAGAATGACGAAGATGGTACGATAACCCCGAACAAAACTGTCACATTTGGTTTTAATGGCGAGCTTCGAAAGTGCCATACATGGAATCACTGCACTCTACATTAGTTATATTGAACTTGTTAGTTCAATACATTTCCAGAACTGTTTATAAAGTTTCATTGTAGGTCCATTTTTAATTCAACTTTGATGTGGTATACACATCAAATAATGTTTATGTAATAATTTCCGTACTATTTAGGAATTAAAAACGTCTGATGATTGAACACTTAGGCCTACTACACTGCTGGCCACGTTGTTGCTACTTGGGAGAGCCAAATCTTTTTTTTTTTCCTCAAATGCTCATTGGGGTAGAATGTTTTAAGAACCGCTGCTTTATTTATAAAACGACTATTTAATTATTTCCGATAAAACTCTGGAAAATATTACCAACACATTTCAGTGTTTTGTCGTGATTAAAAAATAAATAAATTCCGAATTGTAGTTGAATATGCCATCGACATTATGAAGAAAAACTGGCGGAATGATTTGGTTAAAAAAACATATACTTGTCTTTTTGACTAAATTCGTTCAGAAATAAAACTGCAATGTGTAGCCCTAAAACGGTTGGATGTCTGACCTTGACCGGGTGCAAGTAGCCTTCCCCTTTGAGCGAGTGTAACGCCTCCGCGTGCTTTGTGCTTTCGCCTTCGTCGGCGCCTTCCTCCTGCAGAGTTCGAGTCAAGTGGGCAATGTAGGTGGTGGCCAGTATCAACACGTCCAGTTTGGACAGCTTGGTGTCGGGAGGCACCGACGGCAGCGTGCGTTGCAGTTCCAGGAAGGCGTTCCTCAGGGTCTGCACTCGGCTCCTCTCCCGCGCCGCGTTGGCCGCCGCTGGCCGGCCCCTGCCGCCTCCTCCTACTCCTCCGCCGGCCTGCTGCTGCTGCGGCGGCGGCGGCAACCGGCCCGCCGGGCTGGAGCTCGGGCTGTCGTCCACCACCGTCACGGAGCAAGTGCCGCTGTCCATTCGGTGCGTTTGCCTCCCAACCATCTCGCTAAGCTTTACAAGTTCAATGACACACGTTACGTGTAGTTCGCAAAATGTTGGGTTCACTTACTAATAATTTATTTAAAAAAAAAAAATCGCCCCCCAAAAAATAACGACGTCACCCAATAGCATAATTGCCGAAGCCTTTTCGACCGTTTTCGGACAACGAAAACCTACGACGCCAAATTCGACTTCGATCGAAATAAATTTATACACCGACAAGAAAAAAAAAACATTTAAGGAAATTAGTATTTTATCTTACTGATATTGTGACAGTATGTTCAAAATGACTTGGGCAATTTCCGCTATTTGGCTAACGGTACTGAATTACATGTAACAGAAAGTTAAAATGTTCCTCTGGGTCCATTTGGCCTGTGACGAAAACATGACACTCGTTTTTGTTTCAAATGTTTGTTAAAATGTTTCTCTGGGACTGCAGTAACGCTCCTTAGTCATTTTGACCCATTAAATAAAAACGAATCTTCGTAACATGTTGGAAAATTCTCATTTCTCTATGAAATATATAATTTGTCGTTGGGAGATTCTTAGTGTAAATACAAATTGACAAACCATTTTCCAGGGAAAGCAATAACGTTCTGGTCAATACATTAACCGTAAAGATTTATCTTGTACAACTTAATTTTAATGGCTAGATATAAAAGCCAAAAGGCTCCAACAGCATTGATTTAAAAAAAAAAAAAAAACGTTTTTAAGTGATAAAAATAACGTGAGACTCATTTTCTGCTTCCGGCCAAATGTACTGACTTAAAAGTGACAACATTTGAATTATTTTGACTTTGTATGACATTGATGGCACTTAGAATGTGGCGTAATCATGACTACACGAGGGGAGCAAGGATGATATGGGTCTATTTGACTGACAACAAAACAGAAGAGTTATTAAACAATTCCACCAAAGAACTACTTTTACACGTTTAAAATTTTCAAGTGGGCCAAGCCAATTCTTCAACCGGGCTTCACTGCGGGCACAAAACTGTATGACATACTGTCAGACTTAAGAACTATTTATTTTAAAACAGGTCAGCTTCTTTAATCTGGCTGCATTACTGGAGCGATTATCATATGACATGGGTCAATTTGACCCACAGAAGTACCCTTTCACGCTAAATAACTACTTTTAACTATTAATAACTCACACCAGGACCATGGCACTAACCTCGCCGCACTACAGAGTAATATATAATGCCTCGGGTCAATTTGACCCGCTACAGGAATTTAGAAATATCCTATCAAATAACTACTTTTAACGATTAAAAACTTCTCCTCTAACCTGGCTGGGCCACTGGAGCGATACAAAAAAGGTGACATGGGTCAATATAACCCATGACTTAACAGTAGGGTTAAGAAAATAAACTTGGCGTCAACGGCATGTCCATAAACAGTGTCAAGACTCACCTCGAGTTCTCCGAGCAGGCGTCATGAAAGACTGCATACCCCCCCCAGGAATAAAAAAACACAACTGTCTCCGAATAGGGATGTTCCGCCCCACCTCGAGCGGATTTCACGTACTAATTCATCACCTTTCACTGTGACTTTGGACTACTTTTCCTCCTCTCTCTCTCTTTGCTTGTCTGTGTCTTGACTGGCGGCTGAGTTTCCTTCCCTTTTCCACTCTCACCGTTTTTTGGGCCACAGTCCCGCTCTAATTGGCTACCTTTGCCGGCCTATCAGAAAATGGGCCCTTTTTTGGGAGGGGGTTGAGGGGGGGGGGATGAAAGGCCTGTCTGTCAAAAGGCTTCTTGCAGTAGACCGTGAAGACAAGCTGAGAAGGTGAAATGCCAAAAAAAAATATTCTTTTTTGCGGACGACAACGGCACCGGCTGCAATCAACAGTGAGGAAATTCTCCCGAGGCTTCTTAATGAAGCCCTCTTGGGATGGCGTATTAATGAAAGCAATTAGTCATCGTAGGCTTTGTAGAACTTAAAAAAAAAAAAAAAAGAAGGGCCCAGTATATTCATCTTATTGTTTCATAATTGTAATATAGCCGTTGGAAGACTTTTTTTTTTTCGGCATAAGATGGGCCCTATAGGGAAAAGGGATCCATTTTGTTTTTATAAGGACTAGTAAGAGTATCCTGCGGGGGGGGGGGGGGGGGCGCTTATTCGGCCAGTTAAGTCGAGGAAGGTCAAGTAAGCTTATTTGCCTAATTACACCGTCTCCATTTTGGACGCCTGCGTCCCAAATTTGCCATTTCGAATTTCAAGCACGACAGTGTACATATGTCTGATTTGGGGGAATAAAAAAAAAAATTACGCGGCAAAATGTCATTTTATCAAAAGAAAATGATTGACCACCACCCAAAAAAAACAGCTTGAAGTCAAGATTTAATGTTCTGATTCACGCAATCAGAGCAATTGAGTTACACCCCCCCAAAAAAATTTTTTTTTAATTAGTTAAATCTACCAAATTTATCTGGTGATTTTTTTATTTGCGTCCGCCGTGACGGCCATCCGGTTGAGCCGTCTGTACAGAGAGCTTTTTAACAGCTGCACCCTAGAAGACAATACACACACACACCAAAAACAAAACACACAAAAAAAAACCATTCATTTAATCCGCATATATTCTCACTTCTATCGTGACAAAAAACGAATAAAACCCAAGAAATGATCGCGGACCTGTGAGGCGGCTGCTGCGGCGGCTGCTGCGTCGGCGGCAGCTTCCACCCTTGCGCGCGAGCCAGGCAACAGGCGCGAGGCGGATACGCACCATCTGCAACTCGCACAAACACAAAAGGATAATCTGACCAGTTGAAGACCAAACATTGCTATTTAAAAAAATAATAATAATTTAAAAAATACATCAAATCTTAATTCTGTCACTATAAAAAAAATATTCTTCACATGTGTAGTTATTATCCAGAACATGTAATTTGACCTTTTTTTTTAACTGTTATTTCATAGCAATATTTTTCGTAACCCTTAAAAAAATGTTTTAAATAAAGCTGGAAGAGTTTTTAAAAAATAATTATATTTTATTCTAATATTATTGTAAGCGACTGTATGGACAGTTTGAAAAAGGACACTGCGCTAAAATATGGAAAATAACGATTCAATTAAAATGTACGACACAAAAAATGACATCACGCTGCACCTAAATAGCTAAAAAAAAAAGATCAAATGCGACTGCATAGTCGTCCAAAGTTAAATACAACTGAACTCGAAATGTACTGTCATGGAATTGTTTGAAGTCAAAAAGCCAAACGATACCCATTTTTAACATTTAATTGAGAAGCGGCGCCCCGGATCATCCGTTGAGAATTCCCGGATTAAGATTCTTATTTGAATGAAATTTTTCCAAAAAAATGAATCAGAATTGACCAAAAAGTGGCTTACTCATTAAAGGAGGAGGGTTCAATAGCGCCGCCTTCTTTTTCTTCTTGGCTTCTTTCGACGCTTCCCATTTCACCAGAAACTCTCTGGTCACCTCGTGAATGTCACGGCCATCCAGCACCTCTGCGGCCAGCAAAAAAAAACAAAAAACAAAAACCCCCCAAAAAAAACAATGAGTGCCTGGCTTGTTTTGATTTTTTTGAAATACGAAAGCTACTTTATTTACCGAGCGCCTTGCACGCCGTGATCAGTCGGTCTCGGTACTTGGCTGTTTTACACACGGGATTTCCGCGCAAATCCATTTGAACGAGCCAAGGCCAGGACCCCGACACGCTCTCGAGCTCCTGGGGGGCGGGGGGGTGGAGGGTGCGGGTTTAGGTCACAAAAAAATTCGTTACTCAGTCCTCACCAGAAACAAACAAGGATGTTGAATACAAATTCCATAAACAACACATCAATTTGTTTTAATAAATGCCGTCGCCGGGTGTCGTGTTAACTACAAGTACCCCCCCCCCCCCCTCTTCCCGCACCTCCCCAAGGGGGCCTTCACTTGTATGTTTATCCAAAAGGCACATTAATCCACGCCGTGGAAATATGAAGACCCTCTGGACACGCTCTGATTGTTCATTGCCTTCCTGTCTTGGCCAAAAAGCGCTTCCACTTTTGCCGAGTGGCGCTGCAATCAGTTCAGAGGGGCGGTGGGGCTGGGGGAGGGGGGGTCGGGGACCCCTGAGCACGGCTTTGATAAATGATCGTGTCAGGGCCGTCAGTCAGAAGCCCCCTCGCCGCCACCGAGGCTAACACACCCCCAACCTCACCCCCACCGCCGCAGCTCCAGTGGGGAGTTGCGAGTTCGGCCTCAGCAGGGCTAATGATTGGGCCAGTTATGAACCTGCATTTGAGCAGGGGGGTGGGGGGGGGGGGGCTTCGATTGCGGATGAAGATGCTACCCCCATTTGTCACCCGGGGGCTGACTGCCTGTCATCATCTTTTTTTTTTTTTTTTTTTAAATGGGAGGTCCATTTTTTCCCCACAAGACCCGATTGATCCTTTTGGAGTGTTTTGAGGAGATCAATAGAGGCAGACAGCTTGTATAAATTTATACGATGCCCCCCCCCCCCAAAATATACCTTGTATTCACAACGAAGCTCTCTAAATACAAGTGGCGATGAGTGAAGTGATGGCGATTTCAAATCACATCCCAATGTGGTTCCCGCACACCCAAAAAAAAACCCACGTCACGGGATCGATTTCATGTTTCGATGAACGTTAGCCGACGCTACAAATAAACAAACAAACAAAATAGCCCCCAAAAAAAGGTCACGTAAGATCACGTTGACTGCAAACGGTTTGGTTTGTCGGAATGTAGAACGTGAGAACGGTTAGAATCAAATGCGTGGGAAAAAAATGTGGGAATTTTAACGCAAAAATACATTCAAGGAAAAATGTGAGAAATAGTTCAATGGCCGCCCCTGATGTTTGAATTCGGACAAACCGCCAAAGCGAGAAAGCGGTTAGCGCAACGGATGAAAATTAGCCAACCCCGATCCCAAATTTGGGGGATGTGAGAAAAACTGTTTCAGGGGAGGGGGCGGGAAACTGGCGTTCGTTTGAAGCCGTCAATGAGCAAAATCCTCCGGGGAGAGCGTCGCTGATTTGTTGAATAATTCCGACCCCCGGGAGGGTCATTCGAGCCGACGGTGGGATTTGCAGGATTTGGTTGTGTTCGAACGCCGTATCTCCATCTCATTTCACGCCTGGCCGCGTACAGCTTACACAAGCGCCGTCAAGCTAATCACGCGTCCCGATTGGCCTTTAAAGGCCGAGAAGAGTTTTTTTACCTCCACGTTGCGAAGCTTGTTGTCAGCGGCGGAAAAATGTCGGATTTCCCACAGCGCGGCGAGGCCGGCGATTTCGTCGATGTTGTTGTTGTTGACGTTGAGGACGCGCAGAGATTTCTGGCGGGGGGGGAAAAAAATCATTAGCATCGTAAAACTGAGAAATTTGTCCACCCCCCCCCAAAAAAAAATTCTGGAAAAAAAGCAGGACTGTATTACATCGTAAAATATGCACCAAAAGTCGGAATCATAATCAGCCATGACGTCACGCTAGATGTCAGCAAATCTCGCGAGACTTCAGCAAGTCTCGCGAGACTTCAGCATTATTTTTCGAGAGACTTCAGCCGATTCCACGATACTTCAGAAACTCTCCGGAGAACTTCGCAATTCTTGCCAGACATCCGAGACCTCATCCTTTCCATTTTCCGAGACTTCGCCACATCTCGTGAGATTTCCTTGAGAGTTCGACCGTCGAAAGCTCGCGAGACTTCGGTGTAGCTCTTGACACCTGCGAGACTGCAAAATATCTTATCCCACCGCTCATGCCGTTCTAAGTCGCCTCGATAACGTGTCATGGCAACATGTTAAAATTTTTTATTTTTTTTGGGTGGGGGGGGGGGGCGGAATCTGGAACTCTTTCAATTTGCACAGCAATTTGGTTGAATGATCTAAACAAACAAGAAGCTCAAGCGCGTCCTGGGCCGTTACCGGAGCCACACAGGTCTCTTTGACATCATCAAACAACATCCCCTTTACAAGGACCACCAACCTGCCGAGGCATCTTGTACCACACACACACACACACACACACACACACACACACACACACACACACACACACACACACACACACTATTTTTTTTAAAGCCTCTCATCTGACCTCGCTACATCATTTTCAAGTGCGCCGACGACGGATGACTATTTTCCGACACTAAGGGCCCCAAAAAAAATTACAAAATTTTTAAAAAGCAAAGTGGGTCATACAGCCAGGGCGCGCAGAGTCCTGGGGTCGAAAAGCAGTTTCTCCCCGGGGGGCAGCCTCTGACTCTCCATGTGCAGCTCCTCCAGCTCCCCCAGGCTCTCCAAACCCTCGAGAAGCGAGATCCTGTTACCGCCCAGGAAGCTGCAAAACACACACACACACACACACACACATACGAGAGTCTTTCAAGGTGATGACCACAAATGGTAAAGTTAAAAAAATAAAGAAAATAAGAGACACTCACAGTTTGGAGAGCTTCTGCAAATGGGCCAGGTTGTTAATGTGTGTGATATTGTTGTTCTGCAGGTACAGATGGGTCAGGTTACAAGCGAAGTCCAGGTTCTGGATCTGCGTGATGCAGTTGTTGTACAGGTAGAGGACGGTCAGGTTTTGGCATGCGGAGAGGTCGCCCTGAGGAAAAGCGGCACCACAAAAAATTTTTTTTTTTTTAAGTTTGTCGTCGTCTGAGGACCACGCCAGAAGCGTTCAGACTTCCTGGTTGTTGTCATTTCAAGGTGAATGAATATAAAACGGGAGGTAGGCCGTCTTGACACCAATATTGTGGTTTGTAATTTGCGGCGGGCTAGCGTGCAACTGCAACTTATTAGAAACAGCTGAAGCAGCGGCACTTCCGCGCCACTGGAAATCGCAAACCACAATAATAAACATGAGGTTAAGCATGCGGATGCCCTCTCAAGTGGGAAACATCTCGCTCCGAATCGGCAGGCAGCACGCGGTGCGCATTCAAATGTAGATCAATTCTCCCATCTAAAAACAAGTTTGTTCATCGCCGGTCTTAGGCTAGTTGAAACTTCAAAGAAAGAGAATTGATGTGGACGGGTTGAACAACACTCCCTGGCATGTATTCTTTATCCTCTGCCAAAAACAACCACGTCAGTAGTTAAAACAAAAGCTGTGTGTGTATTGAGGCATTAAATCACGTTCAATTCTTTACATTTTATTTAATCATGTTCTTAATGTCGATTTTTACAAAATAAAATACTACCGGGTTCTAATTTCCTGACTTTTTTTGTCGGTCGAGAACGTATCAATGGCATTCCCGTTCATTTCAATGGGGTTAAGAACATTTGCATGAGTGGTGACGAAACTTGATATTTTAAGAAGAAAACGGCAAGGAAGGCCTCTACTCACGATGTCCTCAATGTTGTGCCCGGAGAAGTGGAGATGGGTGAGGGTCCTGAGGTTGTATTGAAGGGAGATGCGGCCTTTCTTTTTCTTGAAGTTTCTCGAATTGACTATGAGCTCCGTGGTCAGGGTTACCATGGTGGTCCTTCAGTCCTGCCCCACCCTTCTCAAAATGCACACCACCTCTAATGAATATAAACAGTAATTACCTCCCCAAAATTTGGTGCTTCGGGTTCGTCCAACTAAAAGAAATACGTCACTCTTTGTTGTGATGATGTCACATACCGAGCGACTTTTCCCTTTTACTTGTGTTTTCCAAGCATTTAGTACGACATATACGGCAATGCGACTGGCTTCGTACCACGCGGCAAATGATAATAAATACATAATATAGGATAATATACACTATGCGGTTGTCGCAAATGTCGTTCCAGACTTGCGTGTGTCGCCGTTGATGCTAACTTGGCTAGCGCGACAATGACGCGCAGTACGTCGCCTACCACAATTTGACGTCGAGTTCACGCACATTTAAAAAGGGGGAAAAAACCCACGACAACTTCAAAATTATTATCCTACTTACTTTATATGATTGTTTTGCGCGTCGAAGCAAAAAAACAAAACAAAAAGTTGAATAGTTGTTGGGTAGCCAGTGTTGCCACGGAAACCACGACGCAGCGGAAGTGAGCCAACGTTTGGCGTCAACAAATAAAATCCAAATATTGCGTGAAAAAGAACAATAATTCGCCATTTTATCAGTACATTTGATGCAATTAGTTTACTAGGGTAGTCAAAATTATTATCCTACTTTATATGATTGTTTTGCGCGTCGAAGCAAATAAAAAAGTTGAATAGTTGTTGGGTAGCCAGTGTTGCCATCCAAACCACGACGCAGCGGAAGTGAGCCAGCGTTTGGCGTCAACAAATAAAATCCCAAATATTGCGTGAAAAAGAATCTAATTCGCCATTTCATCGATACAATTAGGGTAGCGCGGTGGTTTAGTGGTTAACGTACACTTGAGAATTCGCACGTTCGAGTTCTTTCTGCGCACATGTGGTAATCGCCAACAGTCTTAAAACACGTGCGTTCGCGTCAATTTTTCTCTCGCTCGCTAAAAGTCAGACAATCACAATAAAAAAACGGATGGATAACTCATGGCTCCCCAATACCGCAAGTGCAGCTCGTCCCCTGTCATTACATAATGGAAGAACCAAAGTCAAGGTTCTGCACAGTCTCAACCGGCGTCCCTTTCCTGGCCAGGTTTCGCGGACCGTCCTCCCCGTTCGGGTCGGCGGCGTGGCAGTGACACAGGCCAGGAACTGCAGCACACTGGAGGCCATTCAAGCGTTGAGCGTGCGAGTCACCGCTGCGCCACGCCGCCGTTAGTGTCACGTCGTTTTCTCGGGGCATTGTAATGGCCAAGTGTATATTTTGGATGTCGTGTTCCACCGGGGAGGGAAGCCCGTCGGGGGCGGCGGCAGACGTGTCTGCTTATTCTCTCGCAAGATGAAGTCGGGCACCGCTTCTTGTAATGATTTTCACTTGCGATCCAAAACTGCTTTTTTGTGTGTGTGTGTGTTCAGTCGTCACGCTTCGCCTTGCGGTTTCGAGCTTTGACGATCATCCAAATATGTTGGAACACGTTACGAATAGCGTTGTGATTATCAAAAAGATTTGAAAGGAAGAAAAATATGCAAGTCAAACTGGGGGCAGCCAAAAATCAGTCCTTTCCTGGAGTCATTAAGAGTTCAAGTTGGACTTGATCCCAAGGTTTCACAAAAAAAAGCACAATATTATTTTGCATGGGACTTTATATTTTAACTCCAACATACTTTCTGACTAGTACAACAGTGAAAGGCGTGTGGGGGGCGGGGGGCTGAAGGGAAATAAACACTTGGCAGTCAGACACACGCGCACACACACTACCCAGGAAGTGCCAGAACAAGCGCAGGGGGGGAGAAAAAATTAATTTGACGTGTTGATTTGATTGAAGAGTTTGTCCTTAATGACTTGAGACATCAGGCCGTGAATGGCTTCGATGGTCGTCTTGCAGCTGAAGCAAATAAAATAAGCAAGTTAGGATTTGATTTTTTTGAACTGGTGATTTTAATCAAGACAATTTTACAAAAAAAAAAGCAATTGATTGAATTGATTATTGGGATTGGAAAAGTTTTTTTTGTGTCTTTTTTAAAGATGAAAAACTGATTTTTTTGGGGGGAGTATATATCTATTTTTTTGTTGATTCTGACTTTGTTCCAAACGGTCCATACCTGTCCCGGGTGGCTTTGGCCAGCTTGTCCTCGGACTTCCTGTCGTGCGTGTCCAGTCCCAGCATGAAGCTTCCCCGGCCCAACTGGGCCTCCGACTGCTCCAGCTTCTCCGACAGGTCGAACACCTGACCCGTGGTGTAGTCCGAGTTCTGACAACACCCAAACAAAGACGGGGGACCGAATGAAGACGAGAGTCGCCCGCCGCTCGCAAAGAGTTTGCTTAAGGCGAGGCCAACAACGCGGTGTCAGTGGGGAGGCTCGTTAAAGCACAATGGCCCCCGCGCCGCTGTCACCATCTTGACGTATCGTCAATTCGTCTCAGTGCGCGACGCACTGTTTGGATAAGCGTGCTGACTATTCAGCCCCCCCCCCCCCCCCGTCACTCACTAAGTCAGTCAGTCAGGCTGGGTGGGAGCAGAGGGGCTCCCATGATGGGGGGAAAACAAGTTTACCGTGAGGAGACTGGAGGAACTTAATGTGTTGACCCAGTATTTGTTCCAAAGCAGTTCCAGCAACTTTCTGTCCAGGGATGACTTGAAGTATGTTACTTCCATAGCATAATACCTACGAAACACAAAGAAAATATTTTTGCCTTTATCAACTGAATACCCAAAGTGGGTTGGAGACTCTCCACCCTGCGCTTTGACAACAATACAGTAATCCCTCGTTTATCGCGGTTAATGGGGACCAAAACCACCCGCGATAAACGAAAATCCGCGAAGTAGCGACCAATTAACATATAGGGGGGGACTCATTCAGTACCAGCCAATTCTGGACCAAGTCTGAAAAGACGTTTAAAAACGTCTTTGGGAGTGAATGAGTTAAAGTCCGCAAAATGTCCGCGAGAAGCTGCAAAACAACTGTGAGCTTCTCGCGGACCGTTTGCAGACTTAAAAAAAATATATATATACATATTTTTTTAATGAATGTGTTTGAAAAAATCCGCGATGCACCGAAGCCGTGATAAATTACCGCGAAATAGCGAGGGATCACTGTATAGCATTGTGTGCAAGAATGGTGGAGATAGATAGGACGGCCTCCTCAAAATGGGCTAAATTCATCCAGAAAAGGAGAGCAAAAATGCGAAGCGACGATTTGACCCTTGGGAAATGTCAATCAATTGAAAAATTCAAAAACTCTTAACGGGCGCTAAGAAAACAGACGACACGACTCACTGTTTACAGTGTACGCCAAAGTCTTCAATCTTATTCAGAGGGATGGTTTGATACTCGGACGGCCCTTCGTCAGGAGGCTTGTAGCCCTGAAATGACACATGGTCAACAAATGTCAGGAAAAACCACACGCGTGCCGAGAAAGACAAAAAAAAAAAAAAAAAAAGTGCTTCCGCCTACCTTGGGGTATGTCCTGAAGGCACCTAGGTTGACTTTGCCCGCTGAAATGGTCCGTGTGGGGTCGATCTGCAAAACGTGGCAAGATAGCGTAAAGCAGATCCAAAAAAAAAAAATATGTAACGTCCTTCAAGTTCTTACCACCACGGCAACAAAAGGCTCCTGAAACTGCTGGTTGAGCATCTGAGTGCTAACGTCGATGCCCGACAGCCAGCAACCGTAGCCCGGGTGACTGTGATACCAGCCGATGGCATTCTCCAGCCGGCCCACCTGACACACAAAAAAAAATATATAGCCGCGAAGTTTCACACACACGGGACGATTCTTGAGGGATTACAACCGCATTATCTTCAATAAGAGAGCCGTATACCTGTTTGGCGTTCTCGATGTAGGCCGCCATGTACTCGTAGGCGGCGGCCTGCGCGTTGACTCGGGTCTCGGTTCCCTCCACGGGCAGCGCAAAGCTGTCCATGATGATCATGCTCTCGCCATCCACCTTGCCCAGCATGAGGCCCATCACCTCCAGGTTGCCACCCGAGCGGGCGTGCATCACCATCTTCAGCAGCGCCAGCGCCGAGATCTTGGAGTACTTGAAGTAGTGGTGGCTTGTACCAGGGACACACAAATGTAACACAGTCACTAAAACATACAGTCCACCCTCCTCCATTTTTTTTTTTTTTTGAATTACATAACTAAAAAATAACTACAGATGACATATAGATTCAAATTGAGCTTCCAACGTTAGCAACTAGTTGCTAACGTTACCTTCAAACGTTAGCCGAGGCGTTTGCGAAACGCGAATAAGTAAGTTTGTGAATGGTGAGGGGTTCACTGGCCAGCGTCAATATCCGGTTCCGATGTTGTGGGTCTTTAAACGACCACGAATGAACGTTGAGCGACCTACAGTGACTTTTAAACATACAAAAAACTGAATTGGTGGCATCAACTCACTCTTTTGTCCAAGGTTTCGCCGCGAGGATCTCCTGTTGTTGCTTCTTGTCATATTTGTAAATTTCGTCGATGCTCTGAACCTCCTGCATGCTGTTGCTGAGCTCCCAGGTCTTCTGAGCAGTGCTAAGGGCCGCCATGGTGTCTCGGGCCGAGGATGAGTCGATGTCAAACCATGAACGTTCACCAAAGACGCAGAAAATGGTTTTATTTTTTACCAAATACGCCGATGCCGCATCAAGTAGACCCAAGCTCAGGACGCCATGACAGTCGAATACCATCTATTAGAAAATGGGGGACATTGGCTTTTATGTTGCGGTTATAATTCCCAAGCTGCCCTTAGTTTCGTACTCGGTTTGTACATTCAGACAAATATGAGATTTAAAGTATTAATTTAATGCTCGCTCAAGAGCCAATTGCGCGTTTAAGCAATCGGTGAAATCAAACGAAGGTGCCCCGCAAACAAACGTAATGGTTCAGTCCAGAGAGGAAGCCCAAACCGTCCAACCGTAACTCTACCGCCATCTTGCGACGACCGGCGTTTTTACATATTTCTACCATAACACGTTACCATTTGTACAGGTATTATTTAAAAAATTTAACAGGGTGTGTATTCTTCCAGTTTTCATATTGCTAGGCGGGAAATCAATGACAAAATGAACATAGTTCAAAAAAACTTTATTGACCTAGAACCTGATTAGAATGCCAGAGGATGTATCGTACACAAAGTTGTACATATCTTTTTTTTTTTGCAACATAGAAAACTTTACATTGCTGCATCATATACATTTTTGTTTTCTACATCCATGAGCAGGAATGCGTCCCATTCGCACATAAAGCACAGTCAACATCACTCATTTACCCCTCTCTCTCTCTATATACATATTACTTTCTCCCAAAACCCACCCAAAAATTAAATATATTATTTTTGATTTTTTTTTGTACACACACACACACACGTGAAAACAAGTCAAAAATGATAATATACTAATAAGTCGTTTTTTTTTTTAAAGCAGCTAGCATCTCATCTTCCAGTTAAAAATCGAACAACGTATAAAATGGAATAATTTAATGAAGTCTTCACTTAATGGTGAGATGTTACAGATAAAATCAGGGGCGGAAGGCGAAAAAGTCAAGTCTCCAGTGCATTCCGAATGGAGGTCAAGTGCAGCGACAAATAATAATAAAATATATATATATATATATGTATAAAAAAAAAAAAATCTAGTGTTATCAGATTGTTACATCTGTACATTTGGATGTGAATGTTTGCCACGTGGGGGGTATGCGGAGAGAGAGAGAGCGGTCACATTTCATCATGGTTTTTGAATATGTCTGCAATCATTCTGTTACAATAAATATACAGTAAGAAGCACATTTTTTTGGGGGGGGGGATTTTTAAAATAGATTGTGTCCGAGCAGCTCAAAGATATGATGGCGGGAGGAGGAGATCGCTACAAACCAGACTTTTTTTTTTCCTTTATTCGTTTTTTTTCGTGCTGATAGCCGAGGTGAACCGAGGGCTTGGGGGCTGCAGGCAGGTGGCGTCACTGAGCTGCTTCTTCCTCCTCTTTCAGCTGCTCCCGAAGGGTGAGTCGGGGTTGCGGCTCGGGCGCGATGCCGAACACCTGACCGATCCGCAGGTAGAATTTCCTCAGGACGGCGCGCAGCTCCGGAATGAGGTCCAACTGCATGATCTCGCACAGCAGCGGATAGTACCGCGACGCGTGGGCCTTGAACTGAACGGGAGAGAACTTAGCTTAACGCTAACATATAATGTGAAGTGCCATAGGCGCGCTAATAAATAGCATTTTTTTTGTTCCACCAATTGTAATTAAAAGTATGGCCCCAGGAATGAGACACTTTAAGTGGGCTTGTGTCATGCTCGTGTCAACCCACCCGTTGGTCGCTGATCTTCAGAACCTTGGTGAGGAAGAGGAGAAGGAGGTTGGTCCAGGCCTCCCTGTGGCTCTCCGAGGTCAACGCCAGGAAGTAGGCCACTGCTTCGCCGCACACGCTGACCACACGCAAAAAAAAAAAGAAAAAGTGATACAATCAAACCTCGGTTCTCGACCAAAAATTTCGAGTTTTTTATGCCTCGGACAATGAACAAATTTCGGTTCTCGAACAAACTGAGCGCACTTGAATGCACCATTTGACTCCTCTAACCTTCCTTACACGAGGAAGTGACGCTTCCTCGTGTTGCTTTCCATAGTGAGCAGGCGTGTTCAGTCAACATTTTTATTTTAATAAGAGCCTGGTTTCGGTTTTCGAACAATTTCGGTTTTCGAACGGCCTCTGTAACGGATTATGGACCAAAACCGAGGCTTGACTGTACGTTATTGCGATTCGCTCAAATTTCAATGTGATGTTTCTTTCCACAACTCTGATGCGATACAACACTTTCCCGCATCCGTTAAGACATGTGCGTCCTTACTCTAACAGTCGTCTCTGGACCTCCTCCCAGGCGTCCCGCCGGGTCTCGTCCGTGTACATGCGGAAGAGGATTCGCAGGCCGCACGCCAGGCTGCCCGTCTCCTGCTTCAACAGATTGGGCTTGGATTTGCCTTTAAACCCTGCAACACACACAAGCGGTCACGCACGTGTGTGTGTGTGTGTGTGTGTGTGCCCACGTCTGGCGCGGCGAGAGTTTTACCGGCTTTCCACAGCAGCGTCCTTTGCTCGTTGTTGGAGTTGAAGGACTTGGCGAAGCGGTGCGACTCCATCAGGCAGTCCAGCAACTTGAAGAGCTGCTGCGACGTCAGGTAGCGGAACATGCCCTGGTCCGGCGCCTCCGCGGCCCCGTGCGACACGTTGGCCGCATCGCGCTTCGGGGGAGTCATGACAAGGAGGCGTTAACACGGATGTGGACAATTTTTATTTTATTTTCTTTTATTTTTTTAAAGCCGAAAATTGCAATCCCAAATCTATGCAGTCGTACCTGCGCCGCGGCAAAGTTCTCGGCATCTTCCTTCTTGCTGGTGGCGGGGAAGAAGACAATGTTGTCGATGGTCTGGATGAGCTCCAGCTGCACCACGCACTTGATGAGCAAGGCGGTGAACAAGCGCTGCTCCTGCGTCCCTGCGGAACACCGGCGCTCACACTCACAAAAACGGGACACTTTGGACCTCGGGAGTCCAAAATCGAGGCTCGACTCACTCGTGGAGCTCCTCCCCTTGCCGGCGTCCTCATTGGTGGCGGAGGTCACGCCGCTCTGCTGGCTCTGACGACGGCTCTCCACGCCGCTGACGGACCGCTGGTCGTCCAAGGACTTCTGGGAAATGGAATCCTTAAGGGGGGGGGGGGAGATCATGTGATGAATATCAAATGCGACGGGATTAAATATGGAAATTGGCCTGCTTTGCCGCCTCACCGGCTGCTTGTCAAAGTGTTCGCCTTCCGCCGGTCTCCACGTTAACAGCCTGAGGCAAACAAAAACATTCATCACACGCGTTTAAAAATGGAGAGGTTTGGGGTGCGGTTTAAAACAACAAAAAAATGAATATGGCTTACGCATGCGGGATGGTCGTTTTGAAAATGTCCAGCATGCAATTGCACGTCTTGTCCCACGTCTCGGCGTTGAACTTCTCGCCGTTTAAGATGACCACGTTCTCCAGGCAGTTGGTGCCCGAGCGGGCCAGCTGCTCGTTGTCTGCGGGTAAAATGGGGGACTTTATTAGCCAACGGGAAAAGTTTTTGGGGGCTTGGGGGGGGGGGGGGGGGGGTGTCGTGTACTCACCTTGCTGCACACACCAGTAGAGCTGAGCTAAAATGTCGTCCAGCAGCACGTCGCTGAGGGACTCAAAGTACTGCGTGAACACGTCGCAGATGGCGTAAAGTGCGTGGTTGCAGGTGGTGGTCATCCACTCGGCTTTCTGTGTGGAGGCAATTGATTTATTATTTTTTTTAAAAAAATCATATTTATTAAAAATTGCGACTCACCTCAGTCTGCTGCTCGGGCAGCTTCATGTTATCGAAGATCCTGAAGACGATTCGGAACAGGTCCTGCCACCAGTGCTTCTCGAAAGTGTGCCCGTACGTCTTCATCACCTCAAACATGACGGTCAACCCCCTAAAACCAAAACATCGGGCGCCATTGACAGAGAGGAACTAATGGCTGCTTTCCCGGCGTTATTTTCACGGTTTGCTATTCGAAGTAGCGCCCACTGACCTGGTCCGCACATCCAACTTGCACCTGTTGATGATGCAGGACAACTCGAAGAGGATGGGGAACCAGCCTCGTACCCACACACGGTCCTCCGGTGCTACATTCATGTCATCGCTGGTGTAGTCTTTGAAGGCCTGCCCAGGCACACGTCAGCCCAATTTAAACGCGGAACTGAACAGCTATCTTAGCATAGATGCTAACGCAACAAGTGTTCCTGGCTGGCTCGCCATTGGTCCCCGAGCACCGGTCCGCAAACCGGGACCGGGTCTTGACGCACAGAGACAGACCTGATCAATTAACTCATTGAGTTCCAGCCAATTCGAGACCAAGTCTGAAAAGACGTTTAAAAACGTCTTTGGGAGCGAATGAGTTAAAGAAGCAGTAAACGGGAGTAATGGGACCGAAATCAAAGCACCTGCGGCCTCCCCGAGACGTATTTGGCGCAGTGTCGGATGAGGCGGATGGCTTCCATGCTGGTGTCGGGAAAGGCGGCGTTGCAGGCGAACTCCGACAGGCACTTGACGGCGTCCTGGAAGGAGTCGATGGTGGCCGCAAAGTGCTTCTCGAATACATTCGCTGGGGGAAAAGGCGGAAAGACGTCAACTCCAAACAATACGCTCGAGCGAAGTGTGGCGCTCGCCGGGGGGGGGGGGGGGGGGGGGGGGGGGCACTCACTGACGATGTGCCCCGTGGTCTGAAAAGCCAGCTCCACGATGCTCTCGTCCTGGTCGGACGCCGCCAGGTGGAAGACGGAGAAGATGTTCTTCCAGCCCGAGCGGATGTTGGCGGCCTGGGAGTTGACCATCTGCGCGATGCAGCGCACCACCATGTCCCTGATGGTCGGAGATCTGCGAAACCCGCCACAGACGAGCCGTGGAATCGTTGGCGACGCCGCGAGCCGCCGTCATTGTCGACGCACCTGTTTTTCTTCATGATGTGCTCAAACGGCCGCAGGAAGTCCTTCTGGAAGCGGAAGTTGGCCAGCTCGCCCTTTTCCAGGAACTTCATGGACAGCTGCCGCAGCGAGTCCACGGCAAAAATGGCCACGTCTTCATTGGAGTTGCAGCCCACCTAAGAAAAACCCCCCAAAAAACTCATTCAGTACCAACCAATTCTAGACCAAGTCTGAAAAGACGTTTAAAAACGTCTTTGGGAGTGGATGAGTTTAATAATCCAACTGCAATTTTTTTTCCCCCGCAATAAATTATCTGTACTCCAATAAACAATATCAGATATACAGAAACATTTTAGTCGTACAGGTTCGCAAAAAAACAACAACAAAAAAACAGGATTTTACCATACCTTGTTGAAGTGGTCCCCGATGACCTCCCAGATCCTGGACCACTGCAGCCGGATGCGGCCCATGTTGTAGTAGGAGATCTCCACGATCTTCTGCAGGCTGAACATGCGCGGGTGCATGGGCGAGGCCAGCTCATCCATGGACACGGCGCAGAGCCAGCGCACAAAATCCACTGCGGGGACGACGCAATCAACGGTTATGGACGGCCACCATACAAAGGGGACACACAAAAAAAAAGGACGCCGACGTTGCGATCGCATGGCACGAGTAAATCGATTTAGCATTTCTATAAATGACGTTGAGCATGTGATGTAATGCGATTTTTGACTTTTGAGTGTGTATGGCTTTAAAAGGTGGTCTGGTGTGAAGGAGGCGGGCATCAGCCAATCAGGATGGAGAACTGGCAGGCTGTTGCTGGGTAAGCCAGGCAGAATTTTTGCTTCTACTTTGTCATTGGTCAAATTATCATCTGTGCTATGCCGTGACTGTCCAGTCCTCGACTCACCTATCGCATTGCCGTCAAGTCTGGTCGAGCCTGTGAAGATCCTAAAAAAATAAAATAAAATAAAAAAATCAATTAATTGGTTTTAATGTAAATTTATTGATGACAGTGATCAATATTGAATTTTTCGGACCTGTCCACAGCCACCACCACACTCTGAGAGCTGGTCTCCCCGATGGACTCCTGGATGCTGGCGATCTGCTTGCGATCCACCGTGCCGCCAACTGCGCGGCGGCGGTCAATCGGTCAAGCGGCTTATTTCGACGGTGTTTCGTTTTTGAGGGTTTGGTCTCGACCCAGCCGACTTACCCAGGCCCAGGTACTCATCGTTGTTGGACTCTCTGGTGCTGGCCATGAAGCCCTCCTTGCCGCGCACCGTCCCCGAGATGTAGCGCGCCTTCACGCCCGTGCCGATGAGCTGCGCCAGCTCCAGCTGACTGATGCACTTCATGATCTGAGATTGCATTGAGGGGAAAAAAAACAAATGATTGTCACCTCAATGTTATGTTTTGGAATAGCATCAGAAAATTCATGACTACTGCCGTTTTCGGTAATACAAAAAAAATTATAATTCAAGTTTCGAAACAGGTCGACCTCGTGCCAGGAGTTGCCGAGGTAGTTGCCGTCGGTGTGCGCCACGGTGATGAGCGTCTTGATGGTGTCGATGTTCTTCTGCTTCATTTCGGCGATGCCCGAGCTGGCTGTGAGCAGCGTGAACCTGGCCAGTGCTTGCACGTAGGCGTCCCTCTCCAGCTGTGAGGGGGGGTGGGTGGGGAGAAATGTAAATGCTTTAAAATCCCGCCCCCAAAATATGATTCAGGTCTTGCAAAGTACAGTCAAACCTCGATTTTCGAACGTCTCGGTTCTCGTCCAATTCGGTTTTTTATGCCTCGGATGATGAACAAATTTCGGTTCTCGAACAAACTGAGCGCACTTGAATGCACCATTTGACTCTTCTCGCCTTCCTTACACGAGGAAGTGACGCATCCTCGTGTTGCTTTCCATAGTGAGCAGACGTGTTCAGTCAACATTTTTATTTGAAAAAGAGCCTGGTTTCGGTTTTCCAACAATTTCGGGTTTTCGAACAGCCTTCTGGAACAAATTATGGCCAAAAAACGAGGTTTGACTGTACTTGCAAACGTCTAAAGCAGGGGTGTCAAACTCATTTTAGTCGCGGGCTAATTTGGAGCTACGTCTTTCCTCGGAGGGCCGTTACGACAAAATTATTACTTACGCAACAAATGAATAGATGACTAGTTTTGAAATCAGTCAAGTCAATGATAATAATTTGTTCAAGTGAGTGTAAACTGGGTCGCAAAATTATTGCGAAATTCCAACGTTATTTATTACACGACAATTTCACATTTCAGCAAGTTTACACACAAAATTTGCTTTCACGGGCCCCATAAAATGACCCGGCGGGCCGGATATGGCCCCCGGGCCTTGGGTTTGACACCTGTGGTCTAAACAATGTGACAAACTTCCATTTTTTTTTAACCACTCTGTCAAATTTGCGGATTTGTCAACTCAACTATTTTATTTCATTATTTCATTTCTACATTTTGCGCGCGCCTTTTGTCAACTCAACCTGTATGGAGAAGATGCACGCTATCCTGATGGCGCAGCGGATCCCTTCCAGACACAGCGATGCCACCTCGGTGTCGTCGCAGTCCTGCAGGCCCACGCTGAAGGCGGCCAGGAAGGGCGTCCACGCCAGCTAAGGCGCAAAACAAACAACAAGCAGGAAGTGAGCCGCGGGTGCGCCGAGCCCATGGCGGGGCGTCCGCCGTCCTTACCTTGAACATGGGCCGCACGTGCTCCAGGTGGGTGGCGCTGGTGAACGGCGCCTGCACGTGGCTGACGGCCTCCATCAGAGCTTTGGCCGTCTTGGCCATCTGCTCCATTTCCACGTTGTACAGCAGGCGGCGCTGCTTCTCGCTGGCCACGCCTGCAGGGTGAGAAGACGGAGGGTCACGTTCCGAGAAAGGAAATTGGCGATTCATTTGTTCCCCATTCAAACACATTTTATTCCAACGCATGAATTAGCCAATTCGCTAACATTCAGACGAGAAACAGAATATCCATCAGATGTCCAACGGAAAACTCGAAATTCGAGTTTTCCGAGTGGTCAACGCACTCACTCTGTTTGCTGGACTTCATGGTAAGCTCCTTAGTCTCCTTCATGGCGATCTTCTTGCCCGCAATCTCGTCGTAGATGGCCGACAGGTACTCCTCGGGCAGGTCCTTGCTGTCGTTGATGCCGCGATTCATCTTGATGTATTGCTCTTTACTCATTTTGTTCTTCACCTTGACGGGAAGAAGAAAAAGATTTTACGACTCCTGGTCCAAATCTACTCGAGATGGCGAACGTACTTGCGGACTGTGAAGATCCGTCGTCAGCATAATGATGGAGTAGGCGAGCACGTAGGCGGTGTCCGCGCTGGCAAAGAGGGTTTGCCTGCGGGGAAACGTATTTCCCAACAGTGAGTTTTTGACGGCGTCATGGAGAGCTAGAGCACGTCTTTGGCCCCGACTCACCCCTGATTGCACTCGAGGTATCTGGCGGCAAACTTCTCCATCAGCCGGTCGATCTTCTGGGCCTCGCCGGGTAGCCGGAATCCCTCGAGGAACATCCTCAGCGCCGACACAAAATCTTTGCCCTGGAAGTCCATTTGATCCACGTAGGCGTACATCACCTCCTTATTGAAGCGCTCGTTCTCGCCGAGGAACTCCCCCACTTGAGTCTGAGGGAGCGCACGCAACGCGGGAGGGGTGAGGTTGCGTGAGCGGGATTTGTGAAAAGCGAGGACTCGCTGGTCCAGTTGGGCCTCACCGAATCAAGGCGCTCCTCTTGGTGTAGGAACTGAGCCAGGTCCTCTGGGGTTGTACCCAGCATTCCTTGCTCTTGAAGGTACTGGATGCCCCGCTTTGGTTTCTTGTTGAACCTACAGGACGAGGGGATATTTCAAAAAAATGATCGGCGGCAGCACGAAAGCGGGGATGGTCAAAGCAGAAACTGAAACGGACAGGTCGATGCCCTGCTCGATGATCTCCTTCTGCTGCTTGAGGACCTCAAACTGCTCGGGGTTGTCCGTGCCCGACATCTGCGTGCTGTAGCTGCCGATGCCCGACGAGGCGGTGGAGTCCAGCGAGTTGATGCTGCCGTAGCGGTTGATGGTCTCGGGGGCTCGCGTCTCGCTGTTCTCCTGCTCCAATGGCTTCTCTTGGCCTGGGGAGAAGGAGTGAGCGGGTACGAAGGCCAGTGAGGTCTCAACTCATCGTTGGTTTACAAACGAGGCCAAATTAGGGCTATTGTTGGAGGGCGCTAACTAAAACTAGCATACAGGGAGACTAAACAAGAAGCTAGCACAATGCTTTTACTGACAATAAAAATCTTATCAAGATACAGTAAAACTCATGTTGACATGACAAGGGAGCACACACAAGCTAAATTTAGATTCAAGACAAAATATTTCTGCTTCACAAGATTCCACTGCGCTAATTCTAACTATTGCGAGAGCAGACACAAGAGCCGTAACCTAGCACGGCGTTTCGCGTGACGGAAACTCTTTAAAACATTCAAGACTGTGTCGTCGCGGCAATGCGAGCCGCCATTTTGCTCACCAGCCGAATGTTTCTCTAATTACAAAAAGCCCAGACACGCCACTCAAAGCCATCCCATTAAGAGGCTAACAAGCATTTATGCTAACGCTACCGTTACCTGCTTTGGCTTTACAGTCATGCCCAAAGGGGGAGAAAATAAAACACAGTTACAAAAAAGGGGGTGGGGGGAAATGAAAACTGGCTCCTCGTCAGCTGACACTATGCACATATTTTGCGGCTACACACGCTAATGGGTTCGCTGTTTAGCCTTGACAGCTTAGCCAGAGGCTGCTCTCCATTGTATGCTTTCAGAGCTTATGGAACACACTTGTTCTTTTGTTTGACTTCCGCCGTTGGCAAACAACAAAAGCAGAAGCCAAGAAAGAGTCCTTTTCCGGGCATACGCGCTATGTTGTACAATGATATCGATTACATTCACACGAGGCTCCGTTGCCATGAAAAATTCATAAGCTTGAGACCAATGGACACATTTTATTTTGGACTCAGAGTGTTGTTGACCGCATATTTTTTTTCTGGGACTGGGTGAAGAAAAGTCTTGGCCAACTGTGGTTTGATCATTAAGTAAGGAAAGTAAAAAAATAACAGCACTGGATCTCTTTTGGATGTGTGGTCAAACAATGTGTAAGCCCCTAAAACATGACGGACCCTCGGATCGTTACAAGCACATTGTGATTTTATCAAAGTTTTGTCACATTCATTCTAAAACAAAGAGAGAGAAAACATGACGGTGATTATTTAAATTTAGAAGAAGCGATGACTCCCGCGCAGACACATCCATGCATGGCGTGCACACACACTACTAAATACCACTACTACTACTATAACAACAAACACTATAAAGAGTGTGAAAATAGTTTGTCAAATGTAAAACTGTTACACTGATGTTTCGTTTTAAACACATTTTTTTCCATTAAAAGCACACTAAGGTGAGATGTTGACGTCTCGGCACTTACCAAGGCTAGTCTGGGAGTTCGGGTTGACATACTGATCCTTGCTCCACTCCACCATACATTTCAAAATGGACACCAGGCATTCGAGGCCTTTCTTTCTTAAGGTCAGCTCCTGTGGACGCCGTCAGATTTTGACCGTCAAAATCGAGCGCTAATTACGCACTAAGTATTTTCGGGGAACGGTGATGATCACCTGCGGGGGTGTCGTGCCCAGCTCGTGGCCGCCACGTCCCTGCGCTATTTTGGAGAGGTCGTTGACGAGCCGCTCGAAGATGTTGGCGGCGTTCAAGTCGCAGTCGTAGTTGACGTAAATGTCCACCACGCTCTGAGCGTCTGACGGACAAAGAGAAGAAGAAGCGTCACAAGTGCACCACTACCATTTGTGCCGTGATGTCCACATCTAAAAAAAATATATTTTAAAAGGCACTTATTTTTCAACGCCATGTTTGTTTATGTGCTTGCAGTTTGCACGATAATATTTTGCGAAATGTTGGCGAGAAAAAAAAAAAAAACAAGGATGAAGAAAAAAATAATTACAATGGAAATGTTCTATTTTTAAAACATGCAATTGCATGACAAAATATTACAAATTAATATATTATATATTTAAAAAATATATAAGAAACACAACATATATATATCTATATATATATTATTTTTTTTTATATTTTTTATAGAAAAATATAAAAAAACACACACATATATGTATATATATGTGTGTTTTTTATACATTAAAAAAATATATTTTTTAATATATAATATATTAATTTGTAATATTTTGTCATGCAATTGCATGTTTTAAAAATAGAACATTATACATATATCTCCAAGAAAAAAGTTGTCACGTCACGACAATTTTTTCCCCCCCAAAAAAATGTCACTGCTCCAAGAATAAATAACGGGGAGTGTCTCTGAAGAAGTGACAGGATGCAAACCTGCACATATTCTAGTGAGGGTTTGGATGACCATCCACTTGTGGTCAAAGGAGCTTGTGGACGTCTCCAGGATGTAGAGGAAAATCTCCTTGAAGAAAACCTGGACAACAACGCAAGCATCATCATCATCATCATCATCATCATCGTGGTCACATCACCTCTTCCATTGGTCTTCGCCGGCGCCGTTCCTCACCTCGATTTGCATCTTGAGGTGCGTCTTAAAGTGCGACAGCAGCGTGAGGAAGATGGACAGCGACAGCTCAAAGACCTCGGGCACGGACGACACGCCGTTCTTGGAGAGCGCCACGCACAGGTACTGCTTGATGGCATTGATGAACATCTCGTTGGTTTTAAAGATGGGCCCGGCATTCTGCAGGATGGACAGCAGCAGCTGCAGCGACAGCACTTTGGACCGCAGCTCGTGAGACCTGAACGCACGGGCGGCACACTTAGCAAAATAGCCGAATTATGATGTCACAATATGACCCCAAATGTGGATTTTTTTTATGAGATTTGTTTGATTTTTGTTACATTTATTTTAGTCATTTTTTATTTTTTTAAGTCAAATATCTGTCTAGAATACTTACATATTTGTCTGGTTTTATCATTTTTCCACATATTGTTTATTTGTCATCAGCTGCGTGTGTTATGTCATATTTTTTGTCATATTTATAATCCCTCATGTGCAATTCAATGGTGGAACTAAATTTTCTGAGCACTTCACGTATATAACGTTTAGCTGGTGGGTGGGGCTACCGGGATTAACCAATCAGCAGTTAGTTGTGTTGAAATTAAGAAATGATTCATGCAACGTCTCCTCCGGATGATTTCGTGAGTCATGCTTGCTGTGGCCGGAGCACAAAAAGCCATTTTTAAATGCGTGACTCACGTCTACCGGACGAGGCCGACTTACTTGGGATCAGGCGGTCCGTCTGACAGAGGTTTCATGGACAGCTTGCAGAGCGAGCGAAAGACAAGGAAGGCGTCTTTCTGGAGGATGTGCGAGAACTTGGCGCCCGGCGGATGACCCGGCGTCGCTCCTGATTCCTAACGGAGGAAAAGTCACAATTTTTTTTAAATTATTTTTTTTATCATCTTTTTTTTCGCCCCATTTTTTTTGCCAATTTTTCCCCTGATCATTTTTTTAATGCTTTGTGTTGATTTTCATAAGCTCCAAAAAGAAAGTCTTTTTTTAATTATAAACATAATTTTTCCCTCTTTGTGTTACTACACAAAGCATTAAAAAAAGCTCCAAAAAGAAAGTCTTTTTTTTTAATTATATATTTTTTCACCCCCAAACATCTTTGTATTTTTTTTTGCCAATTTTTCCCCTGATATTTTTTTAATGCTTTGTGTCAGTTTTCATAAGCGCCAAAAAGAATTTTTTTTTTTTTTTTTGGACCCGTGACAAAGAAGTGGTCACTCAGCGGGCCGCTTGAGTCACCTGAGTGTCGGTGGACGAAAGGGACAGTCTGTCATCGGTCAGCGACGGCGTGAAGCTGGCCGAGATGGGCGTGCCGGGGATGCCGTTGATGTGAACGTGCTCGCTGTCGCTCCCCAGTGTGCCCTCGTCCTCCAGAGAGTTCTGGGTGGCCTGCAGGACCGCTTCGGTTCGCTCCGTCTCCGCCTCGGCCAGCTCCCCCGGCGGCTCTTTGGCGTCCGTGCAGAGGTGGGACGGGTCCAAGCAGTTACCTGCGAAAGAGAGCGAGGATCGGTTCAAGTAGGACACTTTAAAACATTTTTTTTGTCAAGGCTATGGTTCTTTTAAAAGCAAGGTTATGTGAGGACAGCATTGCGCCTTGGGCCACCATTTTCTTCTTGAATATAACGGCCTGTTTGTCCCACTTACGCTCAAGCGTGGCGCATCCATTTGAAACCGCTAATAACAAAGTTGACCGCAAATGTTAGCATAGCTTCTCACAAGCTGACTTACATACGCGCACGCGCGTTTTAGCTAGCTGGTGGGCGTGCGGAGCACTTTTGTTTGGATCCGCTTGCGTTATTTTTACAAGTGACCGTGACACGGGTTTTTAATCTCGCTAAAATAAAAATCGCACGTTTGAGGCACCACTGCGAGGTCACATTCCATCCCCAAAAAATAAAGGGAAAATAAAATGTTCTTCTTCGTGCTACCGCTATTTTTATTTTTATTCTTCATGGCAGGGGTTCACTTTGGCCTGGGGAGTCAAGTTCAGCATTCGCTTCATTGATATCTGGCGCCATCTAGCGTCGTGAATGGGTATAACGTCTAGACCCCGAATATAAGACGACCCCCACTTTTTCAGTCTTATTTCAATGCAAAAATCACCGTCTTATATTCGGGCCAATACGGTATTTTGACTTGCTTGATTGCGAATGTGAATCTCACCTCCTGCCACGGTGTTGACCACCTCCTGCAGGATGCTTGCACGATCTCTTGAGCTTTCTCTTCATAGTTGGGACCCGCTTCATCCTCGTCGTCCTCCTCGCCTGCTGCATCTGAACATACGTCATTTTGTCAATAATTAGTCAACAAAATGTGCATGCGAGGTGTCGGTTTTATTTTTGTCCACTTGAAGTTTACACCTCCACATTTAATTACGATGTCATCTGTGATTTTATGTGTGTGAGGCTTTGAAAGGCGGGGCCTGGACTGGTGAGTGACGTGGGTGTCGGCTTACTCTGTGCTGCCGCTGTGGCTTGGTCGGCCTCCGTCTGTTCGTTTTCCGCCACGCAGAAGTTGGATCCGTTTTCCGGATCGGGGCTCTCGTAGGCGGGCCGGGGCTCTCTGGGTGAAGAGGGGCTTACGCTGCCGCCGCCGCCGTCGTCGCCCTGCGGCCCCGGCGACGACGGGGTAGAAGGAGCGGTGATGCTCGGCGTGGTGGTCGGGGTGGCGATCGGCCCGTTGGCCTCCCGTGTGGGAGCTTTGGGCGGCGTGTGGATTTGAGGGGAGTCTGGTTCCGTGTGCTGACGGTGCCGCTCCCGTTCCATCTGCTTTGCCTCCTGCAACTAAGCAACAGGACGCGGGTGGGGTGGGTGGAGGTGAGGGTTCACATACGTGCATTAAAACAAATTTAAGCACACACACATGCACACAGAGGAGGGGGGGAAAAAAAAGGGAGATTAAGAAAATATTCGACTAACAATGTTTGCTTTCACTAAGGCTCCTGAACGCGTGCTCCACGTCAAAGCCAGACATCCTAATTGAAAGCGGCAATGTTGGGTGTGTTCCTTTGTTCAAACCAGCAGCAGGGCTTTAAAAAAAATAAAAAAATGGCCGAACTGAAAGAAAAAAAGTCGCACAAAGTTGTAATATTACCTCATTCACTCCCAAAGACGTTTTTAACCGTCTTTTCAGACTTGGTCTAGAATTGGCTGCTACTGAATGAGTTAAGAAAAAAGGTCAAATGAGAACGCAGTCATGTGGTGCGAAATCATTTTTTACGATGAGATTTTGTTGCCCGTGATGAGAAGAATGTCGTACGTTACGAGAATGTAGTTGCGATATCAAGAAAAAGGTGTATTCGGAAAATAGTCATAATAGCACTAGGGGGGGTTCAGTGCGTTCAGTGCTTGTGTGTGCGTCGAAACAAGACGGCACTACTTGCTGGCAAACACAAAAACAAACCCGAGCGAGCAAGCGGTGGACATTCCTTTAGCCAAGCTCCGTTAGCAGCCCATGATGCGTTCAAGTGCACGGAGAGAGTGAGAATTTATGAGAAAAATAGGTCGGGGGAGGGGAGGGGGGGGCGACGGGAGCACAACAGGTGAAGGCGACGTGGATCACAGGCACACAACAAAACAATGGCGATGGGATGGCCTTTCCTCAACCTCATAATTCACTTAACGCAGTCGTTAACGTTTTCTTCAAGCCTTTGCAAAAATGTCAGCCACCAAATCAAATTCACATCTTGACTGACGCTATTAGCGGTGAGCGTCCGGGCCTGACACCTTCGAGGCAGCGCGAACAAACTAAGCTCATTATTTAAATGCCAGCCGGGCCCCGAGTGTGTGTTCAAGGCAACCTTGGTGTTCTGTGTATACAAAAAGTGTCAGTGTCTTTCCAACAAAGTACAGCCCCAATCTCATGATCGCGTTTGGTTATTTGAGCCAAATCATTATGTAAAGTAATTATGATTACTACTGCAGCTTACTCAGCAGTTGTGACCGTCATCTTGATCTATTTTCCGATATATTGCACGACTATGTCAGCCATCTCGTTCCCTCTGCGTCCCGCGTCCTAGACGCATAATTTTCTCGCCAGACGCAGAGTTCCAAATCATTTTTGGGATGCAAGGACTATGGGACTCATACTTTTCTGATCAGCGAGTCCCTGGGAGTCGTAGGGCTCAAACTGTAAAATGATGAGTTATTATTAGTGTTTAGTTGTGTCACATTTTGATTGGATAAATATTTTCAGTTTACCCTTTCCCGGGGGGCAGCGGTTTACGACAGTGGACGGCTGATCTTGTTATCAGGTTACAGGGTGCGTGAAAGGGTTCGACAAGTAGTCAAACCTCAGTTTTCATCCATAAGCCGTTCCAGAAGGCTGTTCAAAAACCGAAATTGTTCGAAAACCGAAACCACGCTCTTTTTAAAATTAAAATGTTTACTGAACACGTCTGCTTACGAGAGGAGTCAAATGGTGCATTCAAGTGCGCTCAGTTTGTTCGAGAACCGAAATTTGTTCGTTATCCGAGGCATAAAAAAAATTTTTGGTCGAAAACCGAATTGGACGAGAACCGAGACGTTTGAAAACCGAGGTTTGACTGTATTTAGAATTGAAACCTGATAAGTATAACCTTCAAATTGGCACAAACGATGGAGTGACTTGACGAGCAAACGTGGTGCGGCAAGAACACGGCGAACAGGATGGACGGAGGAGGAGGAGGAGGAGGAGGAGGGAGGAGGCAACACAAGAGAGGTGCACAGAGTTTTGGAGATTTTGTGTGGGTCAGGCAAGTGGAGGGGGGGGAATAAAAAAAGGTCACAGCAGTCCCGCAAGCTTTGTTTTTACCTGGCGATCACGCTTTCTGGAGGCCAGAGACCAAGATAGCTTGTGATTTGTAAGCTATGTGTCCCACGGGGAGGGAGCAAGGGAGGTGGAGGAGGAATAGGAGGAGGAAGGGGGGGGGGGGGGGAGTGTCATTCAAAAAGAAATAGATGACATTAGAGCAAGGCAACACCGAAAATGTCCGACAGTGGATGAAACCAAGAAGTTGTGTTTGTGCGTGCGCGTTGACTTGTTGGCGAAGGGGGGCGGGGGCGGGGGCGGCGGCGGCGGCATCGGGACGTACTGCTTGGTTCTCCATGCGGGCGAAGATGACGTTGAGCATCTGCGTCAGCGTGGCCTTGGCGGTGGTCTGGTTGATGAGGTTCTTGCTGGCCAGGTAGATGTTGTAGCAGGTGCGCACCGCCTGCAGCACGGTGCCCTCGTGGATCTCGATGTGCTGCGACGTCACGGCCGTCAGCAGGGCCTAAAAGGTTGGAGAATGGGCGGAGCCTCAACAAGCAGATTTGGAGGTTCTTTTTTTTTTTTTTTTTGGGCGATTAGAAAAAAACTGAACCTTGATGATCTGCAGCTGCACTCCCTCGTCCGTCTGCGGGCCCTGGAAGCAGGCGCAGACGGTTTCGATGATGCGATCGATGAGTTTCTTGCCCGGGGCCGTGCTGTCTGGCGCGCTGCCCGTCAGGTGGCCGTACGCGATCAGCTTCTATCGGCGCAAATGGGACAAAAATGATGACCGGGGGAGTGCCACAAAAAAATAAATAAATAAAATCAAAGCCTCTTCCCGAATTTCAGTCTTGTCGAAAGCGCTGACCTGTAAACAGTCGAGTGAGGTGATGACGATGCGGGGACATTTGGACTGACATGCCAGCTCGAACGGCAAGAAGTACTTGTCGGCTTCGATGAAGTTGGTCTTTGATTTGATTGGCGGTAATGTGCTCGAACTCGATTTTCCATCTCCGCTGGGCGGGCTAACGCAGGGGGGGGGGGGGGGGGGGGGAGCAAAAGACAAAGATAAACACTGAATGATAAGATTTTGTTTTTTTTTTTGGAACACAGCACATTATTTACTTCTTCCATTCCTTCGACGGATGCCCGTGAACATGCTAAAAGCTAACCAACACCGAACTTGGGCTCTTTAGCCGAGTGCTTCAAACCGTGCACTTAATCCGACACAGGAGGAGGCGGGGTCA
This sequence comes from Hippocampus abdominalis, assembly GCA_018466805.1. Lineage (NCBI taxonomy): Eukaryota > Metazoa > Chordata > Actinopteri > Syngnathiformes > Syngnathidae > Hippocampus > Hippocampus abdominalis. The sequence goes on along the minus strand of CM031712.1, from coordinate 8,701,752 downwards.
GTAATCACCGCGCATGCTGACAAAGCATCTCCGAGCCGCACATAAGCCGCTAAACCCTGAAGTCGAGTGACACCACAAGTGGGGGTTTTTTTTTTTCCCCCCCCGCCGCCACGCCCTGATGAGTGCAAACACATTTTTTTTTTAAATTCAGCAATTTTCACTCATTCAGTACCAGCCAATTCTGGGCCAAGTCTGAAAAGACGTTTAAAAACGTCTTTGGGAGTGAATGAGTTCCTTCACAACAAAATTATGATTTTAAAACCTAGAGGGAATGAGACCCTTGATAGCTTGATTGCTAATCCGTGGGGCTCCTTCTAAAGGTCCCTAAAATTGAACACATTTTAGACCAACAAATTGAAAAAAAAGTTTGCTTGCACTTTTATTGAATTCACAGAGTAGTAAAAAAAAAAATCACATTGCTGATCGTCACTTCAATCTGCTCCAAATTTTTTTTATATCATATCCCAGCAGGCTCGCGAGTCTGAATTTTTAAATCTTGGGTTGCACTGCAAATATGGCGGCCATTTTGGCGGCCATTTTAACAGAACTACGGGCTCTCGAGAAAGCGTTTGTGCGCCTGCGAAAAACGTAAATCACGGTCGAGGCTTGCTGAGGAACTCTTCGTATGAAGAGAAAAGGGGGCCCAAACACAAAGTGAAGACGGAGGGCAGTTCACGTCTCTTAAGGCGCCCATTCCGCGAGCCGCGTTACTCAGCAACACACACCGACGCACAGGGAACAAGGCCCGCGATGCGAGGACCAACAAAGCACACACACCTCCAGAACGCACGCACGTGCACGCTGTGTTCCAGTAGCCTTGAGTTCAACTCTGCAGCGTGCCTTCATACTTGCTTAATGAGCCGCCGCTTGCGTGCCAGACACTCACCTTAATTTTTCCGACTCCTCTTTGATTTCCTCTGGAAAAAACAAACAAAAAAGAGACAAAAAAAACAAAGTGTTAAATATTCGGAAAGTTGACAGAATGGAGTGCGCAAAATTTTGTCCATTGTGTGCGAGTGATTGTTTACCCATCACGTCATTTGCGTCTCCTTAAGCATGGCAGACCCCCCCCCCCAAAAAAAAAGATAAGCGATGCACGCCTGGCAAAAATTAGTGCTGGCCTCGGATGAGAAACAGACATAGCGGAGGAAGTGGGAGACAAAGCGTGATAGAAATTGGGAGTAGCGATGAGCCTGTGAAAAAGTGCGGCGGTGGCAAGCGCGAGCTTGGGAGAGACTTCAAAAAAAAAAGACAGCTCAATTATTTCACTGCTTTGAGGCCAAAACTACTCCGAGCATCAGACTGTATTTCGTAGAAGCGAATGTTTCAATGGGACTCCCATTTTCAAACACAGAGCTTATTTTTTATTAATAGTGCAACGATATAACTCATTCCCTACGAGCCAATTCTGGACCGAGTCTGAAAAGACGTTTAAAACCGTCTTTGGGAGTGAATGAGTTAAAAGATTGACACATTTTTCGGAATGGAATATTCAGGATGCTGCAAACGATTGTCGAGAGTACGGCACAGACTAAACGATACTCACAGGCATGTATTCTTTATCCTCTGTGAAAATAGTCGAATCGTTCTGCTGCTTAGTCATATCATACTGCCCCCTGGTGGACAAGCTGCCCCGTCACAAGGAGCACAACCTTCATGAAGAATGAAATTGTGCTGCGCAAACTGTTCCGCTGTTTTTATTTAATTTAATGATGCAATGTTATGACATGAACCTGGGTGTGTTTTACTGTACAGACCTACTTTCCACGTGAAAAATTTTTGAGTATTTTTGGAGTTCGGAATGACTGACTTGCATTCGTGCCAATGGGGAAAAGAGGACACGTCGGCGAGACTTTTATCCATGTGGCGTAGGAGCATGAGACGAAACTAGGGTTCCTGCGGCTTTTAATCTCGAAACCCAGAAACTGACCGCCCCCCGCCAATCCCCGCCCCCCCGCCGTGGGCCCCCGGTCTTTTGTCATGTGAAGTCATTAGAGTGAGGACTTGCCATCCACTCTCGACATTAAACATGACAGCAGTTGAGGAGATTCGACTGAAGCAGGGCAGAGCGAGCGAGGAGTGCCTTCAAAAGGCAGCGCATCATTTAAGATGACTAGGCCCCGCCCCCCCAAAATTTTTAATTGAGTGTGTGCGCGTGCCTCAAAGCGGGTATCAACGCACCGCTGCTGCGTTTAGTTTTCCGCTCGGCCACAATTTACAGCATCATCTATCGATCGGTTCATCTTCGCCGGTTGCCACGGTGACACCGTTCCAAATCCCGGCCGGCGTGGCACTTCTCCGTCAAGGCCCCTTGAGGGCTACTGACAAAGGCCCAATATGGCGGAGAGCTCGATTGTTGACGGTTTGGACGAGGCGGTTTGACGAGTCACCGTCCATTCAAGGTGCTTTTAAAAGTGGAAGGACACAAGCGAGACACGGCTGGCTAATCATTCCGCCGCCCGGGGGTATTTGGTTGGACGGCCTTCGGCATGACGGAATGCGGGTACTTCCCAGACGGCAACGGACACTGTGGAACCTGTCGTACAACTAAGCTTTAAAAGGATATACATGAAGGAATGCATTTCGATCGTTTGGTTGAACAAGCAATTGGGCTCGACGAATAGAAAACTGTTTTTGTTTGACTTGACAACAGAGTTTTTTTCTTTTAATCTCATTAGCTTTGTCTTATTGGTGTTAAATGTCAATGTGTTTATTAAAAAACAAAAAAAACAACGTTATTCGCTCTACACGGCCAACGCTACACGCTAATTCGCTGACACCCACGTCACTCACCAGACCCCGCACGCTCAAAGTCAAAGCTATTCCAGCGGAATGCGACGATCAATTTTGATCTTATTTTTTTTTATTTAATGCTAATCTGGAGAATAAGAGAGTTGCAACCGTATGGTAAATAAATTACAGCATGCTTGCCACACCCAATTGAAAGACTTGCTCAAATCAATTTCCAAAAACGTAGCGCATGCAAAGCTGTTCCAATGAGTTTTCCCTTCTTTGATATGTTCAATTTCCCAGTTTTCATGACTGCATCGCTTATACGTGCGAGGTGTGTCCACATCCGCCGCGTGTTCACTGCGTACGGCCTGCCGGCAGAATATGCTCTTATCGAATTAGCGCTGATCAAGCAGCTCAAGTTGGCCGCGCTCGGCATGTTTGGTCGTTCCGTCGCGTGGCTGAAGCGTCAACTTGAAGCATGCGCGAGTCTCGTCCTTCTTTTTAAAAAAAAATGTTTTGTCTCACTGGCGCGCTTGCTGCGTTTCATGTGTGTTCACCTTAAGAGACTATTTTTAGTACGCAAGCTAGCAGCCGCGTGAATAATGCGTGCGTGGATTTGAATGCGACACTCATTGACAAGGGCGATTTGGTGGCTTGGTGATCGCAGAGTATTTTTGACCGCAGCAAAATGAAGTTATGTTTTATTCGGGTCAGCCGAGAACTGTTTTAAAAAATTGCATCATGTCGCCTTCAATTACAGTTTTTTTTCTCCCCCTGATGGGAAAAATGAAGAAGTCGACTTGGGCGCAGCATTTTTTTTTTTTTTGTGGTCTTTAAGTGCTTAACTGAGTGACAGCCACGATTTGAGGAAATCCGGCAAAACTAATAAAGCCTGTCGTGGTCGTCAGCCATGTTTACGACTCAACTGGAACACTTTGAGGTCGGCCCTCCTATCCGGCGGTTTCGAAGGCAGCGATAAACATGGCAAAATTCCCCTTGAGAGCCCGAAGGATTTGTCAATTAAAAGGCAGCTCGGGTCCAGCTGATCCACTGGCAGGGGGGATGGGTGGATGGAGGTGGGGGGGGGGGGAGTTTGGTGGTAGGGAGAAACATCCAAAGAGACAACTCTCCCGAGACGCTCTCGCTTTCTCGGAGATAAAACATCTTTGCAGTGAGGGGGACGACAGGTTCAGATTCAGAATGAGGGAGAGGATGAAGCGTAGGCGAGACCGGGACGACAACGTTTGACGAGGACCCCCCCCCCGAGCCGCCATACAGTTAAAAAAAACAAAAAAACAAAAGTTCAGTCTTGTCGAATGCCAACCCAACATGTATTCAGGGCTCAGAAGCATTGCACAGATTCCGCATGTAAACACAAGGAGAGCCACAGGCACTAAACCGAGTCCCCTGACATTTCTATTGTCCGGACCGAAATCAAAGGTCGCGCGGCAGCGGTTGCATTTGCAGGAGGCGCAGTTGAACGTCGGCTATTTCGCCTTCTCTGTCTCTGTCTGTGTTTGACCCCTGCAGTTTTATTTTCTCTGCCAACCCGAGGCCTTGATTACTCGGATTTGTCATTGAAATGAGCAAACGGCATCAATCTGACAGAAGAATGACCTGACAAAGCGCCGCAAGGCTACTTCCTAATACTTCCGGGTTGTTTACTTACTCAACTGCAGATGGGGGAGGCGTCTCATTTCAAATATTATGGGATCTGTACACACATTATTTAATCTCAGAGACATTGTCCACAAATTTGCATCAAATTAAGGACCTTTTATTTATTTATTTATTTTTAAACATTTTTTTATTATGATTTTTTTTAAAAAATTGGTCATATTGTATTCTGGGTACATTTGCCGGGTGTCTTCTTCCTAATTGCCTCCTTAAACGTGATGAATTCCAGTCGACAGCCAACAAAGACATTGACCAAATCAATCAAGGCAGCTCGTCCAAATAAGCAGTGGACTCAGTGACAAAAGGGCCACCTCATTTGCATGCGGAATAATTAATTCATAGCCTCCCCGTCCGTCTCAGGGCTGAGGGAGGAGGCATCACGGTACACTAGCCCATGTATAATGAATGGAGGGCTCCAGTTCAAAATACACACCATTTATAAATATATTCTCCGTCATCTTCAGGATGGATAAAAGGATTATTTATGTGTGGAAAGAGAGCGTGGGTCCCGGCACACGCTGACATGAGTGCGAGCGCAAGCTCATTATCAGGGATAGCAGGGCCACCTTTGGGATTACAAGGAGCTAAAGTGTGTGCACTTTGCAGCAGGAAGGAGGAGGGGTGCAATCCGGAAGCCTTGATTTGGGAATTTAGCGAAAAGTTGGTGGCTACTGAATTCTTCCGATTACATCCTAACAGAAAATCACTCGAGAGCACGATGTTTGAAAAACATACATGTCATATCGGAGTGAAAAATGAAGCTCCATTGAGAAACTAGAGCAGTGTCGTTCAGAAATTACAGTCCCAAAAAAATTAACGATTGAGGCTGCACAGGTTTTTCGGTAGCCACTGCTTAGCAAACACTTTTTATTTAAGGCCCGGTGCTTATCGTGGGCGCGCACGCGGCGGCGTCTGCGCTGCTAAAAATGCTTCAAACCATGCGGGGAGGAGCGCAAGGTCCCTGAATGGTCAGCGAGGTACAATAGTCCCGTTGGCACCGCCGCTGGCTATAAACCCCGTCATGCTAGGAGGAGCGGCGGGACCCGAGAGTAGCTCGGCTCGGTGGGAGCAAAGTAGGTCAAAACATCGGGGACACCTGCACTGTCGAGAGCATGGCAAGTAGAGAGCGCGTTCGTATCGCAAAGGCCTGCCGGGTCACATTTTGGCATTTCAAAAAAAATAAATAAATCAGAGCGGGAGCGTGGATGACGATGATGCTCTTTGTCTAGTCCAAACCTTTTCGCCTCGCTCTCGGTGACTCACTTCATAGCTCCTGTTGAAACAAATTGCTCAAAAATGTCAATGAACCACGGTCACCCAAAAGTGAACTCATGGAAAATTGACTGTTGGAATGTTGGGAAATAAATAGTGGGGTTGCCCGGTGCCCACCAACCAAGTGTGAAATTAAACCACCATGTAGTGTGTGTGTGTGCCTTTAAAAGGTGGGGCCTTGCCTGGTGAGTGACGTGGGAGCCGGAGAAAGTCAAGAAGGTTTTTGAACGCGTCTTGGCCAATTTGTGGGGGCAATACAGTCATTCATTCATTTGTATAAAATATCTACAACTCTTGAAAAAAAAAAAATAATGGCAAGTTATATCGGCATCTCGGACCTCTTTAAATTGGAATATAATGATGTGATTCTACACCCTGATGACTGCTACATTGGGCACAGATCCAATTCAGACAATGGTGAACTGGTGAATCCACATCGAGAGATCTTGAGCGACAGCGCAGAGATGTCTCAAAGTCCCGAGAGGGACCGGAGATGATGTAAATCACTTAGTATTCTGGGTCACGCAGTCATCCTGACATATATATATATATATATATATATATATATATATATATATATATATATATATATATATATATATATATATATATATATATATATATATATATATGTGTGTATAATTTTTTTCTCCCCCATGCATTACTACTGTATAAATACTTCCTGCTCTTCGCACTGTACACAGCGTAGAGTTGGCGCCACTGGACAGATGACTCAGACTGTATGAGGCTTAATTTGAGTTTCCGTACATCCAACCTGGATTAATCCTTTCTTTAAATATGACATACATAATTAATGATATGATGATAATGATTACATATTCTTGCAAGAAGGAATAACACCAATAGAGTTAGAACACAGTGCAAACCTGTGTGTTTTAGCCTTGATGGTCACCCAATATCCCCCACACAGGTGGTTGGCTGCTCCACAAGAAGATGCTCCCATTGTGTCCACTCCCAGAGTCAGATTACATCCCTTGACTGGACAAAAGCCTTGTTTGTCCCGAGCAGTTTGCTTCGGAAATAAGGCCCGTGCAGAATAACACCGCACACACATCTTCACTGTGTTTTAAACACAAAAGCCTCCTATTTTTTTGCAGGGGATTTTATGATTATTAGGCTGGAATATGGGGAGATACACCGGTTAACTGCTCGCGTGAATGGCTACGTGTAAACCGGACGCAACATTGGATAAACTTCAAAACAAGAGCTTTGAGATTGTGTTAAAATAGTGTTGTCGCTTATTTAAAGTTTAGGATAGGCAACGTCACATGTGATAGATTATATGGGTCAATTTAAATTTGTTTGAGTTGGTTAATTTGGGCGCCTAAGCCTATTTTTTAGAAGTTTCACGAATTGTAGTCATCTTTTAATTTAATGTCCAGCCGGAAGTCGTACTGTCTACTTCCGATAGCGGCTTTGCCCTAGTTTAAAAAGGTGCTCTGACAGCTGTCACCTTTCTTCTTTACACTACCCCCCGGATTTGAAGATAAATAATGGTCATGTGGAACCACAAATCAGACGTTGAACCCCTTGAAAACGTGCACGAAACCGAGCAAACAAAACGCGTCGCTGTCACGAGCGTGAGAGGGCGACTGCGTCTCCGAGTGTGTAACCAGGAAGAGAAGCCGACACAACGTTCCTTTGTAGCTTTGATGGCACGCGATTAAACGGCTCACGTTTATGCTTTATGAATGGGAAAAGTGATTACGGTCACTATGGTGGGAAAGGTTTGTCTTTTGTGGCCTGCACGCACGCCAAAACACCGCAAACTAACAGCCCCCTTTGCACCATTTCCGCGTTGAATGTCGGATAGCCACACACGCTTCCCAGGTTTCTCACATGCAAGTCACCTACAAGACAAAATGGCGTTTTATTCTTATTTTTTTGGTTTGTTTAGTCCGGGCCAAGTAATTTTCAAAAAAAATGTCGCGGGATATATAATTAATGAGTCCTTTGGGTACTGCATGACGTGTCTATATCAATGAGGACGAACGCGAGAAGTCGAGGAAGGAGTGCGGGGTGGGGGAAGCAAAAACAAGCCAACTTACCGAGTGCCACTTCGCAGGCTTTGCGTAGCTGAGAATGGTGGGCTTTCTTTACCTCCTTGTCGGCTAAAATCTTCTCTAAAGCTCTTGTGAGGAACATGTTTTTCGTCTTTTTGCCCTCAAACATGACGCACCGGAATTCGGGGCGCGGTATGTGTGTCTCTGAAGAGGAGAGGTGATGTGGTGGTGGTGGTGGTGGTGGTGGTGGGGGCTCTTGCCCACAAAACGAAGGCTTCCACTCGTCGCAACGTTGAGCCTCAAGCAGCAGGCAAAAAAACAAAACAAAAAAGAAAGGAAATAAAAGAAAAGAGGAGACACAAACACACACACACAAAGGTGGGCTTCAATCCCGTCCGATGGCCATCAACGACCTGCCTCCTGCGCCATGTTGGAGAGGAAATTACGTCACAGTGAGGCAGAGGCCGCCGCGTCAGGAGAGAAGTAGCGGTGATGCTGCTTATGCTAATCAAATAATGCTTAACAACTTCTCTATCCACAAACACGAAAAAAAAAGATAATTTTATCTTCAATGTAAATAAATATATTCAACCTGAGTTGAATCACCGAATAAATTGTATGGGGGTAAACTTTAAAGTTTCATTTGTTTCCAACATGTAAGCTACATGCTAAAAATGCCAATACGTACAGTATCTTGCATGCTTTTATCAATTTTGACCAGGAATATAATTAATAAAAATAGTAAATAACTCGCTGTTATTATTAGTGTGACTTTTATTGCTCCAAATGTAAGGTTTTGTAAAAAAAAAAAAAAAACCTGAGAAAAACATATCAACATTTTCAAATGGGAATTTTAAAGGCTTTCCATAATTTATTATTGTTATTGAATAATGTTTATAATACAATGGACCATTTTATTATTAAAATAAAAGCCTCCATGTTTCCCTGCCATCCAGTAGTGTGATTTATTTATTTTTCCTTCCCCCGAAAGTATCCTTCATAAAATCATCCATCCATTTTCAACACCGCTTATCCTATACAGGGTTGTGGGGGTGCCGGTGCCTATCCCAGCTGACTTTGGGCAAAAGGCGCACAACACCCTGAACCGGTCGCCAATCAATCGCAATTCAATACACCATAACTTCTGTTTTCTTTTCGGTGTAATTTAAGAAATTCAATGACATCCATGTTTTGATTTACTCTAGACAGGACAAAAGTGGTCGAAAGGATAACGGATCCTTTTTTGCCTAGTGGGACATAGATCTTCATCCGTATAACAGTGGAAGGAAATACCATGTTTTCTTAGAATGGAGCCTAAGAGCAGCCAATACAGTGAAAACAGCAGGGACCAGAAAACAGAACCCTGTGGGACACCATACGAACGGAGGGGAAGCGGGGGGGGGGGGGGACTCAGAGCAACCTAGGTAAACACAAAGAGTCCTGTCAGCCAAATAGACACGACCACTAATGCCCACCTGATGCTGCAAACGAGTCAGCAGAATACTGTCGTCCACCATATCAAATGCTGCGGTTTAACTCAACAAAACAAAACACAGTCTCCAATGTTATTTGTCCGACTGAAAAAGCAAACGCTGCGAGTCCCTCAAGTGTGGAAAAATCTAGCAACAAACAAAATGTTATTGTGAGAAAGGGCAAAGCTTCTGTGCTCGTTTATCTGAAAAATGGCCAGACGCTCGCTCGCCATCTTGCTGCATCTAATGAACAATTCACTTACAGGCCTGACATGATGACGTCGACCAATCAAAGCCAACATTCTTCTGCTTGCTTGTAAAACAAACCAAACTCTCTTTTCTCTCTCTATTTCTTTAACAGAGTGTACCAATACATTCTTCTTTGCATCTAAGTGGCTTTTGTGGAACTTGGGCTGGAGATCAGATGCACAACTGAACACTATATCATCCAGGCGTGAAGCTGTCGCCATCTTGTGGTCAGTATGAGAAGTGCTTCTGGTTCTCTTTTTTGTATTTTTATTCCAAAATGCAGACCATACAACAGCAGTACATAAGAAGCAATTGTAATCATCAGTAAAACACTATACGCCCCCCACCCCCTAAAAAACTGTTCTGCAAATAGAGACACAGATGAGTGATCTTTCAAAGAAAAAGATCAAATTCAAAGAGCGCAACATTTTAATGTTGCGAGAAAACATTAAGAAAATGCTTTTAAATTCAGAAAACACCTTGAACAGGAAAATCATTGTTTTGAGAACAATTTTGACCACCTGTGGCCAGCATTAGGACTGACGGCTATATTGACATCTAAGCTACTCAGTACGGTACTCGCATGAGTAATTTTTGCAGAGGATAAAGGATATATGACTCGGCAGTAAGTCAATATTGCCATATTGTCTTTTTACATCTGCCACTACCATCGCTTGCGTAGAATCAGAAAAACTGTTGAGTTACAGGACTGTAGCATTGAGCTATTTTGCGTTAGCATTAAGCTAACGTACGAAAAGTGATGCGAAAGAAACAAGGCAACATTCACTGGGACGGTTGAGAGGTTTTTATTGTCATGGCTTTCCAGCAACCAGCGTCCACTCACTTGCACGCACGCACGCACGCACGCACGCACGCACGCACCCCCCCCCCCCAAACACACACTATCATATAGGAACACTATGCCTTAAAATTCAATACAAACCAATGTGCAAAAATGAACATGATTGAAATTAGCTTACATATTGTCACTGGAAAAAAAGGAATATAAATAGTGTTATGGTGACGACTTTTCAATTATCAATAAAATTCTGGAGTGTCTCAAAACCCAATCAGGTGTTGTGGCGACCATATTGCTTTTATTTATGACAAATGGGACGATGAACCTTCCATACCTACACACACGTGCACACACACACACACACAATTTCAAGTGTTTGAATATGTTGACAAAGTAAATAATTCAACATTTTGTGAGCTAAACCAGTGGAAAACAAACAACCCCCCCCCCAAATAATCTCTCGTTACCGTATGCACTCAACATATTTCAAAAGCGTGAAACAATAATAATAATAAAAATGCTCCAAAGTGCATTGGGGGTGTGTTGTTTTCTTTCCGCGCACTCACACTCCTTAAAAACAAAATGCATGGAATTATTCCATTTCAATCCCAAAACATAGCTGCATTAAGGCTGCTCTCGAAATATATATATATATATTTTTTTTTTTTTTTAAAGAAATCATAACATTGTCAGCTAATAATAATACATTTCATAATAACATAAAAAAATAACTTTGAAAGTCATTATATAAGTCTGAATGACTGACGTGTCAGTCACGTGTCTTGTCAGAGTTGCGGATCGCTTGGTCGAGGCGGAGAGCCGCTGCCCTCGAAGACCAACGGGAGGAGCGGCGCCACGGCGCTCCGACTCGGCGAGGTACGCCGGTCGGGGTGGCTCTCGGTGGCGCCGGGCCTCACGTTGGGCCGCAGAGGGAGGAAGCCTTGGTCCTGGAAAATATCCCCATGTCGTAATCGTTATTGGGGCCGGGGAAGGGGGCGGCGCCCTCCATGTGGGTCGGGTGGGGTTCCGGGGCGTTGCGAGCCAGCAGCATGGTGTCGTGCCGCGTGTCCAGCTCGATTGGGCCCTCGCCGCTGACCGTGTCCCCCTCCAGCTCCTCCAACTGACGAACTGGAACCCGGGGCCTCTTTGGGAGGTCTTCGACAACAGGTTCTGGTTTCTTCTCCAGTTTAGGAGCAGACGAGGGTTTCGGCGTGAGGTTGGAGACACCCTGGAGCCGGTCTATCTGCCTCTCAGGATTTTCCTTGGCAACGGGATCTGGTTTTAGTGTAAGCTCGAATGAAGGTGTTGGCTGCTGGGATTGCCCTCCTGGCACCTGGGGCCGGTCTATCCGCCTCTCAGGAAGGTCGTTGACTGTGGGATACGGGTTCTTCTGCTTTGCGGGTTTGGATGACGGAACTGGCACGAGGCCGGGGCGAGGCAAGACGTCCTTTCCTGGAAAGACACCATGGGGTTGCCCCCCTGGCACCTGGAGCCATTCTGTTTGCTTTCCAATCAGGTCGTTGGCGAGAGAATCCAGTTTTTTCTCCAATGTAGGAGTGTTTGAGGGTGATGGTTTTCGGATTTGGCTGGGCAAGACATCCCCAGGAGGGACGACTTGGTGTTGCCCCCCTGGCATCTGGAGTGAGACTCTCTGCTTCCCATTAAGGTCATTGACAACTGGATCTTGTTTCTTCGGCGGTGGAGGTGTTGGCATTTGGCTGGGGATGGGGAAGATGCCCCTGGCAAGGGCGCGCCCTGGAGAGACGACCTGGGGTCTCTCCTTGGACAGGTCATTGACAACAGGATCCGGTTTCCTCTGCGGTGAAGGCTCGGCTGAAGGTGTTGGCAAGATTCTGGAGGTGGGTAAGATGACCTCGGAAAGGACGCCCACAAGAAAGGCACCCCGGGGATGGACCGTGTTCCTCTCGGGAAGGTCGTTGATAACGTAATCTGGTTCCTTCTGTAGTGAGGGCGCGGATAAGGGTGTTGTCGTGAGGCTGGGTATGAAGACCCCGGGAAGGTCGCCCCTGGACCAGGGGCCCCCTGGCCAGACATCCCCAGCCTCTACTCCGCTGCCCGCTTCAAAGGCTCCGCCCCCAGAGCCCAGCTCATCCGGGGCAGAGTCGTCGATCACCGGCGTCAGGCGGGATTGGTTGAAAATGGGCGGCGATGCAAAGACGCGGTCCACATCTTTGCGGAAATTGGCCCAGTCATCCGGTCCCGGGCTGTAGTCGGGCCTCCAGTCATAAAGGCTTTCGTTGATGCTGTACAGATCCTCCAGTCCCTGCCAATTGACGTCCTCGTCCGTCAGGTTTGGCAGTTTAACCCTGTCGTCCATCCCAGAGTGCACTGAAGGAGAAACCAGAGCACATTTGAGGGCCTACGGGACAGAACCGGAATGGGTTTTTTTTTGTTTTGGATGAAGCTCCAGCGTCATGCATTCGGTTAAAGAGTGCAAACGCATGCCACCGGCGCTGCCGCCACGGAGCGCAGAGGAAACGTTCAAGCGATAATCCACCGCAAACACAAAGCCACACATGAAAAGTGAAAAAACAAAAAATGCACGGACGGCAACCTGGAATTAAAACCAACAAAGAAAAAATTTTATAAAAAGCAAATAAAGCAGCAGGATGCAAGACAGAAAGCAAAAAACGTCCAATTGAAGCTTCCTGGAAAAATCAATGCGTTCATAATCATGACTTTTGGTTTTTGTTTGTGTTGTGAGACAGGACTGGTCCACTCACAGGAAAGAAAGGATTGGTCCCCTCTTTGAGCGCTTTCGGTGCTGCTGTCGCCTGGTAAGCGACAAACATGTGTCAAACATGAAATTCACGTCATGGATGACATGACGATGGCGATGCTATGATTACGATGATGGTGGACATCAAAGGAATAGTTTGACATTTTATTTGTGGGTTGACGCTGCTCGACCAATGACAGTGACAAGGAGAAAAGAGAGCACGGCAGCCAAGTGGAGACTGCGGAGTCGAATCCTACTTCACGCAAGCTAATCTAATGTTAGCATGTCCATTTATTTTTTTGCCACGAATCCTCAAATCTAACAGTTACACTCAACCAATTAGCAGCAAGAGAAAAAAATCGTCGCTACAGCCAGATGGAGACTATGGAGAGCATGGTACGCTAACTTCATTATTTTGTAATTTTCTTGTGAGTTATCCTTGAACATTGAAATGACACTCAACTCATGAGTGACCGTCATCAGACAGATTTGATTCAAAAGGAGAATGCAAGCAGCAAGAATGGGGTGCTGCAGCCAAGCAGAGACTGTGGGGTCTAATACTTAAAGTGTCCAGGGTACACAAAAATGTGTAATTTTATTTATTTCTCATTTCATTCTCAAATGCTACAATGACACTCAACCAAGTAGCAAGCAAAAGAAAATGGGGTACTACAGCCAAGTGGAGACTGCGGAGTCTAACACTGCTTCGCTTTGGCTAATGTTATCATGTGTGTTTTTTGGTCATTTCCAGCCATGTATTGTCAAATGTTCTATGACACTTAGCCCCTGAGTGACCGCACTGATTTCACCCCGAGGAGTGTGTGAGCATCAAGAACAGAGCGCTGCAGCCAAGCAGAGACTGCGTAGTCAAATATTTGGACTTTTTGACATCCAGGGCAAGTTAACATTAGCATGCTTGTTTGTTTGTTTGTTTTGACATTTCTAGCCAAGTATCCTCAAATGTTAGAATGATGCTACACTGCTCTAATGAACAACATGGAGAAAAAGGAACGATGCAGCCAAGTGGAGACTGCGGAGTACATTAGCATGTGTGTTGACCTCTGTCACATTTAACCAACCACACTATCATGACACGTGATGAATAAGTGACTATGCAGACTTTGCCCGAGAGCTAACTATGTACAGCTTGAAAATGGAGTGATGCAGTCAAGCAGAGATTGCGGAGTATGATGTTCGCAGCATCCACAGCAAGTTAACATTAGCATGTGCTTATTTTTGTCATTTCTAGCCATGTATCCCCCAAATTTCCAATGAAATTCACCCAATTAGCAACTGAGGAAAAAAAAACCCCGCAATGCTGCAGCCAAGTGGAGACTACGGAGCCCGATGCTTACAGTATCCAGGATAAGCAAAAGTTTGACCATTTCCAGGGTAAGATAACATTAGCATACGTGTTAACTTTTGCCAGTTTAAGCCGCATGTCCTCAAATCCTCAACAACAGGAGCGCTGCAGCCAAGCAGAGACTGTGAGGTCCAATATTTAGGTACTGTTCAGTGTTCCAGTATTTTTTTTAAAAAAAATCCATATGTCAAACTATCCCCTGGAAGTGTGGAGGATGATGGTATGGTATCATGCATGCCATGTAATGGACGTGCACTAAAATGGCCGACACAGACCGTGATCATGCGCTCCCCGAAAGTGCTCGCGGCTCTGAAAAGAAAACGACGGCAACCCGACGGGACGAATGAAGCTGCCTCGACGGGGAAGAAAACAATTGCGTCCGGATCACGTCAAACGTTAGCGGCATCCCCCCATGCACGCTGGCAAACATCATGGGTGGATTAGTGCGAAGGAGAGGCCCATGCAGGTGTTAACGGAACCAGAGAAGAGGCAAAAAAAAAAAAAAAAAAAAGCCACAGAAGAGAGAAAAATGTTTGGATACCTGTGTGGCTCATAGGTGCCTCCATCTTTACCTCCTGATCAGGAACATAAAAGCAATCCATTGTTAATCATCCGATTCAAAGAGGACGCCGACGGGAAAGAGATTCATTCACACAGAAACGAGAGATGACCATGCGGAAAATGAAGGCAGGGAAGTCGGCGCCGTCGCCACCAGGGGGCAGTAGAACACAAGCATGCCGGAATTCTGTTCGTTCTTTGCAGAGGATCAAAAAAACTCCGCAAGTGAGTCTTATTTTTTTTCGGCATGTTTTACACGGTTGTTTCTGTTCACATACCCGTCACGATACCCGCGACCATCAATGCTAGTTTTGTCAGTCGCTGGTTGTTCGTTTTGACTCTTTTGCAGAAAAATCCAGGCTTGAGGTGGAAATAAGACAGTGAGGCATGAACTCACTTCTCTTTTGACATCATTTAAGTGGTTTAAAAAGAAGAGTCAGGCACATGTAGAACTCAGTGGAGGAGGAAGGTCTAGTGTGTGTGTGTGTGTGTGTGTGTGTGTATGTGCGCGCAAAATCAAACATCAGAACACGCATCCACGTCGCCATCGATCATCATTCCTAGTACAATCGTGCGGCATGCCGAGACGTGCGTTGCCCTATTTTTTTTTTCAACTCAACCTTTTGACGCGAGGAGAACGTTTTTGAGTCAGTGTCGTCATAGCGACCGCGAGCGAGCGTGAGTGAGTGCTGGCGTACCCGCGTCCGAGCCTTTGGGTCTGGGGTTGCACTGCTTGAAACCTTGGCAGCTCCTCATCTCCATCAGCTGGCCGTGGAGGGAGTTCAAGACGTCGCGATCCACCTCGTACACGCCGTTGGTCAGCTGGAAGTAACACGTACGCGTGGTTGAGTAATATTTCGCTAGCTGGGGACGACTGGGGGTCCACACCACACTTAATACACACATATATACTGTACATAATACAAAAACTGCAAGATTCTGTATATTAGGAGGAGGGTGTTGATAATTACCGTATTGGCCCGAATATAAGACGGTGTTTTTTGCATTGAAATAAGACTGAAAAAGTGGGCGTCGTCTTATATTCGGTCTAGACATTATACCCATTCATGACGCTAGATGGCGCCAGATATCATTGAAGCGAATGCTGAACTTGACTCCCCAGGCTAAAGTGAACCCCTGCCACGAAGAATAAAAATAAAAATAGCGGTAGCACGAAAAATAAAAATAGCGCTAAGAAAGAAGCGCTGTAATTATTTTCTGTATAAAAATGAATTTGGTGTTCAAAAAGTCTTTTTTTCAAACTTGAGTCTTGAAAAAGAAGGGGTCGTCTTATAATCAGGGCCGTCTTATATTCGGGCCAATGCGGTATGTGCTAGACCGATTGGTGTCCCACCTGGTAAGGATCGCTGTTGAGATCAAAATACTCGAGGAAGCCGGTGGAGAACTCGCAGAAGAGTGTGTTGTGCGTCTCGTTGATGGTCCTCAGGCACCAGTAGGTGTTGTTGTTGGAGCTGGTGCACGCGCAGAAGCCGCCCACTGCCAAAAAGAAACCAAAAGATGATTTCTACTGCGCAGGGCGAGAAACGATCACATGACAATAAATCGTCGTACGAGTCGTAAAGGCAGAAATGAGTTATCATTGGTATTGTGTGTAGTAGACATACGTGACCAGAAGGGGGCGGTCTGCCAGTGGTCATTATTGTGCGTGAAGCAGGTGAGGCCCGGCAGGCTGCAGTCGTCGCCCTTCCTCAGACGCTTCTTCTCCTTGCGTTCCTTTTTGCGGCGGCGGATCTCGTTGTACAGCTGTGCTTTGCCGTCCAACTCGTGTGCCGATTCCCTGAGTTCGTAAAAAAATAAATAAATGTTTGCGTCACCTTTAACGGGATGGAAATACACTGTTGTCAGTGTTGGGAAGTAGTAAAGAATAAATAATTTGTTACGCTGCTTAATTTATTCAGTACCAGCCAATTCTAGACCAAGTCTGAAAAGACGTTTAAAAACGTCTTTGGGAGTGAATGAGTTAATTTTCTTTGCTTTTTTTTTTTTTTAATAAGGAAAATAGCATTTTATAATAGCTTATTCATAAAAACATAATTAGACGGAAAAGAATCAGGCAGTTTGTGCATGTTTCAATAAAATAACCTTTAGCTCCTGCTTTGCTTCCTCTGGTCCATGTTCAGTGTTGGACACATCAGGTCACCAAATTGCACAGTGACGACTTGTCAGCCTTGAAATAGGCTGACTGGCGGATTATAATTTAAAAATGGCTGTAATGCTAATTTAAGGACACACGGTTAAGGATTACGAGATGCCAACTATCAGCGCTAATCGTGAACACATTACGATGCTTTTCAATTGTTAGCTGTTAGCGATCGGAATGCAAAACTTGTAATTCGTACATTTTTACTTTGATTTAAGCAGAGTTAAATCAGTATTCCTACTCGAGTATTTTTTTTTTGACACAAGTATCTCTATTTCGACCTCGCAAGAACTTTTTCCACGTTTGGTTGTCGCCCGTTCTCGTTCCAGCCCAGCGGCTACACAACAGCTGCTTCGTGTTGCCGTAATCCATTTCCAATGTCTCTGTTGCAACGTTTTGTGTGAATCATCACGTCTTTGCATGCAACCTGATCAGTTCCAGACAAAGAGAAAAAAAAAAAAAAAGCCCTGTAATTTGCTTTGTCATTTTGACTTCTTATAAAACTAAAAACAACAAAACAAAGGGTCTGGATGATAGGCTTGTCTGTAAATTTTTTACTGTCCAACATGACATTGTTATTATTTTTCCTGATTTCATTACAATGTCCTTCTCCCATCGCTTGTCTTTTTTTTTTTTTTTTTTTGGAGCTGACAAAGATGTGGCGCAATAATGGGTTTTTTTGTGTGTAAATTGTCTCATCTGGTTTCCTCTGAGCAAAAAAAAAATTTTTTAAAAATGACTGAGCCATTGGGACTGCGTTTGGTGTGTGAGAAATTGGATCAAATTTAAGATCTCTACATTATTAAATGCGACACACAAAGAGTGGGAAATGTGGGCTCAATTTTAATAGCTTTTCTAATAAAAATGTGAAAATTGGTATTTGATTTCTTCGGGGTGTTTACAGATTTGAGGCCGCCAGATCGAACTTTATGAGTCACTTAAATACAGGGGCGTGCAGAGGGGGGGGGGGAACAAAGGGGCGGTGGCATCCTATTGCCATTGATGACAAGTTAAAAATTGTGACGCTAGTTTGAAACCCTAGCCCCACTTTGAAACTCCAAACCCCTCTTTGAAACCGGATCTTTGGAGACCCTTTTGAGAACCAAAAAACTCACTTAAACGGATGCAGTTGATTGTTCCTGTTTTTCACTCTCTCCGCCTTGCTTCTGTCCCCTTTGCTGTAAAAACTGGTGGAACAAACACACGCGACGTCATGATCGTATTTGGGTGACAGACGCAAACCAACGCCGTCGACACGCTAACAGTTAGCATTGATAGTTGCAATGGATATTTGAACAATATATATAAAAACACTCGGGCATATATTCTTTATCCTCTATGAAGAATCGTTCGTTTGTTTCCATATGACTGGACAGTATTAAATTGGACCCCAGTTGCCAAGGCCAGAAAGATTTTTCTTTTTTTAATTTTTTTTTTTAGTGAGGGAGGAATATCTCAAGGCACGATTGTACGGCTTGAAATTTTTTGGGTACCTTTTTTTCCCACAGTCACACTCGTCTGGCCGCGTCCTCTTCAAGTGGCCTCGGACTTCCCTCAGATTTTTGATTTTGTCTTGAAGTGCTTCAATCTGACAAAAAAAAAAAATTTCCTGAAATTTCTGTACAATATGTATTGCATAGCGCGTGTGGTCTAAACCCACCTCTTGGTCCACGTAGCTCTTGTGGTCTTTCCAAGCTCTGGACGACTGGTAGATCTCCCTCTCACAGTGGACCGAGTCGTTCATCAGGATGTAACACTTGTGGGTGACCTTGAGGGACTTGGGGTACCCGACCGTATTGGTGTCGTCCGCCAGCATCTCCTCGGAGCCGTCGTACGAGCCCGAGTCGAAGTCCAGGTCGTCGGTGGGGGCGGGGTGGCGCTTGGTGACGGCGCGGCGGCGTACGGCGCTCTGGTCGTCCGCCGCCTGAAGGTCCACGTCGTAGATCTGCCCCTCGAATTCCACTGAGAGAGACCTGGTGGGCCGCGTGTGGACGAAACGTGGACGATAACCTAGCACAGGGGGTCGGCAACGCAAAGAGTTTTCAAAAAGCCATATCGGACAAAAAAAAAAAAAACGGTCTCAGAATTGTTTATGTTATTCATTCCTTTGTTGTGTGTTCACAAACGCCCCCATAGAATTTATTTTGTAATTTCCTCGCTTGATTTTTTTGTTTCGGTGCATTATTTTCGCTTTTCTTAGCGTCAGTGAAGTGATCATGAATTTCCGTTTTTCAGAGGCTGTCTTTGAACGCCTCTCAAGTCGAAATAAAGTGTACGTTTAAAAAAAAAAACGATATTTTAAACCCTTTTTATAAAGCTCCAGGGGAGCCACTAGATGTCACTAAAGATCCGATTGCGGCTCTGGAGCCGCGTGTTGCCCACCCCCGACCTAGCAAAATATCAACAAACTGTTTACAATCTTGTTTTATCCTGCGCAACTTTAGCGGCACTTGTATTTTTTTATTTTTTTTTCCACCTACAAAATTTATTCTTAACTCGTGCTTCAACTTTTGCATTGTGGATGATTTTCTTATTCGCACTCACGGTGGCTTGGGGAGGTCTGCCGGTGCGAGCGACGTTCCATCCTCGAGGCCTTGTAGCGTGCGTCAGTGCAGTCGCAGCCCCTCTCGTGGGTGTCGTAGCCGCCGCGGGGCCTCAGGCTGCGGACCCGCTTGCGGGGGCCATCTTTGGAGCCGCCCTTGCACTTCTGTATCCTCCACTTGCCCGTGATCTCCTCCACGCAGTGCCACTTCTACGATGCAATCATCGGGAGAAATGAGCTCATCCGCCGGCACTCGTAACACATCCCGACCACATAAAATAAATCGGATCAGTCAGAGGAGCCCCTGTTTTTTTTTTCTTTCTTTGTTTTGTTTTGTTTTGTTTGCGCATACCGATCACACTCGTGGGTCGGCTCGGGTCCTTGCCAAAGTGCGTCAACGGATAATTACACACTGACGCCCTCTCTTTCTTTCTCTGTATTTCTCTACAAGCGTGATGAAGTCACTTCAGTGAAGGAATTAAAAAAAAGGCTACAAGAGGAAGAGAGACATCTGTTGTGTGGGAACGAAAGCGCAAGACCGCAAAAGGTTGATCGGGTTGCTCTTGGAAGACCCGTATTTGGGGGTCTAATGAAAGGACGAGGCGGGGATGAAAAACAATCTGTTTTACTTTATCCTGATGCCGAACCTTCGCGCCGGAGGTTCAGGAGAGCAGTCGAGCAGGAAGAGGGAGAGGGGAGGGGGCGCGGTGGGGATAAGATTGATTGCGCTGGCCTCACGCAGTTGCTGGAAAGCCGCAAAAAAGTTTTTAAATCAATAAAAAATAGTAAAAAAATACAAATATTAATGTACTTTATAAAAAGGGAGAAGAGTAACAATTAAATAGAATGTGAAGATTGAAACATCACATGTGCTAACCGTTAGCATGTCATTGCTAACATCATGAGAAATGTTGATTTCATCGCCTGATTAATCGGTTATTAGAATTTTATTCTGGGCGGCCCGGTGGCCCAGTGGTTAGCGCGTCGACCTCACAGTGCAGAGCTACCGGGTTCAATTCCAGCTCCGGCCTCCCTGTGTGGAGTTTGCATGATCTCCCTGTGTGGGTTTTGTTCGGGTATTCCGATTTCCTCCCACATTCCAAAAACGTGCATGGCAGGGTGACTGAACACTCTAAATTGTCCCTCGGTGGAGTGTGAGCGCGGATAGTTGTTCAACTGTGTGTGTGCCCTGCGATTGGCTGGCAACCGGTTCAGGGTGTCCCCCGCCTTCTGCCCGAAGACAACTGGGATAGGCTCCAGCACCCCCCTGCGACCCTTTTGAGGATTAAGCGGATCCGAAAATTCTGCCAAATATCTAAATAGGCATCGGCCCAAAACAAAAACCAAAAAAAATCAAATTTTTTCAGGCCTGAATCGTAAACCGAGAATCGACATGTGAACAAAGAGGGGAAACTACCTGTCCCGGCTGCTCACACGGCGTCTGGAACTCGGCTTGCTGGCACGTCTCCTTCACTTTCATGTACTTGGGCAGGCTGTTGGTGTGCTGGGTGCTGGCCGAGTCGTCCTTCTTCCTCAGGATCTTCCTGTAACCGGGGGGGCGAAAACAGCATCATCAGTGAAGCCGACGCCATCCAGGTTGAGCTCATTTGACAACCCCGCCCCCGGCCCCGCCCCCTCCCAATTCTCTGCTTCCCCACTCAGCTTCGACCTCAGCTTGGCATCATCCCCCGCCGCTGCCGTCGCCACAGGACCTGGCTGAGGCTCCCCTCGGGCCCATGCCAACTAACCAACCCCCCCCCCCCCCCCCCCCCACACTCTCCCCTTTTTACTCGACTCCCTTTGCCAACCTGGGCCCCACACAAAAGCCACAGACAGAGTGACGGCAACAAATGAGCAACTGAACAACCTGCCCCTTTAAGACCCGGCCAACGCTGCCCTTTGCGATGGCCGTCTGGTGCGCATGATGCCAAAAAGGGGGTTGGCACACCGTAAATCAAAAGCTGTCTCGCCGCCGATAACTAAATTATGAAGATAAGTCTATTCTCCGCGCATCGACAGGGAACGGGCATGAGCTGCTGCTGCTGCCGCCACACGAGCCCGTTGCAGATGTTTTGCTGGTCTAAATGAGTGGAAAAAAAACAAAAGCCAGTGCCAAGGCAGGCAATTTGGAAAAAGTATGGATAAGATATTAAGGAGAACGAAGATCTTAGCTCGCGCCGTCTTTTTTCCCCATCAAATTCGTTTCGTGCCGCCTGTGTGAGCTCGTGTTGTCCAAAGTGGTGGTTGGGTTGCGGTGAGAATCCGAATTCAAAGGTGCGATTTGATCTTTTAACCGCACGGCACTTTGAGTTGCATTTTTTTTTATGTATGAAAAGTGCGACGTAAATAAAATTTGATTGATTGGTTGAGTTGAGGTTTTGGTTTCTTATCAGTAGTCATATAAAAGAAGGCCTTCTCAGATTCGAGCAAATCAATCACCTTTGTGTCATGTTTATATGGGAACATGAGGCGCGAAAAAGTCTCCAGTGAATTGTAACAGGAAGTCAACCGTGCCGGGTTTGAAGCAGCCATTTTGTACCGTGTGCTTCAAATTTCCAGATTTTATCGAAATTTCCACCGGTGGGGCATTTGTCACCGCGCGCGACCCATTTCAGCGGTGCCTCCATTTTAACACGTGAGCATCTCCTAAATGATCGTTCTAAAACCGCTTGAGGAAACCGTCTGTCAGATAGCACGTCACCTGGAAAAGCACATTTGGGGGTTCGCTGAAGTGCTTGGAGACATAATACGGTGTTGGAATGATATGGATGTGGTGAAGGGGGAGGGGTGGGGTGGGGAGGAAGAAAAAGCTCCGTTTTACCCTCGCTCGACAAGGAATGTGTCCCTCCAGACTTTGGGTTTCCGGTTGGGTTTGAATCTGGGAAAATAAAGAAGCGGAGAGTAAGTCAGGGGGGTTCCCGCTATCAGATGCAGGATGCAAGGCCAAGACGCTTAACAAGCATAAAAAAAAACTTGGGGAGTTCGTTTGACCTTCCAAAATGAACTGCGGCACATTTATTAGACTATATCATTGAAAAAGGGCCTACAATTCAAAGCTCCAATGCAGGGGGTGTCAAACTCATTTTTTGTCGCGGGCCACATTGTAGTTAGTTTGCCTTTGAGGGCCGTTTTGAATTTTGGGAAACCATATCAATGTTTAATCCCCTTCTACATATTACACATACAGCGCACAACCAATTGATGAATAACTACGTTTTCAAATCAGAAATCAAGAATAATGACTGTTATTGTGGATTACAGATGACAATTTGAAATTTTGGTTCAGACTTGAGCAAGCATTGTGTAACTTGACATGCTTGATTTGCTTTCGCGGGCCAAATAAAATGATGTGGCGGGCCAGATCTGGCCCCCGGGCCTCGACTTTGACACCTGTGCTCCAATATGATTGTGACACTGGAATCCTTGCAGAATTTTTTTTTTTCTCCATTTTATCAGACGAACAAAGTCACATTTCTTTGATAACTAAAGGCGTCTTTTTTTTGCGAAAACAGGCTTGACTTTCTCCCCCCTCGCTAAACCGAGCATTGCGAGAACCTTTGCTCCAAAGAGACAGCATCTCCCCCTTTTATTCCTCTTGTTTGTTTTCCCTAATACCACAAAAGTAAACTAAGCAGGGTCGCCATTTTTCCATTCCTCCCTTAATTGCTGCGGCTTTTTCTGCTGTCGAGAAACAAATAAATTGCACAGGAAATTGCAGCGGAGCGACCTCAAGCACGTCTCTCACCGATGTGTCCAAACTGGCTGAGGCGAAGCAGCCACGGCGCGCGGCATTTGTGACACAAACATTTCAACTCGAGGCGGCAATGGTGAGGTCGTGGTTACTACGTCTGCCGCACGGTGCAGAAAACAGTTCTCAAAGATTAAATCTGAATATGACTGAAATTTAGGGCTTCAGCACGCCCGCAACCCTCGCGATGATAATGGAAGGATGTACTTGGGCGGTGATTCGTTGGCGAACCATTAGAGGGCGCTCACGGACCATTTTGGATTGTCGACCCCTGGCCTATACGGTCGCTACAAAATGGGATTTTCTTTCTGGCCAAACAAACCTATTGCCGGTCCTTTCCTGCTCCAGTAGCTTCAGGATGGACTTTCCGTCCATGTCAGGGGGCGTGTCCAGCCCGGCAATATGGAGGACAGTCGGCGCGAGGTCGATATTGAGCACCAGGTGAGGATTTCTGAAGTACGACACAAATGAGGTGAATTTCTGCAGATTTGAACAATAACAACGAGTTTTCGAGCGGCTCCCTTACACAGCGCCGGGTTCCACGTTGGGCCCCCGGAGGAAGAAGGGCACGCGAATGTCGAAGTCGTACGGCATGGACTTGCCTTTGACCAGCCCGAACTGACCGATGTGGTAGCCGTGGTCGGCGGTGTATATGACGTACGTGTTGTCCAGCTCGCCCGTCTCCTCCAGCATCTCGTAAACCTGCACCGCAACCGTGAGATGGCGAGGAATGAGACGGCGCGCTTGACACCCAACGGACGCGACATTAGGTACACCCGAGGGGATGGAGATCAATCGGCGGTATTCCATCGGCACCTTTTGCACGGAGTCGTCCACGGACATGAGGGTCTGCAGCCTCTTGCGGTGGAGGAAATTGGTGAACTCCATGTGGATGGGCTTCATGGGGCCCGTGTACTGCATGATCCAGTGCTTGTCCATGTTGGGGGCATAGTTGTAACTGGGCGTGCTGGTGGGGAAACCAGGAAAGTGAGTGTTGGAAACAGTGAAAAATCCTCAGCAAATAATGCCTCCTTTAAAAAAAAATGTTTAGAATTGCCGATACAGTGAAACTCCTCTACAACAAAACCTACATGGGCGAAAATACCCCCTAGTGTGAAAAAAATCTTCATGCATTAACACCATTCCCACTTTCCTGCCCCCCATACAACGAAAAAAAAAACGTTGCGTTATACGAAATCTTTTCTCTGCTCTTGCCTCGCGACGAGATTCACTACAACGAAGTCTAATCCAACAGCGATCTCTAGTGCTTCGTTCGGAAACGGCAACAGCAACCACCACACTGGTTTACACATGCGCGGTAGTCCAGGAAGTATTTGTTATTGTTCGTTTCAGACGCAGCAAGAACGTTGCATTGCTAAAATGGCTACAAAACGGACCTTTGGATGTCAAGCAGCTAAGACAAGAAGAGCTCTGACGCTGGAAGAGAGGGTAAAAGTGCTCAAAATGAAAGACGGAGGAAGCAAAATAAAGTACATTATCCAAGAAATTGATGTAAGTGAAAGTGAATGCTGATCGTAAATTTCGCAATTTCTTTCCCTTTTTTTCTTTCTACACTGACTACGTTTATGTGTGTTTACATCTGAGATCAAATTTGCTACAGTGAAAAGCCCCCTGTTGTGAAAAATGTCTTGCTGCAAACATGATTTTGTTGTAGAGGAGTTTCACTGTATTAATAACATAAACTGTACACACTATGACCTCAAAACATGATCAATTTGAATGGCAATTTAAAAACATTTTTTTAAACGCAAACAGATGAATCTGCAAATCGCGCGGGGGTGGGGGTGGATTGCCGCGCACGATTGCAAAATTGAACATGCCTGAGCCGCTGAAGCTATAAAATCCATGCGCATATTGTGAAAGATCCCTTTTGTGCGGCGTTTGCGTGCGAGCCTGTTCGAGGCCGTCTGTGGCGGCTCGCTAACAGGTGCCGCGCTCGTCCGTCGCGCTTGACAGGCGTCAATAGCGCCTGTGTTTGCCCCGGGCAAAACGTCTCGATAGTGCTGTGCCAAGCGACCGGCCTCTCGCACAGAGAGCAGACTCTCCCCCTCGCTACGCCGCCGAGCTCTTGGCTCGCAGGAATCGTTTTGAGGGTTGGCACAAGCTGGCAAAAAAAGTTCCCCTAAAACGGGGTTGGCATCAACGTCTGGCCCCAGAGGGCTCAATAAGGCACGGCAGACTGAAAAAAAATGAGTGGATAAACAGCAATCGGGACGGAGAACACGAGGGCTGCTTACAGATGCGTCTCATCTGTCTGTGTTGCTAACAAGAGGACGTCGAGTTTGTCATACGGCAAAAAATATGTCACACCGAATGCAGCGACTGGAGCGAGACAAACAATGGAGGAGACAAGAGGCTCTCCTCTCGGGAGTAAGACTTTTTACTCCAGGGAGGGGGGGGAAAAAAATGGGAGGCGACCGTGGAACGAAATAGTAAAGCAACAGCTAACGTTAGCATGGTTGTTTTGGCATACATATGAATAGAATGCCAAGAAATTCTTGTTTTTTTTCTTCTTTTGACAATTTTTGCTTCACTGCAATGGACATTGTGCTGCTCCTCATGGTGGCAGCGGCAACAATACAGACATACAGGGGGGGACGGTCTCAGATGCTCAGTAAGCAGCAATAATATTAGCCGTTCTACGCATAGGATAAAGAATACATGTATGTGATTTGCGTTATATCGCCACGCTAACAACATAACTGCCTAACTCAGGGGTCGGCAACCCAAAATGTCGAAAGAGCCAGAGAGGGACAAAAAAAAAAAAAAATTGTCTGGAGCCGCAAAAAAATAAAAGCCTTCTATAAAACTTAAAATGAAGAAAATGCATGCTGTATGCATGTAGGAGACTGGACTGTCTCAGAATATTTTATGTTATTCATTCCTTTGTTGTGTGTTCACAAACGGCCCCCATAGAATTTATTTTGTGATTTCCTCGCTTGATTTTTGTTTTTGTTTTGGTGCATTATTTTCGCTTTTCTTAGTGTCCGTGAAGTGATCATGAATTTCCGTTTTTCGGAGGCTGTCTTTGAACGCCTCTCGAGTTGAACGAAAAGAGAAGTCGGACGCAGACGTGTCCGTGTTTGTCGAGACTGTTAAAAGCATAAATAAAGTGTACGTTTTTAAAAAAAACAACACCACAGCTCTCCTTTTTCGGAGCTGCAACATGTATCTAGATCTATTTGAGCTATATTAGCCTACTATCAAAATCTTTTTCCATTTTCAAACATTTTTTATAAAGCTTCAGGGAGCCACTAGATGTCGCTAAAGAGCCGCATGCGGCTCTGGAGCCGCGTGTTGCCGACCCCCCCATTTTTGGCCCAAAGTCAGATTTTTGCAGCAAATGAAGCCGATGTTGCAAAAAATGCCTCTCTCAAAGACAAAAGGTTATTTACAGAGCACTTTTAGACATGTAACTAAAACAACCCTCCATATTTCTAGCGCCACCTACACTGCAAATGCAGTCAACATCAGACGAGAGAAACCTTTTGGTCCAAGAACTAACTAAACGTTCCCGTTTATGCTGCTGCACGAACAGCGTTCTCTATTTTCCTTTCAAATCAAGCGACCCGCATTCCACTCACGGATGGTTTAATGAAGAGCCGTTACGAGGGCCGCGTTGCTTCTGTGAGCAAGCGTGAACTCTTCGCACACGCCACCGGGTGCTCTAATAAGCCCCCCGAACAAAAAAAGGCACTTGTCTCCGGCCGCCAAGGTACGGTTAGAATCAGGACTACGGAGGTCACACCTGCCACTCGATGCACTTGGTTAACGCGGAGGCTTCATTTCTTGAGATGCGTGACGGATTACAACGGGAACATCCTCTCAAATTAAAAAAAAAAAAAGTGGGGGGTGTGAGGGGGATTACCGACATTTCCTTGAGCAACACTTAAAAACTCTATGTCCTTACACTGTTGGGAAAACCACATCCACCGTGGTTAAACCAAAAGGAATGTTAATCGCATTAATAAAACACATCCCCGACAAGCGTAGCCCGTCTAAAGTACAGACTTGCGCTGATGATTTACGAGGCGACTCCACCTACGCCTGCCACCTCGGCTCTTGATGCATTCGGAATGACGGCTGATTTCGTGGCATCCAATGCCAGGCAGAGCCTCTTTCTCACGACAACCTTGTTGCCCTTAACCCTCAAAACACAAACAAACAAGATGCCAGATGGAGCGGCGGTTGTTTTCAAGTGCTCTGTCAATAAAGTTGCGGGCATGATTTTTCATGACGGGCATTTTGTGGGTTCCATGTCTGTGGCAGATTTTAGTTTTTTTTTTTTTTTTTTTAAACACATTATGACACGAGACAAAAGAAAATGACATTCAAACATTGCTGCCCCCCCCAAATATTTTTTTCCTGTTGTAAAGTTAAATAAATACTAAAATTTCTGCCTAAAATTCATATCTTTCTTCTAGGCCCAAATTTTTTTTTTTTGCAGTTTTTTAATATTTTTTATTTACCCTTTCATGCACCCTGTAACCTGATAACATGATAAGCTGTCCACTGTAGTAACCGCTGTCCCTGAAAGGGTTAATTGACATGAGCATTTTACTCGCAAATGGCATAGACCGCAAAAAAACCCAATCTGGCTTTCGTGATCATCCTGCAAAAAAAATTTGAAAATAGTCCAAAATAAATTCAAAATCTAAAACTTTTATCGGCGACGGTGCGTTTCTTAACCAGGACACGACTCCGCTTTGCCGCGCCCTGATTGACGCTCTCGTCTGTATCCAACCAAAAAAGGAAGCGCAAATCCATTTCGAGTGTGTAACCGCCACCAAAACATCACACGCACAATCCGCCTTTGGTCATCCAGGGAGTGGAAGGGGTAGGGGGCGCTAAAAATAAATGAATAATGTCACAAAGGGTGTTCTCCGCGGCACACAATGCATTCCTCTGGTCCCCGAGATGCGCGGCGAGCGAGAGAAAGCGCTGATTGATATGGACAGGGTCAGGAAGTCCCATGTGAGGGGAGGGCAGAAAACTAAGAAAGAAAGTTGGAAAACCGGCGGGAGGGAGGGCGGGGAGGGATGTCGGGGCTGAATGGAGCGACAGAGCCGTAGAGCAAACAGGCAGGCGGGAGGGAATGTTGAGTGGAGGGTGAAAGTGGGACGCTGGGAAAACGGACGGGAGAAACTTTTCGGATGCAGCCTGGGAGCGCGTTACAGGGACCCGAAGGGAGGCGGGAGGCCAATGTGAGCCGCCGAGCTTGACTTCCCACAAGTGTCATGGCAACCCGCCATCGCTAGGAAACCAAGGGAGTGTGGCCCGAGTGTTAGCATGTTATTGCTGTCAGGTTGAGTGAGGTACAGGCAAGCCCCCCCCCCCCCCTATTTGCAGTTTGGCAGTCTTTTGTGGGGTACATATCCTTTGTGGGGTTTTTTGTTTGCTTTTTGGGGGGAAATAATGCCTATTCACAGTTGTTTTGTTTTTGTTTTTTTTGCTGGGACAAAAAGTCATGTTTCATATTAAAACATTGGAACATTGGAAAATAAGGGACAGGCAAACACATTCCAGACATTCTGTTCGAGCAATTTTGAGGCCTGTCTGAGTAAAAGAGACTTTGTTTGTGATGACAGTAGCCGATATATGGTTACTTTGTTTTAATAAGTTAAGTGATAGGAAATAGACAGACAGAAGGACAGACAGATATAAAACTGACTTCGACAAACTGACACACAGACAGACAAGAACGATAAGTAGCTAGCGAGCTAAGAAAGATGAGTAGCCAGCTAGCTCGCTAAGACAGACAGATAGACAGACAAGAACGATAAATAGCTAGCTAGATAAGAAAGATGAGTAGCCAGCTAGCTCGCTAAGACAGACAGATAGACAAGAACGATAAATAGCTAGCTAGATAAGAAAGATGAGTAGCAAGCTAGCTCGCTAAGACAGACAGACAGACAGACACAGACAGTCAAACAGAAAAGATTTATCAATAGCTAGCTAGCAAGCTGAATGGCTAAATAGCTAGCTTAGACATACAGAATCACCAATTTTAGTGCGATGGTTCACTTCAGTTGCATTCGGCCGCATTGTGCCACACCTGGATCTTCCACTTCCACTAACAACCCAGGCTAAACTTAGCTCCTCCCCAACTACAACGATTGACTTTCAGTTGAGATGCATGACTTCAATATACTTTCTTGGACCAATTACATTTTCTATTTTGTGACATATTTGGGTGCTTTCAGAAACTTCAAATAGGTGATTTTTTTTTGTAGAATTGCTGGGAATAGGTTACAGAGGAAATAGTAACCCAAGTACCATTTACCCATACGGTACACATTTTTTTTTGTATTCTCTGGTACAATACTCACATGTGCTGGGAGGCGTTGGGGAAAAACTCAGCGTACTGCGGTGCAGAGTCTTCCGGGCCGTGGGGGGCGGCGTGGCTGATGACCATCATCACTGGACGGTGCGGGTACATCCTCTTGGACATGCGGAAGAAGTTGATGCTGTCGTTGGTGATCAGGTCGGTGAAGTAGTCCTGTCAAGAGA
Organism: Hippocampus abdominalis; assembly: GCA_018466805.1. Lineage (NCBI taxonomy): Eukaryota > Metazoa > Chordata > Actinopteri > Syngnathiformes > Syngnathidae > Hippocampus > Hippocampus abdominalis. Next base: position 8,671,883 of record CM031712.1, on the reverse strand, counting down.
AACCGGGGAAAAGTGTGACACATCTGACCATGCTACTATTGCAGCGGGGTGTTAAAAGGCGGGGTGTGAAGCGGGTTCAGCGAGTGCACACGGCAGTCGAGTCAACAGCTGGCAGCCTGCCTGCTTGTATGTGTGTATGTACAGTGTAAGGGTTGTTCCCTTCGTTCGGGTATCCCTGCGCTATTGAACCGTTTGATGGCAGGTAGCCTGCTGCTGGCTCTCCAGGCGCCATTGTTTATACCCATATTGTTGTTGAAAAAAACCCCAACAGCTGGACAACGGTAGCTTCTGCTTTTCAACGTGCCAAGTTTCCGACTGCCTGGCGTATGCCACGTGTAAGGGTGTTCACAGAACAAAAAAAAACAAAAAAAAATTTCCCAAGAAGGGTTTTATAAATAGGCTTCATGCACGTGGATTTTACACAGAACTTCTGCATGTAGATTTGCTTTCACGCTATTCTAAAGTGGTTAACAAAGCATAAAATAGCAGATGATATGGAGATGGACAAATAGTTTAGTTAGTTAATTAAAAAAAAAAAAAATATATATATATATATATATATATTATTTATATTACATATATATATGGTATATATTATTTATATTATATATATCCATCCATCCATCCATTTTCCGAACCGCTTCATCCTCACTAGGGTCGCGGGGGGTGCTGGAGCCTATCCCAGCCGTCTTCGGGCAGTAGGCGGGGGACACCCTGAATTGGTTGCCAGCCAATCGCAGGGCACACAGAGACGAACAACCATCCACGCTCACACTCACACCTAGGGACAATTTAGAGTGCCCAACGAGCCTGCCATGCATGTTTTTGGAATGTGGGAGGAAACCGGAGCACCCGGAGAAAACCCACGCAAGCCCGGGAGAACATGCAAACTCCACACAGGGAGGCCGAGCTGGGATCGAACCCGGTACCTCTGCACTGTGAAGCCGACGTGCTAACCACTGGGCTACCGGGCCGCCCTATTATATATATATATACATATATATATATATTTGTATTTTATATATACAAAAAAATCTAATATTTATATATATATATATATATATATATATATATAAATATATATAATTTATTTTGTGCAATGAAACACTTTTTTTTTTCTTCCCCCCCAATTTTGCTGCTGTAGACAGCAAATTTCCCCAGTGTGGGACAAATAAAGGTGATCTTATCTTAATTTAGTTTAACATTAGCCTATACTGTAAAATGAAAACTTTTACAGTATATAATAAATCGGATTATTTATTTCAATACAGATTAATTTATTAGTTGTGTTTATGGAAAAATAGGGGGGTTAGCGACCTTAAAAAAATAATCACATTAAATTGCAATCGCAATACTGCTGGGAAAAAAAAAAATCACGATTATTCTTCAAAATCATCTGGCCCTAATATAGACAACAACAAAAAATGCATATGAAAGGGTTAATTTCGCGATTCCCACATTAGGGCTGAGGGTGGTTCTGAGTTCACCAGAGTCTCATCAGATCACCATGTTTGAAGAATGCCCTAACAGCGTCTAAAAGGGAGACAGCACGGTTGTCGAGTTTGTGCGAGTTCACGTTTTTTTTTTTTTTTCATCACCAAATAGGAAATAGAGTGTCCATTTGCTTCTGAAACCACAAACTGCTGACCACGTTGGGAGTCTTGTAAACACCTCCCCCGGGCAAACCATGTGCCTCCCCCGCCGCCGTCTAAACATTTGTTTGCCCTGTCTCTTGCGCAGCCCACCACGAAAACTTGACAAGCTATAAATCTCCAGCAACTCTGGGAAGATGTTGGCACACCACCGTCAACGCTCACCGACAGCTCTTAGGGAAAACACGCAGGCGAGACGACGGCATTCCGCCGCAAAAACGGACAGGATCGACCGCGAGCGGGTTCATCTGCGTTGTCGGCTGGCGGTAAAATTCCCCTCGCGTTCCTTCCGAGGTGGTAAAAGTACTCAAAAACTGTACTTGAGTAAAAGTTCTTATGAACTCATTCAGTACCAGCCAATTCTGGATCAAGTCTGAAAAGACGTTCAAAAACGTCTTTGGGATTGAATAAGTTAATGTATGAGCATCTTGAATATGTGGCGTCGGCATCCGCAGAGGTTGGAAAGAGTAACGAGGCTATTTTGACAAACCACAGATTAGAAACTACAGTCAAACCTCGGTTTTCGTCCATAATCCGTTCCAGAAGCCTGTTCGAAAACCGAATTATTCGAAAACCGAAACTAGGCTCTTTTTAAAATAAAACTGTTTACTGAACACGTCTGCTCACAATGGAAAGCGACACAAGGAAGCATCACTTCCTCGGGTAAGGAAGGCGAGAGGAGTCAAATGGTGCATTCAAGTGCGCTCAGTTTGTTCGAGAACCGAAATTTGTTCGTCATCCGAGGCATAAAAAACTCGAAATTTTGGGTCGAAAACCGAATTGGTCGAGAACAGAGACGTTCGAAAACCGAGGTTTGACTGTACAGCTATCTGATTAACATTTAATCAAAAAATGAATAGTCGAGTGGAGTACGAAACCTGAAAAATGAAGTATTTGTTACCCCCCCACCCCCCCACTGCATTCCTTATTTCAGCCTGAACTCAAGGTGATGTTTATCGCACCCCACGTCAGCCTCTCATTTGCATGCCTACACATTAACGTCGTCGAGTCGTAATAAAGTCATCCCCTTTAATTCCGCCAAAATTCCTGCGCGGCATTGTGATAAGAGAAGCGACGTCTGCGTTTACAAGCAGGAGGTAAACCTGTCATTTTCTGGAAAACAAACCCCGGAGAGAGAGAGATTAACTGTCTCGTTTTTTGTTTTTTTTATTGCAGGGTTTAATGGGCAGAAATACCTTGGCGTAATTTGCGCCGTGTTTCTCCTTGTAACCGTTCCGACAGACGGTGTAATTGTAGAAGCGGGAATTTTTGATCAGTCCGACCCACTCGCGCCACCCAGGCGGAATGTAGCTGCCGTTGTACTCGTTGAGATACTTGCCAAAGAAGCCTGCAAAAAAAAGAGAGAAAACACCAAATTCAAACATGCGATACGAATTAACTCATTCAGTACCAGCCAATTCTCGACCAAGTCTGAAAAGACGTTTAAATACGTCATTGGGAGTGAATGAGCTAAACGGCTCTTTTCGGAGAAAGCCAAATGCAATTAAAGTCAGCAAAGAGCTCGCTTCAAGATTTTTCTTTCCCAAACCTGCTCAGGAAGCAGTTGGGCTAACAATCGTCAATAGCCAGCTTGCTAAAGGCCCCTAGCGAGCTGCCCGTTGCGATGCCTGCATGTCACTCACGCGAGACACCGTCTGTTGAGGCCAGACAGCGTCCTGGCAGGCGTCGCTATGTTTGCATTTCTCACAGCACACAGACAGCCAGGCAGGCAGCGTGGCGCAGTCTGTAGCTTACGGTTAAAAAAAAAAAAATACAAAAATGTTACACTGGCGAGTCAATATGTCTGAAACGAATGGAGCCGCTAATGGATCCAAGGCCGAGGGGGGGGTCACGGCGCGTTCCCATCAGCGTAGTTCACCGGCAACATGCAGGCTTGTTAACGGATGAGTCCAGTTGGACATTTGTTGCAAAGCAAATTCAACTCACTCGGGCGCAAAAATAAAACAACATTGCATCGAGAATTCGGCCATACAGTCAAACCTCAGTTTTTTCGTCCATAATCCGTTCCAGAAACCCGAAATTGTTTGAAAACCGAAACCAGGCTCTTTTAAAAATAAAAATGTTTATTGAACACGTCCTGCTCACAATGGAAAGCAACACGAGGAAGCATCACTTCCTCGTGTCAGGAAGGTGGGAGGAGTCAAATGGGGCATTCAAGTGCACTCAATTTGTACGAGAACTGAAATTTGTTCGTCATCCGAGGCATAAAAAAATCGAAATTTTTGGTCGGAAACCGAATTGGTCGAGAACCAAGACGTTCGAAAACCGAGATTTGACTGTCTATAACTTTTGTACGCATCTTGCTAAGCTCATCATGAATGAAGACCCACCTGTCCTGTAGCCGGTGTTGTTGAGGTAGACGGCGAAGGAGCGCGGCTCATGCTGGGCCTGCCAGGAGGGCGACGAGCAGTTCTCGTTGTTGGTGTAGGTGTTGTGGTTGTGAACGTACTTGCCCGTCAGCATGGACGAGCGGGACGGGCAGCACATGGGCGTGGTGACGAAGGCGTTGGTGAAGGCGGTGCCGCCCTCCTCCATGATCTTGCGGGTTTTGTTCATGACCTGCAGAGAGCCTGCGAAGGGGCGGGGGGGCGGGGTGGGAAACGGTGACCTTTGGAAGAATGGTGGCGAACCCTTTTCTGCAAATGATCGTTTCTCGAATGGGTTAAATAATTTGAATGCGCACGGACAATTGGACAGATGGCCGTTTGTGGCTGGTGTTTAATATTTCATGTGAGGAGGGAAAGCTTCGGTTTTTCCACTGCTTCAGTCCAGATTATTTTTTTTTAACAGCATTTTATGTTACGCTTGTGCAGGAGTTTTTTTTTTCAAATTATCCTCAAATGAGGATAGTTCCAGCGTGTTTTTTTTTTCTCTCCCCTGTCTCCCTCCCTTGTGGTTTCTTTCTGACTTCCGGGTTGAGTGAACGCTGGCGCGTTTGGCTGCCACTGCTCAACCCGCATTGTGTTTTATTGTTTTTGTTCCTGATTGTAAAGTGTCCTTGGGTGTCTTGCTTATAAATAAAATGTATTATTATTATTATTATTATGATTATAAAAATGCAACACACTAATATCCTGAATCCACCTCACCCAATTCCACATCCTGGTCGTCAGTCATGATGAGGACGATGTTGGGCCGGATGTTCCGGCGGTCCCTCTGGATGCGGCCTTTGAGGCCCTGAGCCCGCGTGGTGGCGTAGCCCGAGACACTCGAAGCCCAAGCCAGAGACGAGAGGAGAGCCAAGCAGGACAGCCACCGCGGCTGCATTTTGTTTTGTTTTTTTTGAGCGGTTCGTCAAATTGAGGGCTGGGAGGTCCACCCCGGGCCGCTCACTTGGACTCGACTGCGGTCAACTGTGAAGAAACATGAACAGAAGAGAATAGAATCAACCTATCAATAAACACCATCCATGCAGATATGAATATAAACCAAAGCAGCAAGAATAGTCATCGCCATTATAATACAGAGTGTACTCCCAATACTCTCCCCCCCCAACAACGCCTCTGAAATGTCCGATTTGATTTTCTGACCTGACGAACATGACGAGGATGCAGAAAAACAGACCTCGCCTCTGAGGATTCCGTCCGACTCACGAGCTCGCATCGTGTTCCTTTGGTGAAACGACAAACCCGCGGAAACAAATCCATCGCTACCGAGCTCAGCCAGGGCCATTGGCCCGCTCGCGCTCACGAGCCCTTCTCCTACGTCGGCCAATTGTGGAGCACTTACTGCCCATCGCTCAACCCCCCCTTTCCCTCCCGCCCCCCCTACCCCTTCTTCCTCCCACGCGATGAGTCAAGCGTGACAGAGGAGGGAGGATGAGACCACACGAGGGGAGGAGGAGGAGAACGCGGCATTTAGGGGCAGCGAGGGCAGTGAGAGGGTTCCGCTACATTAACCTCGCCGCCGCAGTCGCCAATCACAGATAACCAAGCAGCAATTCGCAGCCTCTCGTGCTGTCGAGGCCCCTATAGCCTTGCCCCTTCACAACGCAGCGGCTTACCCGAATAAAACGGATGACTCGGAAAGCTTGAGGGGGGGGGGATACATTTATCCTAATAAAGAGACGGGAATCGGCTCGCGCATCAAGATAAATAGCCTTTGGCACAAAAGTGGTCTTGTGGGTGGGAGGAGAGACGCAGCCCTGTGCTGCTTTTCGATTCACAATTAATGAGCTCAAAATGAAATGGCATATCTATGTGACACCTGAGTCTTGTGGAGCTCTACCGGGTGGCTCCACCCCCTTGATGCCCCCCCCCCCCCCTCCAAACATTAACTCGAAATGTCAGCCCCTTCACTTCGCAACATGAAATATGTTTGCTAAATCCATCATGATATGACCCACAAAAAGTCACAGGAAACCATGCGCAAAAAAACACAGCAGGTTTGCCATTTTTGGCTCGAAGCGGCCATATTAAGATAGTTTTGGGTCGTTTTCAGTTGCAGCCTACGTCAAAAAACATTCAGCCTCCAAAAGCCACTGTCTTGTGGGAATATGAAATATGCCAGGGACATTTATCAAGACAAGACCCACAAAAAATGGCTCAGGAATCCATGCGCGAGAAGACATAGGGAGTCTTGTCGTTTTGGCTCAAAGCAGCCATTCAAGGTTCATTTTGGCGTTTCCAAGTGTACGTCAAGGAAATTGCAGGCCACAAAGCCAGTTTTTCTTGGGGATAAGAAATTTGGCAGGTACATCCATTATGACAAGACCCACAAAAATATATATCCTGAACCCATGGGATAAGACATTTGGCACATACATCCATTATGACAAGACCCACAAAAAATATTTATCCTGAACCTGTGGGATAAGAAATTTGGCAGGTACATCCATTATGACAAGATCCACCAAAAATATATATCCTGAACCCATGGGCTAAGAATTTTGGCAGGTATATCCATTATGACAAGACCCACAAAAAATATATATCCTGAACCCATGGGATAAGACATTTGGCATATACATCCATTATGACAAGACCCACAAAAAATATTTATCCTGAACCTGTGGGATAGGAAATTTGGCAGGTACATCCATTATGACAAGATCCACAAAAAAAAAAAAAAGACCCCCACAAAATCAATCAATCAATCAATCCTGATCCCATGCAAGGTCCGCGTGGACATTTTAGGGTCATTTTTGGCAATTTCTTAGCCCACAGGCCTTAGGCTCCCAAACCGTTTTAGGAAGTCCAAACGGTTTCCTCCAATAAGTCACTATCATTCTGACACTTGGCTCCCAATGCAGGATCCTATGAAAATGTTTTAAACGGCGAATTGCAAATGATCTTCTCATCAATTCACCCCACATTGGCAGATGTAATCCACCCGGACTGGAATCACTCCCTAGAAATGCATCAACAACTCGACTTTGTGCGCGCGGCCGGCTAACGTGAACGAAATGTGCTTGTTCTTGGCGTGCCGTCGCGCGGGCGTGCCTGCTTCTCGTCCGACGATATGACAAGACGTGCGATAATCTGCGCTTTAAGAGCACTTTGCGCCTGGTCCCAGCGTTCCAGATGAGACAGCCAGCCCCAGTCATCGTGACAGCCCTGTACAAACATTGGCGCCGCGTGGACAAACACCCCCTCCGGTGCACAGAACCTCACATTGAATCACAAGCACACACACACACACACACATACCTCTGTGACACGCAGAAACTCTTAACACACTTTCTCGTAATAAAACACATACTCCTGCGGTGGCGGCGGGGGTTCAACTGCAATGCTTCCCAGAAACAATGACTCTGCACAAAAACAAAAATGTCCCTTATCTATTCCTGTCCAACTGTGAACGACCTGAAACCAACTGTCAGCCAGGCATGCAATGAAATGGAAAAAAAATCAAATAAAATCTTTAAACAATGAGACTCCACTAAACCACATTTATAATCTAAATCCTACGTTGAAATATTTGTCCTAAGAAACGGTATTAATGTATTCTCAAAAGTCTATTTCGAAAATTAAGTAGCATCTTGGATGCTCTGCGGTACTTGCATGTGGATGTGAGATTATTTTTTGACCAATCAGATTTCAGCCTCTTTGTGTTGCTATGCCCATGAAATCTGCCCAGAGAAACATAAAAGAGGTTGCGGAAAATGCACGACTCCTGAGAGTCACTTGGTGCTAATTAAAACGTATTCAGTACCAACCAATTCTGGACCAAGTCTGAAAAGACGTCTAAAAACGTCTTTGGGAGTGAATGAGATAAAGTGAGAACCGGATGCGTCATTATTGAATCTGCCACAAATCCCGCTCTGCTAAAATACTATCAATAGCTCCGCTGTCCGGATCGAGCGAGGTGCCAGTCACGCAGACTGCCGCGGATCCCCCCTTGAACTGTACGTCACCTCCCATCCTCGGCTTCACTCCATTCCGCGCTCGCTGGTTTGGCGCTAACAGCTCCGAGCCCGTTTGCCAATGGTGCTACTAGGTCACCGGATTGATTTGGAGGGGATCCCCCTGCAACCCCCCCACCTTCCTAGAATGGTGTTCTCATGCGGACACAGAATTTCTCCAGTGAAGAGAGGAAATCGTAACACGTTGGCTTCGAATTCATCTCCGAAACTTCATAACAAAGCTTTCCAAAAATATGATTTAAAACACATGCTGCCAAATGCCCAAAAGTCCCCTGTTGTGTTTCTGTCATTTTCATCAATTCTCTGTTATATAAAATAGTTACGTATGAAAAATTAAGCCGCTGAAGCCAGTATGGCGTCAGCATAAAATTTGGGAGGCACCAAACATAGACTGTCCCAACAGAAGACATTTTAGAGAGGCCCTGGATTTGATGTACAGCAGGAAATTAATTGCTTCTGGAAGAAATTTCTTATCTAGAACATTTTGTAAGTAAAGACGCGTTTTCCATGTAAATACCCTAATCCGTTCCAAGCCCCCCCAAAATTCAGACCTAAATGTTTTCTAAAGCGCAAAGGCTGTGACCAAAGTCACTTCTCACACCCTCAGCGCCCAACGTTCCTTTCACAACACATTTTTATGCGCCGCTTTCACTTTATCCGTGACGGCGATGCGCCTTAAGCGCCGAACTGAAGAGAGTGCTTTTTGACCGGCTTGGCAGTCCATGCCTTCCAGTTTTTGGGGGCCCTCAAGCCACACGCTCTGACCGTACCCTGACCCAAGCGGTAAAATGGTTTTGATGGCGGCTTGTTTAACCCAACCTCAGCAACCTGAGGCTACCCACACGCACACATACTCTGCGGGTTACAAGGGGGTAAGGGGGGTGGGTGCAAAGGGGGGGCGAGTAACAAAGGTAACAAAAGTCACGTCAAAATCTGGTTGTGATTGGCTCGCATATTCATTTCAATAACGGCCAAGAGGCTGCATCTGGCTCGGGTTCGGTTCGGTCTGCACATTTATCAGCTGTCACTGAAAAACAGCAGATGGACCGAGGAGACAAATACGCCGATGCTTTTGCTCCGACACACGGTGGAAAATTGATCCAGGTATCCCTCCCCCCTCCCCCTGGCCCCTCTACACCCCACTTTAAGTATCCACGAAGTCTGGCCAAAAGGCTGGATCTTGTTCACATTAACATGAAGAGGGCGGGAGAGGTGAGGAGGTTCACGTTCCCACAACAAGATGCGAGGCAAAACCCAAACCAGATGCCACGCCGCTCGGAAATAAATCAGTCAACTGGTGACTAAGAACAATGGCCATTTCAGTTGCACCCAAAAATCCCTTCAAATCTTAATCCGGTCCGTCCGGGACAAAACGCCGGGACATTCTGCCGCACATTCTGATTTCACCCTTTCGCTCTCGTCGGGGGAAAATGATTATGGGAAGGCCTTATGTTAACATTGAGGCTTGTCCAAATATTTCTGTAATCCCAGGGAATTTGGCTGGTCGGCTGCCACGAGGACTGACGAGGGCCTATTTACACTGAGGAGCGCCTGTGTCGGGGTCCGCTGCCAATGCCAGGCCAAGGCTAACGTCGCTACACTGCGACTTGCCCATTCGAGGCGCTGAGCACCTTGAAGGAGAGCTCTGTCCTCACATTGGCCGCGGGATTTCACTGGGAGATGGCTCAAACCTGTGTGTTCTCACACCCTTAAATCCGATGATTTGCTTGACCAAAATCCACCGGTGCAAAGGATTTGTACTTTGTCACTGCACCTTCCAAAAAAAAAGTTTTCTGTCAAAGTAAACTTCAAACAAAGAGAATGTCACCTTATGTATTTAAAGCAACCAAATACAGCGGTACCTCTACTTACGAAATAAATTGGTTCTGGAAGAAATTTCGGAACGAGAAAACTTTGTAGGTAGAGACGCGTTGTCAATGTAAATGCCCTAATCCGTTCCTAGTGCCACCAAAATTCAGACATAAATGCTTTCTAAAGCATAACAATGCATCAGTACATAAGTAACAAATGTACAGTATTTTACAATTAGATTATTGCACAATAAATGAGAGTTGTGCATAATGTAAACTGATCCAAGGACGTTTGCTTTTGTCGGCTTTTAACAATACTCGAAAAATGTCTGAGGTAAACATCATCATAGTGAGCGATCGCTCGATTGGTGAACACTTTTTCTGAATGATTCACATTTACGTAAATCTATCTATCTATCTACACAAGTAGACACATAAGGTAGGGTCCCTTTTAGCCAATGGGATGCCAGGAAGATGCTCGGTAATAGCCAATGGCAGAGCAGCTATAAGTATGTTGCGTTCAGGAAACTCGGAGCTGCGACTACCAGCCCACACTGCATTTTTCTTGAAATTTCTTACGTAACTAGAGGCAATATTTTCCCGTTAAGGCGTTTCGTAACTTGAAAATGTCGTATGAGGAGACGTTCGTAAGTAGAGGTACCATTGTAATGTCTTAAAGTCAGCTATCTTAATGCTAACAGGTAATGGGAAACACTATAACCAACAAATAGCATCTATACGGCAGAATTATCACTTTCAGGTATGGATATTTGAACACAAATGGTGCGCAAGACATGTAGACATGCAAAATAACAACACTCACAAGTATATATTAATTTTTTTCTGTGGGAAAAAAAAAAAATTGACCAATACTACTGGAGTCACTTACAGCAGTCAAGTGAAATTCTTCGTTAGCCTACTGCCGCGTGGGCAGTTGCGCAAACTGTGAGTACAGAAGGATAATGCAAGTACAGAGTGCGAGTACTTTCTGCCAAAAATCACACAAGTTGCTTCGGGGCTCCAGCGTAAGTTCGACGAAGGTTATCTGTTGCATTTAAAAACGGACTTTCTCTCAACATGACAAGTTGAAGTTCATTACGGGTGGGATTTTTCTTCAAGGTTTGATCGAGAGTGGCCTTGCCTTGGCGAAACGTCAACCTTGACTTGGTTATTATACTGGAAAAAAAAAAAGCACGTTTTTATTTCTGACTCGGTAAGAGACCCTTTGTATCGCCAAGGTTGCCAGGCCATACCCTCCCAATCTCCATCATTCATGTATAATTAAATGAATCCCGATCCAAGAAAACTTCAGAGTTTTGAAGCATTTAGGAGGGAAATGATTTTAAAGGCACATGCAGCCAAGGTCATACTAGAGGATTTGCCTTGTTGGGAGCAGGGGTGGGCAAAAGCATGGTCCGTGAGCCAGATGTGGCCCGTCGAGCATTGACAGTCAATGAAAAAAAAAAAAAATGACACTGAAAAAGGAAAAAAATAAAAAATAAAAGTCGTCAAGTCACATTTTTACGTGCATTGAGACGAATAAAACGATTTCTGGGAAGTCTGCATTTGAACATAAATCTCATCTTGACAACATGTAAAAATGAGGCCCATGGTTCAAGCGATAAAAAATTGACTGTGGGCTTCCATTTTACAAGTGGTAAAAAAAAAAAAAAAATATTCGGAAGCAGAGATTGGCTTCCATGCCGAAGGAAAAAAAAAAAAAAAAAATCGCAAATTGAGAATCAACCGGACTGACAAATCTAACAGCCTGATATCAAGTTGCACTACGTCGTCGGTCCATCATCATATCGAGACGATGTTGCTTTTTTTCCCCCCCTTTTCCACTTGTCAAAGCGTGAGTGGACTGCACAAGCCTTCGAGCGAGCATTTTCTTGTTAGGCCTATTCGGGAGCCGTAGATGGAAACCATTAGTGAGCCTCCGATGGATAAAATACAACACGTTTGTAATTCTCCCCCCCCACCCCCCCATCAGAAACACTCCATCAGGCCGCAGGAGCTCTGGAGAGAGTCAAGAGAACGACAGGGAGTTCATACAAACGGGCTCTCACGGGTGGCTTCCGTGTCTTTTTTTTTTTTTTTGGAGTCGCATGTCAAATATCACCTGATAGGAACAACCCCCCCCCTCCCCCACCCGCTCCAACAACAAGCGAGAGCCGACGGCTATTTGTGTTAAAAAAAAAAAACGGCTTTCCGCTGAGGTAATTGATGAGGATACGGGAGATGGGGCTCGCGTTTCCATGAATTCCGGGACATTTTCGGCACGTTTTCACTTTGGGTGACGGAAGAGGTGCTGGAATCCGATGTGTGAAACGGAAAGTGAAATTGCGCTTGAAGAATGATGGGTCTCAATAGGACAAGTCGGGTGTCAGATTGGAGATGTTTTAATAAGCTGTCTGGGGCCTCGTGTTAAAATGAGGGCTGAAAATGATTTTGAGGTTTTTTTTTAACAACCGAACTACCTTTTTTCTTCCAACTCCTCATTATTGAAACTGCGATTAATTATGCGATTTTTTTGTTTTCAAGGCGCTCTTCCAATTTATGTTTTAAAAAAGACACACAATAATTTATTCTGTATTATAATAAAGAAATAGATTTATGACACAAATGTTTCGGTCTTGTCGGTCAGATTCACACGAAAATAAAGACAAATGAATTGCAGTTTCACTATCCGAACACTGGGCGGCGCCCTTGTAACCTGATTTTTTTTTTTTGGATCAATGCAAAAAACTTTTTGCTTTTCAATATCAATCATTCGCCCTCGATTTTTTTTCTTTTTCGACACCGATAAAAAAACCGCGGCACAGGCGTTTCTCATGATCTCGCCACTCGGTCCCCCGATTGCGCAAAAAATGTAACCAATAAAGTTATGAGGATGTTGGCCCTTGCCGTACGCAGTTTCTGTTACCAGTAGCGGAATGCGCGACATATTTCAACGCAACATTTGTCACTGGATTTATTTATTTGTTGCCAAACCCTAACTTTTCGCGGTTTGTGTGAAAAAGTGACATACGTGTCAATTCCTCGACTTCGGTGTCGCTGGATCATGTATTAAAAAAAAAAATGAAGAAAAAAAAAATAATAATAATAATGGAATGTAGAAACAGTAACATGTCTATGCTTATTTTCTTAAGCGCGATGTAAGTAACTGTAAAACAAAAACATTTCGGTTAAAATAAGTCACTTCCTTCCCAAAATTAATCACTTACAAAGGAATATTGACCAATATTTTTCAACCGGGAGCATCCATATATACAACACCACTTTTTACTTGTGCGTACTCGAGTAAAAAAAACAACAAAAAAACAAAAAAAAACCACCCAATCTCCGATAATATCTTAACCCCGCCTCCTCCCCAAGTCCCTAATAAGGCCTTAACATAATCAAGAGTATTCAAGTGAATGTAAAGCTGGGGAGGATGATTTAGGGCTCTAATAACAGTCTCGCGATAACATTCCTGCTCCTCCGGGTCATTACCGGCAAAGTAATTTACCCTCGGATGGGGTCGACAAAAATTCAACCTTTTCTTATCACCAACTACTCACAATAAGATTAATCGATCCCGCAGCGCGAGGGCGGTTTCCTGGCAGCTCGTGCGTGACACCGAACAAACACTTCATCGCTCCTTCTACCGACATGTTTGAAGGGGGTATTATTGCGTTAAAAAAAAAAAATGTCATCGAGGCAGTGCGTGACCCCCCCCCCCCCCACCCCCACCGCACGCCGTAAACAGCAAATGCATCTAACGCGCCAACGTGACAGCGCTCGTAAAAAGCCGATTCGTTCAATTGCACCTGTGCCAGTTCTGCATTCCCCCCGCGGGCTTTCATGCGTGAACGGTTCTGGGGAGGGCCGGCTATCATATGCCGTGCGCGTCGGAGTAAGAATTAGTCAGAGTTAAACAAAGACAGACATGTTAACCTGTAATTTGTGTACAGGAGGAGCTCGCTTTTCCATCGCCGGCGGCTCAGTGTGTGGCTTTCCAAAGCATGCCGTAACCTCATTTGTATTTGATTGATTTTTATCACCGAGCGACAAATTAGACGCAGATCTCGGCGTGCACGTCGACGGTCAGAGGTAAGGGTGAGGGGCTGGAGGCCAGTAAATGTTTGAGTATAAAAGACTTGGAAATGGAAACTTGGCTTTCACGTGGCATGATGAAAATTTTTTCCCCCCCCACTGTTGAGCATTTCCCATCACAATCTATTTAAAAATAAAAAAAATGACCACTGTGCTTTACCCAGAAACAATGGTGAAAAGTCAAAATGTCTCACATTGCTCTTGAGTACCAATTTGGTTGCAATGCGACAAATTTGACAAAGATTATTACAAAAAATTGGGGATTAGGGGTGTGTAATGGAATGGCAGACTTCCTCTTCCTTTTCGTTAAAAACGCGAGAGATTTTATTTCTAAAAAGTATGTTTTTCATTCCGTACCAGCCAATTCGAGACAAAGTCTGAAAAGACGTTGAAAAACGTCTTTGGGAGTGAATGAGTTCATGATAAAACGCAAAACTGAACTTCTCTAAGGCAATAATTCTCACTGGCATTTATTTTTTTAAAATTTATTTTTGGTATTACTAGACTGTTTGTTGAGTCAATGAATATTTTCTGAAAGGGGTTCTTGATAATATTTTGTGGGTCTACTGCTCATAGAATGAATACCAAATTCTCTTTAAGAAAACTGGCTTTGGGGCTTAAAAAAAAAAATCTGGTGAATTTTTTGAGGATTTTTGTAAGTGAAAACTCCAAATGGAACTTTGCAATATTAACAAGGAGAATCACCATCATCATCATCATCATCAGCGGAGTTAGGAACTGAAATAGTCATTAAAGTAAGCTCACCCTTGACAAGTTTCCATTCCTTGGGAATTTGACCCAAAAAAACGCAGTCGCCGGGATGATCCCAACAAAACCAGCAGCAGGCTGCCGACAAACTCGGCCCGGGGGACGCTCAGGTGACGCGGGTCACATCGTGCCGTTGATCCCGGCGGGTCTCCTCGGTCCAACGGAAAGGACGATTTCGCGCCGATGCGACCGGAGGCTAGCTAGCGGCACAAGTTGGTACGTACATTAAAACACACGCGCGGGTAGAGGAAAGGGGAGCGCTGGCAGAGGCTGAATGCGTTCACCGGCTCCGGAGGCGAAGCGAAGAAAAGAAGCAGGAGAGCTGAAACAAACGCTCGCTTCTATTAGTGGAAAGCGCTGCAGCGGGGCCAGAGGGGGCGAGGAATTCTTTCATTTGCACCCACCACCCACCACCACCACCCGCTCACCCTTTCGCCTTCTATTCCCTTGGACCCCTCCCACCCGCATTATCTCCTTTCTGGAAAGGAAGGCGGCGGATGAAAGGGGTGCCCCTTGCCCACCCCCCAGTGGCGGTACTTCTCCTCCTTAAAAAAAAAGAAAAAAAAGAAAAGTGAATTCCGATAGGCTCGCTTAATTGTACGCGATACAGACAAGGCCCTTTTCTCTTTCCCCATTTAAAACAGATTGCTTCTCCCCGGGGAGGGGATTATTGGACAAGAGGGGGCTGGGGGGGTATGGGGTGACGACGCAGGGACAGTGTGGCCCTCTGGTGGGAGGGGTGTAAAGCTTGCACATGGCGCGTGTGTGTGTGTGTGTGTGTGTGTGTGTGTGTGTGTGTGTGTGCCTACACGTTTTCCTGTTTCTTTTATCCGCGCCCGTATTGCGGGAAGATCACGTCGTGGCTCAGACTGAACCTCTGTTTTGGCTCGTTAGCCCCCTTTTCGCACTGCTCCTCAAAAACTGGCCTTCTCCTCGCCGCGCTGTGTGAAAGGTAGCGAGACAAGGCAATCATTTTTGGTCGCGGGCCACATTGGTTTTCCATTGGAGGGCCGTTATGAATTTGGGGAAATCATCTAAATGTTTGATCGCCTCTATATATTACATACGCAGCCTACCGCAAATTGATGGATAACTAGTTTTTAAAAAAAATCAAAAGTCAAGAATAACGACTGTTATTGTGGACTACAAATGACAATTTGAAATTTCGCTTCAGACTTTAGCAAGCATGACGGAACTCTACGTGCTTTATTTGCATACCCGTCAACCTCGGCTAATAGCCGCCCTTATAAATGATTACGATTCCCCTTACAAAGCAAACAAAAAAAACCTTACAACGGCTTCCCGCGCATGCGCACATCATGCTTTATCAATCCTACCATACGCAGCGATGAAAAAAATAATCTGCTACAGTGAAACTCCTCTACAACGAAATATACATGGGTGAAAATACCCCCCTAGTGTGAAAAAATCTTCATGCATTAACACCATTCCCACTTTCCTGTTTCAAATTTGCTACAGTGAAAAACCCCCTGTTGTGAAAAATGTCTTGCTGCAAACATGATTTCGTTCACAATTTTTTTTTTCCCGTATAAAAGTCGTAATACGCCGTACATGATTTGAAATGATAAAAAAAAATACGGGGAAAACGTACAAGTTGACAGGTATGGATTTGCTTTCGCGGGCCACATAAAATGATGTGGCGGACGAGATCTGGCCCCCGGGCCTTGAGTTTGACACCTGTGGTTTAATGTGTCAAACATTTGCCTTTCAACGCAACAGGCAAACTCCGGTGATAAACATCATGTCCCTGTCACGGCTTTCCATTCACACAGTCAAAATGCCGTGTCTGGTACGACCTCAGACACCGGATCCGATCCGCCTCCGAAACGACCTCGGACAGCGGAATTCGCCCCGAACTTCAACAACCCATTTTGTGTCAAGATGGCAGCTTGGCATTGAAAATGAGAATCTCATCTCAATTGCCTTACCTGGATTAGAAAAGGACAATTAAGAATCTTCCCGCCGGAATATCAACGCTGTACTGACGATATTCTCGAACCCACGCATTCGTCCGCGGTTCTTCCAAAGACAGCGCTGTCGCTTTAACAACAGGCCAAAATGATTCAGATTTTACTTTTGAAGGGGAAAAAAAAAACGTTTCCAAGAACAAGCAAGTGGTGAAAAGCTAATTTATCTTATCTTCCGGCAGATGCTCGTTACGGCGTCAGGAAAAAGCTCATTTCACTAAGCAACGCATCAGAATTCCTTCCAGTGACGACCAGGAGTTGAATGTTTGCATGTCCTGACCTTCGCCGCTGAAATGAGAGGCTGAACAAACACTTGGTTGGAAAGGCGGGGGGGGGTTACCAGGGACTGAGGGGGTGCATTGTGAGCTCCAAAATAGATCAATGCTGGATGGCGTGTTATCCCTGGAGATAGCTACTAAAAATATACAGCAATAACACGTAAGCTCTGGAATCGCTTTTGGACGGCTAGCTTGTTGGGTCCATATGCGGAGTTGCTGCTAGCTAGCGTGGCGCGCGTGTCAAAGTACCGCTTTACATTCGACCGTTTCATCGATGGTATTTTGTCATTGCAATTGAGACACACCGCAAAACCGGTTCTTTCCACAAAAGGCGAATCCTTCGGTCCATTCGTCCTGAAGGATTAGCTTTCAGCTAATGACCGAGCGGGCTGATTCAAAAGGGGGGTGGTGACCTGTTTCCCCAGCAACGGCCAACGTAGCCTAGTATCATCCAATGAAAATTGCTCCTGCCGCCAACTGCAGCCCTGAACAGGACATGAGCAGTGAAAAATCGATAAACAAGCGAGAATTTTTTGTTTTATCTGCGAGCCAGATGCAATCATCAAAAGAGCCACACCTGGCTCGGGAGCCATAGGTTTCCCACCCCTGATTTCGAAGGCACGTGAGAACAACGACATCGTCTTGATTACAACCATCGTGTTTTTGATTACTAGTAAATGATCGTCTTTCACTTGAATCAATTAAAACTCCCTGTTTGGCCACGCCCCCAAGCACATTGAGCATCTGACACGGGGGACTGTAAACTCCACTATGAAGTCTCCAGCAGAGGGCACTCTTCAAAGATCACTGAAACGTGTCACTGCCTTTGCCCCTCCCCCTTCCCCTGCCCCCCCCCCCACCCACCCTTAAGAGACCAAAACCAATCAAGAAAATGGGAGCGCCAGCAGATCCCCAGATAGGACAACAACATAGCTTACTGCTACCGTTCCGAAAAGGAGCCGCGATAATTTATCCCGCCAATTAGCCATTAGATAAGCTCAATGACGGGAATGACATTTGTGTGACTGAAAAGGAAAATAAACAAAACAGTGAGAAGATGGTAGAGTTGCAACTGGAATAATGTTTGTCTTGGCCAGAGTCAACCCCCCCGACCCCCCCCCCCCCCAACCAAAGTCCTAATTATTTGCAGCAGCTGCAGCTCACTCGGGCTGTTGTTTGTAGCACGCTGAAGCTTCACAGTTTTCAAAGGAACACCCTCGAAGTCGAAACACAACACGGGGTGTCATCTAAACTACCCGACAGGAAAAAAAAAAACTCATATGCAAGCATTTGGTTCGGTCCGAATCAGTGCCATTGCTCTCCAGATTCTATTGGTTTTCGCCGCGTGTGGACACGGTCATGAAAAACCTTCTCGATGGCACACAAATCGACAAACCGGCTTGGCTGTGTTCACACTCGTCAGGTTTGGTTTCCTTTAAAACGGATCAAGTGTGAATGCTATCAACCAAAACCTGTTGCCAACTAAAAACCAGAATGAGTTTCTGGGCTATGTTAACGCTTCACTAAATTGGTCAAGAGTGAACGCAACCAATCTAAAAACTTGACAGTCGCCCAAAAAGTGGAGTGACACCGATTCCGTTCACACTTGTCTCATTTGGTTTGTTTGAAATCTCTTGTCGGTTGGGGCCAAGTGTGAACGCTCAAGTGAACCGTGATGCGAAGCACACGTTTTTCTTGACCACCAAAGTAACTTCCAGTCTGTGTTTACACTTGTCAGAATCGGTTTCAAACAAACCGTATTTGGTCAAGAATTTGTTCAACCGCAAACACATCGCCACGTTTAACTCCTTCAGTACCAGCCAATTCTGGACCAAGTCTGAAAAGACGTTTAAAAACGTCTTTGGGAGTGAATGAGTGAACAAGCTTTTTTTGAGACATGTCAATAAATCCTAAATGTCAATAAATAAATGCGTTTCGGATTGGAATCCAGTAATCCCTCGTTTATCGCGAGGGTTACGTTCCAAAAAGAACCGGTGATAAGTGAAATCCGTGAAGTAGTGAACTTGATTTTTTTTTACAGTTATTACACAGTAATTAACTATATATACAATAAAATCAAAGACCAAACCCTGTTTTCAGGCCCAATTACAAAAAAAAAAACCCATACATTTTCAACAATTAACTATAATAGTTTTTGGAAATACTGGACTGTTGACACACGGCCCCGCCGACGCGTTCTGATTTAAAGCATTAAAAAACTGCACACAAAAAAAATCCGTGAAACAGTGAAGCCGCGGAAAGTGAACCGCGTTACGGCGAGGGATCACTGTACTGGCATTTCTACACGCTGTTTTTTTTTTTATTAGTTAACTTTTGATCTGACGATTACACGCGAAAGAGAAGACTGCCAAACCGCATGAACAGAGCACGCAGTCTGGCAGCGTCTCCCAATCGAGATCTTTCCCGTTTTCCGGACGCAGATCTGATCTTTCAGGAACATTTTGATTTTCAAAAGCGTCTTTGACTTAAAAGCCGCAACGCTCACAGCCTACCGGGGGTTAAGTACTTCCAAGTACCAGGCAGGAAGCGCAAGCTACGGCTGGTTTACCAGGGTCAACAACCGGCTCGCACAACGGCGGCTTTCACGCCGCAACGCCGTCTCACGTGCCTTTTTTTTTTTTCATTACAGCTGCGCAATCTCAATCGCGCGGAGCCCCTGTCGGTAGATATAAATACGATACATCTTATCCCCCCCCCCCCCTTTTCCTGTCTCACTTGAAGTTATACACAGTGGCAAAGTGAGGTGCCGGCATCCCTCTGCCTCCCCCCGTTCTCCCTCCCACGTCCTCTTGAGACTTGACAGCTCCTCCGCGAGAAGCACTTTTCAGCTGCTCGTCCATTTCGGGTTTAACAGATGGGCAGAAAGACAGATTGATCGAAAATTATGATTATTATTAAGATGCTAAAATAAATTTTGAGAGTCTTTGAATGCTTCAAAGTTACCGTGATGATGATGATGATGATCGTGTCCCATTTTGACTCCCAAAAAAAAAAAAAAAAAAAAAAAAAAGCAGATGTGCACTTGGAGATTTATGAATGCGCATTAATGGAATGTGGACATTTTTCATTTTTCCCCATTTATGGCCATAAATGTTCGGAAAGCAAGCCCGATAGGGGAAATTTCGGATTTTTACGATGCGACAGGACACTGCTGTCATTTAAAAGACTATAAATATTCTAAGCAAGGGTGGAAGGAAAAAAAAAAAAAAAAATGACATTAATGGAATGTTCTGCCGACTAATCCCTTGAGACGTAGGAATTTGCGACGGAGGGAATTCCTGTCATCCCCCCCCCCCCGAGTTGGGACGAGGAAGGAAAAGTGACCGCGGCGCCGCTACGAAGCTCAACTCCCGACTTGAAGATTTGGTCACGTACCTGGCGGGGCAGCGTTGCGGGCAAAAAAAAAAAGGAATCCTGCGACTGTTTCCCCTTGCGCTCATAAGAGGACTTGAGGGTGGTGAGGGAGGGAGGACTGCGACTGCGGCGGCGGCGGCGGGGGGGACCACACAGCTCCTGGAAGACAACCTCTCGCCTCTAATCCCCTCTCCGATGTGATGACACTCTCCGACCTCGACCATCTGTTGAAACACGTCCCGCAGCAGTCAGCTCAGCTGCCGCCGTGTCGAGAGAAGCCCCTCCCACCCATGCTCGGCTGGCCCAATCACAGGCCAGCTGCTGGGTGGCTACCTTCGCAAAAACCGGGAGGCAGGGACAAGGACACGGCGCAGGACACACACACACATGCGCGCACGCACACACACACACACACACACACACACACACACACACACACACACACACACACACCACACGTTGGGAAGCAAGAAAAGCCCTGGTCCTGGTAACCTGAGAGGGAGAGTGAGAGGAGTGGTAAGAGACTCAAAAGAGGGAGGGGAGAGCAAAACGAGTGCGTGCGAGTGTCAGAACCAAAGTAGAGGAGGGAGATGGAGGTGAATGGTGGCAGAGAGTTCATAAATATGGCGAGAAACAGGAAATAGTGACATTCGAGGTATCTGCAGGTTTGACTAATTGTCGTCCATACTCGCAATGTATGTCTTTTTAATTGATTTTTCGGTTCAATAAATTTCCCTGAAAAACTAAATGTGTCTTTTTGAAAGAATTAGCCGACAGGGGTGTCAAACTCATTTCACATTGTGGGCCACATACGAGACTCGGTAGATGTCAAGTGGGCCGGACCATTAAAAATTATACCATACTTTGCTATGAATATCCAAAATATCATGTCTTTCTTTTGTTTTGGAATAAAGAAGCAGTGGCGCATCTGCTGTGTTGGGTCTGTCTCAGGGACAGATTGCTGTTTTTTTTTTTCCTCTGATCAAAACAATGTTGTCGTCTACTTTGATCAAAACGGGCTGCCCCCTAGCGGATAATCCATGAATAGCATTTTATTAAAAAATATTCATTCTGTGTCTTTAATGCATTTTTTTACTTTTAAATTATCCTGCGGGCCAGATTGAACCTCCTTGGGGGCCGGTTCCTGCCCGCGGGCCGTATGTTTGACACCCCTGGATTAGCAGATGACACGTGGAATTTTTTTTTTTTTTAATGTATAGACAACAGCATGACTAGCGCTTTCGTAAATGCAGTTTACAACAAAAAAAAAAACGCGACAGCTGCAACCCAAAAACCACACTTATCATTTTCAGCAACGACCACACCAATTGCCCTCCAAAAAAAAACCCCGCAAGGCGATGACTTCCCTCAACAACAACAGCGCTCCCCAAAAGTGACATCAGGAATCGTTTTTCCCCAAACAACAAAGCTGGCGCCTTTGTAAACCACGATGCTATCAGACGGGATAATGCTATCGTTGGTGAAGATAGCATTTAACGACATCGCCGTGCTGATTGGTGGAAAATCTTCTGTGGGTGTTTGTTGAAAGTACATAAAACGTCAGGCATCAATAAACATTTTTTTTTTTATTATTAGAAGAGTGATCAGGCCCTAAAAACAGGTCTGTTTTTCTTCTAATAATACTATTTTGGCTATCCGCAAGCTAAAGAAAGCTGAATTTTAGTTAAATGGGATTTTTTTTTTACTCTGCATATTAACTCAAAAGCCAGAGTGTCATAAAATAATGCCTTAATTTGTTCACAAACAACGCGATTGGAAATCACGCGCAGTCGCTTTCCGGTATTCCGTTAGCATCCCGGTTGCTTGTTGACCGCTAAAACTCTTGATTTCCCCGTGGCGGTCCCAGCCTTGTGCTTTTGTGACGTAAATGGCATCTTTTTTTGGGACTGAAATGACAATTGAAAGGCCAGAGGGACACAGTTTGGAGGGGGGAAAAAAAAAAATGGGGGGGGGGGAGGGGGTCTAGCGTCAATAGCCCCTCAGTTTGCGGTCTTGCCTAATCAAACCGCAAAGCCGTAAAACAGTGCATTGGCCCCATGGTGGGAATGCTGCTGGCACTAAACTGTTACATCTGCACACAGTGAAGCCGAGAGCGCGGTGGCGGAACCTCACACCTCCGTGCGATAAATCCTGACAGTTCCACGACTGCATTCCTGCCCCTCACCACCTTATTGCCTCCAGTTAAATAATGGGAGGAGGGGGATGGGGGGGGGGGGGGGCGGGGGACACACTGACGTTACACAAAGCTCAAGGAACAAGAGGATGGAGGAAACGGACTGATATGGCATCTTGTTAACAGCAACTTTGAATACATTTATAGAAACAGCCAACATTAACCAAAAAAATGACACCACAATACGGCCAAGAGTCTAACTTGACAAAAAAAAAAAAAAAAATGAAGAGCGCAGATTGCCCCAGATGTGTTTTTGCTCGTCTTGACATTTTGCTCTGACAAACAAATCAAATCATGGAGGTGGCGGAAAAAGATTTTGAGAAATACAGTCAAACCTCGGTTTTCGAACGTCTCGGTTCTCGTCCAATTCAGTTTTCGACCAAAAATTGCGAGTTTTTTATGCCTCGGATGACGAACAAATTTCGGTTCTCGAACAAACCGAGCGCACTTGAATGCACCATTTGACTCCTCTCGCCTTCCTGACACGAGGAAGTGACGCTTGCTCGGGTAGACGAGGAAGTGACGCTTCCTCGTGTTGCTTTCCATTGTGAGCAGGCGTGTTCAGTCAACATTTTTATTTTAATAAGAGCCTGGTTTCGGTTTTCGAACAATTTCGGTTTTCGAACAGCCTTCTGGAACGGATTATGGACGAAAACCGAGGTTTGACTGTAATTAAATTGCCATCTTTTTCCTCAATATTCAGACTGTGTGGGACTTAATATTCAATTAAATTTTCCCCAAGTCTGCATCCCATATATTTAAAAAAATTTTTTTTTTAACAATGCTAGAAAATGACAAGAATAGACTTTGGGAATTGAGGCTGTAAATGGAAGTCAGCAGTGAAAGCCTTGCTCGACCTGACGCCTCACCAGTGACTAGTTTCAAAAAATGAACAGCCAATTTTCCACTCATTCATGCACACATACAAAAGAAAGGTGCATTAGGTGTGAGAAAATGAATCATTTTTGTTGAACCACTGTCCCACTCGCTGGGCCATTAAAAAAGGATTACGAGAGCCAGATGATGCCCGGCAGCGACTTCAAAGGCGACGGCCCTAATGAGTTAATACCCACTAGATATCCGACGACATCACAGTGAGTTAATCAGAGGTGCAAAACGGCAAAAGGGTGGCAGGGTGTGTGTGTGTGTAAAAAAAAAAAAAAAAAAAGGGGGCGGGGGTGTTTTAGCAGCACACTATTTGCATCCTGTAGGCAGTGTCAGAAGGCCTTTGTGAAACACAAATGAGCTCAAAACACATTTAATGCGTGGCTGTGAAGCGGCACAAAACCCTATTAACATCCCCAAAAATTCGTCTGACGCCCCCCCCCCTTTAAAATGGCAATCCCATCGATAATTCAATTATATATTATATTCAATCAATAGTGATTGAAATGTGAATTAATTATGAACATGTCCCAATTAACTACATTTCAAAATCTAATCCAATTATGATGTGGAAACTATTTAATAATGGTACATCAACGCCTGTTTAGAGCTAATAAACAGGATGTGGACGTGACAAACAGCCAAATAAACCGCTAATTAAATTACTAATTAATTAAAAATATTTTAATAAAATGCGATTAACATTTTATATTCAAAAAGTCATTTTTATTTCCCAATACACTTGATCAAATAACACGACAAAACGGCTGTTCAACAGGTAATTAAATAAATTAAGTGAAATGTGAAATCGGTCATGAATCAATTTAAATGTGAAAATTCAATTGTCCACCGATTAAATAAATTATAAACATAAACGTCCGAATATATATAATTAAATATCATAACAAAATGGACGTTGATCAGATCATTTTTAGTTAATTCAAATGTGAGCTAATTTCATTGGCAATGAAATCAAATGGGAAATAATGTAACTATATTTTGAAATATGACATAAAATGTAGGACTTATTTTTTAAAAAAAAAGTTCACTATTTATTTGCTTTGACCAATCAACAAGTGAAATAATTAAATTGGCCTTTGATTACATTTTGAAATCTAATCAATCAATCGTGAAGGTATTTAATAAGCTTCGTATGAATTTCATCAATGCATAGCTTCATTTATTTAATGTTCACTTGATAGATTTCCTGACTTTCTTAACTGATACGCTCTTGCAATAGTGCAAGAACGAATTCCACATGCTAATATTTTCACTTTGTGTGGGGCAAAAAAAAAAAAACGGATATAAAGGTGTGAGATTAATAGAACCACTGTACTATTTTTTAATATCACACCCCCCAGTCCAAGATGACCCCCATTTTTAGGTCGTTTCCTCACATAGATAAAACCCATTCATGCGCTTGATGAATGTATCGGCTTCATCATTCAAACGTCACTTGAGGGGCGGGCGAGGAAGAGCCCAGGAGAGAGAGAAAGAGAGAGAATTGGTGTTGTGAGGGACTCAAATTAGATTAACTAAATTCACAAAAGGGGATGGTGAGTGGGGGCTTGGGGGCGGCCGGGAGGGGGCGGGGGGTGTCACCCCAACCCCAACCTTCTACATGGGCTCCTCACACCCTCCCCTTCCTTCCATTCTCACGGCCGAGGGGTTTCCAAAGCGCCTTCGGGCGAGGGCCGGGGGGGGGGGCCCGCCAAATCCCCGCGCTCTTTACTGGATTAAAGATGGCTGCCCCCGCCGGAGTGCTGGGAAGATCTAGGCCGTTGCTCCAGGAGCTGAGCACATCTGTAAACATCATAAATCCACGAGGACAGAAAGGGTTAACAGTCCCACTAGAACGCCGGAAAGAGGAGACAGAAGGCCTTTGGTATCGCGCGTAAATGTTCCTTTACTCTGTAACAATGGGCCGAGGATCTCAAATCAACTCAGCTGTATTTATAGAGCACTTTCAAACAACCGCAGCTGCATACAAAGCGCCCGACGTGGAGCAAAAAGAAGTCACAACAAAACACTAAAACTAATTGATGACAAGGACAATGAAAAAGCACAAAAACCAAAAAACTAAAAATCATGCTGAGTCATAAGCCAATCGATAAAGTGGACTCCAGTTACGATAACTCCGTTCCGATTGGACTCATGCTAGCATCGAGTGGATGCTCTCCGCCAGGCCTTGCAGGTGCAGAGAGAGGCCAGTGTCTGCGCTTGGGTGGGTAGTACTCGCTTCACTAGCCCTTTTCTCTAAGACTCAGTGACCTCAATGGGGGTGTCGTAGAGGCGGAACGGCGTCTGCTTGGGGATAGATCGGGGGGAGTGGGGGGGGGCAAGCAGCTCCTGGAACGCAAAGTCAAACTGTGTCTACCAAAGTTGCCATAAGGCACAGTTTACCACTGTTGCCGATGTATAAAAAGGCAAAGACATCCGATGAGTGGATGACGAAAGTCGAGTCGAAATTGATTAATCGATAGAAAGCCGAAGCTAGCGAGGCAACCATTTTTGTACTCTCTGAGCCGCGCAGCTATATGAACAAAACAGAGTTAAAAATTCCTCTGGAAATTACTCGACTGGAAAATGAGACATCCAAACCCCCTTGATTAGCGGTTAGCTTCAAGCTAGCTCTCACCTCACTTTCTCCGGCATTGTTATAAATTTTTTTCTGGCGTGTTGAAGTAGAATCTCAGTTAAAATGACGGATGGCGAGCTGTAATCGTGCAAAAGCGGGACCGGGGTGTGAAAAAGCTGCGATTGTAATTGAATTTCAGACCCCTGATGCTTCTTCTGTCCCTGTTGTGCTAGAAGCAGTAAAGCTATTTCACACGGGCTGTTCAAGACAGCTTTTTTTTCCCCGGGACAATGATGTTTAAAAGGGGTCGGGGGTGGGGTTGGGATGTGGTTGGCTCCGGCCTCCCTGTGTGGAGTTTGCATGTTCTCCCCGGGCCTGCGTGGGTTTTCTCCGGGTACTCCGGTTTCCACCCACATTCCAAAAACATGCATGGCAGGCTAATTGAACACTCCAAATTGCTCCTACTGTTACGAGTCTGATCCTTTTGCGGGATCTCTATGTAAAGTAAAAAATATTTTTTAACTCATTCAATACCAGCCAATTCTGGACCAAGTCTGAAAAGACGTTTAAAAACGTCTTTGGGAGTGAATGAGTTAAAAAGGTATTCCGCCTTGCTGGTATCCAGAACCTCCTTGACAACGCAGAGGGCCGAATAGGTGTCATGTCGAGTTCCTGCCAGCCAAGCACAGATGAGGTATAGGCAAAGTAGGAAACGGCGGGAGACCGGGGAGGGGGACACGCACAGTTAATCATGAATGGGGCAAGAGATAAATATGGGAAAGGCAAGACAGACGGGAGACATGAATACAGTAGGCACGGCGGGGCGACCGAGGTCAAGGAAATAAGATGGAGCGAAAGCAGGGCAAGGTCCCGCTGTGCCGTGCATAGAACTGCACCATGTGTCCAAACAGGAGGCTTACCGATGGAAGGGAGCCAAAATGGAGGTGCAATTGAAGGCCCTGTCAAATGAATTGATGTTTGAAGAGACACACTTCAAACTGGAGGCTATCGGTTACACGGACGCTGCTCCGTGTCCATTGAACTGTTTTTTGATTCCAAATTAAAGCCATGGACTTTACGATTTTGCATTCTCGAAACAAATCCAGTTTTCCCAAAATCAAAATAGCAAAATCCTTCAGGGAACTATGGACCCCTTGTCCAACCTGTAATGTTCTTATCCTTTGGCCCACGGCAATTTTAACTCCCCAAATATCAAAAAAGATACGCTGATCTGCACCAAAATGCAATCGGTTCAGCAAAAGGTCCGAAAAAAAAACTATAAGACTGTAAAAAGCTTGTTGTAATACATTTAAATGTTTCGAGTATGTGAGAGGAGTAAAACTATTTTAACCCTGGAGAACCCAAGAGCCATTTTCTTCTTTGGAAAATGAGGAATTTTACATTAAATGACTGCTATATGTTCACTGAACACCAAAATATATGTTTTTAAAAATACAGTCAAACCTCGGTTTTCGAACATCTCAGTTCTTGTCCAATTCGGTTTTCGACCAAAAATTTCGAGGTTTTTATGCCTTGGATGACGAACAAATTTCGGTTCTCGAACAAACTGAGCGCACTTGAATGCACCATTTGACTCCTCCCGCCTTCCTTACACGAGGAAGTGACGCTTCCTCGGGTAGACGAGGAAGTGACGCTTCCTCGTGTTGCTTTCCATTGTGAGCAGACGTGTTCAATAAACATTTTTATTTTAAAAAGAGCGTGGTTTCGGTTTTCCAACCATTTCGGTTTTCGAACAGCCTTCTGGAACGGATTATGGACCAAAACCGAGGTTTGACTGTATTTAATTATTTAATCCTAATTTAGGATTAGGGCCAAATTTGACCCTTTGGGATTTAAGGGTAGCATTTGAGTAGCAGAATTTATAGGGGCCAAATTTGACCCTGTGGATTTTCCAGGGTTTTAAACAACTTTTTGTATGGTTTCTACAACCCAAGGAAAACCTGGAACCTGGGTCCCGCTGCAATGTCAAAGTCGGTCCACTCCCGCACTTGTGACAGACCACCCAGAGGGACTGATCTTGAAAACAGGATTAGACCCTTTAAAACGGATAGCAGAGAACCTGAGAACTGATAACACCAGAAACCCATCCTTGTCCCTGACCTGCTCATTCACAGGATGACAAACGATACCGGACCGCCTCCGGGTTCACACTAAAATGGCTGGGAACCAACGCTGTAAACCACTAAGATGCCGAAGATAAGCCAGAGAGATATACGTAACTCTCATAGGGTCCCGGTGAGAAGATGGCGGGGGGAGTGTAAATCACATACGGACATCGGAATTGGTTCTCAAGGAATGGCTTGAGGGAGCGCTTTGACTGAAGTTTCACGAAACGCCACTTTTGTTGAATTTACAACAACAAGCTAGCCTAGCGCAACCTGTAACTGCGAGTGGAAAGACGGGGGAAGATAATTAACCGTGTTATCAGGACACCAATCAACACTAGCAAACACAGCGTTAGCAAATAATTTATATAGCACCAAAGACTACAATCAGTCTCCCGGGCAGCCAAACAATCTCCTCCGTGAGTGTTTGTTTCCTTTCTTTCAATTCTGTACTCGGTTCAAAGGAATGGTAATTGTTGTCGTAACCTCCAGCGACTTCCTGTTTCCAATCCATCTTCACAGAATTACGGATTTGTGGAATTCCGACTGGGCTAAATCCCGTTTGGGTGAGAAGGTGAAAAGCTTCTCCTGGGAAGCAAGGAAAGGGGGCTCAAGTACTCGAGCAACGTCCAAAATAATCCCGCAGATTTGGCCGAGTGGAATCAGGATTTGCGTCAGGTACAGAGGCCATTCATTTATCTCCGCAGAGGCTTTATTTCTGGCAGCCGGCCATGATAAGGACAGCTCGACGAGGCAAAGACAAGGGACAAGGACAAGATCAGATTGCTTCATGGTGACTATGTAGCAGGGGAGATCCATCAGACCAAAAAAACTGGTTAACGAAGAGTCCTGATGGCCACAAAACCATTGTGATACCCCCGACTAAATCCAATCAGCAAAGACGACGACACGGCCAAACCAAAGCAGCGCTAACATGTAATCTGCGGTCGTCGCGTTTCATGATTTTGGCCACGTTTTAGAGCACCGGATCAAAAGGACAGTCCTGGAAGAGGCCAAGAAACAGATGCGCTATTAAAAGAGCGCGAAAGGCAAAAAAGTAGTGGTGCTGGTGGTCTCGAAACGCTGCACCGCAAAAGACCTCGTCCAATATTCAACTGGCAACATCTTTTAAGGCTGATTTTTGCTCGTCTTTTTGATCACTGCAACTCGACTTAAAGAAATAAATAGACGCTGGAATTCAGACATCCTGACAACCGGACAACCTGCCACCACCGCGGATTGGACACGCTCAACCGGAGACTGACGAGCAACGCGGCGACTGCCAACGTGCCGCAAGGACCAAGGCCATGGAGCACTTGCCAGACCTTGACCAGACAGAAAAATGCTGTCTTGTGTGTGTGTGTGTCAGTGGCATCCAGTGAAAATCTATAGCCACCAGTAAGTTCAAGAGGATTAGACTCAAGTCCAAGGTAAGAACTATTCAGCCCCCTCAAAAAAAAAGGTTTCTGAAACAGGTGCAAATTCCTGTGATGCCGGCTTGAGTTGAAGATACCTTTGCGGTCTATCAACCCGAGCCAAGTTGCCACAGCTGCTCTCCTCTTCTGCGTCATATCGGCTTCATTGCTTTATGATGTCTCGGTGTAAGACACGGTAGGCCTTAAACCACAAATATGCCAGACATTTCGATCTTTTATGATGGCTTTGATTAGATTTTGTACAATGACCATGAATAGAATGTACGGGGAGGGGAGGGGGGGGGGCTGTGTCAACATACAGTACAGCAGCATAAGAATACATCTCTTGAACAAAGGAAGATTTTTTTTTTTTTTTAGCAAATGGCTGACGATAGATTAGAGATTGAAAAAAAATAGAATAAATCATGACAAAGAAAATAACTCATTCAGTAACCAGCCAATTCTGGGCCAAGTCTGAAAAGACGTTTAAAAACGTCTTTGGGAATGAATGAGTTAATAGACGGGAGTTTACTATACAGTAATCCCTCGTTTATCGCGGTTAATGGGGACCAAAACCACCCGCGGTAAACGAAAATCTGCGAAGTAGTGTCCAATATACATATATAGGTTAAAAAAAATATATATATATATATATATAATTTTTTTAAATTTAAGTCCGCAAAAAGTCCGCAAACTGTCCGCGAGAAGCTGCAAAACAACAGCGAGTCACATAGCGCAACATATACAGTACTGTACTCCATGTGTATGGAAAAAAATAAATAAATAAAAAAAATTATGGATATGATTGAAAAAATCCGCGATGCACTGAAGCCGCGATAAACGAACCGCGAAATAGCGAGGGATCACTGTTACGCAAATTTAGCGGCGAGTCGGAATGTGTACTAACCTACACTAATGCAGGAGCAAAGATGCTAGTGCTAATATCATCAAATCGCTAATATCATCAAATCATCCATATTTGTGTCATTTGTATCAAAGCGCACGGCGGATGCAAATCTCCCCCTTTTGTATGGCAGCTGCACAAAAAAGGCGCAGGCTGATAAAATGCTGTGAAGAGGCTCCCGGGGGGGGGGGGGGGGGGGGGAACCTCAGTTGCATGGCAGTGTGGGTGAGCACTCATTCGAAGAAAACCCCCAATAATCCAATTAAGCACATCATTTCCTTTCATACGCAGGAATGGAATCAACTGTCCGACAGCGGCCGAGTCAGAAAAAGAGAAGGCGACAAAAGGACGAGCAGATAAAGGGGGGGGGGAAACTAAAAGGACTTTTCTTGTGCGTGTGTGTCCTGTTCAGCTGTCACGGTGCAGGACACACACACACACACACACATACGCACAAAACACAAAAAAGAAAGCTTAAGGCCTCCTGTGCGTCACTTTGTTAGCCGTCTTGCTTGGCTGGCAGTCAACACCTCCAGTCCAGGACAGCACGCTTTTTGCGAGAGCCAAGCTTGCTTTTCACAGCGTGAGCCAGTTTGTGTGTACACGGGCATGAATATGCATGCTGGGGAGGTCTTTGTCAACTTGGCGTGGTTCTGGAAAACAAGTAGGGGAGACCACCACTAGCCAAAAATAAATAAATAAATAAATAAAATAGCATGACAAAATCGACTGCCATCATATTTTCCTCTCTCTTCAGGGCGGCCATGTTGGAAGAAATCAATTGGAGAGGACAGAGGGGATCGTGGCGAAAAATAAGGAATTCGAATATCCTGTGAGTAAAAGCTTATCGTCCCTTAGGGGCCGCAATGACGAAGACGAAATGAAAAAAAACCAAAAAAAACAGGGGGTCGGGTGTGAGGCGCACACAACTTTCCAATCGCATATCCCACGAGAGGATTCCGACGATGAGATTTACAAACAGGAACAAGGTCATCAAAGACAAAATAAACCGCAATACCGGATTTTCCGGACTATATATCGCAGTTTTTTTTTTTCATAGTTTGGAGCAGGTGAAATTATTAACACATTATTAACACATTATTATATCATTTCACATGTTATTTTCACATTAAACCACAAGAGGCCGCTTTAGACCTGTATTGATAAAACCACGATGAGTCTGACGTAAGCGACGTAGAAGAGGAAGCGCTGCATCTTTTGAATTGAATTGAATTGAATTGAATTGAATACACTTTATTGTCATATGTGCTGTACGTGTGTGTAACATACAGCACAGCTTCTTCTTCTTCTACCTCCGGAGTTGGTGGAGTTGCTTTAAAGTGACACAGAGGATGACGATTCCATTGGATTTAGTGATTTGGAGTGACGTTGATGGTTTGGTGAACTTGTTAGCATGTTCTTAATGCGAAAGTTACTTGAACATACCAGGCACGTTCTCAGTCCGTTGTTAATGCATCATGTAACATTAGCATATCATGCTAATGTTATTCAGCGTGTTGTTTTCTATTTTATTTTAATTTTAAATTGCCTTTTAAGATGGCATGTATGTTCTTGGTGTTGGATTTTATCAAATAAATTTCCCCCCAAAATGTGACTTCCTTCTTAATTAGGCATTTTTTGGCTGTTGCGATTTATAATCCGGAGCGATGTATAATCCGAAAAATACAGTACAGTCAAACCTCGGTTTTCGAACGTCTCGGTTCTCGACCAATTCGGTTTTCGACCAAAAATGTCGAGTTTTTTATGCATCAAATGACGAACAAATTTCTGTTCTCGAACAAACTGAGCGCACTTGAATGCACCATTTGACTCCTCTCGCCTTCCTTACACGAGGAAGTGACGCTTCCTCGTGTTGCTTTCCATTGTGAGGAGACGTGTTCAGTAAACATTTTTATTTTAAAAACAGCGTGGTTTCGGTTTTCGAACAATTTCGGTTTTGGAACAGCCCTATGGAACGGATTATGGACGAAAACCGAGGTTTGACCGTATTTTTATTTTAAATTGCCTATCAAGATGGCATGTATGTTCTTGGTGTTGGATTTTATTTCCCCCCAAATACTTTAGTGCGATTTATACATGTTTTTTCCTTCTATATTATGCTTTTTTTTGGCTGGTGCGATTTATAATCCGGAGCGACGTATAATCCGAAAAATACGGTACTCAAATCACGGCGAAAGAGTCTAATCGAAGAGCCACAAAGACAAGCGGTAGAAAACAATGATGGACAACTAAATAGCACAGTTGGGAGTTGGACATCTGCACCTTGTTGTCTTGTCACCCTCCCACACACCCTCAAAAAAGCAACATATTTATAATTTAGTGTTATTATCACAAGAACGGTTGTACGCTTTATTTATTTGTGAGGCCATGGGGAAGTTTTGCGTTGCGGCAAATGAGCGCCGTGTCATTCGTACATATATTCCGCGTAATTACGACTTCACAACTGCTTGGATCGCGCTCGAGTAAACCTGCCGGCAAGCCGCTCGGGATGAAGTCATTAAATCAACGCCGGCAGGCCGATACGCGATTCCATCGATGGGCGCCGTCATAAATTTCCCCGCAGTGTCCCAAAAAAAAATGAGCATTTGCTTACATTTCTTTTCCCGCGGACACTTTTGACGCGGGGTGAAAAGTTGAATTGCGAAGAGAGTCGATGTATTTACACAGATGGGACGGCAAATGGATCCATTTTCACGCACTGTATAGATTTGTCGAGCGAACGCTACGCGGCGACGCCAACGCGCTGTCACATAAAACTGAAATGGCTGCACTCGTATTGATAAAGTGCACGTGGATGATGTTTACAGGAAGGAAGGAAGGAAGGAAGGCAGTCACCAAAAAGGAGCGACCGGGGGAGGAATAGAAATTAAACAAAACATCCACGCCGGTTTGTGTTGGCCAGGTGAAAAGCGCGGCTGGGCGGAGGATCTCGAGTTTCATTTCGGGAGACTTCATATCCGAAAAAAAAAAAGTTCTTAGTTTCCTGATGCTTCATATCCTGTTCTTGTGCGGGTCCCAGATGGCCAAAGGATCCCGGGAACGTCCGTAATGGAACGGCCGAAGAACATTCGTGGCTTTCGAGCCGGATAAAAAAAAAATAAAAATAATGTGGGAGTGGGAGAGGTGGCGTCACAACATCCAACTCTCTTTTTCCACACGAAATTGTTCACATAAATCTCAGCAAATATCACCGACTTTAAAAACTAACTCAAAGCCACAACTGTTCCGCGAGGGAAGTCATAAATGACTGGGCATGAGCGGAGTTGCTCGTAATGAACTCAACAGTCCTGCGAGGGGAACTGGATTCGGAACTTTCAAATTTCATTTCCTGACACAAAGATTAAATAACGTCTTTTCAACTCCATCGCAGACACACCGAGACAGAGCACGCCGAATGCTTTATGGAGCCCTCGCCACACATTATTTATCCGCGACTTGAGCTGAAGGTGGACTCAAAAACGGCACGCTGAACTGGATCGACAAAAAAAAAAACTGCTCATAAATAACGTGGGCGGCGGCTTAGACCAGATCGCTTTGGGAACGCTCATCTCTGGAGCGTTCCGGGTAGTAAGGCTGAGACCACCTTGGCGCACGCAGCTGCGGTCAAACTCCGATCGAGATTACGACGAAAAGAGCATTTTTCGCGATGAGAATAGCGGTTAGCATGTCTGCCTCGCGGTCGAGACGTTGTAGGTTCCAATTTGAGTTCCGGTGTGTCTAGGGAAGACAAAACCAACCGACTCGGTTGTTCATAGGTCTGAACGCGAGAATGCTTAACGCTTTCATTCACAAGACGTACTTATACGTCTTTTTAAAATTAGGCCCCGCCTACCAACGGACGTAATTGTACGTCTAAGTCTTTTTTTGCGTCATAGAGGGGAGGAGGGTCTGATGCAATCTGCGAATGAGAATAAGCCATTGTAAATCATGTCAAAAAGCGACCAGTAGGTGGCAGTGGTGCCTCACGTGCTTGAAACGCATGCTTTTACAAAAAAGCTCTTTTTCTCCGTTTTTTGCCCAGGAATCGCCATTTCCATGAAACTTAGCCATTTTGTAATGACGATTGCTTAAGAATGGAAAAAGATAGAAACAAAATTTCTTTTTCTGCTGAAAGAAGAGAGTCCAAACTTTATTTTGGTAGGCTCTATGTTTCTATAGCATTAGAACCAAATATTCTGTGGGCCTTGCAAAATCAGTCAAAATTCAGTAAAACGTTGGGATCGAGGGGGTTGGTTCAGTGAAAATGGCTGGGATTGAATGAGTTAATTGTCTATGTGTGCCTTGTGATTGACCGTTGACTAGCCAAAGTTAGCTAGGACAGGCACACAGTTCACAAAGTACAAATATGGGACGCAGCAGGCAAAAAGTGGTTTTGCGCTAAGAACGGGCGTTTCATGAAAAGCCTTATCGGAAGGGGCTGTAGTCTAAAATATCACGCGCTTCCTCCCAGATAGCCTTGCCCTGAATGTATTGGGTGTTGTCCGGAGGAGTCAAAGATCAGACGACCTTTGACTGGGCTTTGACAAAGTCAGAGAGGTCGGGGATGAGACGGGCATGACACTTCGATAGGAAACGGGAGGGGGAACGCGTGAGTCAGGTATGCCGCAATCTCCTTCAGTGGCGGTCAAGTTTATCAGCAGTTCCCTTCATCTGGCGATGAAGCTGCAAGATACGAAGACGCATTCCAAAGCGCGGCTCGTTCCCATGCGCTTTGACGCGGGGGCTGCGCGCGCTAAAATAAAATGTATGTGCGTTTAAATCGAAGCGGGCTGCGGTTGCCGTGACGACAACAAAAACACATGTCCGGACTGGATGCAACGTGCTGCGCAGAAGGGGGTCACTCCACCCCCTGCCATTTTTTTTTTTTTCATTAACAGGAGGTGCAAATGTCCAAGTGGCACCAAAGAACCGACAGTTGGTTCAATTCTGATGGGTAGAAAGATAGAAAGTCAACTGAGAGAGGATTGACGAACCGGGGGCGGGCTGGAAGGTTGTTGGTTGACACCAGTGGGTGCGACACCTGGGCAAGCGGCAAAATGGGGGTGTGGTTGGCAGGGTAGACATGGAGCCTAAAGAGGAGCCCAGCAAAACAAAAGAGAGAGCGGGGGGGGGGGGGTTCAATCAGCCTGTCATGCATGTTTTTGGAATGCGGGAGGAAACCGGAATACCCGGAGAAAACCCACTCAGGCCAGGCGAGAACATGCAAACTCCACACAGGGAGGCCGTCGCCGGGATTGAACCCACGACCTCTGCACCGTGAGGTCGATGCGCTCACCACCGGACCACTATCTCGAAAAAAAAATTAAAAAATCATGCCAAGCAATTATAATTGTCAAAGATGCCCGAATGAAAAACCACACTGCTTCCACACGCACCAGCTGCGGATCCCAACGTGTGAGGCAAAACCGGTACGCCAATAATCTTCAAGTCGGATAACATCCCGAGGGGCACAAACGTGTTCAGACTCAATGCAAAACATATTGACCTATTAACGAGCGCGACATCCTCCCCCCACCGCCCCCCGTGTCAGCAGAAGATTCGCTTCAGATAGATGCTGCATCCAATCACCAACATATAATTAGCGTCGTGTTTATTTATTATTATTATTATTATTATTATCAGAATGCTTTTTTTGTTGTTTTTTTGTTTGTTTTTTTCGGCAGGAGCTCTCAGCTCCCAGACACATACCGATCATTACTGGCAAGTTTGCTCTGGCTGTCCACTGGATAGGAGAAGGTTATCGGATATCAGCTCTTGGTTCTGTGTGAAGCAAAGCCCAAAGGCAAACACAAAGTTCTTGTTCCAGCAAAGATACTCCAATCTATCACCGATGCACTCCCCCACCCCCCTCACCCACCCCCCACCCGGCCCCGAGGTACAGATGGTGAGCCGATAATGGGACAGATTCTGTTGTAATGGTTAAAAAATCATGGCCCGATCAAGTCGTTGCAGGATATTGACATTGATGGGCATGCTATCGTTTTAAAATAAATAAATAAAAAGAAATGATTTAGTTGGGGAAAGAAAAATCATACTGGAAACGCGTCTTGGACGTGATCCCACAGAACACCTCACCAAAAAGGGGAAAAAATAGATCGGCCGCCAACCCCCAGCGTGACATTCGATAGACATATTTATCAAGACACGCAAAATAACTCAAGAAGGCGTCCCCTGAAGTTGGCTGGCCGCCATTTTGTGAAGAAACAAATAAAAAGGCTGCTCGAAATAACGGACAGCGTGAGCGGCGGTGGCGCAAATTATTGTCTGACATTTGGATGATTGAACGCCACAGGAAGGTCTCCATTTTGAACGCGATCCAACACCACCGTTTCAAATAAATAATTTCACGCGGTTCTTTTTCCTGCGCCAAACCCCAAAGTTAAAAAAATAAAAATAAAAAATGAATATGAGGCATGCCGATCTAGACAAAACTCCACGAATTAGTCAAGCCAGCATTTACTGAATTCTATTTCTTTTGTTGTATTTTTATGTGAAACAAAACAAAATTGGATTAACACCCCATAATAGACATAAAAATTACCACCTAAATTCCACGCTAATAGCTTTATGGGCCCTGTTTTTGACAATCATCTGAAACTCATGTACAGAGAACAAAAAGGATTGTTTTGGAACAATATCCGTTATTTCCATTTCATGTCATTCGGGGGCAAATATTTTAATCAATTGCTTTTCTATTGAAGGTTTCACACGAAACCAGCTGCAGATCCCGCTGCGAAAAGATTTTTTTAAAGAATGGTTTGGTTTAATCGTACGATGGCACAATCTTTAAGTTGAAACAGGTGGGCCACAAAAGAGGAAACAGTAATAGTGAAACAACGAAACCTACATGGGCGAAAATACCCCCTAGTGTGAAAAAATCTTCATGCATTGACACCATTCCCACTCTCCTGTGTGTGTGTGTGTGTGTGAGTGTGTGTCATCTGAGATCAAATTTGCTCCAGTGAAAAACCCCCTGTTGTGAAAAATTTCTTGCTGCAAACATGATTTCATTGTAGAGGGGTTTCACTGCATCAAAAAAAAATTTTATGCCAATTTTGATTACTACCATTGGCCTCAACCCAAACATGGCGCTGCTACCTCGCACGTCCTCCTACCACGTCATCCGTCTCCCTCACCTAACACCCTTCCCGATCGGAAGCAGACGCGCTAACGTCGCATCAGCTGTGGACAAACAGCTTTCTGTCATTTTTGCACAAAGCCGCAGTGTCAAACCTTCGGGGCGCAAGTGGGAAAATGTAACGAGAGTGCTTTGAAAACGCTCTAATCCTTGCCTTTTTTTTTTTTCCTTGGGTGTTCTGGGAAAAGAAGAATTTTCCTTGGGTTGAAAAAAAAAAAAATACATCTCACTCATCTGGCAGCTAAATTGGCCGTGTCTCATCCTTCAATACCTACTGTTCTCTTGGGGTAGAAATAACTCCCCAGGTGCAATGGAGGATGCTTAAAAGACACACACACACACCAAATGAGAATTTCAGCACCCCGCATTCCGACTCAAGGAGTGGGGATTGGTCAGACACGCCCGGATGGCCATCGTCAACGAATTCCATCTCCACAAGTCAACTATACGAGAAAATCGATTGCAACGATACAGAGCGACGATGAAAACCTAACAGGGAAATGATCTCGAGACTGATGAATTCCGTTCGAACTCAAATGAGTCCACGGCGCAATTTTACAGAACTCAAACAGTTCCAAAGTAATTTGAAACAGGCTTCATTCTCGCC
Source organism: Hippocampus abdominalis (assembly GCA_018466805.1). Lineage (NCBI taxonomy): Eukaryota > Metazoa > Chordata > Actinopteri > Syngnathiformes > Syngnathidae > Hippocampus > Hippocampus abdominalis. Next base: position 8,633,660 of record CM031712.1, on the reverse strand, counting down.
ACGCATGCCCGAGTCCCGCAAGACAACAAGCGAAGCCCGCAGTCCCTTTCAAGTAGGGCAAATTGTCCAGATGGCCCCTACCTCGGCAGTTGCTGTATTACCTTTCAAATCGTCCGGGCTTAGTTGTGAGTCAGCGTTTACCTGGGGGCAGCGGGGGGGACACTTCCCCTTTAAGATTCCCGCCAAGCCGCTCTGATCTGTCAAGCAGAAAAAAGACCCAGAGGCTAACTTCAAAGGCCGTTTCAGAGTCCAGAATGCTACTGATGCTAGAAAGGCCTTCTCTACATGAACGTTGGGTTCATTTACATTACCCGTATCCGTTGAGGTCAGCGGGGGGGGGGAGAAAACACATGTTGACGAGCTAAAGTGTCCGCAAGCGCTCGTCGAGTAACTCGAAAAGTTACTCAATAAGCCTTTTCGAAATGGAGTTGCGCAAAAGAAATAAGACTGTGGAAAGGAGTGCATTGCTGAAAAAAAAATCCAGAGCGATAGCATAGAGCACCGGTGTCAAACTTACGGCCCGGGGGCCAGATCTGGCCCGCCACATCATTTTATATGGCCCGCGAAAGCAAATCAAACATGTCAATATCCATGATGCTTTGATAAAATCTCACCAAAATTTAAAATAAGTAATAAATTATTCATTCATTCATCTTCCGAACCGCTTTATCCTCACTAGGGTCGTGGGAGGTGCTGGAGCCTATCCCAGCTGTCTTCGGGCAGTCGGCGGGGGACACCCTGAACCGGTTGCCAGCCAATCGCAGGGCACACAGAAACGAACAACCATTCGTGCTCACACTCACACCTAGGGACAATTTTGGAGTGTTCAATCAGCCTGCCATGCATGTTTTTGGAATGTGGGAGGAAACCGGAGCACCCGGAGAAAACCCACGCATGCCCGGGGAGAACATGCAAACTCCTCACAGGAAGGCCGGAGCTAGAATCGAACCCGGCACCTCTGCACTGTGAAGCCGACGCGCTAACCACTCGACTACCGGGCCGCCCAGTAATAAATTACGTATTGTCAAAATTTTCTCATAACCAAACCCCTACAATACCAAACAATAGTTGAAGAAACCGTTATTATTGGTTTCAATGATAACGGCCCTCCAAGGGAAACGGTAACTAAAATGTGGCATAGAGCATGTGTCAAACTCAAGGCCCGGGGGCCAGATCTGGCCCGCCAGGTCAATTTATGCGGCCCGCGAAAGCAAATCAACTAGCTAAGATCTGTACCAAAATGTCAAATTGTCACGTGTAATAAACCACGTTGAGATTTTGTGACCCTGTTTACCCTCACGTAAACAATAATTGAACAAACTATTTTCATCGAATTGACTGATTTCAAAACTAGTAACCTATTAATTTGTTGTGCACAAGTCATTTTGGGGTTTCACTGTCACGACGGCCCTCCATGGGGAAGACGTAACTTCCAAATTGGCCCGCGACTAGAATGAGTTTGACACCTCTGGCATAGAGGAAAAGGAACCAGTTCGTTTTAGCCCTGGCAAATTGCAGGCAAGGGGATTGTCGTCCACCGCTCATGCAATCGAAACACATCCAAGTTGCAGAGACGGATTGAAAATCCTCTCAATTTCAGGGGCTAATTCAAAACACTTAAAAAGTTGGAATGCAAAATTATGGGTCAGCCGCTCATTCACACCCTTTCAGCTTGGCCGTGGAAAAGCGTTCCAGCTGTAGTCAGGCTGCAATAACACCAAAATCCGCGGCAAGGCTAGAAGAGCATGGAAAAGATGAGACATTATACATCAAGAAAGGAGGAGATGGGAGGTATTTTATCCCTGCGCTCGCAAGGAGCGCAGCGAGAGTGTGGCTGTAATCCAATCTCATGAAGCCCGGCCTTATCTCGCGGGGGGATCAAACTCACTGGCGCGAGGAGTCATTTTTTGCCACGGCTTTGACAAACGGCCCTCTGCTATCGTTGAGGTCCAAATATGACAAGGTGTATAAGGCGCGACAACCCTGTCCTCTCAACCAAACTTCCTTCGTGCGGGGAGTTGTGCACGGCGGTACTCAAGTCATCTGACCGCGATTGTGTGAAATCGCCCAGGCTGTACCCAGCTGGAAGTTTTTTCAAGCTCACGTCAGCATTTTTTTTTTTTTTTGGGAGGGCGTGGAGGGAGGATAATCATTTTAACTCATTCAGTACCAGCCAATTCTGGACCAAGTCTGAAAAGACGTTTAAAAACGTCTTTGGGAGCGAATGAGTTCATTTCGAAGAGCTCCCGTTCGCGCTCTGTTTATCGGAAGAAAAAGGGGGAAAGGGTTTGTTCAAGTCCACTTGATGGCAGGGTTTCGTTTGGGTTACCCGGCGCCGCTGGAGCTGACTTGATCGGGGCTCGATGATTAGGGAAGCATCTGGGGAAAGTGCAACCTGAACCAAGAGGACCAGGAGCACCAATGCCTGCTCAGGACACAAAAAAAAACCCTCAGGACACAAAAAAAAAACCCCACACATGCAGACTAAAGTGGATGTGTGACCAAAACAAAAAAAAACTACCGTAATTTCCGGACTATAAGCCGCGGCTTTTCACATTTCAACTCTGCGGCTATTTAATGAAGCGCTATTCATAAAGACTTGTTTAACGGCCGCCACGTCTTTCTTTGTGAACACGTCTGCTCATGTACACAAACGCCCCTGCGGCTTATAGACAGGTGCAGGCTCATGTGTTGTTCGACCGAAATTTTTTCGTCCTTTAAAAATGACCTTTTTGGTGCGATAATCCAAATTGGTGCGAGATGAGACGTCGAAAACCGGGTATTCGTTCCTTGTGGGCCAGACAGCTGTCAACAGATAATCAAGAATACTGGCAATAAACGGGAGCAGTTTGGAGGAGCTGAAATTTATATTGGGGGATAAAATTTGGTCTGAACAAGCTAACGCTAGTTCCTGTGTTGTGTCACAGGTTGAAAAAAAAAAACATGCGAGTCAAATTACGGTAAAATCAGAACCAACAAGGTGAGAGGAGAAGTTAACTCGGGAATTGTTCCGCAGCCGTCCCTTTTTGTGAAATGACAGCTCCCGGGGGCTGCGCGCGCTTGTCAGTAAGTAGCGCGGACCTCACAGCTGCGAGCTCACCGAAACACACCAGATCGGAATACCATCTGCTTGTTCGCTCGCGTTCTCCGTCGGCTCATTATTCATCCTCCCTATCGCCACGTCGTTGCAACGGGAGATAATGTTCCCGAGCACGTCGTTAAAGCCCCTTTGAAATCGGACAAAGTCAAAAGCAGTGTGTGGCGTTTCGACGCTAATGAATCATCAATCTCCAGTAACGTCGACAAACACCGACATTTTGAGGATCGGATGCCTCAAGAGTTGAATTTAAAGCGGCAGACAAGTAAAAGTTGGGACAAAATGAGACGGGACCCTTTTCCTCGAGCGGGTCTTGACTTCTCCTTGTATCGGAAAACGATACTCCGCCGTGCACTCATTGAGATCTCCACCAACAGCCGCATGGCGTTCAGACTCATTTGACAAAAGCAAAGCCACCGGTAGTTCACACTCAACATCTCTATTTCGGCGACCCCCCCACACCCCTAAAAAAAGTCTGACTCCCAAGTCTAGCGCGTCTGTTGATTTACGGCACCGAGATTCTGGGACAAGTAGCAACCTTGTTCTGCTTGCAGCTGAAAAGAAAAGGGCCTGTGGGCCTCGGCTCAAGGGCAAAATGTCAACAAAAAAAAGTAGATCTATCTGCCTCTTGCCCCCAAAGACAGAAATATCTAAGTTCGGAAGAGAGAGAGAGCGAAAACGGGGGGTGGGGGGGACGCGAGGGAACGAGAAAGCCGGTATTGTTCGGAAAAACAAAACTGGCCTCTTTCCTTTTTGCCACGGATTCCTCCAGGCGAATTCATGTCTGGTTGTCAGTCATTAATCGTGCACAACAGGAAATTTACGAGAACGTGGATACGATTTCCGCTGATAAACCATGGAACAAAAGGGCCATTTTTACAAATTTTTTTGGGTTGCACATTTCTATCTTATTTACACGTCGAGATTCATCTTTATCTGTAAACCCTGAAGGAGGATCCTTATTTTTTTTTTAAATGGAATCATCTCTGCTACTGGAGTAACTTTGGCAACTTTCCGAAATTCTTTCGGCGTGACCGCGCTTATTAAATGAGAGCGTGCGAGTGGTGGAGTGTCAAGAAACGGCGGTCAGCGGGTTGCGAGAGGGCTGCAGATGCTGTCGAGGTGCATTGAAAAGAAACATCTGTAATGGGAGGTCAAAGGCGGATCAACCCCGGTGAACCCAACTCAAGAAGCGAGCCAAGGACCGTCGACTCCAAGAAGCCTTCGGAGAGCTGAGCTAACAAATCCCTCACGGGTTTTCGCGCCCGTCCTTCTCGCCGCTTCAGAAGCAACCGCGTGCTAGTTCTCTTTTAACCGCCGCTGAACTAGCGACTGCTTTTATGAACTCATTCAGTACCAGCCAATTCTGGACCAAGTCTGAAAAGACGTTTAAAAACGTCTTTGGGAGTGAATGAATTAATAGACGGGAGTTTGCTATAAGGCAAATTTATCGGCGAGTCGGAACGTGTACTAACCTACGCTAATGCAGTAGCGAAGATGCTAGGGCTAATATCATCAAATCGCTAATACAGTCAAACCTCGGTTTTCGTCCATAATCCGTTCCAGAAGGCTGTTCGAAAACTGAAATTGTTCGAAAATCGAAACCACGCTCTTTTTAAAATAAAAATGTTTACTGAACATGTCTGCTCACAATTTAAAGCAACACGAGGAAGCGTCACTTCCTCGTCTACCCGAGGGAGCGTCACTTCCTCGCGTAAGGAAGGCGAGAGGAGTCAAATGGTGCATTCAAGTGCGCTCAGTTAGTTCGAGAACCGAAATTTGTTCGTCATCCAAGGCATAAAAAAACATTTGGTCGAAAACCGTATTGGTCGAGAACCGAGACGTTTGAAAACCGAGGTTTGACTGTATTCTCAACTAAGAGATCGTCATCGGTGGAAAAACAGCTGTTATGGCCGCCGCAGAAGAAGAACCGAAAAAAGGTTGCGATGGGAGAACTGAAGAGCGTGATGTAAACTGGCAATTGTTGCGTCGTCATCCCTCTGAAGTTTTATGACAGTATGGCTCTTTGCTAAAAGATGGTACAGACATCTGGACTCATCAGGGTGATATTTTCGCAGCGGGAAACAACGAGCGACAGAAACAGCTCCACACAGGTACCTGGTTCCGTTTGTTTCCGACAAAGAGCCCCTGAAAAGAACCAGATGCGATGATGGAACGCTCTTACCCGAGGGCCACAGTTTCAATCTGAGCCCGTAAAGATATGAACGATAGCCATTTAACGTGCCCCCCCCCCCAGTCAAGATGAACAAATGTCTGTAATCCACCGCAAGTGGGGTCCGACACCGCCTGGCGAAGGCGTTTTATGTTGCCGTGAATCACCGCAAGCATTTAGCTTGTGATGTCCAATAAAAGCTGACTGAATACAGAATGTTTTTTCTCGTGTGGCGTTACACGTTGTTCCGGAATTTATTTGGACCTCGGGGGCAGGACACAGAGCGGAGCTAAAGCGGCCAATAAATTTGAGGTGGAATGGAAATTGAACCCACCTGGTGACAAGGATGGTTTGACATAAAAAATGGAAGACGGGCCAAGTTGGAGGTCTCGCGCTTTTCCGAGGTTTCCCAATGATATCCTATAGGATGGCAACTGGACGATAACGACGATCGCCGCGAGCTACGCGGCGAAACCTGAAGGTCGACGGTTTCCGGAGATCAACTTCCGGCGTCTACCATAAAAATCGGACTTTGTGCGTCATTTCGTTAACACATTCAGTACCAGCCAATTCTAGACCAAGTCTGAAAAGACGTTTGAAAACGTCTTTGGGAGTGAATGAGTTCATAGCTGAAATCGCGCCTTCAAAAACGACTTGGCCCAACGATTTGTGGCCAAACCACGACAATAACTCGGTCGGGCTTTGAATTGAGTGATTCCGCAATCGACTAAACTGCGGTTTGGAGGATAAATTGATCCGTCCTAACGAGTTGCCATTGTCATCAGACCTTCGCCTGTCGTCAAACGCCACCAAATCATCCTGAGGTGACGGGCTTGTCCGGACGGCATGTTTTCTGACGGAAACGACTCGTAAATCAAGGACGCTCCCCGGAAAAGCCAGACAAGCGCTCGCGAGGGACCAGCCCGGTGCGATTGGGGAGAAAGGCCAGACAGGCCCTGTTGGCTTCAGGACCAACTTCAGACCGTCAATGTACTTGAAAGACTCACGAAATACTTTCTCACCCAGTGTTGTTGGGATGACTCCTCCCTGATTTCCTTTCACAGTCATTTCCAATCAATTTCTGCGAAATGAAATCCAGCCAAAGTACAAAGCCCATCAACACATTCAAAGCATTGTTGAATCACACGCAGCACAATAGCGTCGCGACATCTCGCTGGGACTAACAAACTGGAGAGCGGAAACCTGGCATTTCCACCCCCCCCCTCAAGATGTTCTGGAAACAACAATTGAAGGCAAGAGAGCGCGTCTTTTAACTTTGCTGAACATGTGGGCTAATGGGGAGGAATCCGAACCACGGAGAGGAATGCCGGAAACTAAGATGAAGTTGAAAAAAAATGTTAGCATTGTATGTTAGCGTTTGGGCTCTCGTGGTAATTATCGGCAAAGTTCGAGGGGGGGGAACCAAAATGGTCCGTCACCCTTAGCGTGATGATCAACACGATACTGAGCGGCAGACGTTGCGAAAGACCGCTAAACGTGTCCTGGATTTCACATTCTTCCTGAAGAAAACGGAACAGCTCCAATCCACATTGTCACGGTAGAAAAATAAACTTGCGTGCGCACAGCCCTTAACGTGGCAGCTCTCCACACGGTCCGCCGTGGAATGTCCGTTTTTCACACCGAGCAAAGTACACTCAACAAAATGTTTCCAGATGTCAAAAGGAGCATCGAGATAGCGGGCGACACAAAGCAATTTTTGGTTCTGGTTGTTATTTTTTGGGGGGGGGGAGATGTCTTTGGAGTTTCTTCTGTTGAGCGGAACGGCTTCACAGTTTTTTTACCACGGAGGCAAAGCGCGGTTTTACACCTCCGGTCTTGTGCCACTTCTGTCAAATTAAACAGTCTGGTGGGGTTTAGCGCAGTCAATCGATGACAGTATGACACACGACCTAGTGACGTGTAAAAAAAAAACGGACAATAAAGTACAACGCGGCGCAATTTACCATTCACACCGTCGCCCCGAGAGACAGGACGGGGGGTTCGGGGGGGGGACGCGTTCTCGTGCTACTTAGCTTTATGGGCAATCCCCAAAGGATGCCAGTTTATTTTCGCGCATTCTTACCCGCCGCTCAGACGGGACATAAAACCCATTGGAATATATTTTGCGCTATCCAAAAACAAACAACACATTTAGCCAAAGGCCCACAAAGGGGGGGGGGGGGGGGGGGGTTCCGTACTTTAGCGAGTCAATCAGCCCGACAAGAAGCATCCGTCGTCACAAAGAATGAAAGCACGCAAACACACCTGCAAGACTCAACAAGCTATTCAGGCCTCTAAATGAAGCGTGTTAAATACTGGAGTCCATTTTGTAACAAATATGGAGCAGACCGCTATAAAAAGGTAGACAACAGTACATGACTATACATACCAGTGGTGAACGGTCAGGTCCAGCGAGGCCTAAACATGATCAGAAGTAGACCTAGAGAACAATTTCAACTCAAATTCTCATATTTGTTGCATGAAATGTGATTAATTTATGACCAACAGTCTATTTTCTTCATTTCGTCGGGTTTCTTTTACCTGCTTGTACAGCCCGCCACTGGATGACACTGTTATGAGGCTCCCGCAGGGCCTGGACGGGGGGGGGAAAGAGAACAGTTAAGACATGACGTCGTGGGACAACCGTTTTCTCTCACGTTCAGCTCACTCCACTGTCCAAAGACAATTGACAGGCAAAATTTGCATTTTATAGCATAAGGGGTTGTAAGGGAGATGGAGGAGAGGAAGCCAGATGACAAGTCATTGTCATTCGCATCGCGATAGACAAAATGGACACCTGAGGGAGGAGGTTGATCGCCTGATGGTCAAAGCAAACGGGCAGGACAAAAACATGCCGGATTAAATGAAGCAGGCAAGTGAGGTCATAACTATTAAACACTGCAGAAAAAAAAAAACATGACGCGGTGTAATGGATTAAAGAGATTTTTCCACAAAACAAGCTTATTTGATGACCTATTTTGCTGGAATAAAGTGCGCGTTTTTTTGGGTTAGGCTGAAAATTTCAACACGGAAATATTTCGTCGCGACTGGTCATCGCTGGGGGAAATGACCGGTTCTGTTTCTCAGGTTCCTGCTGTGTTTGGTTGCTACGAATTTATAGATCTAACACGGGGGTCGGCAACGGGCGGCTCCAGAGCCGCATGCGGCTCTTTAGCGACATCTAGTGGCTCCCTGGAGCTTTATTAAAAAATGGAAAAAGATTTTAATAGTAGGCTAATATAGCTTGTAGGCTAATATAGCGTGCCTTCTCTCTTCTCCTTCGACTCGAGAGGCGTTCAAAGACGGCCTCTGAAAAACGGTAAATTAATGATCACTTCAGCGACACTAAGAGAAGCGAAAATAATGCACCAAAACAAAAAAAATCAAGCGAGGAAATTATAAAATAAATTCTATGGGGGCGTTTGTGAACACACAACAAAGGAATTAGTAACACAAACAATTCTGCTACATACATACAGCATATGTTTCCTTCATTGTAAGTTTTATAGAAGGCTTTTATTTTTTTGCAGCTCCAGACATATTTATTTTGGGGGTTTTTTTTTGTCCTATATGGCTCTTTCAACATTTTGGGTTGCCGACCCCTGATCTAACCGCAAAATTATCATCCAAATTCCAATTCTTTTTTCTTTTTTTTTTTCATCGATTTTCAAACGTATCAGAAGGGTTCACTCATTTACTCCCAAAGACGTTTTTAAACGTCTTTTCAGACTTGGTCCAGAATTGCCAGCTACCGATTGAGTTAATAGTCCAGTCTCGCTGGACCAAATCGCTACGACGGCAAAACTGACTCTCGGTTCTTGTTAGTCGGAAGTAGTCAGCAGAGACATGTCTTGAACTACGGAAGCTGCTAAAAAAAAAATTGCAAAAAAATAGACACGCATTAACTGATAAAAGAAAAAAAAAAATCATCCTGCACAACATTTCGCTAATAATTTCGCCCGTAGAATACGTCAACTAAGTGATTAAACGATGATTCAACTTCCTGTCCTGTTTGTCCCACCTGTGTGTACAACTAACCCACACACACACACGCATTCACTCACCAACGCACTGAGAAAGCCTCTCAAGTGACGACGTGAGGACCGGTGTTTATATGAATCTTAGTAGGATGAGTCCCTGTTGATTTCCACACACCCGCTGGCTTCCTCTGTGAAGGGCCTCCAAAAAAGTAAATAAAAAGCAGGACCGGGGGGGGATCATTTGGAGACACACACACACACACACAAGCAAACGCAACGCTTACCTCTTCTTAAAAGGCCCATCCTCCGACATCGTCATCACCTTCCCCCGCACGGTCTGGCTTCCTGCACTTTGCGAGGACCTGTAAACAAGACACGCACGCACACGCCCACGCACACGCAGCGTCAGGGCTATCTAAGTTCACATCAGCCACCAAGTGTGCTTATCACTCACTATCCTTTACTTTCAGTCCTCTTCTTCTTCTCATTCCCTTTCTCTCTCTCGGTCTTGGCCAACAGGTCTTCCCATCTGCTGGCCAGCTGGAGGAGGAAGAAGAGACGACGGAGGAGGAGGGGAGGGGCGGTGCGGACCGGGCGGTATGTTGCGCCGTCTAACTTTCTCCCGGTGAATATGACGACTCCTCAGACTCCTTGAGGCTTGGCAATGGGGGGGGGGGGCAAGGGGTTAAATCAAGTCAAGTGCGTTGGAGCACTGAGGGAAGATATGGGCTGCTACTGCCGCGTAACGCAAGGATCTCTGACTTGAGAGGCCCCACAATGCATTGCAACAGATGAGGCTGTTGGGGAAACAGTCACTTGTTGGTGCTTGCTCATTCCACACACATGGAAGTGCCACAAATGGGCATCGCTGTCGATTCCCCAGGTACCAGGCACTGACATCAACAAAATTCTGACCCTTCAAAAACCAATTCGTCTCGTGACAAAACGGTTAATGGTTAGTTGACTTGAAATGGCGTCATTTCTGATTAGGCTCCTTCTAGAAGAAGCCAAAGCAAGTAGTAGCAGGATCTGGGGCTGAATGGACTCCATTGAATCGCCATCAGTCCAAAACGGCCAAACAGAATGAGTGGCGGGTGACAGCGACATGTGACTGGAGTTCCCGAGCCTTAGCCGCCGCCCCCCCCCCCCCCCCCATCCCAGGACCCCGTGGCCCCTTCTCTCGAATGATCTTGGCTAAATCCCATTCCCCAAAGTTGCTTTGACTGGCGCTGGTCTTGAAACAAAGATGTGTTGTACGGGGAGGCCTCCGCCTCCTGCGTTATCAAGATCTTCATCTTGACAAACATTAGCTTCGAAGTGAGTGCGACACAAGTGCCGGATTTTGTCCAGAAACGCTTGCAGACTTGTATCGCCGAGGCAGCCGTCAGTGAACTTTGACCTTCTGGAGTGCTACACCTGTCAGCAAGTCACAACTGCACTGTGGGATGATAGCATAGCCCCCCCCCCCCCCCCCCAAATTCTGAACCTCCATCACCTGGCTCAACAACTCAACTGTGGGCATAGTTTGACTTTTAGGCACCCCTCAAAAATACTACCGGTGAGATAAGTAAATTATTTTTAATAATAGAGAATTTAGAATTTTGGATTATGGAAGTTGACATGTTTGATCTGCTTTTGCAGATTTATTTATTCATACATTTTTAATTATATTAATTATAAATAAATAATGTATTAATAAAAAAATATTAAATAATGTATAAATATATAAATAAAATAAAAATATATACATATAAAATAATTAGAAATACATTATTTTTAAAAATAAAAACCATTTATTCAAGTAGCTTTTTGTTTTTACCGTTTCACTAGGAGGGCTAGTTATGACTAAAACCAGATGAAGTCAAGAAAAACGGTCGATTCAGCTATTTTTTTAAAGTTTTTTTAAAGTATCATGAGGGGTTTGGTAACAAGAAAATGCTTCGAATATCGCTCTTATTTGTTACATATGAGAATTTAGAATTTTGGTCGACATTTTAGAAAGGATCATGGAAGTTGACATGTTTGATCTGCTTTTGCAGATTTATTTATATTAATTATTTAATTATACATAAATAATTTATTAATAAAAAATATATATAATAATTTATGAATATATAAATAAATAAATTATAAAATATAAAATAATTTAGAAAGAAGTTATTTTTAATAATAAAAAACATTTATTCAAGTAGCTTTTTGGTTTACTTTTTTTGGTCTCCTGAAAAGTGATGATTTTGGAGCGTGTACAAGTTCCAAGTTTTTCAAAAGACTCCCAATAATGGGCCATTTTGTACCAGTTAGGGCAGGGATGTCAAACTCATTTTTGCCACGGGCCACATTTTAGTTACCGTTTCACTCTGAGAGCCGTTATGACTAAAACCAGATAAAGAAGTCAAGAAAAAAAATGTTTAAGCTACTATCATGAGGGGTTTGGTAACAAGAAAATGCTTGGAATATTGCTCTTATTTGAATTTTGGTCGATATTTTAGAAAGGATCATGGAAGTTGACATGTTTGATCTGCTTTCGCGGGCCACGTCAAATGATGTGGCGGGCCAAATCTGGCCCCCTGGCCTTGGGTTTGACACCTGTGAGTTCGGGGGGGGTTCCACAGGACAGGTTGACCGTAGGGTGTTGGATGCTCTCTGGATGTTATCGGAAAATATCAGGGATGCATTTGGTTCCCACAAGAAGACGCAGAGGGAAGCAAATATGTAAGGGGGGCGGGGGGGACAAAAGCCAGATGATTTCTTAAATCGGGGGCGCTTTGAAGTTTTATGGCTGCGTGGAGCCTGGACTCAGCTGATTTGTATTGGACAGAGCCGCTACTGCTCTATCAACCTACCACATAGCCGTACTCGTGATTAGCCGGTGACTGAGTTCACCGGCACCCAAAAAAAAAAAAAAAAAAGCTGTTGAAGACAACTCACATTATACTGATCTCATGGCAATAATCCCACCACCCTCCCCGACTTTCACCGCTCGTCTCACTCTATTCATACGTCTTCCTGCGTTCAATCGGATGCCTGTCTGTTCCCGCCGAGGTTTCCATGTCTCCCCCCCCGAACACACAACAGGGGCTGAGGGTCAGAAGAAAAAGAAAAATCTCCCGCCCCCATCTGTGCCCTCGTCCATTCTGCAGGTCGGGACGTGAGCAAACAAGTCGCTTTTTTTCGCCCGCCCTGGCAACCCTTTTTCACTTCAGACACACATACGCGCATACGCAAACACATTGCGACATCCTCTTTTTAGCATTGAAAAGGGGGGACTTCCGACCTCTTGAAGGAAAGCTGTCAGGGAGGGAAAGAAAAGGAAAACAGACAACTAAAATACACAGAGGGACCTTTTAGCTCCGGTACAATCCATTCCCGGATCATGAAATAGATTGTTGACATTTCTAAAGAAGAAGAAGAAGAAAAAAAAAAACACCCTGAATGAAAATAAGGAAACATGATGAAAATTTAACTGGTGCGCCTGCCCACCCACCGAGTGTGAATCTTAACTTTCATACAATATTTACCAAGCTCTGCCATTGTGACACCGAATAGAATAAAAACCAAATTCGGACGCGTTCTTCTTCTGTTTTCTTCTAGCTGTATGGATTCCCCTGTGGCACGGTGCTGCCCCTCACAGGTCAGTCTCGATACTACAACAGACATCGCGTTAACTCCTTCAGTACCAGCCAATTCTAGACCAAGTCTGAAAAGACGTTTAAAAACGTCTTTGGGAGTGAATGAGTTTAGGGAAGCAGATTTTTCCATTATAGGAAGCCATCTTGTGTGTGGCACAAACATTTTTCGACGTCATATGTTTCGCATTTTCATAATGGGTAAAAAATGTGAAAAACTATTTCGCCAACCCCGCCTTAGTTGAGCGGCTTCAGAGCTCCACTGAATTCCTCTTCATCTTCCCTTCTGCTCTCATCACTTGAAATATTTCACCGAAAGGGAAAATATATCTTAACGTCACAATTTCACGGGGATCACTTTTACGGTTATCGATGTTTATAATCCATCACGCTCGGCGAGTATTTTCCCCTCGCCGAGTCGCCTCCAGCCAGCCAGCTCCCATTTCCAAGCATCACTCTTCTTTTTCAATTACACAGAACGCGGAATGAGCACGATGGGAAAGTCGGGGTCTTCGATCGAGGGGGTTGCGGGAGTTTGCTTGGACAGATTGGGCAAATATTTCTTTTGTGTGGTCGCCGCCACGCCTCCGTGCTGCTACGCCGGCCAAGGAGGGAGCAAGGCGGCGTGGTTGGAGGGAACCAAGCGGCACTATATCACAGTGGCTTCTCCATCCAAGGGTGTCTCACTATCCACACTCCAGCTATAACTTAGCCATTAATTACGTTTATGGGGCGAAGGAGGCTAATAAAATAGCACGTGCAGGCTACGTTACATTTTTTTTTTTTTAATAGCACATTTGGTTTCATAACTCAACACTACAAGTGAAAGATGATGAGAAAAGTAGTGGAAATGACAAACTATGCTAAAAGATCGGGCGTATGACCCATATTTTCGCTACGCTCGAGTTATGAGTTGTTTTGATGTCCGATTTGCGGTTCAATCGCGACCAGAACATTTCGGTTAGCACCACACCCAGCATGCGGATTGTGTTCCAAGGTCCTGCGTTCGTATCTTCACAGTTTCCAGGTTCTGGGTTGCGATCTCGGCTCCGACTCTTGCTCTGTGGGGTTTCCCTTCTTACTTGCGTCACGCTCCCCACGCGTCTCCAAAAACATCCAAGCTAGGTTCACTGAGTACTCTAAATTGTCCATGCCTTGGAGTGGATAAAAAGTGCCACTGACAATTCTGAGGGCTCCATCCAAAGCCTACTTTTATCTCGGTTAAAGCTTGCTTTACAACATCGGTGTCCAACTTCGGACTACAGTGAAACTCCTCTACAATGAAATTTTTTCACAACAGGGGGGTTTTCACTGTAGCAAATTTGATCTCAGATGTAAACACACACACACACACACAAACGTATGTGTACTCTTTATTTTTATTCCAATAGTGCATAAGTATGAGCATACACTTATTTGATACTTCATTAAGTCAGTGTAGAAAGAAAAAAACGGAAAGAAATGCCAACATTTACGATCGGCATTCACTTTCACTTACATCAATTTCTTTGTTGTAGTGAATCTCGTCGCGAGAGGAGAGAAAGAATTTCGCATAACGTTACAGAGGGTTTTTTCGTTGTATGGGGGGCGGGGGCAGAAAAGTGGGAATGGTGTTAATGCATGAAGATTTTTTCACACTAGGGGGTATTTTTGCCCATGTAGGTTTCGTTGTAGAGGAGTTTCACTGTACTGGGGGTAAATGGAAAGGACCAGAGCAGAGAGAGCCATAACATGTCCAAGCCACATCATCTGTGCCCTCTTGCGGGGAAGGTGGCTAGCACGCGTCAACCGACTGGTCATTTACGTCAATCCCAAGGCCGCTCTCCTTACTTTTCTGTTCTTGGTTTCCAGGAAACATATTAGAGGAAACGGCCTTGGGCAACAAAACAAAAAAAAAAACATCATTGTTTGGCTCACTGATACGTTCTTCAATTCTGGCAGTGAAAAAACCGACAAGTCGACTTGTCACCGGCGACGCTGAAAAAAAACGCTTAATTACCCACCAGCGACTTTTCGTCCTTCATTCACTCAGTCGCTGTGCTGGTCTTCGAGATGAGCCAAAAGTGTGGCAAAAATAACTGGAGTGATTTTTAACGGGGATTTTCCAGGCGGCCGCGTGGGACCGGGATGACGCAAGGGACGAGGGATGTCAAGAAAACCATTTAGGAAAGAACAACCGCGACAAGTTGGGGGAAGAAATAATTGAATTTGTCTCTTGTCAGGTTGTACAATGTTTTTTTTCCCTTCTAATGTGCCAGATTTTTCGGACTATGTGTCACTTTTTTTTTCTTCCAGAATTTGGCTGGTTCTTCGACGAATAGGCACCTTCATTGCATATTTATCACACACAAAGGTTTCAGTTCATCAAACCAATTTTCAGATCACGCAGGGACGACAACTCAAGGAAATAAAAAAAAATGCAGTTTCTAAATACCAATAAAATTTATTAAGGCACGCAAAAAAAAAAAATCCAAACCTCACTGTACCGATGGGAAAAAGTAACTGCCTTACCGTTGTGCAACCCTTGGCGGCGATAACTGAAATCAAGCTTTTGCGATAATTGGTGGATGAGTCTATCACATCGCTGTGGAGGAATTTTGTCATACTCTTCTTTTCACAATTGCTTCATTTCTGCCATATGGAGGGTTTTCTAGCATGAACTGCACGTTTAACCCCCATGCAGTAATTAACCCAAAATTGGACATTTCGGCCACTTTGGACTGTTGGGCAAATGGACACCACAGACAAAACAGTGAAAAATAACTCCACGAAGCTGAAATTTTGCATAAGATGTATATCTATGTCTTGGCCAATTCCCACTGAACATTTTGAGGGGTTGAAAGTGAAAAAAAAATTAAAAGTGAAAAAAGTTGTTGCACATTGGAAGAGGGACATTTTTGGGACAATCCACGAGGACGTAATACCCTTCATGCAGCCGCTTAAAAATACTGCATGAGGGTTAAGGTCACACCACAGCATCTCAATTGGAATCAAATCCGGACTTTAACTTGCCCACACTAAGACCTTAATTTTTGTGGGTTTTGGCGTGGCCATGTTCAAGTCCAGATTTGATTTTGTTGCCATTCAAGGGTCGACTTTCTGGTGTGTTTCGGATCGTTGGCCTGCCGCATGATCCAAGAAGGCTCGAGTTTGAGCGCGCAAACTGATTGTCGGATTTTCTGGGAGACAGCAGAATTCATTGTCCCATCAATCACAGCAAGTTGTCCTGGTCCTGAGGTAGCATAGCAACCACAGACTATCACACTGTCACCACGCTTCACTATTGGCATGATGTTCTTTTTATCAAATGCTGCGTCATTTTTACCCCAGACTTCATGGGCCACACATTTTCCCCCCAAATTTTTGACTCATCAGTCCACAGAATGTTTTTTCCACAAGTCTTGAGGATCATCACGATGTCTGACGGCGAATGTGAGACTAGTCGAAAGCAGTGGTTTTCGTCTGGGCCATGATCGCGAGCCCATGGCACGTAAACGGATTTTTAATCACGACCAGTGCAGCCCCTTATCACCCACCCAGGTATGCCCACCTATTCACGAAGTCACGTGCTGGAGCTGGGCTGCCTACAGTCGCAGCTTTTGAAAAGCTGCCCAATACATAACACAGAAAAAAAAAAACAGCTGACCACTCCACTCTGCACGAAAAGTCTGAATATGATTACACGAGCAATCCCTCGCATGCCTTCATACAACCTGGTCATGTTACTGCTTTGGAGGCCAAAATTTCTTCCCCAATAAATCATTGACTTTTTCCTCTTTTGCACGACATGGTGAGCCGCGAGGAGTGACTGTAAAGCACTGCGGTAAATCCCTTCCGAACAATTTATTTGTTTTGCGCTCGCAATGATCGAGTGCGCTCAAAGCCATGAGTCACACGTCCGGAGGAATCCAGCCCGTTTTGTACATCGATGTTTTGTTTCATCTGAAGAGGGAGTGGGGGGGGGGGGACGCTGAGCAATTCCATTTCCTGCTGTGACGATGATGA
Source organism: Hippocampus abdominalis (assembly GCA_018466805.1). Taxonomy (NCBI): domain Eukaryota; kingdom Metazoa; phylum Chordata; class Actinopteri; order Syngnathiformes; family Syngnathidae; genus Hippocampus; species Hippocampus abdominalis. The sequence goes on along the minus strand of CM031712.1, from coordinate 8,616,779 downwards.
AGGGGGGGGGGGGGGGGGAGTGACATCAGGCGTTTTTGGCAGCGTCCGAAAACCGACTGGAGGAAACGGCGTCAGCCCGATTACAGGGTGAAGAAGCAAAACCTTCTCGCCGAGCGACCGTTAACATTTGTTCTGCTTGAAATGAGCTACGATGGGAAGCCGAAACAGGTGCGAGGCGTCTGAAATTCCTTCTTTTTTTTTTTTTTTGCGCGCCCTTGGATGGAGCTTATCGCCGGCGTCATCGCCATCAATCAGTCGTCGGCCATCTTTCTTCCCCGCGACGCCGCGAAACGGCCTCCGTCGCCTGCCAAGCCAAATCTTTCCGTGTTATTCGACGGGCGCTTGACGAGGGTTATCCGACACCTGAGACTGAGCTTTGCAAACACGCGAAAAGACGGACGGTGTTTTAGTGACAAGACCCTTCAGAGTCATTAAAGTGGTGTTACAAGTGGGGGCGAGCGAGTCCAAAACTGATTTACTGATTCTGCCGAACTGTCGTAAGTATTTTCGACGATGCACCAGAAGCGGCGATAACCTGCTCACGGTCGAAATTTTGGCATCGTTTTACCCCCCAAAATGCTTCAGCGTCTTGAATTTTACGAGGTTCCAAAATATCTTGGTGACTTTCATTCAAACTTTGACTTTCAAAGGAGTCGTCTTGGGATATAAGTCACGGCCTCTTTGGCGAAGGAGCTCGCATTCAGCAAAGGCTCTGGCATAAATAAAAGGATCGACGAGAAGCAAATATTTTGGCTCCGATAACGCGCCGCGTCGTAAATCACAGGCTAAAACTATGAAAGCCATGCGCACATTCCCCTTTAACGTTGTATGTAGATGAAAACATCAACGGGTCAGGATGTGGACGGATTGTTGGCCGGCGGCTTCCAAGACACAACAGCTATGGAAGGAGGGGGGGGGGGGCTTTTGGAAGGGAAACATTCAGTATCGCAGGCACCTCACCAGACCTTGTTTCAGTCAGCATCAAAGGATTCGTCATCTGGGCAAAATAAGGATTGTTTGTTATGTTTCGTGGGCTCACTAAGTTTGTTTCTGGTAGATTTATACTTCCGATTTTTTTTTTTTTGTTGCTACTATTCCCTTTGGCGTAATAGGGCCAACTAGAAAATAAATACGTCTTGTAAATTTGACACATGACAGAGAAGAGCGTTGTGAATAGCACGGCGATATTTGAATGAAATCATGTGTGTGATTTATTTATTTTTTTTTTATATGAGGTTTAAAATGACATATCACAGACACTGTGGGCACGCCGCTGAAAAACATGACATTTTAGCGGCGCATCTTTCTCATACCGAGAGTACTCACGTTGCGGAGCTTTCCAAAATGGGGCAAGAGGCGCTAGCCAACAGCTAGCTAGTTTGGAGTTTAACAGGCTTCCGGAAGGCTCCTCGGAGGTGGCGTTCGCCTCGCTTGGTCTTGTGGATCCACATAAAAGAGACAAAAAAAAGTTGTTGTTTATGAAACACGGCAGGACATGTCATTCAGCCTCTGGGATATCCAGATAAGATTAATTTTTCGAGTTAGCTCGCCAACTGCATCCCGGAGTGGTCGAGGCAAGCCATGTCATTTTAACTCTGGAACTCGCAATTGTGTCAAATAACCACTGATGCAAATGAAGAATTATTTGGACGTTTTCATCAATTATCTTATCATAAATGTACTATATAATGTATGTCGAAACAAATCTAAAAAATCTTAAGACTAGTGGTTTAATACTGCGGTTTTTATTTGGGTTTGGTTTCTACTTACTTTTTTATGATCCAAAGGGGCCATTTGATGAACGTTTTGTGGGGAAAAAAAAAATCACTTTGATTTGGATCTTGTGACAAGTGCCGCGCATCAAGTCCATCTGTTTGTGTTGCTTGGCAGGATTGGTCAACCAAGTGAAGATGTACAATAGCTTCTGGCGTGAGCCGGCGACCGGTTAACAGGCTGTCATATGCTTGTCACTTGTAATTGACCACTTTGTCTCACCAAGTCGACGCACTGATTGTATCCTTGCTTTTTCTCCCTGCCTACCCCTGAAACTGCCTCAAGCCAGATAACATTACAGACTGCCCAAGAGTGGATTGGAGTGTTTCAAACAACGCCGTGACTCCTTGGCTCTCAAGAACAGGCGGTGGATTGTGATGAGTCATCAGACCCATAGGTCTCTTTGCCTCGCCCGACATGGGGTCCTTGCCAAGCCTTTGAAATGATCCCCAAAACGTCTGGAACATTGACTGAGCTGCGGTCAGGAACAAGAACCTTGCACCAGTGCGAGAAAAAGCGAAGGGAGATACAAACACACAACGACTCGGTGGACTACCGCTCATGTAATGAGGCCTCAGATTTGAACATATAAGCACTTGGGAGAGGGAAGATTTAGACTGAAAAGCCCCACAATCATACAGGATTTCTGCTAAGTAATCCTCCTGGATTTAGAATAACAATGCATGATGTTGCCGAGGATCACACAAGCATGTTTCCCTCTCTGTGATCACAGCACATCAAAACAATGGAGAGTGACAAAAAAGAACTCTATAAAAGCCCAACGTGTGGCCAAAATATGATCCCAAAATTTTGCCATTAACTAGAAGCAGAAAAAACATTCCAGCGAGGAACAATAGATTTATTGAATTCACACAGTGGGGGCCAACAATAACATCCTCTACACATGAAAACCATCTCCTGCTTCGCATTTCAAACTGCATGGAAATGTGGAGTCTTCTAAACAACCGAGACAGTAGTTTGGGTTCTGCGAAGGAGCTAACTTGTTAGCCACGGTTTAGCCAAGCACGAAAGTGCGTGGCGTAATAGCTCAGCATGACGTCGCCAAACGTTTATTCAGTATTTAACATTAAAACGGCCGTATTGACAGGATACAGAAAAACAGTAAAGTGTCCGAAAATCCGAAGAAACATGAGCTTACCTTTAAAACGTCACTGGGGTGGAGTTTGAAGAGTAACGTCCGCCATTTTGAGACATACACAGTTCTTTCATTCTCGTAAAAAATGCATTAACTTTTTTTTTAACGACTTTACTTGATTTTGTGTGTGTGTGTCCACTTGGAGAAGTCTTAGTTTCTTAGGTTTATGCAGAAACTGTTGACCCTTTTTGCCACGACACCTGCCACTGGGAAACAACCAGACCTGACGTAGTTTTCATTTACACCACTGAGGGCAGTAGTGAGTCCTTCACCAACATTTCGGATTTATTTTGATTGAAGAGTTACTGTCACACGTAGATATCCATACTTAAGAATAAAAGCGAATTTAATCTATTTAATTCTACTTTTTATGTTTCCATTACAGTACTGTTAATATCATTCATTATTTGTATTGTGACAGGTTTGACTAGTTTCATTGTATATATTTATACATACTTATTCATGTATTCATATTGCCACAGATTTGATTTATGGACGGCACGGTGGACAACTGTTTTTTTTCGCGTCAGCCTCACAGTGCAGAGGTGCAGGGTTCAATTCCGGCTCCGGCCTTCCTGCGTGGAGTTTTTATGTTCTCCCTGTGCCTGCGAGGGTTTTCTCCGGGTACTCTGGTTTCCTCCCACATTCCAAAAACAGGTTAATGCAACACTCTAAATCATCGGTGTCAAACTCCGGTCCTCGAGGGTCGTTTTCCGTCTCGCCTTTTTGCAACGCACCTGATTCAAATGTTCAGCTCATCAGTAAGGACGGTGGCCCTCGAGAACAGGAGTTAACACCTGTTGTCCCTTGGGTGTGAGTGCGAGCGCGTATGGTTCTTCGTTTATGTGTGTCCTGCAATTGGCTGGCAACCAGTTCAGGGTGTACCCCACCTACTGCCCGAAGACAGCTGGGATAGGCTCCAGCGTGCCCCGCCACCCTTGTGAGGATAAGCTGGTTAGATAAATGGATGGCTGGATGGATTAATGTTATATTGCATTGCATTGCATTCAAAGTGTACCTAATAAAGTGTCCAGGACGGCGTACGAAATTTTACAACACAAAGGCTCAAGGGAGCAAATTAAGTACTAAAGCCTCCTCATAGGTCTATTAGTGCCATGCTGCATGAATTCGCTGGATATCGGCCATTTTTGTTTCAATGCTGCATGGGTGGCCCTCATATTAGCTTGGATAAAGACTTCACGATGGTCCTGGAGGGGTGGTGGGGGGCTAGGGGGATAAAGGATCACTCCGAAACACCATCCCTTTGATTTGTCATTCCAATCACACGTGCGGTCAAGAGAAAGCGATCACATGGAATTGGTCGTGGCGCATGATGACTTGAAATACGCAGACATGAGCAGATGGAGATAAAGCATGAGCGCTTTTGACTGACATCTGCGGCGGGAACTCGACTCTTCATCTGCTTCCAGGTCTTCCCATATGCTTTGATTTCTTTTCGCTGACATAACAAATGGCACAGCGGTGAATGAAATATGAACTGAGAGAGAAAATAGCGCGTGTATAAACGGTTGATTTGTGGACGCGTGGATTAGTGGTGCGCTGCTAATGTGGAATGTGAAGGTTGAAAAGACATTTTGGGGCGAGATTAAGGCCCCACTGGGGCTCCATTGAAACCCAACAGATCCAGCAGATGGTGCTGCACTGAAAAAAGCTTTTTTTATTGGCGAAATGAATATATAAATCCATCCATTAGATGATCTGCTTACCGTCGCGGGGGTCGCGGGCGTGCTGGAGCCTATCGCTCGCAAAAAAAAAAAAAATCTGTGGATTTATGCAGATTTTTAAAGAGCCAATATCGGCCGGCCGATTAATCGGTTCGGACTTGCATGAATACATTTGTCTCATAAAACCTTAAATGCTGCCGGCTCTCCTTGTCCTTTTTCTGCCATATAATGCAGCAAATGATCATACTCATCCTAAAATATTCAATAGAAAGTTCCACCAAAGCGATGAGCACCAAATCATTTTATTAGCATACCAGTATTCCTTTAGTTTCTGCCTCAAGACGTTTAAAAACCTCTTTCAGAGCCCATTATCATGAAGGGACCATTTGAAGGCGGGCAAACAAGCTAATGCTAACCCAAGTAGCAGAATTTCTTGTTAGATTTTGCGCTCCAGATCAATTTGTTGATCAGCTGTTGTGTACTTTTAATTTCTTTTGAGTGAATGAATGGCTTGTAGAAAACAATAATGGTGATGAGCGCGGCGCTAACTAGTCCCTTACCCTGGTAACGGATACCCGATACCAGCCACCAATGCCTCAGCCAAAAAAATAGTCCTCCTCACCAGTAGTTGGCGCTGCAGTGTAGCAGTTTGACAAGGTGATGGGGAAAAAAAAGTGGTATCAAACATCCAGAGTGGAATGTAAGCATATCAAAAAAATGGATGTTCCTATCACGCCAAAAAAAGTTAGAGCTCCCCCTGTTGTCGTGGAGTGGCATTAGCTTGCTTGGGCATGCAACAAATGGTATCCCTTGTGCACTGCCTTTCGAAAGAGGTTGTCCAATCACAAAATGCACCCATGCAGGGAGTCCCGGAGCATGCAAAAGAGCAAACAAAAATTAAAAAATATTCATATAGTAACATTCTATGAAATATTGGTGGAAAAGAAAGATATACAATCTCATTCATAGGACTTATAAAAATAACTGGAATTTGTTTAAAACGTCCGGCGCGGCTTGGATCATTGTCGGACAGGATCTTCGTCATCTTCATAGGCCTGAAAATGGGACAGAAAAGTGGAAAATGATGGTGAAAATCAGTGTGTAAATGACATCTATTAAAAATTAATTTAAAGAAAAATTCAAATAAATAAAAATATTATTTTTTTAAATATTGGAAGAAAACAAATCTGCAAATAGGTGAACCGTGAGCATGCAGGGGTCAACTGTCAAAAAATGAATTAAAAAGTTACCAAAAGATAATTAAAATGTCATTTGTAGCGACAGAGTTGCAGCACTGTTACTTTTTCAACAGGGGCAAAGTTAACATCGTTCTGCTGTTTGCTGGAAAATGAGGCTTGCGCTTTGAGAGTGTTGCCGTGGCGACGCGGCGGGGACGTGAGGGAGCCAGGTCAAGCTTTCGGGTGATAGTCAAGCTGGAACCTTCTCTCACATCTCCTTCCAGGCAGGCACACTGCAAACCGCGCGCAGCACCTCGCCGGCCACAAGAGAACAACCGCAGACACCAGCCACAAAGCAGACACACCCCCGAAATCATCAGTGACTGCGCTCCGTCTGCGAGCGCGTAAACGCCGTACCCCCGCGTGACTTCATGGAACTGGGCAACGGCCTCCGTTTAACTCGCCAGGGTAATTGAATGAAATGAGTTTGGTGGCTTCCGCGCGCTGATTCGGGTTAACGCGTTCAAGAAGTGAGGTCATGAGCAGACAGTCGGGCTCCTTGAGGACACACGGGCAAATATTTCTCGGGAGCGCGCCGCGGATTCTTACCTGAAAAGACGGATCGCTTGCTGGCACCTGAGAAAACAAAAGGAGACCACATGGATGAACCGAAAACCCCAATGACGCTGCAGTAAAATTGTATCCATGTGTGTGTGTGTATATACTGTATACACATACATATATATATATATATATATGTATATATATACACACATATATATATCAACATATACAGTCGGTTTTCGTACTTAATCCGTTCCAGAAGACTGTTCGAAAACCGAAACCATGTTTCCCATTGGAATCAATGTAAAAAATGTTAATCCGTTCCAAGTCAAGAAAACAACTTTTTTAAACCACTTTTTTTTTTACAATTTCACATCATAAACTGTACACATGTAATAGGAGAGCAGGTAATATGATACTGTACACACAAACTGTAATACGTTTTATTTTCACCAATTTTAACATGAACATAGTAACATAAAAAGTGAAGGAACATCTCTCTCTCTATCGCTATCTGTCGTGGGGCATGCGCCTATCCCAGCTCAAAAATATCACAGTGATAAAATCACTCACTGCATTTTCCATGTTCACACATGCACAAATCGAATGATCTCAAAATCCTTTTTTGGGGGGGGGTCCAGATTCTCCCACTGTGATTAATTCAATGTGGCTCTCCACAGACGCACATCGCGGCCATTGTCAGCCTTGTTGTCGTTATGTAAGATAAGCAACCGCCAGAGTTATGTTTCCACGACAACGGCGGGCGAGTTATTTATTTATTTTTTTTGTCATGCTGGAATTCCTCTTCCGTAACATCAAGCTAAAATTCAGATGCACTCCAGTGATGCCATGAGAGTCCATCAAGGAAATTTCACTCACTTTTGTCCTGCTCGGGCGGCTCCATGATGTCGCTGTCCGTGTCGCTGGGGATGTGCCAAGGCTGCCGGATGGCCTGCAACTGCTGGTAAAACTCATCCTGAAATCAGACGCACGGACCAAACAAAAAGCCTTGAGGAGGATACGTACCGGTGCTCCCACTAACCGCAACCACTAGCGTCAAAAAGAAAACAGCTGTTAACCTTTTCATGCCCCCCTGTAACCCGATGACATGATAAGTTGTCCACTGTAGTAACCGCTGTCCCCTGACAGCCTTCAAACGGTCTCCCATATTTAACGGCACCTACATGAAAGGACGATTCTGAGTGGAAAAGTCCTTTTCTGCTGGATGGTGACCGTCACGGAAACCCCACACGAAGCACACGCGCGAGTTTCCTTCTGTAGTCGACGCCAACGTCCCCCGCCGCCAACTGTGCCCGCCGAGCGCGGGGTCTGTTGGAGCACACGCTCTGACTCTCCCCAAAGCATTACGTTGGGAGTACGCTCGCTTTTAAACACACTGGGTGTCCTGCTTGTCATTGTTTTAGTGCTGGAATGTAAATATGGAGGATTATTTCGGAGGGTTGGACAGACAGGCAACTTTTGAAGTAATGACCTTAATGGGGGAGTTTGCGATTTGACCCTTTCGTGCACCCTGTAACCTGATAACATGGCAAGCGAGGGAGTTTGTCTTATTTGTTAAATTCGTGATGACGACATGACAGTTGCACATGATAAATATGATCTGTGGGAGAAAAAAAAATCAGCCATCCCCGGCCTCTAACTTGATTTTGACAAGCTCCTTTTTATTAGTTCTTATTGAATTCAATGTTACTTGAACATTTTTTTGTGCCAATCTCCCAAAAATATTATTTGGGGGATTTTTTTCCCCTCAAAATAGAAACTTTTTACCCCCCCCCCAAAATAAATACATACATTTGGGGAAAAAAATATTTTAAAAAAACATTTAAAAACAAGCATTTTCCTGCCAAAGGCAAACAGTATAAAAAATAATAAAAATTAAACTGTTCTCATGAAAAGCTACTTTTCCCCAAAAAATAAATAAAAATTTTAGACTGACTGTTTTTCAAACTTTTTTTTTTAATCCTCCGTTTTCGAAAAAAGTTTTCTCTCCAAAAAGTTAATTTAAAGCAATTATCAGAATTCGAATGCATAAGTTGGACTGAAATGAGTTTTTTTATATTATACTGTAATCTATTTTTTCCTGTCCAGTCAAACCTCGGTTTTCGTCCATAATCCGTTCCAGAAGGCTGTCCGAAAACCGAAATTGTTCGAAAACCAAAACACGTCTGCTCACAATGGAAAGCAACACGAGGAAGCGTCACTTCCTCGTGTAAGGAAGGCGAGAGGAGTCAAATGGTGCATTCGAGTGCGCTCAGTTTGTTCGAGAACCGAAATTTGTTCATCATCCGAGGCATAAAAAACTCAAAATTTTTGGTCGAAAACAGAGACGTTCGAAAACCGAGGTTTGACTGTACTTTTTTTTTTTTTTTGCTTAAAAAATAATACTGAGTGGAATCCCGATCCAAAGTGGTCCTACCTCAGCCAGATAGGCCCGCAGGCTGGCCCCCAGACTGTCAGTGGTGCTGAGCCCGGGCGGCGTAAGCAACGGTCGGTTGTGCGCAGGCTTCCTGGTGGGCGTGACCGGGCGGCTCCTGGACCTCCTGAACGTCACCTCCTTGTGAGAGCTGAATCCCGAGCGCAGGCTGTCGGGCGTTCCGGGCGTGTGGGTCCTGCTGCCGGGGTTGCTGTAAGCCCGACCGCCCGGCCGCAAGGACGATGCCCCGGGGCTGACGTGGGGGAGGCCCGCGGCGCACGCCTTGCCCGAGAGGCCGCCGCTGGGCGAGCGGGGCCTGCAGAGAAGGCTGGTGAGCGGCAGCGTATCAGGGAGGCTCCGGTGGCACAGCGGACCACGGACGAGACTGCCGTGGGGATTGTTTCGAACAGTCATCTTGCCCACTTCTGCCAGCTTGGCCAAATCCTTCTCAACCTCTGCAAAAACACAAGAGAAGACATCCCACCTCAGCAGAATAGATTACAGTAATATTTTATATGTATATCCATATGTGTGTGTGTGTGTGTACAGACATACAAACTGCAACAAGTCACGGCAAATCGAAACCGCCGGCGACCTCAAATCCGAAGATGAAACGGCTCCCAACGTGGAACGTGTTAGCGGCTAATAAAGACTTAAAAGCGTCCAATTAGCTCGTTCAGACGCCCGACGGGAGCCCGACGTCAGGCGTGCCCAAATGAAAACCGCGCGAGGTGATCTACGAACGGAAAAACGACACTTGCCGCGTCGTCTTGTGACCGAGTGCGAAGCCCTCGCTGTGGGGCTATTGTGTTAGCAATATGCTTCAAATAAGTGTGGTATGTGAGAAGAAAATTAATGAGCTCTTTATAACAATGTCAAGGCCTGTGGTTGTGTTGAGGGGGGGGAAGAGGGGGGGAGCCACATGCCGACATTCCCTCTGTATTGATAAAAAACATTCCCCAGCATCAATAGGCGCCCTGATGACTCTTTAGTCTCCTTTTTACGCAGCTGTCGGTAGACATACGCAAAGACGTAAAAATATCGGGGAAAAAAAAGATATCCTTTGATCATTTCGGGCGCCATATTGTTATACTCGGTCACCTCACATGCCATATATCTTTACAAATGAAACTCCTCTACAATGAAATCATGTTTGCAGCAAGAAATTTTTCACAACAGGGGGTTTTTCACTGTAGCAAATCTCAGATGTAAACACACACACACACGCTGTTGCCGTTTCCGAACGAAGCAGTCGAGGTCACTGTTGGATTAGACTTCACTGTAGTGAATCTCGTCGCGAGGCAAGAGCAGAGAAAAAGATTTCGTATAATGCAACAGGGTTTTTTTTCGTTGTATGGGGGGCAGGAGAATGGGAATGGTGTTAATGCATGAAGATTTTTTTCACACCAGGGGGTATTTCGCCCGTGTAGGTTTCGTTGGAGAGGAGTTTCACTGTATGATCAATAAATAGGCATCGGGTTGAGTCACAACACATCGTTAAAAAGAAATAGTAGTCCACCTAAGTCAATTCTGGTGCCATGTTGTTCAGTTAATACAGATATTGTTTGGTCACATCTGATGCCATTTTGTGAAAAATCAATATTTTGATCACCTCAGGTGGGTCGATTGTTATGAATGAATCAAGATCTACCTCGGTCACTTCAGGTGGGGTATTGCTCAAAATCAATAGAAATTGGCCTAAACCAAATATACTTACTCGGACTAGTCGGACACATGGATGACTAACACAAAGGCTAATGCTATATGCTAACACCCCCCCCAACCCCACCACCATCACCACACACATGCCTGCGTACCAGCGAGCTGCTTGCCCATGTTCTCCAGCTCCTTTGAGAAGAGGGGGTCCCCCAGCACCAGACCAGCTCTCCTCCCAGCTTTGAGATCAGCCTCCCAGACAGGCTGACGCTGTAGTGGGTACGGGAGGGGGCAGGGGGAACCAGAAAAGAGAGAAAGTGACATTTTTTTCCAATTTAAAAAGTCAAGAAGCCTTCAATTAAGCTCCTTTCAGATCATTTTCAGTCATTACTGGAAATAACGGAGCCGTATCTGCTGAGGGTGAGAAAAAAAAAAGGGGAGGCTGGTATTATTTTACGGGCTATATAAAAACCACAGGAGATGAAAGTGTGCAGTGCGTATGGAAGATTGAAAGGAATCGCAACATTTTACTCTGGCTTTCAGTAGACAGTCTAAACTCAACAGTGATCACACGGCTAAACTGGGAATCATATGAAACATATGTAGACTACGCAATGTGTTCGGGAACCGCTACGCTATGAGGGACGAAATCTAGACTATACCCTGGAGTGATTGCTCACGATTACCAGGATGATTGGGAATGGGCTGCTGTGTGGGAACTAATCCTGTGCAAACTATGTGAAACACTACACTAGCACGGGTGGTCTAGTCTCGGTTGCCAGTCAGTCCCAGCTTGATTGTCAATCGGGCATTGTGTTGGAACTGATCCCTCGCCAACTACACCAAAGTCAGGATGATTGGGAATGGGGTGCCGGGTGGGAACTAATCCTTTGCAAACTATGTGAAACACTACACTAGCACGGGTGGTCTAGTCTCGGTTGCCAGTCAGTCCCAGCTTGATTGTCAATCGGGCATTGTGTTGGAACTGATCCCTCGCCAACTACACCAAAGTCAGGATGATTGGGAATGGGGTGCCGGGTCGGAACTAATACTGTGCAAGCGATGTGAACCACTACACTAACACGGCCAGTCTAGTATCGGTTGCCAGTCAGTCCCAACATGATTGTCAATAGGGCATGGCGTTGGACCTAATCCCTCGCCAGCTACACCAAAATCAGATGCGACAATCGTGCCACCAATGGTCATGGCCGAATTTGACATCAAATCCTTGACTGATTCGAATCCCGTCCTGTTCCCGTGTCATTTCTTTCACATTTTTGTTCCTTTCAGTGTGGCGTTTTGCGGGATTTCCCCCCCCCTAATCCCACGCAGCGACACTGTAGGCGGCCGGTGCTGCTGTCATCTTAAGCGAGCCAACAGCAGCGGTTCCGTTCCGACGCGTTCGATCCCAGCCAACGAGTCCGAATGCTTACGCGCGAGTCCCACGTTTTGAGCGGATGACGACGTCGTCGTCCTCAGATGAGCTGCGGCTTTGTGGGTTTCGACGTCAAACTTTAACCCTTTCGGGGGACAGCGGTTGCTACAGTGGACAGCTTACCATGTTTGAGGTTACAGGGTGCATGAAAGGATTCAAATGAAATGACATTAAAAAAATGTAAGAAATAATAACAACTCAGGGCCCACAAAGTGTATCGCCAGGTCGCCGTGGAAACGGAACATAAAGCGTCACAACAGCATCTGCCTTGTTTCACTCACAAGGCCTCGCCATCACGCTCATTTTCCTCCTCGCGCCGAACAAATGAGCAGTTTCCCCCTGGCAAGCTTCGTTTATGGCGCCGTCACTCAGGCAACAAGTTTGATCCAAGTGGAGGGAACTGGATCTTTTGGTAGGTTTTCGTGTATTTGCAGGGCATTTATCGCTTTTTTGTAAAGGGGGGGGGGGCTGGCCAGACTAATAGTAACACCATTAACGGCTTTTACAACCTTAATTGAGGACATGTGCATGAGAACATGTCATCATGTCAAAGAAATGTCCCAAAATAACCTGGAAAAATGGAATAAAGTCACGTGTTTTTTTTACGGCACTTTTTCAAATGATGGCCCCAGTTGCATAAAAGGAAGAGTTCCAAATTATAACGGAATTAAAATACAGCAATAATAAATGAAAAAGTACACTTTACAGTACTTGATATGCCAATACATAAGATTACATTAGAGTACCGGACAGATTTAAAATTTAGTGGGCTCGTTAAAAAAATAATTATAAATTATAAATAAATTATAAATAAATAACAATTTTATGTGTATTTTTTTCTTTTTTTTATTTAGTTTGTCTTCTGTGCCCCATGCCTCCAAAGGAAGATTAAAACAAAATATAAATCAAACATTTTAAAAATGTTTGAAAAGTCCCCAAAATAACTACCCCAAAATAAAATAAAAACAATATTTTCATTAAATTATTGAAATTAAATGAACCCTTTCAGGCACCCTGTAACCTGATAAGCTGTCCACTGTAGTAAAACTGTCCCCGAAAGGGTGAAAAAATAAATGTTAATACATCAAAATACGTTGAATTTAAAAGAAAATAAGGAATCACTTCCCACTCCATTCCGTATTCACGATTTTAGGCATTGTTAGCATAGTGGTTCACATAACCGACTCCTGCATCTGTGTTTGAGACGGTGCGTGTTTTCGCTGATGTTCCATCCCGTGGGCCGGCTCACATGCCATCAATAACGTCCCCCCCACCCGCCAAGACGTCGGCCCCTTTTTGCATCGTTAACCCTCTCCAAAAGCATTCCTCTCACTCTTGCTCTTTTGTTTTCATAATTACACCCCCCCCCGAAGACGTTTTTACGACGTTTTGAAATCTTAAAAAAAAAAAAAAAAAAAAAGAAATCTTGTAGCCAGCCGAGACGTGACTGCGTGTGCGTGGCAGATGCAGAACGGCTCCGCGCTAACTGCGAGCAGACCAATTCAAAGCGGCGACGAGTTGGCCAACAAAACGAGGCGGCGGCGGCCGCAAATGAACGAAAAGCTTTTGATAGTACGTCACGTGTCCATGTCGACCTGTAGACTAGCGCCACTCCACTATCTGGCACCTTCTTTAGCGCGACAGCCGCTAATGTGTAGCATGAGTGAAACACGAGCGCAAAGGTTTTCTCTCACCTACTCCAGTCATTCTGATTGAATTGCTTTGTGCAGCTATGGGAAACACTATGCAACAAACGGCACCTTACCTTGGATTGACTGACAACCAACAGTTACAGCCAACAGTTGAGTCATTGTCAACAGGGTGCTGGATGAGAACTGATCCCGTGACAACTATACAAAAGTCAGCTCTGTGAACCACTACACCACCAGCAGCAAATGTACTTGGCATTCACTGATTATCAAACGTCCAACAGCAGACTACTGTACACCATGGACTGAATGGGGCGTGAGCCTGCTACATAAGTCAGTTATGTGAGCCACTATACTACCAACAGTAGAATAATGTAGAGTGAATGTGGTATGATTGTGAAATCATCCCATGACTGCTACACCAAAGTCAGATAAGTGAACCACCCCACTTCCAAAAGTAGATTACTGCACACCGTGGACTGAATAGGGAATCCATCTCATGTCGGCTGAATTAAAGTTGGCTATGTGAACCACTACATATCCAAAAGTAAACTAATATATAACCATGCGTTGAATGTGGTGTTGAGTGTAATTGCATTCAATAAGCGCTTGCTTAAAAAAAGTAATCTGCGTGAAACACTACACTATCAATGGTATACTAGTGTACACCACTACATGCTACATGAAAGTCAGCGATGTGAACCACTACCCTACCAATGGAAAAAGTAGTCTACATTCTGAACTAGTGGCCAATTAAATTCAAGGTGATTGTGAATGCAGCGATGAGAGGGAACTCATCACTAGCTACAAAATGGTCACATGAATCGCTACACTATCAATGGAAAATGCGCACTTCACCTCTGAAATGAATGCTAATCTATCGCAAGACGATTTTGAATCTGGTGTTGAGTGTGAATTGACGCCACGCCAACACGACGCTCATCGCAATGGCCGCCCTCCAATTAGCACGAGCTCGCGGCGGTCACATGACACTTACAGAGCGCGACACTTGAGATGGAGTCTCGCATTCCTGCAAGCGCCCCGCCGCCGCCGCCGCCAAAGCGTCCACCCCAGGCAACGTGGCTGCGAGAAAGATGAGACCCGATGAAGCAGACGTGGAGACAGATGGAAGGTTTCTTGGCGCTCACATGAGACATCAGGCACGGCTTGTTCGGATGCGTGAGGGCGCAAAGCTTCCTGCGATCTGCTGGCGGCCAGACTGTCGCCCTGCAACCTGGGCAAGGAGACGGGCAATACGTCACACATGATACAACTCGGCAACATGCAAAATAATGGGAGACAGGTTCTCATTTCCAATCGTGACGTGATTCACTGCGGTGATGAGTTGTGTTTGACAATAATTCAAACACGATTGCAAAAATTCCAACACGATTCGTTAAGAATCACACCGGCTGTGATGTGTGATTTGCAACAATTTTCTCCAATATAATCCAAATACATTATAAATCAAACCAATGACACTGTTTGGCGTTCACTGCAAATTACGCTGGAGTACCATTTATTATAATACAATCTGCGGATTGGCCACTCTGACAGAAATTTGGGGGGGGGGGGACAGAATATCCGATAAAGCGAAAACACGAGAAAGGAGGAAACCATGAGGGTTTATTATTATCATTATTTTTTATGGCTAGCAAACAATTGTCTTGAGTCATTATTTAGTTAGGGTTCAGCTAGCATGCATCAATAAACACGACACACACACACACACACACTGTTTATACAGTATATTCAGTAAACGTGAAAAGAAATACACAGATGTCAAACCAAACATAAAATCAGTACAAACTATGCACTTAAAACCATAACATAATCCACAAACTCGTGATCGCGCGATAAGATTCATCCTGGTGCGGGACTTGTGAAAACATCCCCCGACAAGATAAGAACGCAGAGAAGAAACAAGCATGGCGCGCAGCCCAAATAATGCACTCTGTGCGGGCAGATGACGACGACGTGGCGTCATTGTAGCGACAGATAATCGTTATCGCCGACTGGCATCGAGGCGTCAAGACGTCGTGCCCACAGACGTATTGCACATGCTGCCGAAGATCATATGATCTGAAAAATCTAACTGTCTGGTTTGCCATATAAAGGCCTTTAACGGCGGTGTGAATCACTGCAATACTAACGGCAAGAGTGGACTATGATTGCCAGTCAATCTTGGGGTGACTGTGAAAATGGTGTCAAAAGGGAATTTGATATCATTCAAGCTACACAAGTTATATCTGTGAATTACGACACTGTCAAATGCAAAGGTAGCCTTCGGCGTCGATTTCACGCGAGTCACTCTCAAATTAAACGCAGCTGGGTTACTGAATAAGAATAGATCCCAAGCCAGCGATACAATAGTCAACGGTGTGAACTAACTACGAGTAGTCTACATGCTGAACGAATCTAAAATAAATAACGTGAATGGTTTTTCCTGTGAATTGATGAGACACCGGCCATACAAAAGTCAGCAATGTGAAGCACTACACTATCGATGGTAAATGTGCACACCGGTTGCAAAAATATCAGCAATGTGAACCATTGCAGTGCCACAGACATAAGGTCATTCAAACCATGGACTGATCATCAACCAAACCCAAAAGGATTGAAAATGTAGAGTAGGTAGCTACACGGATAAGCTATGTGAACCACTATACTATCAATGGCAAATACCGTGTTCACACTGGACTAAGTGCCAATCTATCCAAGGATGATTTTGGATCGTGTGTCATTTGTGAATTGATGCCACACTAGCTCCCTCAAAAAAGTCAGCTACAGTGAACCAGTACACTGCCGACTTCAGGGATATAAGGGCCTACCTGGCACATCGAGAGCAAATGTTGAGTGTAACTTTGGCCTGAGGTTCCGGATGGTAGGAGCTGCGTCCCTGACTGAATTTACAGCCAGACGGAGCCAATCCGCTCACACCTTCCATTCGCAGATCATCCAGGTCCTCTGCAAGGAAGAGAAGATACATTCAGACAATGTGAACCACTAGACTAACAATAAGGAACAAGGCAGATGACACCCTGGCCCCGATACACAGTCAATTTCAGGACAAGAATGGTTGTGTCATTATGCCTTTTTTTTTTAACTGTAATTATCAATGACATGAACGACTACATCGTGAAGGATGAACCACTAGATTAACATTGACAAAAGTAGATGACACACTGGAATGACAATCGGTTAATCAGAGGGGAATTATGAATGGGGTTGAGTGGGAAATTACACACAAAAAAAAGTACCCACTATGTGAACTACTACACTACGGCAAGGTGAACAACAAGCCTCCCAATCACTGAAATAATTTATACCCGAAGATTGATTGCCAAAGAAAAGGTAGAAAACACCCCGGACCGATTGCCAGTCAATACCATGACGCTTGTGAAACAGGGTGTGGAGTGGGAACTGATCCCACAACCGCTACACGAACACACAGCCTCACCCACGACACTCATACGCACACACACACTTTGATGTGAGTGGTGGCGGAGACACATTTGTTTGGCTTTGTAATAAAAAACAGTTATTCCAGAATTACGTTTCTTAATGATGTCTTTCCAATGGTGGACCCCCACCACGCGCACACACATACACACACATGCACACACGCACACACTGTGATGGGAATCAGATGTCACCGCACACACATCACAGCACTGTGGATTATGGAAAGTTTTCCAGAAGTTGGTGTAAACCTTTTAACTGCTTCTAACCACACTTTTTATTCGATTATTGATTTTTTTTTTTTTTTTTACTTTAGAAGCAGAGATTAAGGTGCCGCAGCAGAATTTGACATCACAACGTATTAGTCATCATGCCCGGGTCAAGTGACACCAGCCACCATCATGTTTGAAGGGTCGCCAGAAGCGCGAACCGCAGGAAGCGGGGTGCCAGCGAACAAGCGCCCCCTCTAGTGGACCAAAACAGCAATGCACTTAATTGAATTAAATGAGAATAACAAAAAAAAGCTATTCGACAAAAATGCAAGAGAGAAAAATGCTCTTTCCCCCCAAAAAATACATATAGATCTACACACACACGCGCACACAAATATTTTAAAATTATTTAAGTAAAAAAAATACTGATCGACCAATAAATTAGAGGTAAAAATACAAAACTATGAACCAAAATATTAAAAGAAAAAAAAATCCCAAAACATAAACAAACTAAAAGAAAATTATACAAATACTCTGGAAAAATAATAGCAAATTTTCAGACGAAGCATACAATATTGGATGAAAGAAAATAAATAAAAAATACAAAAATATTACATTAGATAAGACATTAAAAAATAAATAAAAAATCAGTGATGACACACATCCACCACTAGAGGGAAACCAAGTGCTTCTAAAGCCAGTTCCTCCCTTGTCCTGCCACAATCAGCAAGAGCACAGCAATAAAAAAGATGATCCACAAACACAAGAGAGAGAGAATGTGTGTGTGTGCGTGTGACCAGGCAGTACTCGGGAACCCAGGAGAGCCGATCAATCAGCCCTTTGCTGATCAATAATTATGGACCCGCCATTGCAGAGGCCATCACTCATCTGTGGCACAAATTCGGTCTTTCTAAACGAGCACCACAAAACCTCGAGTGGCCTTCCACTCCCACCCGGTCTGCGGTCCGTAAAGTGACATTCAAAATCAACCACATTCGATTTAGGCAAAACAAAAAAAAGATCTATGCCTTTTACTCTGTCGTGACTGCTCAGTCTAATATGGCTAAAAAGTCAATATGTGGAATAAGAACTGAATGGACAACTTACCCAAAAGCTCCATGGCGTCGTCATCATCGTCGTCGTCGACATCCATCTCGCCGTCGCCGACGGACGGCGTGAGACTGCCGAGCGGGTTCAAGGACTCCTGCGACAACATGGCGGCCAGCAACTTCCTATGATGCCGCTGCTGCTCCATCAGTCCTTTGCTGCCTTTGGCCGCCGTCTTAAGACTGAGCGGGTGGGCGGAGGGATGGAAGACAACCATTTGTGATGACGAGTACAGAGCAGGAAATGGCATTTGGCTGCTAACTAAATGATTTTTTCTCCTTCAGCCTCCAGCAGCCGAATTATATTAGCTAAATCATGTGCCGCGCATGATGAATGGTTTCTTAGCCTCGTCGTCCTCTAATTAGTCACATCACACTCCAAACGATGTCACACGTGCACTCCGACATGGGAAAAGATGTGGCAGGTTTAAATTAGATCGGGGTCGGGGAATGATGCGGGTTAGCGCGGCAAACGTTTCGAAAACAACTTGCGCGTGTGTACGGTAGCCTCGAGCAACAGGCGGTTCGTTCTCGTTCCAAATAAGCTTGCCGCCGGATAGCCTTGGAAATGGGATGATCACATTACGTTAGTTCAGATGGAGGAAGAGGACGGGGAGAGCGAAAAAGTCCGCCTGAAAGACTTCAAGATGCATTCGTCGGAATTTTAACGTGACGTTTTTCGTTCCAAACACTCACATGCAAACGGTACGCTCACACAATACCTCATTCGGGAATCCGAAATAGATCATTTGAATTAGTGTGTAAAATGGTAATTTAGAGAAGAATCAAAAAAGTATAAGAGGATTTTAGGGGGTGCGAGGGATTACATTTTTTGTGGCGGGAGCTATTTTGATAACACATTTTTGTCGCTTTTTTGAGGAAAAAAGTTCTATTTTATTCACTGAGTCGTTTTGAGAAAAAAAACAAAGCTGATTTTTCATCGAGCTATTTTGATCAAATAAAATAAGTAAGTTTAGGGATTTTGAGAAAATGGTGTCAACATTTTTTAAATCAATTATTTTAGAAATAATGCAGCGAAATGACGAAAAAAAATAAACATCTTAGACATTTTTACTTGGACAAAAAATATTCAAATGATGATCAGGACCCGTTTTGAGGAAAATACATTGAGCCACTTCAATATGAACAATGAATATTGTCTTTAAATTTGTCTAAAAATTGGTGTCGGAAGCCATTTTGTAGAGAAAAAATTTTGGGGGGCGTAGCTGTTTGCATTGTATCTTCTTCTGAGGTTGTATCTGGCCATAGAAGACCAACCTGGCAAGGGGGAGTCCGTCCCTGTTCCGGCAAACGGCGTTTTTGACACGCGGAACCGGGGGCCGCAGCATCTCGGCGGCCAGCGGGTCAGCATCCTCCTCGGCGCGACCAATCCACTCGCCCACCACGCGAGGTCGCATCACCGAGTTGAAGCCTCCCAAGTTCTACACGAAAATAGCAAAAGAGAAATTGGTGTATCGTGATTGCATGCCTCATTGTGTGTTTCTGGCTTTCTTTTTTTTGTTTTGTTTGTCTCTCCATTTTTTATGTAGAATCAAAAATATTTTTTTTTTGTGTTTTTTTTGTCAATTTTTTTCCCGTTTTTCTACATATTTTTTGTCTGATTTTCTGAATCTTTTTTTTCCGAGTGAATGCAATCAGCTCCTTTACAAAATATATTGAAACATTGAAAATCACTTGATATTTAGATTTTGTCATTTACAGCGAACCAGTTACAATAAAATGAAAATTTCTAAAAATTCAAGTTTTACTTCACCAATTTTAGAGGAAAAAAAACCCCCTGCAATTTAATTTTAGTGACCTTAATCTTAACCGACAACGCAAATCACCAGTGACTTGCTAACGGTTAGCATCGATAGCCATTTTCGACGCGATGGAGCAACACATGTAGACAGACAAAATAATCTGGTGGCCATGGCTGGAACACCAAAAGGAGCAGCGCAATAAATTGGTCTGCAGCATAAAATCAGGAGGTATAAACTGAATAATATCTCGAAACGATGAATCAACGTTACCTGACCAATGTCATCCGATGTGGTAATACCTGGGAAAAAGAAAAAAAACTGAATTAAAGGGAAAGAAGACATCAAGAGTTTTCATGGTCTCATCAGATCGTCCGTTTGATCCTGGATGGGATTTCCCACTGGGGATCTGACGGTGACCCCAAAAAAAGGTCGCCTGCTGCTTTTTACGACTTGTATGTGTCAAAATGAATGAAAATGAGTGAGCGGGTCTCACTGCGAGAAAGGCTCTCCAGGGCCCGGCCCAGCTTCTTGCTCTCCAGCAGGATGTGGTTGAGCTCGTCCAAATCGCGGCTGTCCCGCCAGTCCCACGACGGACACTGAGGCACTGACAAAAACACCACAAACTGATCGGAATACACACAAAAAAAAAATGGACAGTTACACAAAATGTCAACTCAAGCGTGTGTCCATTTACGTACACGCCTACTAGAAAACGTTTTGGCAAAAGTACGGTGGCCCTAAAGGAACCAAATGTCCTGAACAAGTCCTTGCGTTAGTCCCTCCGATTCGCTTGTGTGACACAGAGAGGCCAATCGCGTTCAGTCATGTTCGCTTGTGTGCTAATGTCGAATCCGCCTTCCATTTTTCATGAGCTCGGCGCACCTGTACGCCGACGAAATGTATTTTTAATGTCATGGGATTGCACGTGGAGGTGGAACAGGCACGCATCACCGCCAACCGACGTGCACGTCTCGTCAAGCGACCGGTATTTTGCTTTTCAGCGGCTTCTCACTTTGGAGCCAACATTCCTTGACCGCAGCCTGAAATAGACTCACGGCGCCGCCCGCGTTCAATTATTGAAATGATCAACACGCTCCACATTTGACCCAGCCTTGACGTCTCAAGTGTTTTTCGACGCACTGCAGCACGTTCCCACGCAACGGCCAATCGGATCCAAAAAAAAAAAAAAAAAAAGCTGCACCAATTACTCTTTCTTTTGTCACAAACTGTTGATAACTGCTATGTTAGCTTATGCGTTAATGCGTATTAAAAAAAAAAATTTTAAGTCATTGCAGTCACGTTGCAGCTGCAGTAAAACACATTAAACGAGTGATAAAGAACGTGCGCAGGCGCGCGCGCGTGCGATGCAACACGCTGTGACAAATTTCAATTCAAGATAATCACATCAAATTAAAAGGAGGGATTCAACTCGGTGGGGCGTGCGACAAAGAAACAAGCCATACAATTACTCCGGCCGGGCTACATTAACAATGGATGGATGGATGGCAGCGACATCAACTGACGACTTACACAACTTGGATTCCGGCGAGGGAGGCGACAAGCTGGACACGGCCAGGTCACTTTTGGACTTCTTGGGTTTCCTGGGGTGAATTTGCCACGGTCGGTCGTTTTGGCGCAGCTCCCGTCGAGTGTTTTTGCTTTCTTTTGAACACACACCAAAAAGAAAAACTTGTCACACAATTGAAGAAACAACATGGCGGAAAGAAACCAAGTATGAAGACTTTTTTATAGGACTAAATAAACGCTAAAAAATGTTTACCCACCCGGGGAACTTTGGGCCCATAGCGCTGCCGATCCGGAGAGTGCTCGGTGCATCTTTCCGGGGCTGTCCTGTTTGCTCTGGAGGTGGTCGATGAGGAAAGGAATGGGACGGTCGGGGGTCTCGCTTATCAGTTTTGTCATCAACTCCTGCATGGGCGCAGAAGATGACAATAATGACAACAACAACAACAAAAAATGGAAACAGCTAGCATGCTAACAGCGCTAACAGCTTATCAATAATACAATTGATACAATTGGTATGCTAACAGCTACTGTCACGATATATGCTCGCGAGCGTGCTAAGGCGGTTTGTAAGCCAATATAAAAAGAAAATAAAGTGCTACGGCAGAAAATTAGGTTTATATTCCACCAAGTACTACCAAGTACTAGTTCAAATAATACTGGAAAAAAAGGCTAACATGCTAACAATTGAGATGCAAATATATACAGTAGACAGCTGACAAGCGTCGTACAGAAATGCTAACATGCTAACAATTGGTAAGCTATCATAGTTCGATAGAACTTTGAGTAAATAAAGGGCTAAAGGCAGACCGCGAGGATTACGTTCCAACGAGTTGGCAGTTATTAATTAAAATGAGACTGTATGCTAACGTGCTAAGAACTTGTTTGCTACCATATGCAGTAGAAAGCTAAGAATCTTTGTACAAAAGGCAACTGTGAGCAACCCATTGGGATTACACTTCACGCTAAATATTCAGGTACTAAAATGTGAGTCTAGTAAGATACAAAGTACAAGTTGGACACCTCAGGCACTTAAATGCTAACATGGCGACATAAAGCAAGGCTTTATGTCTTTATGTCTTGCTTTATGTCGCAACGACTGTTGCCCATGAATGCCAAGTAGTCATGTCATTCGAAATCTTACATGCTGATTGGCAAGCTAAATGGTGAACGACAATCATTTGTCGATGCGTTCAAGTGTCCGGCTACACAGCTGGGAAAATGAACTCTGTTTGACCCGCTTAAGCCCGTCGTACTGAAGCGTTCCAACATGTGCAAAGCCAAATCCACCAGTGGGAGTAATGTCCGTCCAACTGACTGAGTTCAAAATCTGCAGGCAGCTCACGTCTGTACTGTATAAAGAAGAAGAAGAAAAAAAAAAAGGCAACCAGTCCCGTGCCAGCGTATATTGATTGCCCGTCCCATCTGGTGTTCGGAATGAGCTCATGCGCGCTAATGCAGCGGCTACTATGACATCAGAGCAGAAGACAATAAGCATGGCCGCTCTGTATGCCGACGACACGAACGGATCACAACGGAAAACAAAATGCGTTTCTGCACCCGAGCGGTCGTCGGGCTTCGACGAGAACGAGTCCGTTTCCATGCGACGGTAATTGAATGTCTGTCCGTCGGCCAAGAGATGGATCCCGTGTCATTGGAAGCTCCCAGCAGGCGTAAAAGACTCACAAGGACAGCCCTGACCTGCTACATGGCCGTCCCGCAGGGAAAATAGAAGGTCAAAATGTTGTAGTGGCGAACATAGCTGAACCAACACCCCTTTCGTAAACCTCAAATTGACTGCCGACCAGTCCAGAGTGTAGTCCACCTTTTCCACTGGCACTGTAATGGTTCACATAAAGTGACTTTCGTGCAGCTAATATTAGCTTGATTCCCATTCAATTCCCCATTCACATTCACCCGAGACTGGCTGTGGTGATGAGGTCAGGGGTTGTCTAGTTTTACCATTGATAGTGTAGTGGTTCACATATTTGACTTTCATGCCGCTGGAATCGAGGCACATTCAATTTTCCATTTGCAATCGCCGGATTGACAGCGTGTGCTCCACTTTGCCCATAGGTAATGTAATGGTTCACTGGTTGAATTGAGCATGTATGTACTTTTGCCACTAGTAATATAGTGGTACACATAGCTGACTGATGTAGTTGGGATGGGCTCAAGACCGTTCTAATTCCACATGAGACTTGTAAAGATCAAAAATTGATGAATCCATTTATGGCTGCCATCCGTTGTGTGAGCAAACCATACAATTCGTCGGCATGCTCGTCACGACCGCGCAGTCTAGCGTAATAAAACACAGACATGCTCTCATCATGGATCGTCCTTGTGTGAAACAATATCTTTCTCCGCTATGATAACAACTGTCAGATATAGCGGGAGAGGCACCATTTACCTGCTTGTTTGTCAGTGCGGCCATAATTCATGCTAGCTGGTGTGAAGTGACGTGCGAGCGGATGATAGATGCTTGTCGTTTGGGGTAGGTGGAAAAACGAAAATACGTCATCAGAGGAAGAAAGATGTAATGAGTCATCCGGATGAAGGCGTGCATGAAAAACTACACCGTTACATCATGCAGTTGCATCTCCATATGTCGGTTTCAAGACCTTGGGAAAGGTCCGAGAGGCGGAGTCTCGGCTTCTCCATGGATAATGTGGTGGTTCACAAAGTGGACTTTTGTATAGCTGGTGAGGGCTCTATTCCCTATTCACAATCACCCTGAAATTGATTAACAATTGGTCAAGTCCGTTTAGTTGAATCAAAACAATACATGAAATCTATATATCGATCAACTGTACATATAGTGTGTATGTGTATATTCTTTATCCTCTGCGTAGAACTATTAGCATTAATTCCTAAGGAAGAATTGCTGCATACTGCGCATCAACACACAAGCAGTACATTACTACTAATACTACGACAAGTACTATGGCTGACATTGCCCATCCAGTGAGAGAATGTAGGTCGAGGTTTGCGCATGAGTCAGTGTACGATGGCACACGTATGCTAACCCATTAGCATGCAGCCTGCGTCCTCCTCCGGGCTGCCGTCCTTCCACAAATCACATCGTCGCCGCCCTCTCCCGAAACCGTCCTCACATTGGGCTTGCTCCATTTCTCTCTGTGACATATCCTCTAAACTCTCCCATGATGCACTTGGCCTCGAGCGCCGTGTAATTACTCTTTAAAGTTATTGTCAGAGCAACGCCTCCAATAAAATGTCAACAACAAAAAAAGTGATAAAACTCCTCCCCCAAAATCAAGACGGAAAACCTTTCCTACGGCAAAGTAGAAGAATTTTCAAGCGACATTATGGACATCATTCTGTCTTCCTTCATGATGGCTAAACCGGTGGTTGGACGTCGAAGAAATATTTACCCTTCTGTTTGATCGTTTTCATCATATTTTGTGTGTCATGTCAGGATCAACAAGTCCACTCCTGTCATCATGAAATATCATTTGGAATTTGAAATGGTTGTTCAAGGTTAAAGTCAGTGTGCTAACCGACTCGTGTTGCCAAATGAAGTTCCACCATATGCTCATAAATTGCCAAAAATGTCCACCCTGTCATTGCAAAATATCAACTGAAGTTCAAAACGTTTGTTAAGTCTCACAGTCAGCTTGCTGACTCAATCGTGTCACTATGTGCTCATTTAATGCTAGTATTAGCAACGACAACAAAAATATCCACTCTGTCATTCTCCACCCTGTCAGCAAGCTCAAATATGTTGCAGTTTTCATGTAGGCATTCTGCTTTCTATTACAAAAAAAAGGTCGGGACCCGATATGCATTTTGAACAGCAAAGTCTGAGAAAAAAAAGCTTACGGTATTGGCTCAAATCACAATGAAAATGACAAAAAAACTCAACTAAAACATGCTAACATAAAATGGGAAAGTCATATATTCTTTATCCTCTGCGTAGAACGGCTATTATGCCATACTGACATCTCTTTCTCAACACCATATAGAAAACATGCTCATATCCCCACTTTTTTTCTTTTTCATGACATTGCCCCTGAAAGATTTGCAGCTTCGTTTCACGCCAAGTTGAACCTTTTCTGTGTCTTTTGCACACAAAAAAGCCTCCTCATCAAGTCACGCTCTTCCGCTCGATTGCGCTTTACGGCGGAGGAACTCTCCAGGGTTTTCCTGCTGGGGCTTCCTCCCTTTAAAACTAAGCTAATCTCTTCAGGGTCGAGAAGGATGAAAGATAAGGCGATGTGCGACTCATGCCGCGTTCGGTAACTGGAAAGTTGAGCTGTGGAGTGAACTGATAGTGCTTATTTGTCTGGTGCAGAGGTAAGTAGAGGAAGAAAAATAATGCCGATTAGCCGTAAAACGGGCAATACGTTTTGACTTGATCGTAATTGCGAAATCTGCACTTTGCTGTGATTGATGATGTGACTTGATGCGTAAACGGGCCTGCTCAGCAGTCTCTCGTTGTCCCGTGGGTGGCGTGTGCTCGTTTTCTTGTAATAAACTCAACTAAAACATGATGTCAAACTTCATGCAGAAGTGCATATAGTTGCGGAGACGGCCAACGCAAACTTAGTTCAATGGAATATGTGGATGGATGCTATGTTTATGCGTCAATTTTGAAGAACCTCCTCGTAAAATTAAAAGAAAAATCTGAAAGAAATGTAAATATACACCGACGGTGTTCCTCAAGGTTCAACACTAGACCCACTATAATTCACCAACACTAACAAGACAGTCAAATTAATAGAAAATCCATTAAAAAAAACCACATTCAAAAATGTAAGTGGTATGACTGAATAAACTTTAAAAAAAAAATGTTTTTTCAAGACAACTTATTCCCTACTAAATACACAACACTAGGTTACAAATAGCATGGCTGACGTCATGCCGTTCTTGAGACTTAATCAACACACTGGGACTGTGTGTAATGAGTCTTGAATGGACATCAAGGTTGGGTGAGTGTGTATTGCATAAAATACACAACTCTCGCACATCTGCTTAGCATGCGCTTCCTCTGTGTGTGTGTGTGTGTGTGTGTACAAACGTAATCACAAAGTGCTGACACGACACTTTGGCGCATTCAGCTGGTAGCAGGATGACACCACACACACACACACACACACACACACACAGCTAGAAAATGCGTTTGACCGTGATGGCGCTATTTGTATTGTCTTGCTTTTAAACAATAAAAAGCCCACGGTGGTCACAAGGGTTCAACTAAACAAAACAGCACAAGTATAAGGTTGCAAATTCGGCCTGTGAGCCAACAGCTGCGGGTTCGACGCCTCTATCCCTGATCCCTACTCACAGCTGAAGTGCACTACAACAACGCACAAATAATAATGTAGAAAAGATGGGTAGTATACTTTAAAATTAGCTACCTAAGAATATGCATGAATAAATTCAAAAAAGTTCACGCACCTAACCCAATCAACATAATGCAGTAATTTATTTGTATTAGCAGCTTATAAAAAAAAATACTGAACTCATAAATTTATTTCAAGTGCAGAGCGCGTAAAAATATAAATGTAAAATGAGGAATCTAATAAATATATACACAAGCAGAATTTTTTTTTAGGTTATGAAATGTACTGTGATTGAAACAAGCATATTTGGCAGGCAAGTATAAAAGAATTAAAGACAAAAAAAGTATAAAAATGTAAATAATTTCAATTGTAAAATAACAAAAATATGTATTTTAACCAGTAATGCAAATTCAGTCGTGTATGAACCATGAATTTAAATTTTTTTAAAAAGTCAACTAAATGTGTAATTGAAATAAAAAAAAACATTCTGACAAATAGCCCAAATAAAACCAAATAAAAGAATTAAAAATAAAAATCCAATCATGTTCTAATACTACAAAAATCGTAAACATTCCGAAATTGACCAAGTGGAAAATATTCGTTTGCATTAAATATGCTATGCTCAAAAAAATAGCAGTGCAACACTTAATATTGTTCCTATAGTGAGATGTTTGATGACAGCTGCGGCAACCCATGAGCAAGGCATCACCGTCTGTGTGTTAACCCCCCCCCCCCACCTCCCAGTTTAACGATATCCGAATAAATGCGAAGAACACAAGTACGCCAAAAGAAGTTCATGTGCACTCACCTCGAATAAGGGTCCGATTTTGTTCCTCTCCAGATAGGACTGAATCCTGGACTGTTGCGGAGACGCCATGGAGAAAGTGCCGATGGGGGTGGGAGACTGCCTGGAGAGGGGGGCTGTGGGGGTGGGGATCTCCCGTCCCTCTCTGAAGAGCTTTCAGCGGGATGAGTTATTCCGCCGAGCCACCGCCGTCATTCGTCCTTCAGGCGTGGAAGACCAGACGGAGCGCTGGCTGCTGCTGCTGCTGCTGCCGCCGCCTGACCGCCGCAAGCTCCTCACAGCCCGGCTCGCGGTGGCGCTCGCTCGGCCGGGGATCATCTCCGGCTCGCTCCCTTTCGCTTTAGGCGGCAGCGAGCATCCCCACAAGCGGCGGAGGTTTCCAAGTCTTCACGCCACCCGCTCTGGATGCAAGCACGCATGGACTGACTGCTCTCCGCGTCGACCCCATGCCCACCTACCCAATTCTCTCTCTCCCTCTCTCTCTCTCGCGCGCGCGCTTTCTACCCCCACGCATGCGCACCACACATTAATATTTGCTCATTAATATTCATAAACTGAACTCACCTCACAGGATGTCGGCAACTCGTCCAAACTCGGCATCAATTAGTACAACGTGTTGGTCATGAGCCAGCCGACAGGGGGCACGTCATTAGATACACCTGCGGGATCCATTAGAGAAAATCAAGTTCGGTTGACTGAAAATCAAGACATATTTTACTTGAGGTCAGATATACAGTAGGTCCAAAGCAACAACAGTTTTTTTGTTTTTTTTCCCAATCCGTATTCAAGTATTTTGCAGAATAAAATTCCCATAACCGAATCAACCATAAATAAAAAATATATATGTATTGAATTAAATAATTTTTTTGGGACCCTAATGCTCGCAAGAATAAAGATATGTATGACATGCAACGTTCGATTCCAGATCCCCGTGCCTGCGTGGGTTTTCTCTGGGTATTCCGGTTTCCTCCCACATTCCAAATACTGTACATGCATGGCAGGTGAATGGAAATAGTCCCAAGGCGCGATTGTGAGTCCGCCTGGTTGTTCGTCTCTGTGTGTCCTGCGATTGGTTGGCAACCAGTTCAGGGTGACCCCGCCTACCGCCCGAAGACATTTGGAATTGGCTCCAGCACACCTGCGACCCCCGTGAGGCTAAGCGGATTAGAAAATGGATGAATGGAATAATTATGTCCTGAAAACCTACCTCGAGTCCTATATTCAGAATATCATAACTCAAAATCAAAACTTACACGGTGGGCTTTGAGATAATTAAGCCTATCTGCTCATCAAAAAAAAACAAAGCAAACATTTGTTTTTAAATAAAGAAAAATAGCATTTTATGATATTGTACTTTGTAAAAAAAAAAATACAGTAACAACATATTGAAATGATTTGTAAATAATTCAACTTTTTGGGGGGGAAACATTTTGCTTCAATTCACTGGACACAGTGCTGCTCCTTCTGGTTCTGTGCAGTTTAGCCACCAGGGGGCAGTCTAACTCAATTCCGAACTGACTTATGCATTTTATTATCATGCAACAACAACAACAAAAAAACATTCCATTCTCCAATATGATATCATATATATGTATTTGTACACGGCGTATACATGAATTTATAATATATTTGACTTTAAAAAAAAGCTAGCTTATTGGCGCTGTTTTTAGCTTGCATAGTCGTGAGCTACCATTGGTGGTAATATGCAATCTATATGTGTGGAACCTGAGTAATGCAATATAATAAAAAAATGGAAAAATAACCTCAATACTGATACACTATTGGAAAGAATCATCATCATAAAAAAAAAAACATGTACACCATATCTAGACGAAAATATTCAAGACGCAGGTTACAAACATAAAAAAAAAAATAACAATATGCTTTTTAAAAATTCCATTTACAAGACACTCTGGACATATTTATATGCGTATGTATAAAAACAAGCGGATTGGGATTTTCCTATTTTCCGCTTGCAGTGCATTATGGGTCGCCATCAGGGGGCGGAGGCTGGCACAGCCTATACAGCCTGAGGAAAGAAAAAAGGGGATATGATCCAAATCGGACTTTTTCATAGATTGTACGCAAAGAGTCGGGTGTCCTGTTTTCACCTCGGCGCAGACGACGGGGTCCGATCCCTCACCCCGAGATTCTTGGCAGAGTTCTGAACTCTGGCACCCTGAAAAGAGAGAAGACAACGAGGCACACCAAGAAATACTGATAAACTGTCAACAAAAGATAGAGACTTTTTAAGTGTGCAAACATTTAACATGACATTCATGGTGTGGAGTTGCTATAAGTTAATGTTACTATTTTTAAGTTAGTTGGTTGGTTTCGACCTAATATCGACCAAATTTGTGAACAATGAACTTTGATTTGAATCTTCTCTGACTTTCAGTGCAGTTTGGCGCTATTGATTTGATTTTGTTACGTTTCTATAAATCTACTTACTGTTGACGCTAGACAGTTTTTTTGACCAGCTTTTGTAAAGAAAAGAGTGTTTTTTTTTTTAATGTAGGTCATAAAATAGAGTCCTAAGGAGTTTTTAAAGATGAATGGTGTTTATGTGTTGTTATTAGTATTAAGGGCCAGGCCGGATAATCATGAGGCTAACACTCCAGTAGTCAGCTGCTTGTGTGCACACGCTGCAGCTTTATTTTGAAAGCTGCGTTGACAAAACACACACACACACACACACACACAATGAAATTACAAGTGAGAGAGAAAGCGGCGCGAGCGGTCATGGCGACATTCCAATGATAGCAGGATAGCATCAGCAATTATTCCATTGCCATTACAGCCGGCGGACAAAGATGGCCGCTAATGCCCCTAAAAGGACGGCGGGAGATAAGAAAATGCGAGTAGGCCTCTTTAAAATGTCTTTAGACTCCAGTGCGAGGTTACTCGATGTCGTTTGTTGTTGTTGTTCTGTTGTTGAGACGGTCAATGAGACTCTTGACCTCTTGACGGCGATTGCACCGCTAGCTAGCTAGCTAGCTACGACCTACCACCCACCTTACCTTTTTACCCCTCTGACTAATTGAGTAAACAATCACTGTAGCAAAATCCCTACTTAGCCATGTTCCTAACTCCAAACCTACTCACCCATCTACCAAAAATGTAAACGTCGCATAAATCCGAATGCGGCCGCCAACGCGCATCGAACGGAGGCCTTTAGCGCCACATTTCAAACGTGACACCGCCGCGACCCGTCTTCCCTCAGCTCCTCTGTGACCTTTTCATTTTCGACGCCCATGTCGGTTATGTTTCGACAAAGTCCGGGCTGCTAGCGCGCGGAAACGTTTGTTATATTTGGCTTTTTTTTTTTTTTTTTTGCCTGCCGACAAAAACGCAGTGTCAATATTGATGGAGTGTGATGGCGCTACCTGTTTCCTCATGACATCCGTGGCCTGCATGATGCAGCGAGGCGGCAGCCCGTGGTTGCGGGCTAAGAGGATGGCCTGCTCCAGCGTCACGCTCAGGGTGCAGCTGTGGGGAAAAACACACACACACACACACACAAAGTCAGGGTCTTCATGCATCACTAAGAGGGCGGGACCGATATTTAAATGTCAACTTATTATTAACGAAATCTTAAAGTAAAAGTAGTCTTACTTTTAATAATTTAACATAACATATTTGGGGGCCATTTTTTTAGCCTATTGAATTTTTCATGATGCGTATATGGAAATATGTAAGTAATGGGGCATGGTGCACTATTCTGGCTCACTACGGTGGCCCCAAATGACCAGAAAGGCTCACAATTCGAGGAACTTTCGCCTTTCCTTTGTGTGTGTGTGTGTGTGTGTTTGTGTGTGTGTTGACGCCGATAAACACAAACACATATCAAGGACAAGTGCGTGGAAACGGCAACCCTTAGAGAGCAAGCGACTGGGTGACCTTTTGGCATGAAAAGTTAACAAGTCATTTCGGTGCAAATTGAATTGTCCAAAGTTGCCACGCTGCCTGTCGCGCTCACTTTGACTGGCTCTCTCGAAGGGGCTGCGCGGAAACTGGAGAGCAAATTTTCAAAAAAATTAAGCGGTGGCGTGAGCTACGGGCGTGAACTCGATGTTCAGTCAGGATTCGATGTTCAGCCATCAGGTCACGTAATTGTGTTTAAGACAGCAACACAGCTTAGCCTTTCTGTCTGCTAGCTTAATGCTAACGCTGATTAGCATCTATACTGAAGGACTATAACTCTTTAAGCAACTCATTGAACTCAAACAGTAGAGCGACATTTAGAGAGACAATATTCCACTACTCAGTCATAAATTCTTTATCCTCTGCAAAAAAAACGGCTGACAAAATTGGAGACCTCAATTAATTATTCAGAAATCATTATTAGAAAATGCAGTACTTTAAAAAGATTGAAAGCATTTTCCTACTTCAAGTTCATAGTTCGGCACTTTAGTCCCTGATTAAATGTGAAAATGTGAAGAAGTAAAAGATTTCTTGTCTGTTGATTTGTCTTGTCTATGTTTTAAGTCAGCTGCCTTGGGACTAAAAATGCAAATGAGCTGTCTGCTAACTTGGGCACATTCAATTAATGTCCCTTTTGACTTTTAATTAGTTAATTAGTTGAAAGTGAAACTTGACATATTGATGAGCTCAGGGGGAGTTGGGATATCTCAATGAAGTGACCATTTTTATACTGCCCCCAGGTGGCCAAAGCTGGCACACCAGGAAGAGAAGCCACATTTGAATGCAGTGTTCCCAAACAATTAATCAAATGTTGTGATTACTGTACGTTTTTATGAAATGCAATATCAAGGAAGGCTAGTTTTTGTGCACCGTGATCTCTTTTGCGGGGGGGTTGGGGGAGAACGTACTGAATGAAAAATGAAAGAAAGTCTCATTTTAGAGGCATAACGTGCACAACATAAACAAAATCTGCAGCAGGCTACCCAGAAATATTTTGGCCGGCTTTCACATATTCATAACGAAGGGTGGTTTGAAGGAAAAAAAAAAAAAAAACGTGGATCCTTAAATATCTCCCAAGCTGCAGCGGGATGAAGGAATAGCACATTCTCTCATTCTCTCGCTCTCTCTCGCTTTATAGGAGGCGCTCAGAGATGATTTATGTCGGTCTGTTTCACGCTATTCCAATCCACTTGACACCCCTGCAGAGTAGAAAGCTAACCAGCACAAGAAACAAAAGAATGAAAACAACAATAGGATGCTAATAGAGGTTGTGAGATTAAAAAAAATAATTATAATAAAAAAATAGAAGACTGTGGAATATAGCTAACATGTCTGAGTCATTTTTTATCCTACGTATACGGGATGCTGCAGCAAAGTGGAGACTATGGCGTGTGTGACTAGTTTATAGTGATTTCAAGAGGCTGACTCACGTTTATTCAACAGGAGACAGAATGCAGCGGGGGAAAATGGCCTCTTCCAACAAAGTTGACACTATGGAGCATAGCTCGCATGTGGCATTCCTATTCATTTATTTGAAAGAAGACCAAGAGCAGCAGAGAAAACATACTGTTGCAGGAACTGGAGACGATGGAGTAACGGGTTGATTGTTGTCATTTCTACATGATTACTTTTATCCAAGGGGAGACTGAGGGCAACCAGAAAATTGGCCGCAATCCAATTTACGACAGCAGGATATTTTCTCTACTTTTCTCTGCCTCTTGAAGAGAATACATTGGTAGAAATGACAAATTTAATTTCACATTATCTATACTCCACAGTCTCCACTTTGTTGCAGCACGCAGTTCTTGTGTTTTTCTCTCTCGATAATGTGCACATTCAGATACATAATTTAATTTCAAAAGACATGAAGAGATCCTTTCACGTGTTTGCTGCAGGAGTCTCTTGCCGCCCTATGTCTCCTCTTGGATTAACAGGAAGTAAATACAGGAAAGCAGCAGATTTGACCCTTTCAAGTAGAATGAGCCCTTTTCGAAAGGAAGGAGACCAGTCAATCGCCTCCTTTCTCATCGACCGCTATTTCCGACCGTCGCTAATTTGCCCTGCGCTGAGCCACAGTTCATCATTTGGGCGAGAGTACGGAAATAACTCGATCGTTTGTCACTACCCCCCCGCCTTTCATCTTCATCTTCCTCCTCCACCACCACCACCCTGGGTGACAGTTTCCATATCTTTTTGTCCCGCTTGCACGCGTCCGCCGCTGCAGGGCTTTCGTGTGACTGATGATCAAGTCACGCCGAGCTGATCGCTAATGGAAACTTTCAGCCACTTTATTAACCCCACGCGGGGCTTGTTCGGGCGCGAGCGCCAGGCGGTTTGAATGCGCCATGACCCAACAGATGACACAGAGGACCCTTGAATAGAAGACCTGCCCATCGCAAACGCGAATTGCAAGATAGTCGCCAGAGAATATCCCCGTGCAAGCATTTTGAAAAGCTTTCGACCTTCAGCTGTTAAATCTGTAAATATACAATTAAAATCGTGGAGACTATGGAGCTGAGCAAATGTTTTAATGGCTGTCATTTCTTTTATCCTTGAGGAGACTGAGGGCAGTTAGGGAGACTACAGGGGCAAAGTGGAGACTACGGGCTGTTGCAAGCATGTGTTCATTTTTTTTGTATTCTAGCTACATATCGGTGAGGAGACTGAGGGCAGGAAGACAACAGGAAGCTGCAGTAAAGTGGAGACAACGGAGTCAGTAGATTTTTGTCATTCTAGCTATTTATCCTTGAAGAGACTGAGGGCTGCAGGAAACTGAGCCACTGCTGTATATTGTAGACCATAGAGCATAGCGAATGTGCAGTATGTTTATTTCTAGATGTTCCCTTTTGTCTGATTCAAGAGGACACTAAAGGCAGCGAGAAAACAGACAGCCGCAGCCAAGCAGAGACTAAGGAGTATAGGTATCGTGTGTTGATTTGGCAATTTTTTTTTTTTTTTTATTATTTAAGAACACTGTAGCTAGCATATATATTTTTTGTCATTGCAGCTATTTATCCTTGAGGAGACTGAGGGCAGCAGTTGGTGCAGTAAAGTGTAACCCAGCACAGCAACTGTGTGCTTATTTTTTATCCTTTCTACCTGTTCATTCAATTCATTAAAATGGACAGCAAGAAAACTCTCTCCTGCAGTAAAGTGGAGACTGTGTAGCTAAGCCAAGCATGCTCGTGAGAACCAGCGGGCCAATTATGTGGGACCATCCTTGCTGCTAATTAAAGAACTGCTGTGGCATTAAACTGAGAGGTAGACGTGGTGATAAAAAGGTAGTTCAAGGGAGTTCGAGGCGGCCGTCGGCGCATGAATGCTAAAAGGTGAGCGGGGGAGTCGCGCGACGGGCGCGCACTCACCGGTGGACGCCGTTGTTGCACATGACCACGTGGGCGGCCCCCAGGCGCGAGCACAGCTCCGAGGCCACGGTCAACAGGCCCACCCCGGACGCGGCGCAGGCGGTGTATTGGCAGGCGGCCGTGCGGCGGCAGTGGATGAAGCTCTCCAACAGACGGTACAGCTCGTCCACCGCGTTCAGGGGACGCATCAGCTGTGAACAACAAGACCTGTGAGAACTGGCAGTGAGCTTGACTCGCTCCACAATGAGCAGCAGTTTGGCCGAGCTATTATTTATTTATTTTTAAAACAAGGCCTTGAGCTGCTTCATGCCATTTCCATCTGAAGTTTAGTGTCAAACAAAAACAAACCCAAAAAAATAATTTTCATTGCAATGACCCTACTAGCTTAATGCTAACAGATCATGGAAAACATCATTGATGGGCTAGTGAATAGCATTGTTAGTTGCGGGGCTCAAAGTCATTAAACGACAGATATTTTAGAAACACAGTGCAAAAAAAACATTCACTCATTGTAGCGTACTGAATTCTCACGACTCTTCGTCATGTGTCTGTATGACTGCGTTATACTGCCCCTCGATGGCCAAGGCAGGGAACAGCAGAAGGAGCAGCACATGAATTGAATTGGAGCATCAATTTACTATACACAAGTAGTTTATTTCTATCTGTACTTTTATTACATAATGACTCCGTTTTTCTAACTCAGAATATTACAAGTGCTATTTTCCTCAATAAAAATCAAAAATTTTATGGGGGCAGGGGGATAGGAATTAATGGCAGAGTATTTTGCTATTTTTGTTTTCTGTTCCAAGAAAATTAAAAGTCATTGGACAGCGAGAATTTACCTGTCATACCTACTGCCTGGTTTGGATGGGCCATATCTTTTTTTTTTTTTGCACTCGCCTGAATTAACCTATAAAAACTCTCTTATGCTTGGCGGAGGTTTGAACTTCTTACCTTATCTATGAGGGCAGCTTTGGGTGCAGAACTTGGCGGCACGTTGGACTGATCCATGTAGAAAGCCCTGCAGGGGGGAGGAAAGGACAACTGGACTTAATGAAGCAGAGCAACACCCTCATCAACCAAAATAGGTTCTTGCATGTCATCACCTTTCTGGAAAAAAAAGCACACCACCTGCTTATTATTTTTATGATAGATTTTCAGCGTCATGTCTAAACGATCCACCGGGGGCAGGAGTGAGCCGGGAGCAACTTTGGGACGCAAACTCAGCAGTGTGGGACTCCGTCAATTGTCCGTAATCCAGTAGCGGGCTAAAAATAGCTACACTATATTAAAGTGGGTGTAATACAATCCCGTGGGCTTTTAACTTAAAGAGGGAGGCAGTAATAATGATGTATGGGCGTGCATTCACGCTGATTTAAAGGAGATGTGACAACAAGGAACGGAGGACTGCAGAGGACCAGGCGTCGATTCGGGGTGAGGCGTTTGTTGTTTAGAGATCAGTATTTGTACACATCAGTGGTACTCATTTAATTCATTTCATGCACCGTAAATAATCACTGAAGTGCTGCGGGATGTTAATAATAAGGGCGCGGTGTTTATTAGAGCAGCGATTCTTCTTGGAAGAAATTCATTTGTGTCATTTATTTCAACAAATAATTATGTATTCTGGCAGGCAAGGCAACTGGCCATAAATGTCGGATAAGGTGGCGTTTTCCAGCATCTATTTGAGAATTAATGGATTTTTGCAAAGGCGGATAATGTTGACCTCTTACATTTTTGTACTCAACTGCATACGGTATCAGGCGTCGAGGGAGTTGATAGTCACCCAGGTTTTTTTCTTGTTTTTTCACCCAACTTCCTTCAACATTCGCAGTATTATGTACAATAGCTGCAAAAAAAAAATAGGCAGCACCTTAAGGCCAGAGTGCTGCTGCTGGCTAGCACCCCATAAATCTCTTTCCCCAAGCGGCCCTTGGGAGAAGCTGGCCAGAGGGCTGTGTAATTGCTTCAAGCCGGCCTCGCCGCTCAAACCAAGAATGATGAGAACACGTCTTCCATCGGTACGCTTAAATCACGATTGGCGGCCGCGACTGCTGAACGGTCGGCGTGAAGGGTTAACGGTCATGCTAATATACGTTAGCAACTCAATCGAAGTGCTGTGCCTATCTGGGATGCGTCGTTTGCACGCTAGCTTGTCGAGGTGAAGTACAAACTAAAGTTAGGCTAACTCCGAGCTGGAAAAATAAAGAAGTGGATCCTTAATAGTACTCCAAGTAATATTTGCAAGAGTACTAAATGTAGAAATAACGCTAACGTTAACGTGCATTCGTTCTTACCTCATCTAGGATAGATAGCGTGCAAGCTAGCTCATCGAGGTTGATTACAAACGAAATTTAGGTCAACTACAAAGTCAAACAAAGTCATGAATCTTTCGCGGTCGTAGAAGAATTAGCAGTTGTAAGAGTAGAATTAGTAGGAGTACAAGTAGCAGCGGGAGAAGAAATTAATAATAATCCTAAAAAGGGTTTCGTATAAATTATAGCAGTAGCCGTAGAAGTAAATGTAATAGAAGTATTTTCAGTAGTCTTGAAGTAATAGTAGTAGTAATAGCAGTGATAGAACAAAAAGCAGCAGGAAAAGTACTTGAAATAAATGATGTGGTTGTCGAAAAATCAGTAAGAAAAAGTTATTGGAAAAAAATTACACAGAATTAGTAATATTAGCAGTTGTAGTAGCATAGCAGAACTTTAGTTGCACATATTAGCACTAGCATCATTAGCATGTTGTGCCTCTAAATATAATATGACTTGAGAGAGATTATTTTCACGACGTGAGCGGTCGCCCCGTGCAATATATATCGTGTGCTTCTTGATTCTCTGACACTCATCGTGATCGATAGTGACTGACACAAAAGCGGGGAGGAAAATCTGGCCTGCTGAAAGCTGCTGTCGATACGACAAGTCTGCAGACACTCGGCTGGGCTGATTAAAAGATTTCCAGTCGGCCATTTCCACAAATATAATTGGAATCAGAAGGAATGTAGCGTTCGAATTTTAAGTTCTGGTTCACTTTTCGATTTTTGTTGATTGTGACGAGAGCTCTTCGGCCGTGCTCCTAATCCAGCTTGTGGCGGCACTCCAACTATAACAACATGCCTGAGGTCACATGTGACGTCACAGTACCACTCTTCATCCCGCCAGTTGGGAATAGTTCAGAATTTGAACATACTGAACATGACAACTCCGACATGAGCCCCAATACAATAGCGCCAGTTTCATCTTGTTTTCTACTTCCTGTTTCGGCTGCCATTCCTGTTGGGTTCACAGTATATTCAACTCACGATAAAGCAACATTTTTTTTTGTCACCACAGAACCCCGATTTTGATCGGTTTTCGACAATCGCTGTGATTTGTGGAAGATTAACCTGCTTTTTTTTTTTTTTCGAATGACCGGGACCACATTTAGCATCAAATTAAAAGCCGTGTCTGGAAAGCAATCCCAATAAATCCATGTTTTGTCTCGCGGAGGATGCCGCGACTATAAATCCGGCGGATACTTAACTGCGCGGGTGAAGTTACAGCTCTGCTATTAATTATCACACAATCAGCCGCAGATGTCGGCGCAAACGCGCGGCGCGCTCACCGAGCCGGCTGATACTTTCTGTTGTACGAGACCTGACATCTCTTTTTCGTTTCAAACTTGAACATAAGTGACGCTTGGTGTGTCTTTCCATTAGCCACGCTGTATATCAAACACTGACATGCGCCAGATTGTACACGCGAGCAGTTAAAGGCATTACATACGGACAACCTCCTTTGTTTTTGCTCTCGCACGCGAGCTGTCACATGCGCTTTGCGGGTAACCGTGATATGATCAAAATTGACGTGGATTGTCAGACAGCCCAAATGCAATGTAAGCCATTTAGCGAGCGGGAGACGGGCAGAGACTCGTTTGGTAGGGCGAGAGTGAGAGAGGGAGAGAGAAAAAGACAGATAAAGACGGAGGTGGAGAGAAGACGTTGCTAAGTAGATCGAGAGGGGTCGGATAGGTGAAGATAGTTGTTGAGATGTAGACGAGTAGGTAGGTTGAGAGGAACGGAGAAAATAGAGATGGAGAGAGAGAGAGAGAGAGAGAGAGAAAACAGAGTCCGAGGCAGTCAGATATTGACAGAGAGGCAGAGAGAAAAATAAGAGTGAGAGAGACACAAGGAAACTAAAATCAATGTTGCGGTGCCCTAATCCTTGACGCAGTGCATAACAATACACATAGGCCGATATTCTTTACCGTCTGCAAAAAAAAAAAAAACAGACTCATGTAGTGCCTTAAGATTAACTCATTCAGTACCAGCCAATTCTAGGTCTGGAAAGACGTTTAAAAACGTCTTTGGGAGTGAATGAGTTCAGTGTAATTCGTTGCGTGCCCGTGCTCATTACAAACTGCCATATTTATTGTTGTCAAGTGAGACGAGGGGAGTTCACTGTCAGTCGAAGCAAAAAAAAAAAAAAATCAATTTTTTACATCTGTGTTTTAATGTGGAGGGGAGGCCATGGATGAATGGCATTTCCATTCATTTCAATGGGGACAGACTTAAGACTTTAAATGACAAGCATGGTCGCGGACCCAATTCGATTCTAAAGTCAAGACAGCACTCGTAATTACTCATTGTGTACCTTAGCCGCTTGTAGTACTGCTTGACTTTGTCCAGCGAGGCGGTGTTGATATGAGCCTGGTACTCCTCCACGGATACATTGTCTCTGTAGTAGTAGCCCTCCATGCTCTCCAGCGCTAGACCGGTAAGCATACTAAAAATTGAAGACATCTTAAAAAAAATAATAATCAAATAAAATTCCTCGCATACCTTGCGTGAAAAGCACAGGGAAGATTTTGACGCCGCCACCGCTCCTCAGCCGGGCAGGCAGCAGAGAGAAGTAAAAATTCTCCAGATGGAGGAAAACCTTCAGGTGCTGCCTCGTGCCCTCCACGTGGTACCACACGGGCGTGTCTGGAGACAAGAGACACGCCACAAATCAGAACAATTGGACATGCCGATTGATTGTCCACGGGAGCCAGCAGGACGAGTCACTTTGAAATTTTATTCAGGGCCATCGTAATTCAGAAAATAAGTCGATGGCTGTGTACATACTGGCCACTCTGGGTTCCCCTTGAAAGTGCTGGAAGTAGAATGTGACTTTCTCCAGGTCCGCCAGCGCCACCTGAGTGTCCTCCAGCATGGCCTGCTCGTCATTCTGCAAAACAATACGCCGATCAAAATTCGGCACGCAAATTTGGAGGCGCGCTCAGAATTTTTTGACCCTCGGTCAGTCGGGCTTCTCACCAGGTTAGGCGAGAGAAGCGATTGGAAGTGGAAGAGCAGCCCCACGCTCGCAATCTGCTCCAGCCATCGTCTGCTGGCCTCCTGAACCTCCAGCAGGTCCTGGGGGTCCTGCTCCGACTCCGCCTCTCGACCCGCGCAGTGGAACTGCGCACAAAGCAACACTCACTAAATATATAGAATGTATATTCGTATTCATATATTTTAAAAATATACATATATAAATGATTAAAATATTTAATCGCGATCAAATGTATCATTTCATAGTTAATTCAGAATTAGTGGTAATTAATCACAGATTTTATCTATTCTAAATTTCCTTTGATTTCTTTTTCTATTTTTCCCATTTTAATGCTCTCATCAACAGCAAATATTTACTGAAACAACAATTAGATTTTCAATTTTATATTAAAATGTTTCACTAAAAAAAAAATAAGCGAGTTAAAATTGTTTTAAATTAATGCCGATAACGCGTTAAACTGACAGCACTAATATATATATATGTCTGCCTTGTTTTTTAAATTTACTCCTTTTTTTCATTGACAATAAAACCTCCTTTTCTTTGTCTTTCTCTTTTTGCCTCATTTGTGTCCCTGTTTTTCCTTCTTTTTATTTTAGCATTTTTTTTTCTTCTCATTTCTTTCTCTTTTGCCAGTTTTTCCTTTTTTTTACCCTCCTTTGTTGATCAAGCAACTGACCTGATTGAGAACAGCCAGCAGGTGCTCGGAAAAGGCGCACACGGTCGCCACCAGGGACTGACAAAAGACCACATCTCGACGTAACTGGATCTCAGAGTCTGGAAGGGCAAAAGTAATGTCACGAAAATAAGATCACGAGGGTCCCGAAGTTTCATCCAGAAGAAGAACTGCAAACACTTTTATGCAAGGCCCATCCTAGCATAGCGATTTGTGGTGTGTGTGGGGGTTATAAATGTAAATAAACATCCTGTTAGGGAGCGTCTGCGTTTTATAGCGCCGTTCGTGCAAAGACTGATGCGGTTTTTAACGCCGCCAGTCACTTTATGAGGGACTTTTTAATTCGCGTGGACTTTTTTTTAATGCGCGATTAAGTCGAATCGAATGTGCCCTCAGGACGCCACGTTTTACGTTCTGTCTCTGACGAGTACGTTTCTCTTTGCTGATTTGCCGTTTTGCCGCTAAAGTGTGTTGGCGAGGACGGCGAGCAGACCAACCTGTATACTGCAGCAGGACTAATAGCAGCCTCGCCTTCACCTCTGCAGACAAACAAATAAAATGGGGTTACGTCAACTGCAATCAAATATGAGCCTAAACGTAGGTGAGAAACGATGGGAAGCTCAAATGGGTGCATGGGTACCTTCCACAAACTTTGCAATGGTTTGCGCGAGTGCCTGAACGCTGCCGGGGAGGTTCCACGGATCCTGCTTGACGTGGAGACGCAACCTCTTGGCGTAGTTCATCTTGGGTTCCATCTCTTGCTGAAATTCTGACACACACACACACAAACGAAAACCTCATGTAGCTTTAGCTTGCCTCGTTAGCTTATAGCATCTCCGTGTTTTTCGCCTCACCTTGGAAGCCTCGTCCCGGCGTGAAGCACTTGGTCTGCTCGAAGGCCCGCGCCACCACTGCTCCTAGCAGCATGCTGCAGATGGAATCCACCTGAGGAGATGGAAGGGTTCAGGACAAAAGATAACTAACAAAAAAAACACAAACAATTGTAGACCATAAAAACATTTGACACATTACACCTTCTAGTGGCTGGAATATATCGCACTGTGTCATTTCAGGGGTTTTCTAAGCTGCAACAACGAGGCACTCTAAAGTGGCCTGAAGCCCGGATCCACATGCTGGCAGTCTACTACAACCAGGTGCCCTAAAATGGCGACACCACCCCTAAATCCCTGCTCTCTACTACAGTGAAACTCCTCTACAACGAAATCATGTTTGCAGCAAGAAATTTTTCACAACAGGGGGTTTTTCACTGTAGCAAATTTGATCTCAGGTGTAAACACACACACACACACACACAAACGTATGTGGACTCTTTATTTTTATTCCAATAGTGCAAGTATGAGCATACACTAATTTGACACTTCAGAGCTCTTCTTGTCTTAGCTGCTTGACATCCAAAGGTCCGTTTTGTAGCCATGTTAGCAATGCAACGTCCTTGCTGCGTCTGAAACTAACAATAACAAATACTTCCTGGACTACCGCGCATGTGTAAACCAGTGTGGTGGTTGCTGTTGCCGTTTCCGAACGAAAGCAGTAGAGGTCGCTGTTGGATTAGACTTCGTTGTAGTGAATCTCGTCGCGAGGCAAAATATTTCGTATAACGCAACAGGGTTTTTTTTTCGTTGTATGGGGGGCAGGAGAGTGGGAATGGTGTTAAAGCATGAAGATTTTTTCACATAAGGGGGTATTTTCGCCCATGTAGGTTTCATTGTAGAGGAGTTTCACTGTATAATCGATACAATTCTGTATTCCATAGTTCTCAATTTTTGCACATTTTCAGCAATCCTCTTTGAGCACGTGAACTAGAAACAAATCCCTGAGCTCATTTTACGGGGTCTTTCTATGGAGAACCTCTACTGCTAGCGTCTTCTCACCTGGCTAAAAAGGTGCTCCAGGAAGCTGTGAAGCTTCTTCTGCTTTTCGGGAGACAACCACACGCTGGATGTCATCTCGTCTCCTGTCATGACATCAGGATCACGTTTTCATATCGGTCTCATTGATGAAATGATGGTTTGAGCAGCCCGTACCTGAGTCCATCTCGTCGCTGTGGACGTAGGAGCTGCAATGGCTGCTGCAGATGCTGGTGAAGGAGGCGATGGAGTTCCTGTTACTGTTACAGTCACTGTGATTGGCGGGGGGTGGGAAAGGACAAATCCAACATGACATGTCGTACAAATATGAGACAATTCATGTGAAAGTCTGCTACGTGGGTTCCCTCTCGTCGTAACGGAAAGGAATCACCGACATGGTTGAAGTGTTTTATAACCTGTACGAGTCCCGGTTGCTGATGGTGTCGTGGCCCGAGTCTTCCTGCTCGTCCCCTGCCACGTTGAAACACACTTTCTTCCCGTTGCGCTCGCCCTTGTCGCCGTCGCCCTCGGCTGAGACGAAACTCTCCGGGCTCTTGGCCTCGGATGACGGCGGATATGTGATGGACGATAAGAGGCTGAAAGGAGGAACGGAATTAAACAGCAGCAAGAAGAGTCATGACGGCCATTTTATGTACGGTTATTTCAATATGTATCGATAAATAGGGGGGAGTGACGACAGTATTTAATTCATTCAGAACCAGCCAATTCTGGACCAAGTCTGAAAAGACGTTTAAAAACGTCTTTGGGAGTGAGTGAGTTAACAAAATATTATACCGTCAATCTATACAAATGTGACTATAATCCGAAATTCTATTTAATGCAATTCATCTTCCTCGCTCCTCATTAGGGTCGACTCGCACAAAGGTCTTCCACAGCAGAGTGGCATTCCATCGCCATGGAGACGCCCTGCGAGCTCTGTGGTTGGCTAACGGCCAAACAAGACGTGAAAGGACCACTGAGGAGGAAAGGTGACCGCGGTTGGACAAAAGGGGTGCTTTGGAGCCTCTCGTGACTGTATATGTGTTGTTTACATTGTGCATCAAGCATTACAGCCAAGGTAGACTTACTCGTAAATATGTCCGCCGTGCATCTCCATCTCCTTGACGACAGTGTCGAGCTTGTCGAAGAAGCTTCTGGTAAGCGTCCAGGATGAGCAGGTCGTCCTCTCGGAGCAGGAAGCGCAGGCCATGACCCTCCATGCGGCCCAGGCTGTGTCCCGAGGGGGCCGCCATGGAGGTGATGGTGTGCTGGATGTGGACCGTGGGGCTCAGCTTACCTGGAGGAACACACGCCACATTTTTTTTAAAAAGTGCACCTCATTTTACGCGCAGTTTACACAGACAAGCTAGCTAGCTAGCTAGCAGACCGTCTTAAAAAAAAAGCAAAAAAACAATTAGTTGTTCGTGGAATTAATTTTTTTTTTTTCCTCATTTTAAGTTACAATGCATCAAAAATGGTATAATCCGTCGACCATCGTCCTACTTCATCCTCTGCCTCTCACGTACCAATGGACAAATGAACATAAACATGCCCTTTTCTTCAGCGGCGCAGTGAGTCCGTCCACCCTTCTCCGGCGCTTTCTTCCGATTGTCCAGCTGCACCCCGAAAGAGCTGCCGAGGGAGGTGGTGGTCTTGGGGTAGGACACTTCCATTGTGTTGACATGACAGTTGGTGGGACAGAAGTCGCTGCTGTGCAGGGGGGACACCTTGCACTTGGCCTGCTTGAAGGTAGGCCAGGCCCTGTTTTTCAGCACTCGGGCAAACTATAAATAAACG
Source organism: Hippocampus abdominalis (assembly GCA_018466805.1). NCBI lineage: Eukaryota > Metazoa > Chordata > Actinopteri > Syngnathiformes > Syngnathidae > Hippocampus > Hippocampus abdominalis. The sequence continues at coordinate 8,572,132 of CM031712.1, read as the reverse complement.
AAGCATTCGAAGCACGTTATAGCTTAGCGGAAGTAATTGATGATTATTCATCATTGGAAAAAAAAAAAAAATAGCTTTCTTCTTGTATGAGTTGCATGATCAATGACAGACATGCCAGTAAAAAAAGAAAATGGTTCTCACACACAGATGAAAGACATCCAGACAACCACGGTGCATTTCAGTCATTTCAAGGAAATTGGAATGATGGAATTAATTTGGTTTATGGCAGTGTGGCTTCACGGGCACAAAGTGAACGCACATGCATGGGTTAGTACAAAGGATTTTTTTTTTTTTTTTTAAATAAAGGAAAAATACATCTATATTTTTGAAACGGGCAATTTTTTTTTGGTAATATGATTTTAAAAAGCCACATTTTTACCTTTAGGAATAAACTACATAAAGTATTTTTTAAATGAATTTTATGAGAAAAATTGCAGAACATGATGGCGGAAAAATGGTTATAAAAATTTCTAACAATAAAATGAGCTTATTTTTATTTAATACTTTTGTTACTTCTACTTTTCTTGCCACGTGATGTGGAAAAGAAATATAAATTCATCATTTTAAAAAGGAAAATAAACATTTTATGAACCAAAACTCAAACTGTTAAATTAATTATGTGAATGATTACATTTTCATTTAGAATTTATTTTTTTTATTCTTTAAAATGTTTTCTCTCAATATTCAACAGATTGTTCTCATAAAACAACTAATCAATAACAAATAAATAATAAGCAAGAATATACAGCAATGGTAGAAATTCATTCTAGTCATTTGCAACCTCACTGTTGAAAAGGGGTTTTTTTTTTTGGTTGTATTTTATTTTATTTTATTTTTTTGTGCAATATTCTGACTCGGTTTGACACTGGTGGAGCGATACGGATCAGTGATGTGATCCAGATGGACAACGTGAGCGCCACAAGTGGAGCAGACTGTTCCAAGTCTTCCCTTGTGTCCTTCCAACTTGTGTCATTTCCTTCCCTCCTCCCTCTAATGACATTCCTTGCCCCCCTTGCCCAAGCCACCCCCCACCCCACCCTCCGACTTTACTTTCCTCTTGAGAAGGAATGTGACATATTACATAAAAGAGGCCTGCTTGTGGCTGAGCTATTTATAAAAAAAGACTTGTAATTAATACAAGATCAGCTTTGATGCTTTATGAGTCATTTGTCTGTCTACAGACATACAGGCGGAAACAAAGCCCAAGTGACATTATGTGTACAAAAATATTAGGACACAGTGCAATGATTTTTGCCTTTTTTTTTGGTTTGTTTTGTTTTGACTAACACTTGTTAGTCCATCCAACATTTTGGTATTTTTGGTCTCATATGTTTGTATTATTTTGTTGGATATTTGTCAAATTTTGGTCTAATTTATGGTGTCATATTTTTATCTCATATATTAATTGTTTTTTTTTTTTTTTACATTCTTACCGTGACTTGTACTAATATTTTGCATTTCTGTATGGTGGTAAATGTGTGTTTTTTTGTCTTATCGAGAAAAAAAAAATCAATATTTTGGAAATGGTTTTCTTTTTTTTTTAAACTTTAACCCTGATATTTTTCAGATTTTTTTTACATTATCTCATTTTTATTTTATTCTGTAATATTTTTGCCTTTTCCTAAAGTGTATATTTATTGGCTAATATTTTAGTATTTCCAATTATTTTTGAACATTTATGAAAATATTGAATGCTTTTCACGTGTACACTTGACTTTTTTTGTGACGTCACAATCGAAAGATACCAATAATTAAAGTGTGACGATAACCGTAGAACCGGAAAGGGACCTTTTCTCGACTGTTCAATCTCAATACTTTCCGATACGTCACATCTATAAATGCACTCACCTTTCTGTAGTTGGTGATACGCCGGTTGATGTGCTCCACCCTCTCGGCGCACACGGCGTCAAAGCGCACCTGCAGCTCTTCGGGGATGACATCGCAGCCAGCCGTCAGCCTACCGCACGTCTGTACCAGCATGTCGTCATTGTGCGCCAGAGCTTCCAGGATCTACACAGGTGGATGGTGAAGAGTGTGGTGGGCTTTAAAAACATTCGGAAAGGCTGCTCTGAACGTGTCCAAAAAGGCTTTCTCATTATTTTTTGAAGCGAAAGCAAGTGCGGTGACTTAGTCGAGATGGTGAAGGGGGTGTGCAGGTAAAAAAAAAAAGTTTGGCAGTGGTGGCTTTGTTTTCACTTTTTTGGGTGTGTGCGCCACCTCTTGTTAGATGATGAAAGGGGGCGTGGCTAAGATTTGGATGAGACTGCTCTTAACCCATTCACTCCCAAAGACGTTTTTAAACGTCTTTTCAGACTTTGTCTAGAATTGGCTGGTACTGAATGAGTTCAATTGAAAGACCACCCGACTCTTTTGTAGGATTTGTGTGCGTCAATCCTGACCGGACATTGAAGGAGGAGCGTGCTTCAGATTTTTTTTTTACAAAGACTCCACGAATTGGAACCAAGTCTTTTTTTACCTTTTTTTTTTTTTTTTAACTAAAGAGGTGGTACACCAACTCTAATGTGATCTTAAAGGGGGTGTGTGGCTTGAAAGGTTTTGAAACGACCGCCATTTGTCATTGTTTTGACGGGTGCGCTATGCTAAACGAACGGAATACCTTGGCAGTGAGGCTGAAGAATCCTTTGGGCTCCAGCATCTTCTCCAGAACGTGACACTTGATGCCGGCCGTGCTGTCGTAGTCGTACACCACTCCGTACTCCAGGTGCACGTTGTCCACCGTGAGGCTCACGTGGTCCTTCTTGCCGTCGATGATGGCGATGGTGTTGAACTTGTCCATCACCTCTGAGACACGGCCAAGACGGTCAATATTGGGGCTACTCAACAGGTAGCTGGATAATACAGTCAAACCTCGGTTTTCGAACGTCTCGGTTCTCGACCAATTCGGTTTTCGACCAAAGTTTTTTATGCCTCGGATGATGAACAAATTTCGGTTCTCGAACAAACTGAGCGCACTTGAATGCACCATTTGACTCCTCTCGCCAGGAAGTGACGCTTACTCAGGTAGACGAGGAAGTGACGCTTCCTCGTGTTGCTTTCCATTGTGAGCCGACGTGTTCAGTAAACATTTTTATTTTAAAAAGAGCGTGGTTTCGGTTTTCCAACCATTTCGGTTTTCGAACAGCCTTCTGGAACGAAACCGAGGTTTGACTGTACTTCGTTTCCCCCAAAATGCATTGCTGGAGTGTGATAGGATGTTTATTCATCAAGTTAGCTACTTCTGTAACAGGAAGTGATGCACCATGTATTTCAGAATAAAAGCACTAAACAGGAAGTGTTCTGTTCACGGTGTAAATGCAGCTAATCTAAAAGCATTTTTCTGGAGTCGAAATACATGTTTGTGCGCGATCACCTTCAACTTTGTACTCAAAGCCGTCAGCGTTGTCCTCCGGGGTGGCCTTGTGGTTGCTCCTCTGGTTGTCCTCGTGAGCGCTCTCACTGTTGTTGTACACCCACTTGATTGTATCTTGCTGCATTGGCGGGGAAGAGAAACGGTCATTTGCGTCTAAAGACCACTTGTGTGTTTGTTCTCAGTTGTGTTGCAGTTCTGTGGCTCCACTGCATACGGACAAAAGCCTTGGAACATGCACAAAGTTCCATTATGGGTTGGATTTGGCTCTGAATATAAATTTGACAAAATGTTTCCAATTTTAATTTATTCTGTCTTCGTGAGCTGTATTTATTTGTATCTTGCCACCTATTGTTTTATTTATTCACCCGTCCATCAAGGCGTCAAAATACTTCTGGTGACATTGTAGAGTGTGTCTCCATGTGCGCTTTTTTCCCCCAGCGTGCAAAAAACATAGACATCGTCACACACGTGTGCAAACCAAAACTTTTGGCATTTGGTTTTCCACCGCAGTGACCAATCTCATCACGCCACTCTGGTGGCGCGTCCGTCTCGTCTGCCCACACCCAAAAACCCCAATGTGGCTTTCTGACCCCAACTTTGACATGCTTTGTTCTGTGCCCGTCCCTCTGCGGTCTCGCGGTTCACGACTACAAGCCAGACGCTCTCAAACAGGGCGGTCCCCCCCCCCCCCCCATATGTCTTGACTTAATATCCGCCATATGGATAGTACTTCAAAAAAATTCCAGCGAGAACAAGCAAGACTAAAATTATCGGTGAACATGAACGTCTGTCTTAATCCATTTCAACCTTAATGTTGTGTCATCATGTAATGTCATCTCTTGAAGGCTTGTTGTGTTTATGTTTTTGGCGTTTCAGTGTAATCGGTCTTTTTCATGGTTACCTGCGAGGGTCGCCTGTACTTCCGGCACGCCGTGACGTGAGCGATGACACTGGCGTGGCTCTCCTTGCTCACGTTGATGCCGTTCACCTTGATGATGCACTGGCCCGGGTGCAACCCGGCCATGGCCGCCACCGTGCCTGATGTAGGAGGGAGACAAGGAGGAGGGGGGGAGGAGATGGTCAACAGGTGCAAGAGGAAACTGTTCCACATCCTGTATACAACATTATAATGAGAGAGGATGGAAAGGGGGGAAGTTGTTTATCTAGGGTTAGGGGGGAGTCACAACACATGCATAGCAAGTTGAAGGCTGACTGATATGCAGTGTAGTGTTGTATCACGTCGCAGTATTATGTTGAGTGTTGCGAGATGTCGAGTAATTCCAGGTAGTGTAAAAAAAAAAAAAAAAAAAGGGACCCCAAAAAAAAATACATTGCTTGTTGTCATGTTAATACGGACACCATCACAGGTACTAACCTTATTAGAATAGCGGCAGATTTCCTAGCATGCTTGTTAGGTTAGAGGAGCACAAATTGTGCATTACACAAGCAGTCGGACGACACGTGGGGAGCATGAGGCACAAACGCTGCGTGGTAAATATGCCGCCATAACGCGTCCTTTACCTCTTCCGACGGCGTGAACCACGGAAGGCCGAAACCACGGATCTGGAAGCCCAAACCATCCACCGAGTCGGGAATCTTCACAGTCCTGGAATTAGAAACAATTGTAATAGAAGATGTCATATTTGATATTGTAGAACTGGTTTTAGTGCATTTTTCAAGAATTAATTGAAGAGTGGCTCCTCTTTGTTTGTCTTTAACTCGTTCACTCCCAAAGACGTTTTTAAACGTCTTTTCAGAGGATAAAGAATATATCCCAGTGAGTAATATTGTCTGTCTACATACGTTGCTGGTACTTCGAATGAGTGTATTTATTTGTATCACCTATTGTCGCTATTCACCCGTCCATCAAGGCGTCAAAATACTTCTGGTGACATTGTAGAGTGTGTCTCCATGTGTGCTTTTTTGGGGAGAGGATAAAGAATATATCCCAGTGAGTAATATTGTCTGTCTACATACGTTGCTTCAAGTTTGTGTTCAAATCTTCCTTGGTCTTAAAAGGGTTCAAAAATCATAACTATCGAGGCTAATTCTTAGCACGTCAATGTTTTTTCCCCCATTATATGTTAGCATTAAGCTAAACAGAGTCTTTCTTGAAGGCAGTTGTTTGGTTATTTTCAATACACAACAAGTAATTCCGTTTGTATCCTACAAAAATAAGACATACTCTCTAGGCTTGGTGCTGACCAGGACCCGAAGAGGCCCTTTGCTGTGGAAACACTGACTGAGGAGAACCTCCACCTCCGAGAAAGGCCTGAGGAAAACCAGGTCTCCGTTGATGGCGAACAGCTTCTTCCCCACCTCTAGGCCGGCCATCTTGGAAAAACACATATCCACCATGTTGAATTTTAACAATACAAACCGGCATTATTTGCGCTCTCACCTCAGCGGGTGAGCCCTTCTCCACCGATTTGATGATGGGTAGCCTATTCCTCTCCTCCAGGGTGAAGCCATAGCCTCCATCGCTGGGTCTTATCTGAGGGAGCGAAAAGCTCAGTCATTGAGCATCGCAAGGCCGAGAGCAAACAAAGCCATGCAGCGGAAAGTTAGCAAGCCCTGACCAGGAGACACTTGGATATGACGTTCTCCACTATCTTCAGGTCATGCTTCACCGGCTTGTGTTTGGTGTTGGAGCCCTCCATCTCCTCGTCAGCGAAAAAGCGAAAGAGCAACGGCTCGTCCTTGAATTCGCTCTTCTCCAGCACTGAAGACAGCAAAACGTTACGTGCTAAAGGCATTTTTGCGAATATTAATATGTACCGTGGAGCTATGGTATATCATTGTGATGCTACTGTAGATAGTTGAGCTAAGAGCTAACTAGCATCAGCAGGCTAATCATGTCAGAACAGTGCTAATTTTTTGCTATAGGGACATCATATTGCTAAGGTAGCAAAGCTAACACAGGGATGCTAACTGCTAACACCAGCTATAATGTCCAAATGTACACTACTGCGAAAACCGAAGGGCAAACGCATTGCTTTACGTAATAGATACGGTAGTGCTATATGCTAAAGGCTAACATCAAGACACCGTGTGGGTTTTTTTCACACAGAAATTCACCGAATCTAGTCGAAAAACCACACGGCACATTCGCAGGCCACTTACAGGTCGTACTGCCAACTCGGAGGAGCGCTTTATTTACCATGATGCATGAATCCATTGTCACAGAGCTCAACTCCCCAAATCAGCGCCTCCTCTCTTGTTCTGCAGTCGCCCTGCAAGAAAAACATTTTTCCTGATTTTCATCCGTTATTTTGCCTGTTAAAAGAGTGACCGATTCTTTTTTCTGTACGGGTGATAAGGCTATAATAGGAGTCTTTTAAAACTTATTCACTCCCAAAGACGTTTTTAAACGTCTTTTCAGACATGGTCTAGAATTGGCTGGTATTGAATGAGTTAAAAAAAAAAAAAAGAAGCTGTACCTGTGCTATAAGCCAGTCAATCAGCTTGTTGGCCATCACCACCGATTTGTACGTCCTCAAATGGTAGTCCTTGTCCCTGGGAATGGATGAAGGGAGCATAGTACTGTAACTCTATTTAATGGATCCACATTGAATACAAAGCATTTTTAAATAAAGGAGCCATTGTTATATTCTATATCTACTTCATGTGTATTGAAATTATTTGACTCTCTCTTAGCCAACATCGGCACTAACGTGTACCAATGCTGTATAGTCATGATAATAAATGACCAAAAGTGTAAGCAAGTTTCACACTGATGGCAAACGAGTTCCACGTTCTGGACAATTGGCGACAGGAAAACAACATTCCAGCGTGAGCGAACGAGGGCCCCAGCAGTGCTTGGTCCCTGGGGTCCCCACACCACACCCCCCCCCCCTTTCCCCTCCTCCTCATCTCTGTGTGGTGTTGACGGTTCTCAGTGTTGCGCGCTCACTTTGCCAGAGACACAAACAGAGCTGTGATTTTCCCATGAACATGGGGGCCTGTCATAAGGATGGAGGGGGGGGGGGCATAAGGGCCATGTTACAGCCCCGGGGGAAAAAAATCCAACACAAGTGCTGTGACTTTGCACCACACTGGCGAACACTTATGAGGACTTTGTTGCTTATTGTGTTATGTAACTGGATGTGTCTGGGACAAGCGAGCCAAAAGCGTACGGGAGGAGGCACCATGCCCCCCCCCCCTCCGCTGAATAGAAGAGGCTGTCACCAGTGACAAATGGGGGGCAAACTGCGGTCTGCTGAGCACCCATATGTCCAGCGCAAGGAAACAGCAGGCCGAGGCTGGCGACGGAGGGGGAAAAGGAGGTCGTTTGGAACTCGCTGTACAAAGAGAAAGTCGGTTATCATAGCCGTTTGTTTGTCCGCCAGCAGAATCGGACCAAAAAAATAAATAAATAAATAAAACAAACGACTGTACCAATTCCCGTGAAGTTTTGGGGAGGAGCGGGACAGAGGTCAAGGATAATTTTCTTACTGAGATCTGGCAAAAAGATGCAGCTTGGTTGTTGTTGTTACGGTTAAAATGAGGTATGGTCCACAACAGGCACCAGTAAAAAAAACAACAACAACAACAAAAAAGAACAAAAACAAAAACAAACAAACTAACATGGGAAAATTCATTTAAGATTTTAGCTACGTGCTTTTAATTTAATTTAATTTAATTCTTATCTGATGACACTAGTGCTATATGCTAATATTGGGACGTTAATGTGGACCGATGTGTTACGTTCTAATGTCAACATTCCAACATTGTTGATTAATTCGGCATTGGTATGACATCACAGTTAACATATTTATAACGTTTATAAGTACGCTAGTCCTAGATGCTAAAGGCTAACATAAGGAAGTTCATAATCTCCATTGTTGCAGTGATGCTATGTATTAAGAGCTAACACATTGCTAATGTTAATCGTGACTGAAGTATAGCATTAGCTAGCAAGATAAGCTCTCAGTCTATAAAGTTACCACCCCCTCCCCCCCAAAAAGGGCAACTTAAATTAGAATAAGACATCGAGATGTAGAATTGAATTCCGACCCACCTGATGACGGGAGTAAAGAGGCTGTGAAGCCGACAGAAGAGGCGAACGCCCTGCGAAAAAGAGGAGAAAAAAAGGAAAATAAAAACGATTCAGTCTGGTCAAACTCTTATTTTCAGTCTGGCAAAAGTTACCTTGGCGATGACGTCGTGCATGTCGGTCCTCGGGTGGTAGGTGCCGTCATCGTAGCGGAAGCGGTACAGGACGGGCTCGGCTTTGAACTGGTGCTTGTCAGTGACTAAAAAAAAAAGTAAATAAATAAAAGTTTTATAGAAGGATATTCTGTTGTTTTTTCCCCCCCTCACCCCCACACACACTTTCATCTTATTTTCCTCCAAGGAAGCAATAAAGGGGCGCAAAGTGTTTAAGAGTCTTTTTGGACGGTGAAGAAACACATTGCAAAGTAGCTTAAGCTTCATGAGCTAAACACACAGGAAGTGTGCCACGAAAACATTGCAAGCTAAAGGAGATGAATGCTCATAATAATCCCTGACAGAAACGATCAAGATGGCCTCTCTCCATTTAACGCGTCATTAAATGGGGCCAAAAAGCTGCTGCTGGAACACCAAACTGGACCTTGGGGTGTAACCAAAAGGAGCAACATGTATTGAATAAAATGTTAGTTTCTCGTGGTGACCACCAATTCATGAGCTGCCATTCACATGCTTGAGTTACTACTTTGTGGTTTTGTTTCGTAGGATCCGTAAGTGAGCAATTGTTTGTGGAAAAAGGACTTCCGTTTGTTAAAGTCAATTGTAGCATGCTAGTTTGGGGTTAGCGTCAGTAGCATGTGCAAATTAGGTCCCATGAGTTACTAATTTTTCTAAGATTTCATCTGACTGGTGATAATCTGTTTGTGTTGCCTGAAACCAAGAGTGTAGATTTTTAAGATGGCCGCTGATTCATTACTTGCCAAACGCTTGGTTCGGTTACCAGTTTTATTTTGGTAACTTTTCCATTTTTGGAGTATCTTTTATTTGATTCTGATGTGATTGATGTCCATCAATTTGAGACGTTTGACAAGAAAGACTACTGAGTGAGCCTGTAGACTGATAATTCTAGCTTCGTGCGGAGCTGCTAATTTTTTAGCCATTTATTGATTTTAGTTTTTACATTCTGTTTTGCTCCCGGGGGCCAGTTAGAAAGCAACTTCTGTGAATAAATTCCTTTTGAGTTTCACATGACTGGTGTCCATCTGTTCATGATACTAACACCAAGGAGCACTAAATGAGGACTTTGATGTAAGTAAAGCTAACATGGCTAGCCAGGGGCCGAAACAGTGGAGAACCAACCGTGGTGGATGATCCCATTCTCCAGCAGGGCCTGACCAAGGTGCACGCCCTCCTCCGGGTTTCCCGTCTCGCCGATTTCCATCAGCCAGGATACAAACTCACTGAAGAGAGAGAGAGATAAATAAATACATAGTGGCGTCACTTGAAAAATTGCAAAGCCATCTTCACTGTGTGACAAAAACAGCAGCTAATCTGATGGCTTTCATTCTGCTGTGATTACATCCTTGTCTGACCACACAAGCCAAACAAATAAGAAAAAAAAAAAAGGACTCCACAATCACGTTCAATAGTAAACCATGAAGGAAGAGAAATGCAGAAAAGTTCTCATGGCCTCAGGCACATAAATGGCACAAGCGGCTAGCTTGCGAAGCTAATGTAGCAGTCTACAAATCCACACATGTCCAGGAGAAAACTCCTGCTAGCTTGGTTGGACTAAAAAAAATACCACACCATTAATGGGGCATCAAAATATGTACTTGGTCAATAATATGTCACATAAAAAAATAAAAAGCGGGAAGTACAAACATACCATAGTAAAAGTTTGTTGACAAATGACAACCATTCTATGTGGCTAGCCAGACTAGCTAAGCTAACATAGCTGTCTACCTCTTCACTCAGTAGTCCTTTTTGTCAAACAAAAGATGGACAACCAAAAGAAGCCAACAACACAGTCTACTACCTCTTCTTGTCAAACATTCCGAAGAGATGGCATCAAATACACAACACAAGTCAGAGAGCATCCACATGAAAAAGATTTGTGTCCAACAAGTCAATAATGAATCAAAAAAGGAAGTAGAAACCTACCAAAATAAAAGTACGAGCCAAACAATTTCTATAAAAAGCAAAAAAATATGATGGCCGACCAATTAGCAGTCAACATTTTGACTCTGGACTCACAAAAAAAATCCAAATAAAAGTGTTTTTGCCCACAAAAAGTACAAAGTCCAAAGGAATAATGCATCAAAAAATGGGAAGAAGAAACCTACCAAACTAAAAGCAACAGTGCTTCAACATAAATGTAATGTAAAATGTTCAACACAAGACGCACTCAAATCTCTACCTTTCACCACTCAGGAAGCCTTTTGTAATAACATGCGATATTTTCACATGCGTGGTTTGAGGTTATTTCAAATATGACAACATTCCAACTGGCGTTCTCGCATATTCCATGTAATTCACATCAGCAGTGGTGACCAGTAATGACGGCGGCGCTACAATAACACCGCTGTTATTTTTAAAAGCGTGCGACGGGAGGAAAGGACATTGCTGTGGCTGAGTTTACACGGCACGGCGGTTTGAGAATGAGCAGCGACCAGTGACCGCGTTCCGCTTCGGTCGTTTCTCCTCGCAGACGCGCCGCAGCGGCAACGCCGTGGGAGGAATGCGTGCCGGAGGAAAACCGGGGAGCTGATGTGTGTTGAAGGTAGCTTGCTAATGCTAACGCGTGATTGAGTGAAGATGGAGGCTCTCACGTTAGCTTCTGACGCAATTTGTTGTTATTTTGGTAGGTTTCTACTTCCTGTTTTTGTTCCTTTGGGACCCGTTATCGTTTTGCGGACAAAGGAAAGGACAACAGCCTTCCTAAAAAGACACAAACAAGTCAGCTTGAGGAACCTCACCTTCCCAGGAAGCACTTTGGGAACGTGCTGAGCTTGCGTTTACGGTCCTTGATGAGGTGTCCTTTGCTCATGAGCTGGTAGAGCTTCTCGCCCTTCTCAGACACCATCAGCCACGTGTCCTGCTCCATGCCCAGTGTCAGACCTACCGATACACACACAGGCACGCACATGTGGGCAAAAGTATCGGGACACCTGGACATTCCCCCCCTATTTGGATTTCGAGCGGGATGGAGACGTACTCTTGCGGCGTTCGCGCTCCTTCATGATGGCCTCCAGCCACTCGTGCTTCTCCTCGGCCGTCTTGGCCATACACACGAACCATTTGTTTTTGGCCGTGTTGTGGATCTTCCAGCCGTTGTTGACGATGTTGCCGGAGCTGTGGTAGTCGGCTGGGGGGGGGGGGGCAGATTTGGAAAAAAAAGGCATGGTGAGAAAATCGTACAGGAAGTGACACCTACTCTGTCTTTTTGTTCCACTGGACCACTTTACTAACCAGCATTTTATGGACAACGGACAGCTATTTTGTGTTTCCATATGACCAGTTATTAACGTTTTGGGAACCCAGGATTTAATTTGAATCTTCTGTTACGTGTGTGTGGTCCATCCAGGCGGCAAGCATGTGTAATCAAACCACGCCAATCATCATCACCGTGTGTCTAAATACCTCAAGGGCATTTTCTCAACCTCAGGCACAAAGTTGCTCTTTGTTGAGTGGGTTCATTATACGGGAAACCCAAGCCATAATTCACTTGTCGGACATGCGAGGTTGATATACCGCTTGCGGTGTTGGCAGGATACCCACAAGCCGCCACCTGCCGGCACATGTTTACGGAGTCTACGCTGCGTCCATCGTTCATTAAATAGAGAGCGAGTTCAGGAAATGGAGGGCTTCCACTAAAATACAAGAGATAATCAGAGGACGCGCAGGGCCAAGAGACACAAGCGATCAGCAGCAGGTGGGCCGCAGGAACGCTTAAGGATACGGAGAAGGCAAACTCACTCAAGTACTGTATAAGTCCGAGTAATGTGTCATGTGGAAGACGTGTAACAATAAAACAAATCAAAAAAATATATTTTAAAAAAACAATTTCATAAAATGAATCTTTTCAAGTGAGGATTTTGAGGATGTGTTTGGCTGCACCAGCTAGCTAGCAACAGCTCTGCTGGTGCATCGCAAGCTAGCTTAGCACCTGGCATTCTCCCGGCAGGGGGCAGGGGTTTGACCCAAGACGCAACTACCGATGTGACAATGAGCACCGTTTAGCCACTAAAGTCATGTAAAAACAAAAAACAAAACATTAAATATAAAACATTATCTTTTGAAACCAAGTGACAAGCATACAGTAGCTAACCAGTTAAACACGAGACGCTAACGTTAGCAGTCTGTATTTTCACTCCCTGTTCCTTTTTGTTGAACACCACAAACTAATGGACTCAAATTAAATTTAATTCACTTACTTAAAAAAATAAAATTCAACAATAGTCATAGAAGACCCCGCCCCCCCAAAAAAACTTTGTTGGACTTTTTATTGAACACGTACAGAATGCGCTTGACTCACCCGTTCCGTCGTCCACGTTTTCTACTTCCATCACTTCAGTGTTGATTCTGCCTCTGAACAGGTAGCGAGGAGCCTCGGTGGTCGCTTTGCTGTTTTTCAAACGTCTTAAGAGGATAAAAGAAATGGCAGGTTTGTCGAGATGGGGTATGAAACGGCGCACCCCCGTCCCATGAACACACACACACAAAAAAAGAAGTAAAAACAAATTCATTGGAGTGTTATTCCTCCAACGTTGGCACTTTTTCTTAAACTTTTGACCTGCTTCAATATCGTGACAAAGTTGGCGGCCCCTCACTCCCACTTCCTGTGCACCGCCACAAAAAAATTTTTGACACCACGCACCACCCCCAACAGACACACCATCCCTTCTAAAAAGCTTTTTCTGGATACTTTTAAAGTAGTCTTAAGTTTGTAAGCCAACATTCTAACATACTCTGCATACCCTCTATCAGACCCCTCCCCCTCCAACCCACCAAAAAGTATTTTGGGATACTTTTAAAGGTGTACTTTCTCAAATATTTTAATCGATGCACCCATTGAACGCACCCCCTCCCCCAAACACACACAAAAAAAAGCCCTTTTGAATACTTTCACAGCTGTCTTTTCGAACTTTTTGACCCCCAAATCCCTGTCAACATCCTGACAGACTCGGCGCACCCCCCCAAAAAAAAATTCTGAATACTGTCAAAATTCTGGACATCGTCAAACTTTTTAACGTATGCTCCCATTGATTATCATGCCAGACTTGGTGCACCACCTTGCCTTGGAAAACCTCCCCAAAAAGTCCATTTGGGGTTGGCGCACCCACTCGTCCCCTTTTGTCTACTTTTTTTGAACAGAACGCATATTTGCACGCCCACAAAACTTTTCTTCTTCAAAAAGCCTTTCAGGAACTCAAAGTGCAGTCTCTATTGAACCGTTTATGAGAGATGGTGTACCCCTCCCTAAAAAAAAAAAAACCAGTCAATTCTGGATACTATTAACTCATTCACTCCCAAAGACGTTTCTAAACGTCTTTTCAGACTTGGTCCAGAATTGGCTGGTACTGAATGAGTTAAAGCAGCGTTCCCACCAAAAATATGTAACTAAAGGCGTAAATAACCCCAAACAAGACAAAAGAGCCCAAACGACTCGAGGCGAGCCACCTGTTTTTCTTCTTGCAATAGACCAGGAGCTTGTCAAACAGGAAGAAGATCCTCTCCTGTACGTTCCCGGCGGAGATCTTAAGCAGGACGCCGTGCATGAGCATCTCCGTGCATGTGTCGGTAATGTTGGAACCCTGATAACACACACACGCACGCACGCACGCACATGAAAGAGACGTTTGGATGGAGCACAATATTGAATATTCACACATGGGGGAAGAGAGGAGATTACAAAAGACCGGGGCCTTTCCGGTCCAATCTCTCGGGGTGCGAAAAAAAAAAACCACACACACACACACACACACACACAACCCGTTTCCTCTTCTAATGGCGTCCATAGAATAACATCCTGTGTGTGTGTGTGTGTGTCATATGGTGAAAGGAAAATGTCTTTTCCCTCACCTTGCCTGCACTCGGGGGACTTGGCATGCCATGTGTGATTGGTCCCCCTCGCTGCTAAAAATAACTTTACCACCGCCAAGTCTTTTTACATTCTATTGCTCTTTCAGGACCTTTTTAAACATCTGAAGAGCCCAAACAGATGTTCAAGTCGTTTTGTTTCACCAGACGCTCCCTTCAACTTGTGTGTGTCACACACACACCGCTCAATTTAGCATGGCATGCTATAATCCATGTTCTACCTTCATGTAAACATAATTGGTCATTTAAAACCAAGTGGTAATTGCTCAGAGACCTTAAAATAATGTTTCCCCCCCCCCCCATTAAATTCTTTGTTCTATGCCCAAAGTATTAGGCATATATATCATGGTAAATATAATTACCAGTGACTGAAGAAAAAAAAAAAAGGCCATTCAAAATATAAATGCAGGAAAATAAAATGCGTTTTCAAAAGTAGCTAAAAATGTATTTAAAAGTTTTTTATAATAATAAATTATTGATGTTAAAAAGTATTCCATTTTAAATATACAAATAAAATACATGAAGAAAAATATATTGCACTGATATGTTGATTAGGAATTTCATGAAAATTTAGTCTCAAAGTGTGTTGATTATTTTTAATTGTTTTCAAATAAATACAATGCAAGAAAGTGGTTCATTAGTGGCTAATTGTTAAAACTATGATTATTTTTCTAAAGTAAATGTTAAAATACAATAAAAAAATGTGTGTGTGCGTGCGTGTGTGTGTGTGTGTGTGTGTATTTTATATTAGTACAGTACAGTCCAATATTTTTGTTGCATTAAAAAAAGTAATTACATTTTAAACTTCCATTTAAAAATTATATATATATATATATATATATATATATATTATTTGATATATTATATATATATATATATTTATATATAATTTTAAAATGGAAGTTTAAAATGTAATTACTGTACTACTGTGCTAAAAAAAAGCGCCCTGCGACATAGAACCGTCATTCTTCTTGTCTTAAAAAAAAAAAAAAAAAAACAAGTGTTGAATGAGCGCTCTATCAAGCGCTCCAGCAGCTGCTTCGTTATTTTGATGTCACCTTCATTCCTTCCATCATAAAAGCAAAGCAGACCCTTAAAGCATCATTTCGTCTCGTTTCTCATTTCCTCTACTTTTAACCCGCCAGAAATAACAAACCGAGGAGTGGATGATGAATCGGGAACGACAGAAGCTCATTTTTCCCCTCATTTACCACTAAATATGATCAAATGTTCAACTTGGAGAGCCCAAAAAAAGACGAGTGGTAGTGACCGGCGTGACTAAAACTCTGGCAGAGGGATGACCAGCCATCACACTGAGTTTGTGTTTAGAATAACTACAGAGTACTGTGGGGGAAATTTTGCCGCAGAGGCTACACCCAACGCTAGGCCCTATTTTCTTTGTGTGACAAAAAATAAAATAAAGAAAATCGGGTTTTTTTTCCCCCTTGCATGCTGTATTAGCTAATATGTGTTTATTTAGGGACGTCGATCAATGAAATCTTTTTAACCATATTTAATCACATGATTTTCATAGTTAACTCGCGATTAATCGCAAAAATAATCGCACATTTGATATTCGTTTAAAACTGTTCATTTTGATCACAGGCAACGACGATTCTACCCCCCCCCCCCCCCGGGAACACACCTCCCAGCCCTCGATGTGCGACTGCCACTCTTCCAGGAGCTCCAGCTTCTCCATCTGCCGCTTGGCTTCGTTGATGCCGGAGCACACGGCCTTCATTACTTGTAGTGACTCCTGCACCAGCGGGTAGTCCTCGTGCTTCTTGGGGGTCCGCTTCAGCAGCTCCTGAGAGGGGGGGGGATCAGTGGTGGAAGTGTTATTGTATTTTTGTGTTATTTAGTCTTGAACTATGAATTTTTTGGCGAATTTAATTGAATGACAAGCATTTTTTTTTGCTAGTTATTAATTTTCGTGACTTAAATGGATTATATTTCGAGAGAACTCTATTTTTAGTTAACTCATGAACCATTGACGGCTATCGACGTCAAAGATAATTTTTTGGGTTAAATGACACATTTTTAACATGCACTCCTCGCCCTCTTATTTCACCACGTACCACGTACAGCAACTACGGTGAAAATATCATTTCCGCAAGACAAGGCCTGGCAGCTGTGACACTTCCAAACGTCTGGGCGTCAAATTACTTTATTTGTCTTACACGTGTGCGCACGTATCCCAAACGGCTGTTTCGCGCATGAAAACAGGATGAAGGAGAACCGAGCCTTTGAACGCGGTTTTTCTTTTGGCCGAGTCGGCGGAAATTTGAGGAGTGACGAGCGGGAGTGGTGGACAGGTACGAACTGAAACGTTACAGCTGGACCGGCCGAGAGGATTTGCAGCCAGCAGTGGTGGAGACTTGATTTGAGGAATTGGATTCGGCCATACAATGAAATGGATTGCAGCATAAAATCATGATGCATTAACTCATTCAGAACCAGCCAATTCTGGACCAAGTCTGAAAAGACGTTTAAAAACGTCTTTGGCAGTGAATGAGTTAACTGTTTGATTTTTTTTTTTATTATTATGTTATGAATCGTACATTTTTACAATATCACAGCTCCATATTTGTCCGATTTGTTTGTTTTTTTTAATGAATGGCATTTCGATTAATTCCAATGGGGAAAGACGATTGTATTTTATTTTTATTAAATTAAATTTCCTGGATATCATTGTATTTTGTGCGCCATATTTAGTTGTTCCTGAATTTAATCTATTCCATTTAACTGCATTTTTTTTTTTAATTTGATGTTGACTTTGATTTGGCGCTTTGAATTTTATTTTTCATTCGGCGGATTTCATGACAGTATTTTTGTTGTCGTGTCGTATTTTTATGGACTTATATACAGAATATGGACCGCTATTCAAATGTTTTCTGTTCTATGAATGAATTTTAGGTGCGCATTATCCACTTCAACGGACCCTTATGTGTGTTGCCATCCACTGCCATTATTTTATTTATTTATTTATTTTCCCCGAAAGACGAATAAAAATACAGTCAAACCTCTGTTTTCGAACGTCTCGGTTCTCGTCCAATTCGGTTTCCGACCAAAAATTTCGAGTTTTTTATGCCTCGGATGACGAACAAATTTCAGTTCTCGAACAAACTGAGCGCACTTGAATGCACCATTTGACTCCTCTCGCCTTCCTTACACGAGGAAGTGACGCTTCCTCGGGTAGACGAGGAAGTGACGCTTCCTCGTGTTGCTTTCCATTCTCTTTTCTAGATTTAAATCACATTCCCTTCAATTGACTCAGACTAAACCATTCTAAAAAAAAAAACCTTGGAGGTGGAAACCTAATTGGAACCTTGGAGTTCCAGGAACTCAGAACAACGTTCAGGAACTTGAGGTGTAAACGCGTTTTCGAGAAGGGGGTCGTTGGCAAACTCACTCGGAGCAGCAGCGGGTACTTGCAGATCCTCTGAATGGGAGCCAGCAGGTAGCCCTCCAGTGGGACTTCGGTGTTCTTCCGGCCTCCCAGCAACATGCAGTTCTACGGAAGACACAGCAAATAAGCTAAGAGGGAATCCAATTTTTTTATTTTTTTCCTTGAGGCTCCATGATGCCCCCCTTGTGGAAGTCTCTCAGAGCGCAGCAGGAAGTGGAAGTCCTCCCACGCACATCAGCTGTCGTGCTCACTCAAACGCGACGCACACACACACACGGCCTGTTGAAGTTTGAACCCTTTCAGGCGCAGCGGCGACTACAGCGGACATCTTATAGTGTGATCAGGTTACGGGGTGCATGGAAGGGTTCAAAAATCTGTTTTTTTGTGTTGTTTTTTTGTGGATGTAGTAGTTGCTTGCCGTCTCACCAGCAAGCATGTGCGGACGCTGCGGATCTTGTTGAGCTCCAGCAGCAGCCGCTGCGCCTTCTCGTGATTTCCGCAGTATTCGTCATAAATCTGGAAACGTCTCCTCTGCAAAGCAAAGACATGCGTACGTCAAACTTTTTTTTGGGGGGGGGGGGGGGGGGTAGTGGATGATTTCAAACGCGATCACTCACAAAGTGCAAGAAGCAGCGTCCGACTTCGTGGTGGGCGTGCGGGTCGGGCTGCAGGAGGTCCTCCACCATGGACAGGAAGTCTTTGTGCACCGCCAGGATGTCCACGATGTTCGAGAACAACACCTGGGAAAGTGTCAATGAAGAAAGTGTCTGGATTCAAGATGGCGGCACGAAGGGAAGCGTCTCAGTCCGGGCAAAACTCGAAGCACGCAGCGTCTTTGTTATGCCGGCTTTGATCTTGTAATTTAAAACATCAAGACGCAGGGAGAGAACATTGGAGGCTTTCACGAGACGCTTGTGGCGATATTAAGAGCAAATGCTTGATGGGAGAAATTCAATCCAAATGTTTTTTTTGTTGGTTTTTTTTGGGCCCACGAGCGGACAAAGGACGGCCCATCGAGCACCTTTCCGGGTTCTCTGGAATCCTGTAATATTTGTTGCACTCATTTTGTTCTTCCCCTAAAATTGGGTAACATGCATTATTATTATTAAATCTAAACATTCAATTAGAATCAAATTATTAATACATAATTAAATAAATAAATAAAATAAAACGTTCACATTTATGTAGAATATTTTCTATAATATATCGATTAATTATCTTTTTTTTTTTAATTATATGAAATGTTTTTTTAATTCTCCCTAACATTCATTTTTCGACTGTTTTTCTTCCATTTTTTTTCATTTATTCTCCTTTTGCCCTTTTTTAATATAGTCTGCCCACACCTTGGCTAGCATGACACCCAGCCAGCGTCCTAAAAAAAAAAAAAATAATAATAATAATAATAAATAAAACAAAATAAATTTTAAAAATGTGTGCGTAGGTACAGCCTGTTCCCAAACGATCCATAAAATGGCGGGATATGTCAGACAACCTCGAGGATGTGCTGTAAATATCTGGTGGGTGATCGTTTATCTCAGGGAGTAGCATTTAGAAATACCCGAAATATTGGCTCAAAGAAAAAAGAAAAAAAAAAAAGAAAAGAGAGAGACTTGTCACCTTGACCGTTTCCTCCGTGATGTTCTTGTCCACTTTGGTGGCAGCGTATTGGTCCAGTCGATGCAGGAACACCTGCAAGGGGACAGCCGATATGTCGGTTAATTATCGAGAAACACTTCAGAGGAAAACTGTAACAGTGAGTGCCGGAATTTGGGTTTGGGGGGGGGGGGGGGGGGGGCAACTTCAATAATCAGTCTCTTTGTTGCACCGCAACTGGCCTGATTAGCATTCTGCAGCCGGCCTCACCTCGCAACTCTCCGACACTCGGCTGCATTAGCATTCCATTAACAAGTCTAATATGTATTTAAAAATAACAAAAACGGTGCGTACGGACCTCGACGGGGCTTTTCGGTGTCGGACATAAGCGGAAGGTGCGCTTCCTGCTAACGCCTTACTCCATGGAGCATTACGGAGAGAAAAAAAAATCAAAAGGCGTAAGTAGGAAATCACATTAATAGTCATCAAAACATTCGGTGTTGCTAGCATGTCGCCAAAAGAGACACATTTGGCATACTGGGTAAAGTCCAAAAAATTTGGTACACTAATAAAAAATGTAAACACAAATATTAGCTAACTTGGAAAATGTCTTTCACACAAATACTATAAAAAAAAAGATATATGCACCCACGGCGGCTCCTCTTGTTTTATGTTGAGGGGGAAGAAATTTCATCTGTGTTGTATGTTACACATACGTACAGCACATTTGACAATAAAGTTGTATTCAATTCAATTCAATATGAAGAAAAAAAATGGGGGGGAAAAAACCCCACAAAATTTGACCCCAAAAATATATTGGCAAAAAAATACAAATAGATGAAAGCATGTGAAATAGTGTTGCAGTTTACTGCTTCATCCCTGTTTATAAAATCTCTGAATCATTATTATGATTACTATTAATTCCGGTTATTGGTGAAGAGTGCATGTTATTCCTGGAATAAAGTTTCAGGGAGGGAGGGGGGGAAAAAACATGCTCCTTCTGAAGAAAAGCAGCAAAGCTTCATGGGTAATTTAGTTAAAAGTGAAGCCCTGGACAATGTCCAAGACGGCAAGCTGACTCATTGGATTTATGGACCCGAGCCGACTGTGAATCGAGGCCCATTTTCAGGACGGCCCATAAATATACACTTCATTTGCCTAATTGCGTTGTGCTTTTTCTGGGTCAGCCAAATGCCTTTTTATTTACTAGCGGCGGAGCAAAGCACCGATTGTTTGCATCCGCCACTCCTTCGTGTCCAGAGGGGAACGTTTTTGAACCCCGACAATGGATCCAGGCTGTCTGGACACCGGCCAGGCCTGAATCCCAAGTAGACCAGCGTCCATCCGTGACGCTCTTCCGGGCCTCATTGGCCATCCGTGTCACGTCTTGAAGCTGACCGTCAAAACGTTCAAATTAGCTTGGACGCAGAGAAGAAACTACAGTCTTATTTTGTATTCCAAATGGTTTGGTTTGATGTTTAAGATGCGCAAAGAGGCACTGAGCTTAAGCAAGCTCGGAATGCACAATGTTGTTTCGACTCAAAACACTCAAGAGGACATTTACGGTGGTGCCTTAAGCTACGAGGAATAAAAAATAAAGCTATACTGTTGTTAGCTTGCGAACCAAAATGCTTAATTCCACACGAGGCGAGGCCAGGTTAGTTAGCCAGCTAAGCTAACACAAGGAAACAAGGGAAAGATTTAACTGTGACACTGTTACCATTAAAATAGGCCAGCTCAGTTAGCCAGCTAAGCTAACACACAGAGACAAGGGAAAGATTAAACTGTAACACTGTTACCATTAAAAAAAACTCTATATACAGTACACAATTATTTCCAATAAGCTGCCTTGTTAGCTTACTGTTGTTAGCTTGTGAACCAAAATGCTCAATTCCACAAGAGGCGAGGCAAGGTTAGTTAGCCAGCTAAGCTAAACGATTTAACTGTGACACCATTAAAAGAGGCCATGTTAGTTAGCAAGCTAAGCTAACACGTGGAGACAAGGGAAAGATTAAACTGCGACACTGTTACCATTAAAAGAGGCCAGGCTAGTTAGCCAGCTAAGCTAACACGCGGAGACAAGGGAAATATTCAACTAACACTGGTACCATTAAAAAACTCTATATACAGTCTACAATCATTTACAATAAGTTGCCATGTTAGCTTAGCCTGCTCAGTTAGTAGCGTGACATTAATATTTTGGTAACAGAGAGATGAATATGCTAGAATGCAATTGACTAAAAATATGTCATTGTTTAAAATAAATGGACTTAAAACGAGACAGTTTGCAATTGAGTGGCGTGACGTTGAGTTCTCCGACTTCGGCTCTGTGCCTGCTGGAGCATGCATCACAATGTAAAGATGGGCAGGGCCAGGAAGGAAGGAAGGAAGGAAGGGAGAAAGGAAGGAAGGAAGGAAATCCTGCTTGACAAATTCACTCTGAGACAAAAGAGGGGAAAAAAATGGACGGGAAGCCCTGGATGGCCTTTCAGCCAAGCAGCTGAAGCCGTTGCATATACGGCTTCCAAGATATTCAATCATGAGAAAATACAAGATGGTAATCAAATTAGGGCTGCAATCAAATATTGTTTAAATATTTTTTTTTAAATCCGTCGATTAATCAATGACTCAAATCAAACATTTTTTTTCCATCCCTCAACAAAAAACATGACATGATTTCAAATTGATTACGATTCCGTTACTGTGTCTAACGCAAAAATGTTGATCACTGTTTTTCCAAAGTAACAAAGATAATCGGTCTTTGTTCACTAAGGACGACAGAAATCGGAGAATATTTTTGATTTGGTATCGTACCCTGTCTAGTAGTCTCCGGTTCCGATTGGGGCTCATTGGCGGATTTTCCCGGTACGGGACATGGAATTCAACGAAAATGGCTCCTTCCAATCAAAATGGCTGACTTCCTGTTCAATTTTGAATACGAGTTTCAAAGACTTTTTCGTGCGTCCTGTCATGATAGACATACTGACCCAATTTCATCTTGATCAATGAAACTGATGTTGGGTCCCCCCTGGCCCCCTCTTTGGTTTACAAGTGAGCCCAACGAAATCTGCCTAGCAACAGCAGAATGCCGAAACAACAAGAGGCCTTTGGGTTCTTATTTAATTACGTATCAAGACTGTGACTGCCAAAAGCATCCAAATGAGGCCATCGAAATCAATGTATGCCAACTGCGCTTTGTAATCCGTCCAAGGAAGACGGCAGTTGAGGGAGTACTTAAACGCATCACATAAATCTCTTTGCATTGTTCGGTATTTTCCTGTCAGACATGACAATGGCTAAAGTCTGCGACACACAATGTTTGCATTATTTATTTATTTTTCCTTAGCTCATTCCGCCCAAGATAAACATCAGCGCCCGCTGACTCTTGTTATAATCAAGTAATTACATAACATCCAGACCTATTTGGGACAACCTTTTATCAGGACCTCCAGGATTTTCCACTTGTTATTTTTGTCCACAAAAAATGCCAACTGTTGTGTTTTTTTGGTCAAGTCTAATTGACAGTCTAATTGCCATCCAGCTGGGAAGTGGCACGATTAGTCTGGAAAAACAGATCACTCTTTCATACTCGCCGATACAAACCACCGATACCGTTATGCTGTGAACAAAGAACTTTCTTTTGCTGCGGTAAAGCACCAAACACCGCCAAGGAGGACTTATTAGATCTCCTATTTTTTTTGCCTTAAGTAAAAGGCTGTTATCGACAGGCGTAACATGTACCCGATACCGAAAAATAAGGCCAGTATCGGCCCGATACCGATAAATGATATCAGTACTCAACCATTCCTATTATAAAGTTCCAGGAATTTTTTGTTTTGCAAGGCAACCTTAAGACAAAATTCCTTTGAGGTCGCCGTTTTCTTTCTTTTTAATTTCCCTTTTTTTTTTTTTTTTTGAGTGGATGAATGATTTAATGTCATTTTTTTTGCCATATGTTGCAATGCGTTGATGTGTAAAAAAAAAAAAAATAAATAAAAAAATTCAGATTTATTACAGATTTTTAAGGGGAGTTTGAATGTGATTTTTTTTTTATGTGTGTTGGGTGGGAATAAAAATGCAAAAATTTTGCTGATTTTTCTTTCCCTGTTTTTTTTTTTTTTTTTTTTAAGAGCTCATATCGTCTGAGCCAACATTAATCCAATTAATCGGTCGGCCCAATTTTATGCAAAACAAAAAAATAATCGTGTTTTATTTGGTGACTGGAATGGATTAATGGTCAGTTAATTAATTTCGATGAGGTCACAGAACAAATTAATCTCATAAATCAAGGTAGCGCTGGACAAATAAAGGAACTTGATGTGGAACTGCGTCGAAAGAAGGCCGAGCGTGGAGTGGGGCTCACTCCTCAAAACTTTTCATGCCCCTGTTCCAAGTTTGGACACAGGGTCTTCGTGTGTGTGTGTGTGTGTGTGTGTGTGTGTGTAGGGTTGTTCAAGGGGGTGAAAGGCAGAAAGGCAAAAGTACAGGGCGGGTCACAGAGAGTGGACGCTGGCCAGGAGGCTCTGTGGAACCGGTTTTGTAAAGCACGCTTCCTGCAGGAGGAATTCCTCCGAGGTTCGGAAATGCTGTGGAACAATGAAGGGGTTGCCCCCCGCTCCCACCCACTCACACACACCAAAAGAAAAAAAAAACAAAAAAACAATACACCTTGAACATGCTATACTCCCTAACCCTACAGTGGTGCAAACTGTATTTGTGACCAAAGCTTGGAACCGAAATCTGAATTCAAAAACTGGTCAAATCAAATTTTATGAATTGCGTTAATCTATTCAAACCAGGAAAAAAAAAAAAACACAATTAACAAAATAATGATTAAAAAAAAAAAAATTATGAAACTTGAATCATATAATTTATACCGACTCATCTCGGATGCATCCGGCACCGACGTTTCCGGGCAGAACAGACTCGCCTTGTAACGGAGAAGCCAATTCCCGCCCCCCCCCAAAATGAATTCCGGTGGAGATAAAAGGCGGGAGGAGGCTGAAGAGCGACGAGACACACACACACACACACACACACACACACACACACACACACACACACACACACACACACTCCCTCTGATGCCTCTTCTGAGAAAGGCCAAATTGTGATGCATCCCATACCCACTCGTCCCTAATACAAGCTCCATGAGAAACATGTGGGTCCGAGAGCTGCCCCCCCCCACCCCCGATTGTGATTATTTTTATCAAGGTCCTCCTTCTAGGGTACTTTTTTTTAGGCCCAGCGCACCCCAGAGGAAGCTTGCAAATTTGAAATTAAAACATATTCGAGATACTGCCTGGGTTTCGTAAACAAACTGTACTATGCACACCCACGTGGGGGTGCGCCAGAATGATCACGTATTTTCAATCTGTGTGAGTTGATCTAATTATTGTTCCACAAGACAATGAGACTGTTAATCTCACGCACCCCCAGGGGGGTACACATCATGTATTGGTAATCTAAAGCACAAAATGGCATAATGTTACAAATCATTTGAAAAAAATGACCCAAAATCAGGAAATGCACTCAAAGAGCCTTTTCCAAAATTGTTTACACCAAGCGCACCCCTCCAAGTGTGTTTTTTTTACCCCCCGCATATTGGTATGCATGTCTCGTTTTACCACATTTCCTGACATCCTTTATCAGGCAATGCACTAAAAGAACCTTTCCAAACTTGTTGCGCACCCACAAGTGATTTGTGGGGGGTTTTCCACTCCAGATGGGGATACTGAAAGGGGTGTGCATGGTGGGTGCGCTGCATTTCCCGACTTTTTTTGTCAGGAAATCCACTAAATCAGCCGTTTCGAACTTAATTTACGCCATGCGCACCCCAAAGTTTGTTTTCTTTCCACATATGGGGAGACTGACGGAGGTATGCTTCGCTTGACTTTTTTGGGGTCAGGAATTGCACTAAAAGTCTTTTCGAACATGTCTACACCACGCACACCCCCCCAAGTGGTTTTTTTCCCCACAATTGGAGATGCTGAAGGGGGTGCACATGGCTTGTTTTATTGCAATTTTACTGTTTTTGTGAGAAAATTCACCAAAAAACACCTCCCTCAAACTTGTACAAAACATGCGCACCCCCATTTTTTCCCCACATATAGATATGTATGTCTCGTTTGACAGCATTTCCTGTCAATTTCCTGAGGCTTTCCAAACTTGTTTACACCATGCACACCCCCTAACGTTTTTTTTCCCCCCTTCAGGGGTGCCAAAGGTCTGTCTTGTATCTTGTCAAGTGGTTTTATCAACTTGTACGGGTTTTTTTTTTCTCAAATCTTTCTTATTTTGTTGTTATTTCACTGCATTTCAGTCTACACTGACTCTAACTTTATGACTGAAGCACCTGCAATATGCACCGTGACATTTTTGGTACTGTACACCGCAGCCTAATCTGACCACCATTCGTGTCATCACTTTCGCTCAATTTTCAAGAAAAAAAAACTCACCGAAAGGAACTCCAGCGTGGAGACATAATCCCGTTCTGTTTTGAGAAGCTCGTTGAGGACGCACACCCGTAAACGGAGCTGCTTGTCCAAATCTTTCGCGTTCTCAGTTCTGTGCTCGCTCCTGCTCTCCTCGGTCATGGTGTCAACGAAAACAAAAATAAAAAGAATGAAGGCAAACAAAAGGATAATTACACTTACTCGGGCATAGTTAAAATAAGAGTGAGGCTGGTTGCTAACTTTGCAGCAACTTCAGGACAAAGAGTGGTGAAAAGTTGGCTAACATAAAGCGTAAAGTGGAGGAAGGATGCAAGCCGGTTTAAAGTGAGCCAACGTGATTCCCACACAGCTTTTTGGGACGAGTCTGCTCGCTAAGTGGCGGTCAAGTGGGAGTCGATTAACAAGCTAATTCCTGGTAAAGTTTTCAAAGTAAACTCACTCGGTCTTCCGGTTTTAAGAAAATCGCAACCAAACTGAGTCATTGAGATTTCGAAATTCATCAAACGATATTATATGAATAAATATGTCTATAATTATGCATTCTATCCTGTCCGTGTGATTGTTATTGTGCTCTTGCGTACCCGTACTTTGTTAGTTCAATCACTTGTATTCCCGTTTTCCTAAACCGTGACTAATTAAACACATTTATTTAAATTTTTCACAAACGACACAACTAAAAGAGTAAATATTACTTTAATCACTGTAACTACTGTATTAATAATTACTCTACAGTACATTCCCTTTTTTGACATAAGAGCAGAGCTAAACTTGGCCAAATATTACCCTCTAGTGGACACATTTGTTATTACAAGTACCTCACTATGGCTGTGATGTATATTTGTCACCACTGGAGGGGGCCATTGATTTTTAACTAATAATTTTCCTCACTGTATTCAATATACACACACAACTAAAATTAGAACAAAAATACACACACACACACACACACACACACACTTAAAACCATTAGGTGAAAAATACAACTACTTGAACTAACTAAAACTAAGCTTGCTCATCAAGTGTGAGGAGAAACAAAACATTCCCGTCACAATGAGTGCGGGGAGGAGCTTGCTGTTATTTTGGGGCTACGTCGTACAGTATACTATCCAGCAATTGGGCGTAAAACAGGTGGTGCTCTTGTTGACATAGAAGGCAAGCATGTGAAAAATCTGCTGCCGTTGCGGAAAAATCACAAAAGAAACAAGACGGTGGTTAACTTTCGATATTTAATCAGCCCGTTGGAGTAAAACAGCAGTACAGAACTGCGCGGAGTGAGACGCGCACGTTTGACGTCATCATTAAACGCTCTGAACATTTTCATCATCATCAACATCATACGAAAAGTATTACTAAGTAACTATTTCGGTCTAAAAATACAAAGATTTTTTAAAATAAACTTCAATAAAAAATGTTTTGTCTTATTAGGAAAAAATACACACATATTGAGGAAAAATACAAACGTATTCGGGGGGGAAAAAACCGATTGGGGACCGTCATACGAAATGGAAGACGGAGCACAAACTTTCACAAATTAGCATCGTAAAATGTCATGAGCGTGAAACTAATCAAACACAAACGACTAATTTAAATATTATATACCTCCTGTTATCAAATATCAGTTCAAGATTAGATTTGTGTACCGTTTATTTCTATTTTGGAGTCTCGAATCGCACTTGTGAGTGCGCATGCGCAGTGGGGGGCTCGCCGCTGCGCCCCTACGTGAGCCCTCCTCGTCACTGTCGTCAGCCAAGCAGCCTGGTTTAAAAACAAGCGAGGTGGTAAACGCTCCCCCTGCCTCCACCTCCTCCTCCTCCTCCTCCTCCTCTCTTGTTCACATTTGGCACCTCCTGCGCATCAGGTGTCAAAAACCGTTCTTCCAGTCTGAGGTGGACCGAGTGGAAGTGGACTCCAGTCACTGGAGTAATTTCATCCTTAAAACTTTGACTGCCCCCATCACATGACATGATGACAGTGGACTTCGGGTGGCCATTTCGTCTTTTTTTGCTGCCAAGTGCGATCATCTTCAGCGCTGTGCTATGCGCACACTCACTCTACAAGAACCGCTACGCTGGGTGAGTAAAGAAGAAGACTCCCAGCCCCCACCTCACCTCCTTTTCCATTCATGTGTGGCCATGAGGGATGAGACGCAATTGCAATCAGATGTGTCGCAGTGTGGATTTTCTCATCTGGAGCGAACAAAGAAAGGCTCTATGTGTGCTTTTTGTTGATTTAAAACCCGCATGCAAGAATGTTACACTTCAAACTTCTCCACCTGGACGTTTTTGTTTTTGTTCGACGAACTCATGGGAAGGAATTTCATCTCTTCTCAAGTCGCTTCCAGAAAGTGTTTGAAGTAAACGTTTGAAAATTCCTAGCTGTGTACAAGTGGAAAATACCAATGAGTATGGGGGATACTGCACGGGGGTGGGGGTGTAAAAAGTTGTAAACTTTTGGGGGGGGGGGAAAAAAGTGGGGAAATTTTAAATGTGATAGTCATAGTCTTTTTTTTTTTAGATTATGATATTACAAGGGCCGTCGTATGTTTAAAAAAAAAAAAAAAATTCCGAGAATAAAGTGCATATTTCAGATTAAAATCGTAATATTCAAAAATTACCATTTTATATGAAAGTCGAATATTGCCAAGATAAAGTCCTTTTTTTTTTTAGACAACAAGATTGAAATCGTGCACTTATGTCATTTTAAGACTAAAAGCAATACCGTATGTCAAGCCAGTAATTTTTAGATCAAATGATCTCTCTATCATGTCTCGAAAGAATCTTAAAATAGGCAAAAGAGTTCGTCAATGGAGCTTTTGATGAAGAGGTGGGAGGCACCTCGTCTCATTTCCTCCTCCATATAAGCAAGCGTACTGTACATTGATGTATTTTGGATGGATGTCAAATACGAGCATGTCTGGCTGACAAATGAAGTGCAGTTCTACCCTTCACGTAGACGATAATGGGCGCATTTGTTACCTCGGGACATATGGCGCTCAAACTTGTAAGAATAATAATAATAATAAAGTGCCCTGGGAGTGTTTGGTCGTCCGAACTGACGCCTTCATTGACGGTGGGTGCCCCGCTTCCTGTGGGACATTGTAAAAACCTTTAGTGAGCGGACGCGCGCGCGCACACGCATGCGTGCCCACACACGACTGATGATTTTTCCTAGCGCATTTACCTCCAATTCTTTTTTTTTTTTTTATCTAATGGGAAAAACGTGCATTTCCAAATCGTGCTTGTTTTTTTTTTTTTCGTTTCTTCAAAATTTCTCGGCATTTTGGGTTGAAGAAACAAAAGTAGGTTCCCCTATTGAAAAGTACGGCGGCCGGGAAGTGCCAAATAACATTACAAACCGTGAAACGATTATTTTGCATTGAAACAACTTTTTAGAGAAAAAACCCACCTTTAAAATTAAGAAAACTAAATTAAAAAGCTGAAACACGTTTGTATTTTACGTTTAAGACTTTCAATAAACGTTCCATGTGCTCCCACTAGAATATTAAGCAGATGAATCAATTTGTTTTCACGTAATCTCACGGTGCTGCCATTTTGTCCCTTATCGCCCCCTGCTGTCGACTGAAATTGACTTGTGTCCTTGAGTGTTTTGAAAGGCGCTTTTAAATGAAATGTATTATTATTATTGTGAATGCACTCGGGCTCGCACTGTGGGCGTCAAACTCCCAAAACCCAGAAAACACGTTTGTAATACGAGCCCGAGGCCATTTTGATGTCAATTTCCGGTCGCCAGCAGAGGGCGGTGTTGAACAAAATGGCAGCACCCCGAGACGCATGAAAACAATTCTTATACCACCAAATGCATCTCCAAATTATAAGACACGTTTGCCTCACATGCCGCCATCTAAACATGTGTTGCTTTCGCTAAACATGGAGCACAGCTGCGTCCACCACACTACGCGCCACCTGTTGAAACCCGATCCCATAATGAAGCTTGGCGCCGCCGTCGCGTCCACCTTCAGCGTCTTCCCATCAGACGTCTGCTGTGCGGCGTTTGACAGAATAAAAAAAAAAACCGCATGTGGTGTCATTATGTTCGAGGCGATGGTAACTTAACACTTGTTATTTTTGCAGCGATCAAGTGTTCAGAATAAACCCAAGTAACGACGAAGAGGTTGGCACACTAAAGACCATTCTAGAAAGCATGAAGGTAGGCGCTCTTCTTGTAATATTAGGACCCCCCCCCCCCAAAAAATATATATATATTAACGTTAGCAATGTAATAACAATGACTTGGTTTTTCTGCGTTTAAGGTGGACTTGTGGCAGCCGAACAGCGTTTCTCTGATCGGTTGGAATGCGACGGTGGACGTGCACATGAAACGCAGAGACACGCAACGACTCCACGCCGCCTTAAAGCAGGAGCGTATAAAATACAGGTAAGATGTTCCAAGAGTAATATTATTAGAACGATATAATACGTTTCATCGATTAATATTTTCATTTTACAAAAAATAAGTTGGACGTTTTCGAGAAAAGTTCGAACGGCCCCGGAAGTCAATGACGTCAAAAAATAAATAAACGAGTTTGAAAATGTAAATTACAACGAAACAAAAGACGTCAAGTTCTATGAATAATTTAAATTTGGTCATTAAGGAGAAAAAAAAATACCCGAAAAACACCATAAAAGTACATGTCTATCTTGGAGCATTTTTAATCGAGTATTCTTTATAACGTGACGTCACTCTCCCCCCCCCCCCCCCCCCCGCAGCGTTTTTATCTCTAATCTGCAGCAGGAAATTGAAAAGCAGACAAGACTTCGCTCGTCACGCAAGCGGAGGTCAGAGAGTCAATACGACTACGAGATCTACCACTCCTTGGAGGAGGTAACCGTCCTTCCATGTCCAACAAAAGCCAACTACACTACTTTGTGTCACGTGAAAATTTGCCCAAACATTGATTCACACGGCACGGGATGCACTCTTACTTTTCGAAGAGATCCAAATCGTGATGACCCTGTTCTTAGTCCCTTTTTTTTTTTTTTTTTAGACTTTCACCAAGGAACATGAAATTTCTATCATATCTATCAAAAGTCGACGCACAAAAAAAAAAAAACGTTTCAAAAACCCATGCCCAAAATGACACAGTCTGCCATTTTGTATGGAGCGGCCATTTTAGGGTGGTTTTGACATTTTAAACTAAAGCTATTGTGACCAAATTGGAACCATGTTTACAATTTAAATTTTCGGTATTGCGAATAAATTTGATCCCGGTTCCGTCTCGGGGATGCATAATAAACCCATACTGGGTAAAATATACTAATTTCAAATACATGATACATGTTTGTTTCCACCATCTAGATTCAGAGGTGGATGTTTGAGATGAACACAACGCACTCCGACCTGCTCAACATGTTCTCCATCGGGAAGTCATACGAAGGACGACCCCTATACGTCCTTCAGGTAAAGAAGCGCGCGGACGGTTCAAAATAAACCCTAAACGGACAACGCTTATCTGCCGTCAGCTAGGAAAGAGAAGTCGGGCGCAGAAAAAAGCCGTCTGGATCGATTGTGGGGTCCACGCCAGGGAGTGGATAGGACCGGCCTTCTGTCAGTGGTTCGTTAAAGAGGTAGCGCTACTTTTTTTTTTTTTTTTGTCGAAATCTATACATGAAAATACGTTTCGACCTTGCACGCTTGTGCAAATAATTAACCAACGCACGTTTATGGTCCAGAAGCAGACGTTTAACAAGTTTCATCATGAACTGAAACTCTTAAAAGTCACGCCAGAGGCGAGCCAGATCCACGCTTTTACAATTTGTTTAATGGTTGACTTCGTTTGAAAGGCACATGGCTTTGCTTCAGGACGCCTGTTTTCAGTAACAGCGTAAGATTTCAGAAGGTTGTGGGGGGAAAAAAAGTATGCTTTTGATTATTGGACGCGCCAAAAGTTGCAATGGTTTGTTTCTAAGTCAAAGCGTTTGGCAAGTCAAGGCTTTTTTTTGCTTAATAATGTTTGGGCACCTCTCCAAAAAACTAAATCATTTTTTTCACAATTCAGCCCCCACAGCCAATTTCTCCACATGAAATTTGCTGGTTTTTTTCCACCATGAGGAAAGCTACAAAAACTCAAGAATATATGCCTGAAAAAAAAAAAAAAAACATGAAGTCTGCCATTTTGTTTGAAGCGACCATTTTGGGATCATTTTGGTTCTTTTAATTCACCCTGGAAGCCATTTTTAGCTAGCTACATTAAATTTGGTAAGCTTTTCTACCATTGGCAGGCCCACAAAAACTCAAGAACCCCTACCTGAACAGGCACACAAAGTTTTGTATTTTGGTTTGTGGCGGCCATTTTAGTCTCATTTGGCCACTTTCAGAGGTTCTTCGAAGGAAATTCAGACCCCAAAGCCATTTTTTAGCGAGCCACGTGACATTTGGCGTGCTTATCTGTATAATTATTGTGCGTTTGTAATAAAGCCAAGGTGCTACTAAAAAGCAAACTGATTTGTGCTAGTTTACACGAGGAAAAAAAACATATACCGTTAACATGTACGTAGATTTGCTGCTGTATCCAAAATGAGCCGTTTTTCCTCCAGAAATTTGTCAGGTTGCAAATCCATTCATTTTTTTTTCCCCCCCTGTGGCTCAGTAATAACATTTAATCCAGGCACATCCAGCTCCAGTCCTCAAGGGGCGCTGTTCTGCCCGTTTTCCATTGCTTCCTGCCACCAACACACCTGAAGCTTTTCCCAGAGCTTGCCGATTGGCTGATCAGTTGAATCAGGTGTGTTGCAGCAGGGAGCGATGGAAAACGGGGACACAAACATGTTTGGACACCCCTGGTGGTCTAAAAAAAAGACTTTGATGCAACTCTTTCATAAACGTGAGAATGAAATGTACAAAAGTCCCTGTCAAGACTGCGAACTATGTTGGACTCAGTTGTGCCGACATTGCAGTTTTTCCACAATGAATTTAATTAGCATTTTAAAGGACATCCCTGACACAATTTGATGCTATACGCAATTACAGGCGCTAAATTTATACCGATACGACACGGCAATGAGACGACTGCTCAACCAGCTCAGTTTCTACATAATGCCCGTCTTCAACGTGGACGGATACCACTTCAGCTGGACGACGGTACTTGGCGATAAACACATTTTACAATCCGGTGTAAACGGCAGGTACCTGTAGCTGCATACAGAATCTTTTTTTCCTACCCCCCCCCCCCCCCCCTGTGCAGGATCGCTTCTGGAGGAAGACGCGATCCAAAAATGGCAAGTTCCACTGTCGGGGAGTGGACGCCAACAGGAACTGGAAAGTCAAATGGTGCGGTGAGTGCAGTCATAAAACACACACAAAAAAAATGCAGGGAAATATTTGGAGAACACTCAAGAGGAAAAAGCAGGTCAGTATGTTTTGAATGGTACAGTGAAACTCCTCTACAACGAAATCTACATGGGTGAAAATACCCCTAGTGTGAAAAATCTTCATGCATTGACACCATTCCCACTTTCCTGTTTCAAATTTGCTACAGTGAAAAACCCCCCGTTGTGAAAAATTCCTTGCTGCAAACATGATTTCGTTGTAGAGGAGTTTCACTGTATTTGAAATCAACTCATCGCTCAGATCAAGGTCATTTTAAATGAGGGTTTACATCATTCTGTTGACAATATTCTAATGTTAAATATTGACCATGAATTGAAATACAAAAATTTATTTGAATATTCGAAGGTGGTAGGAGGGATATATATATTTTTTTGCTAAACATAAATATGGAAGAAAATAAAGTACTTTAAAATTATTTGAAATAAACAACATTCCTATTTTTTTTTTAGCGTTGTTTAATGGTAGAAGTGTAAAAACAGTCGATCCGCCATTTTGGACCTGAGCTAGTCTTAACGTCGCTCTGCCTCCACTATATCTTTTGACGGTCAGATCACAGGACTCTCCGTTGGCGGCATGACAGAACTGAAACTAAATACACAATAAATAAATAACGAGAAACATCAAAACCGACTTGGATGTGCACAACCACCGTTTTGAGGGGGGGGGAAACCCTGGATGCTGAAGTCTCACGAGATCAGGTGGTCCCAACCGCTAAGGTTTTTGACGTGGATTTCCGCAGCGTTTGACTGAAGAGCCTCCGGAGTGTTGTTCTAGACCAGCCGTGTCCCTTAAAAACT
Source organism: Hippocampus abdominalis (assembly GCA_018466805.1). Lineage (NCBI taxonomy): Eukaryota > Metazoa > Chordata > Actinopteri > Syngnathiformes > Syngnathidae > Hippocampus > Hippocampus abdominalis. Next base: position 8,538,109 of record CM031712.1, on the reverse strand, counting down.
CTCCCAAGTGCATCAGCGTCAACACTACTGCACATGAATGACCCCAGAAAGTTGTCGGGGAGAGGCCAGATCGTCCGGGTCGTCTTGCTTGCCTAGCGCGGTCTCGGCCTCCAGATGCTCCGGGGTCTCCGGTTTGACGATCTGAGAGGTCAACTTCTCGATGTCGGCGAGCAACGTCGCGAGCAGGTCGTCCTTCTCCCGCAAAGCCTGGCTGGTGTGCCTCTGCATGCGCTCCCACTCGGCTTTAAACCGCTGCCACTCGCCGTTGATGGCCTCCACCGTGGTCTTGGTGTTCTCCTCGGCGCTCTTCTTGAGCTCCTCGCATTCTCGCATCCAGTACTTGCGCACGTTGGCCGTTTCCCGTCGGGAGGCCGCCAGAGCATCCTGTAGGTCACCGTCCTCCGCTGGTTTCTCCTGCGGCGGAACCTCGTCCAGAGCTTCTCGGAGCATCTGCTTTTCCTTCCGGTGGTGTCGGCGCTCCAGTTCGATCTCCCGCGTGAGAGCGGCGATGGCCGCGGGGAGTTCCTCGTCCACCAGCGTCCTGGCCTCCCGCTCCACCTTCAGCTCCTCCCTCAGGTGGAAAACGGATTGTTGCAGCTCGCAGGCTTCCGTTTCCAATTTGAGCATCTGTCCGGACAAGGCGTTTTGGTCCGCTTCGAGCAGGCGGTTCTCTTTGGTCACCTTGGCGATCATGTCGTCCTTCTCCATGACGCTTCGGCCCATGTGCCACTGCTGGCGCTCCAGTTCCGCCTTGTAGTAAACGACGGTGTCGGTGGCGTGCCTCTGGACGCTCTGGAGCTTGGCGTTGAACTGAGCCGCCATCTCCTCGGCCTGCCACTGCGCGCTCTCCCACTGAGCTTGCAGCTGGGCCGCCGCCTCCTGCTCGCGGACGCTCCACCACTGCTGCCACTCGGCGTTGACGGCCGCCACGATGTTCTCCGAGTCGTCCTCGCGGGCCCTCTTGAGCAGGTTATGCTCCTCCATCCAGTACTGCCGCACCTGCACCGTTTCCCGCTGGGCGGCGGCCAAAATGTCTTGAAGGACGGCCATCTCGCGCTCCCTTTCCCGAAGCTTCTGCTCAATGCCCGGGGCACTCCGGTCACTCCTGGCCTCGTCCAGAGCCTGCTGGAGCCTCTGGCGCTCCCTGTGGTGGCTCTGGCGCTCGCTCTCCATCTGCGCTCTCAGAGCAGTGTTTTGAGCAACCAGGTCGCGGTTTGAGCTCTCGCTGTAGAAGAGCGCCCTCTTGAGGCCGCTCTGTTTGAAGTAACCTCCTTCCGACGCCATTGCCTGTTGCCGTTGGTGGTGCGTCTGTAACAACAGGTAAGAGTTTTTGGGGCTAAACGGTAACTCAATGCACATGATACGTGGTTTGGAACCTGTTGGCCAAATCGTGGTCAAAACATTTGAGCCGCTCGTGACCAGACACTCAACCGTTGGTGGAATTACCGACATCCATATTAGGGGGATCCAGAAAAATTATATGGCCCCTCCTGAATTTCCGGATCTCTGAGCATCCAATTTTTCTGTTACTTTTAGAGATAAAACTGGTTTTATACCACAAGGTCCAAGTTAGCCAAATCGGGTTAGGGTTAGTTTAATTTGCGGTCTGGGAACATCGTAAACTTTGTCACGACTGGATTTCGCAATTCTCTGAGCGCTATTTCTGGTTTTACGTCAAGAAATAATGTGCCATTAGGAATGCAACTTTCCCAATTTGTCATGCAAATTATGACTAGGCTTGAATATTATTATGTACGGTGACATCAACATTTTTACAATTTATACATTCCGAAAAGGGGAACTCACCCTCCTTGGACAGTCTGCTATTGGCGTGCTTGTATACTCCCTGGTGCCCGCGCTTGGGCTCCGACTCTCCAAATTATCCATGCTTTTTGTTTGCTAATTAGCCATCGTTGTTGAATAATTTTGTTGGGGGGGGGGGTCACTAAATGGGTGGGTAAAGTAATGCAGTATTTATGGGAAAAAAAAAACAAAAAAAGAGGTTATGTCAATTGGGAAGGAAAGGGAGAGTGAATAGCGTCAAAGCCCTCTGGTTACAAAGGGGCGATGTAAGGAAAATGTCACTTTGGGGGCTTTGTGATCAAGGTGCTTACACTTTAATGACACGTGTGGAAAAAAACATGACCTCATCATCTACAATACATCATTATACACGAATAATAAATATTCGGATAATTTCTGATGTTGTGATGTCAATCACAACTGACATTATGCAAACATCGGCGTACCTAGCGTTAGCTTAGCGGGCTAACTGGGATTTGGCGCAGACAAAGGTGGGATTGTTGATTTTAAGAGCCCTAATTGCAAAAAAATATCCCAACTGGAAAAATAAAACGGATTTGCCGTGTTTCGCAGAAGAGGGGGCTTCTTCTCACCCCTGCGACGACACCTACTGCGGGCCCAACCCCGAATCGGAGCCAGAAGTAAGGGCTGTCGTCAAGTTCCTGCGCAAGCACAAGAAGCGCGTCAAGGCCTACATTTCCGTGCACGCGTACGCCCAGATGCTCCTCTACCCGTATTCCTACAAGTACGCCGCCATCCCCAACTTTAACTGCGTGGTAAGACCGCCGAGTGAGGAATAATAAACTTCAGACAAAACCCGTCATCACCGGAATGTATTTTATTTTTTTAAGGAGTCAGCAGCTCACAATGCAGTGAAAGCGTTGTATTCAGCCTATGGAGTCAAGTACAGATATGGACCTGCTTCTACGACCCTATGTGAGTATACGTTATTGTATCTTTTGAGGTACTATTTGCAGATAGCGGCTCAAAAAAAAAAAATCAGCTCCTATCTGGGCTTCTCAGTACAGCAGTAGTATTCGTAGTTCTCCACAGAGGATAAAGAATATATGCCGGTGAATGTATATGCTGTGACCACACATGATGCTAATTGCTAGCCTGTGGCGTTTCCCCATTGTATGTGAGCACTAAACCAGTTTAGGGTTTTCACGGCACCACTGTGTGCCGTTAGAAATAACAGGGATGACAATGTGAAACGTAAGGTGCAGGATTTTGCTTTCTGTTCCTCTCGGTCACAAAGACGTTAGCTCGGGCAGTTCCATAGACTGGGCCTACAGGAACGGGATCCCATACGCATTCGCCTTCGAGCTGCGAGACACGGGCTACTTCGGCTTCCTGCTTCCAGAGACCCTCATCAACCCCACGTGCACTGAGACCATGCAGGCGGTTAAGGCCATCGCATTTGGCCTGCTCAAGAAGTGCCACACGGACACCGAAGCCTTCCCGTACATATGAATGCACTCGCCGTGCGGTGTTTCGACCGTGACAATACACAACATCAGGACGATAAGCTGCCATTGTAGCACTTGTCAACACGTTTTGTTAAAAATTCAACATTTAAGTGACCTGCTTGGAACTTGTGGACACAAACGTTAACAATTGCCTTCATTACTGCAACATTGTCTGGGTATCTCAGTTGCTGACGAAAAGACACATAGAAATGTGTCTTTTAGTGTCATTAGCATAGGTCGTTGTACCTTTTCAGTTATTGCTCAGGTATGGATCAAAAATGTTGAACTTGTGATATATTGTGTATACGTGTGATCATGTACTTGAATAATTTTTTTTTTAGACTAGTTGGGCTGCTTAGACCAAATTGTTAAGAAATTTTGGGGGTTCACTTCCCCTTAAAGGAACCCTGACCAAAAAAAATAATGTCATTCTTATACTTTTTAAAACATTCAAAATAAACTAGCTTGGACATGTCATTCTTTTTGGTAAAATAAGTTGTCCTGTCATCTGTTCTTATTCTGCCAGTAGATGTCACTATTGCCGTGATTATACCACTTTCTAGATTGTTTCTCACGATACCACCTAGCGACCACGTACTGTAACTGTAACAGCCAAATTATTCGAAGCCACAACACCAGAGGTTGAAAGCATGATGAATATTTAGTCATTAATGGAGAAGTAACATTAAAAAAAAAATTATATCTAAACTTCAGCACATTTTCATTCTCCCTGGGTGAACTCAGAATTGAAACAACAATCATTTGAACTCGTAGCAAACGAAACACAGCACTACTGGCTACAATCTACAGCATGCACAGGGAGGTGAATAGCGACGTAATGTACTCAAACCTCGAACGTCGTTGTGTCCCGCGAGTGGGCAAGTCTCCTCACTTGCCATACGTAAATGTACTGTAGAGAAAACGTCGACAAACATTTGTGCTCACGTAGGCCGTCGTCGCCATCTTGCCGCACCTGCGCCACTGTGCTTGATTAACGTGTCATGCACACCTGTCCTCGTTTCACCGTCGTCTTCTACTTGTTATAATATATAAATGAGAGACGGTATATTGTCGACTTTTTAATGACAATTATGCATTCAAGTCACCTGGAAATCAAACGTCCACAGAAACAGAAACGAACACCAAAAAAAATGACACTTTTCTGCTCCTGAGGAACACTGACGCCGCAATGAAAAGCTTTTCAGAATACTGTATTGTACTTTTTTTTTTTCCCAGCGGGGAATTATTACAATAATTCACACTTGTGATAATCATCATGAGGTCCAAGCTCCTGCTGTTAGTCATGTTTTTGCAAAAGTGTAACAAAAACCTTTTTTTTTTTTTTTTTAAAGGCCGGTTATCACTGAGAGGAGAGAGAAGTGCATTGTGGGTAGTCCCTGTCTGCTGAACTTGACAACAGCACGGTTCAGGCACTGCCAAAGACAACTCCAGTTTGTATTTCTGTCTTTGAATGACAGTTTATAAGTACTCGTCATCTACACGCTACACTATTTGCACATATCAATAATTGTTACAATCGTCAATATTTACAGGATGATCACGTTTGAGGTACAGTTTAAGTCACGCCAGGGTGGAATTAACGCACATAGAGAGACACGCGTGTGTGCGTGTATAAACTTTAGCTCATCTAATTGTAATAAAATGCATTTTTTTGTTTAATTTTTAGTAAATGTGTGTGTAACATTATGCTTATGTACAATATGTCCGTATTATGGTGATCGATTTTTTCTCCCCACATTTTTAGGAAGAGTAGTTGACATGCCATTTTTGTTTGTTTTCTAATCCAGTGATTCTCAACCAATGTGCTGGGAAATGATCCAATTTCACTCAGTTCCAATGAAAATAGTTTTACATCGGTGACAAAGTGTCGTCATGAGCAGGTTGCAACAGAGATGGAAAGAGACTGGAAGAGTCACAGAGGGGCTAGAAGGGTGGACATGGATCAAAACGCCGGTTGGGAATTTTGCCATTCAGCTTCTTGTTCTGAGAAATTTTTCGAAGTAATAAACTGGCTGTGGCGGCAAGCCAATCGGTGGCTAACTAGCGAGTGGCTAGCCCGAGAAGTGATTTGAACCCAGAACCTGTGAGGCAGACGCACGCATCACAAAGTAACCCAAAAGGTCTATCCGGTTGGGGTTTGTGCAGTGGTGCCATGTTCAAAACTCAAAATTAAAAAAAATTGGGCGTGTTTTTAATAAAGGAAAAGATCACCCTCTAATAGTTTACTTAATATAAATACGTGATAAGAATATAATGGTGCAATTCAATTTGTTGTGCCGCTCCTTCAGGTGTGCCCACCTTGACCACTAGGGGGCAGCGTACAATCACAATCCTGCACACAAACGAATTAGCTGTTCAATGTTAGGGTGTTTTGCATTGACGTTAGCATTTAGCTAAGTGAATTTACCTAAATCAGGCAACATTTCTGATTGTTTTAAATACACAAGCTGTAATGATGTTTTAGTTTGGCAGTAAACGGCGAGCGGGAGTGGCATCAAACAGCCTCGTCGTCGATCGGTCGCTCACGATTCGGCAGAAAGAGGAAACTTTTGGGTCACGCATATCGCATTGTGATGTCTTTTCCAAAAATATCACAAGTGACTTGAAGTAAGTATACAGTAGTTGTTCTTGGCTCAAGGACCGTTTGGCGCATCCTGCTGCGCTATGTACAGTAATACAATCATGAATCATCACCATCACAATTCTGACGCGCATCGTGAATGATTTCCGGCTCACATCTTTGGGACAGACAGTCGAGTTCTTGCAGCTCAAGACAGAGAGTCGGGCATCTTGCATAGAACACAGTTTGTGCTTTTGAGTGGGAAATGAGTTAGCACCATGATGGCGGCGTTGTCAATCAGCCCTTGAGGAGGAGGGTGAGTGGCGTTTTTGTCCGTGAAGGGTCATACGAGCCCGGAGCCTCTTGGCGTCATTGCTTTGAGGCTGCCGTGGCAGAGCAGCAGCGTGGCGGCGGCGGCGGCGGCGGGGGCCTCGGGTCGCGCCGGCGGGATGAAGATCGGGCAGGAGCGGGTGCGCGCGTGGCTCTTGCGAGCTCCCCCGGGGTGGCCGACCAGCTCGCTGACGGTGCCCAGGAGCAACGGCGGCGTGGGCGGGTGGGGGGTGGGGCGCCAGCGTTCCACGCGCTCCTCCTTGTGCTTGATGGAGTACCACGTGAGGAAGATGAAGACGAAGCCCACGAACTTGAGGCTGGCGGCCAGGCCGAAGTAGACGAAGCGGAAGGCGGTGACGTCGTACTCCCAGCACGAGCCGTGCACGCCGCAGTCCTGCTGCCACAGCATGCAGGTGGTGTCGATCACCGCGCCGAAGTAGATTGGCGTCGGGATGTACGCTGGCGACAAAAAAAAAAAAAAAACGTCAGTTAACGCAAGAGCTGGTGGAATCTTGGTGAGGAATGCATGAAAAATACTTTATAAACAAGAAAATAAAATTTCTGGAAAATTTGTGCCTGAATACTGGAATGAGGAACGAGAAAAAATATGGAATGGTGTCAAATGGTGGAAAATGTGCCTTTTTTGCCACTAGGTGGCAGCTTTGTACCATTTAAAAATGAAACCACAGTCAAACCTCGGTTTTCGGGCGTCTCGGTTCTCGTCTAATTCGGTTTTCGACCAAAAATTTGGAGTTTTTTTTATGCCTCGGATGACGAACAAATTTCGGTTCTCGAACAAACTGAGCGCACTTGAATGCACCATTTGACTCCTCTCGCCTTCCTTACACCAGGAAGTGACGCTTCCTCGTGTTGCTTTCCATCGTGAGCAGACGTGTTCAAAAAACATTTTTATTTTAAAAAGAGCCTGGTTTCGGTTTTCGAACAATTTCTGTTTTCGAACAGCCTTCTGGAACGGACTATGGACGAAAACCGAGGTTTAACTGTACCTGCAAAAACTTCAATCAACTCACCCAGAGTTCTGAGAAGGACAAACTGCATGCCGAGAGCAAAAGGCCTCTCTTGTTCATCCACCGACCTGAACAAACACACACAAGAACACCCATCAGCATATAACTTTTTTTCTGCGGGGGAAAAAAAAAACCCCAAAAACGCTTTTTTGCAATATTGTAACTTACACCAAAAAATAAATTCACTTTTTCGCTCTAACCTTCCATCACAATAATATTCCAACGTTTCAATGGAAATTCTTGTAATAAAAGCACTTAATTTTGATAGCTTAAGCAATTTCATATCTGACGGTTTTGGTTAACATTTTTTTTTTTTTGCCAACTGGAATTTTGCAGTAGCACGAAAACTTTTTTTTTTTTAATTTAAAAAAAATGTGTCAATTGTAAAAGAAAAATTTTGTACAATTATGACTTTGGTCTATATTATAAAATATTAAACTAAAAATAATAAATATTTTTTATAATTGTTTTACTGTATGATTTATCTTAGTCATTTTCATCCTAATTCTTATCTTGTCGTCCGACAATTTTCCTCTTCGCCCCACCTGAGCGTGACGATGATGGCGGAGGGCTGCGCGCAGGCGGTGATGAGGGTGACGATGAAGAGGAAGACGAGGAAAGGGATGAGGGTGCCGCACGTGCGGTCGCACTTCCCCGACGTGGCAAAGCCGTTCTCGTTCAGGTACGTCTTGACGATGACCAGCTGGAGCTGGTTGACGGGGCCGCCGCCCGACTGCGGCGTGATCACCTGGCGGCTCTGCACGCAGCCGCACTCCGTGTAGTTCCTCATCTGGCCACAGCGGGGGACGGCAAGAATGCTTACAACCCAAGTCATTCAAATGCATTTCAAAGAAGACTCAAAATGTACCACGGCGGAGTCCCCCAAGGGTCTATCCTTGGTCCTCTTGGTGTTATTCTTTTATTTTTATTTTTTAACATTTATGGACTGTTAATGCATTTCCTGTGTTAGACATTACGATTGGACAATTTGACACTTCCTGTATCTGCCCAAAAAAACGTCCAGCGCACTCACCCCGCTGCTGTCGTTGCCGACGGCGCTGCATCCAGCCAGGCAGGGGTTGAAGTAGGTGATGCCGTCCGAGCCGCACACGGGCGCGTACTCATGGATCCGGCAGCCGCAGTTGACGTTGCAACTTCCCGTCAGATTCCGATGTGTCAGCGTCAGCGTCGGACTGCAACCACACGCGACGGCGCACTCGTCACGACACCGCGTCGGTAGCTGTGATGTTGGAATCGTTTCTTTCAATGATGGCTGACATTCTTGTTTTTTTCTTCCAAATATTTTTCTTTATTTGTCCCAAATTTTTTTGGGACAAAAAAGGAAGGGCTCCACATTCCTCACAAAGGCGACAGCAGCCATCCCAAGCCAGCTTGAGAAACGTCGCATTTATTAGCAAAACCAAGGTGCAGGAATCTCAATGATTTTGCCGTACAAATTTATCCTCAAAATGAAAAAAAATTAAACATTTAAGTGCAAAAAAAATGTTTTATTTGAATCATTATTATATCAACTGGATACATATGTACATTTTTGCTTTTTTTTTTTTTTTTTAAACATTTTTTATTTAAATCCCAGCACGAGGTACAAAACAAAAACAGATATTTAGTGATTTCTAATCTAGTACACTTTTTTTTCATACTTTTGTTAAATGGCCAACTTCCTGTGTCTTTTTGAAAAAAAGGTTCCTGAGACTTTTTTGTGAGTCACCTCATGGGCGATAAACTTACCAAATTCCTTGTTGCTCAGTGAAGCTTTGGGGTCAGAATCTTTCCTTTTTTTTGTTTTTATTTTATTTATTCGTATGGAGGAATTGGCTCGATTGAGGAAATGGTCAAAATGACTTTCGACTGGTTACTACCAAAACCAAAATGGCCGACTTCCTTTGACTTCTCAAGAATGGGTCCTTGAGACTCTTTCGTCTGCCTACTCAAACGAGACATGCCTGGCAAATTTCACATTGCTGAGTGAAAGTGGCCTCGGCGGCGGGGGTGGGGGTGTGTGGGGGGGGGGACTGGATGTTCAAGGAACCCCCCCCCAACTGTGTCTGTTACGTGCTCACCCGGTGGTGTAGGGTATGTTGATGCCTCCCAGGTTGATGCTCTCGCAGCCCACGATGAAAAGCGTGGAGAAGCAGAGCAGCGACACGCCGCTGCAGATCATGGCCAGCTTGGCCGACTCGCGGGCGCCCAGCTTCAGCTTCTTGATGATGTAGCCGCCCAGCACGATGCCCACGCCCGCGCTGGGCACGATGATCAGACCTGAAGGAGAAAAAGACAAATTGGGGGGGGGGGTCCCATTTGGTGTCTTCTATACAAAACATCTTGATTGCGGATGTTCTTCTTGCTTGTTGTTGTTGTTGTTCTTGTTCATTGCATCCATCTTGACATGGTTTGGGTGTCCATGGCAACAGGACCACCCCTTTGTTTCCTAGCAACAGTCACTTGCGACTTTTCTATAGGGTTTATAGTGTGTAATAGTGTGTGTGTGTGTGTGTGTCCGTGCACGCGTTTAGGAAAGGAGCATATGTTGGCCCGGCAAGACGCTTGGACACGACAACGCGGCTTCCCGCTGGTGCTGTGGTAATCCCGAGAGCTGTGCATCATCATCATCATCATCATCATCAGCACCATTGAAAGATTAGATTAGCGCCGCACAAAAGGAAGGGGAAAGAAAGAAATGTCCGCCCGCAGAAAGTGTGCCACTGGAGGGACAGTTTTTATGACCGAATTGAAAGTCAGAAGGACCGCAATGAGTCGCACGAGCCAACGTGAAGTATCAAGCGCGAACATAACGACGACCTGTAGCAGTGCGATTTCGTGTTTGGGTTTCATTCAAATCTTTAAAAAAAAAAAAAAAAGAAGTAAATTAAACTCATCCAAAACAAAATTAAACACAATTCCAGAATTGACAGAATTTGCTTTCCGAACAAGGAGCTAAAATACACGGCATGTTACCCGTATAAATGCTGGCGTTGGAGGCGGGGATGCCAAACTGGGACTCGATGAACTTGGGGATGAAGGTGATAAAGGCGGTGACGATGGCGCACTCGGCCGTGTATGACAAGCTGACGAACAGGAAGGTCACGTTGCCGAGGATCTTCAGCGCCGCCTTGGGGATGTCTGCGGGAACAACAACAAGACGCAGCGCTTGGGTCTCATGTCAGGACAGAGAAGGATCAATAAAGTTTTTTTATTTTTTATTTTATTTGTCAAGGGCAAACGTGGCCTCTTTATGTGCGCCCGAGGCGGCTGTCCGGATGATTTGGCGGCCGCGCGTTGATCCCGTCACTCGCCAATTATGTGGTCAGCGTACATAAATATGGACACTGCTGTTGCCGGGCAGATTACACGCACTCCCGAAGATCATTTCGGGAGCTCCTTTGCGGCGTCTCGGGCTGACATTGGGTGAGATTTGGTGGCAGGCGCTCGCTCAATCCTACCGCCCGATGAAATATGAGAATGTTGTGGAGACGTTGAATGATTTCCCTTCCTTTGGAGGGGGGGGGACAGATGGCGGGCTGTCGATGGCTCCTGCAGCTGTTCCCCTCAAGCGAGACACACCACTGGCTTGTAACACTTGTTTCTTTTGTGGCACCTGGTTCATTTGACTCAAGAGGAGAAATGGGCAAAAAAACGCCCTGAAGCGCTTTCAACGAATTACCTGCTTGATCAGGCAACCCCCTTAAATCAATAACATCTTCGCCGGATATCTGAATGGATTTCACACCGTCGGAAAAGGCGACTAATTGTAGCCACTGATTGATTGGATTACAGGCACTTTGTATATCGTTAGCTCACGGCTAATCTAAGCGAGATAACGTCGAGTTCCAAACGGCCTCGTCAAAGCACCTCAGGAATTAAACGTTTCTCCTTTTTTTGGGGGTGGGGGCGGGGCTTAATAGAACTAACAGGAGCAATATCAAGCAGCTAGCGACTGCGTCGTGTGAATGTCAGTCAATGCCGCAGAATGCTACGTTAGCGTCTTTTAGCGGGACTTTTTTTGTTTTTGTTTTAATTTTTGGGGTGTGCTAATAATCTAAAACATTGTCTATCGTCTTTATAAAAGGTTTTAGCCGAGTCGTTGCTCACCCCGGATGTCCTTCCCGAAGCCCATGGAGGAGGACATGCTCTGGCCCTTGCCGCCGGACTTCTCCTTCATCACGTCGTCTTCGTCGCCGGAGAGGTCGGCGGGCGAGGCGCCCATTTTTTTCTTCTTCTTCTTGTGGCGCGGCGGCAGCTTTTTGGGGAAGGCGAACATGGGAAAGATGACCAGGAGCATGGCGACGGCACACAGCAAGAAGCCGCTCCACCTGAACGGCAAACGACTGATCAGTATGAGCTTTTTCCCAATAATTCAAAAAAAATTTAATGAAATAAAACTTTGTGGTATTTACCAGTTGCCCACAAAGCGAGGGTCACTTTGCTCAATGTTGACCACCGTTTCGGGGTCCACGTAGAAGCCGATGAGGACGCCTCCCAGCAGGTAACCGGCTGCCGGACCCAAGGCGCCCATCACGTACATGACGGCTGACGGAAAGCAAAAAGAGAGACAATGACATGTCACAAATGGCCAAAGATGAAGCACCGCAGGCTCTGAGACGGTCCCAGCCAATCAGACGCCTCCACGGGGAAAAGCACACACACACAAAAAAATAAAATAAAGTTATTAAAGTTAAGACAACCCAGACCGGACCAGTGGTGGGGGGAAAAAAGCCCCTGCCGTAGAGACATTAAAGTCAAAGCCATTTAGCAGCTACAAACGGGGTGGGGGGTGGGTCAGACTTTCCATTACGCCTGGAACATTGCTTCAAGCTATCACAGTGTTAGGATTAGCACTTTATACACACACACACACACACACACACACACACAATCAACCTAATCAGACCCTTAATCTGGGGCCCAGACGTTGACGGAATAGCTCCTCCCACCCAGCCAGCCAGCCAGCACATGACATGTCACGGTCGCTAAAACGTTTCATTTTATTCCGCCACGTTTCCTGCCTGACGTGCGCTTGTCGATTTCCAAAGAATAAAAAAAAAATTATAATTAAAAATAAATAAATATATATTATAGAGAACGACAGTCAGAGGCAATATTTTTCATTGTACTTTTCCGTCAATATTTCGAAGAAAAATATTTTTCAGTTTTTTATTTTATACAGGACAGTATTTTTTTTTGTGTATTTTTGCACGGATATTTCCATATATTTGTCTGTTTGTATTCATTGGTGTATTTTTCATGATCTTTTCTGAACATTTGTGTATTTTTGTTCATATATTTCGCAAATATTTGTGTCGTTTTCATCGAATATTTACCCGCCCCAAAATATTTTCCTATAGTATTTTTCTTGTCAAATATTTATCCGTCTATTGAATTGGACAGATTACAAGATTGATTTTTTTTTTAGGGTTTATTCTGGTCTTATTTTTCAATATCATAGGCATTGTGTACACGGTACAGGGGGAAAAAAATAACGCATGTTACGTATCCATCATCTTTTAACACCGCCGCTTCTCCGTAGTCGGGGCACGGCCGAGGCGGCGATGCCTAACAATGTGGCAGGATATTAGTGGCGGGGGGGGACAAGCTATTTAATTAGAGCTAGCAAGCGTAGCGAAGGGTCTTATCTTTTTATCTCCTTTTCGCGATGAATAATGGCTCGCGGGCGACCATAAACGGCCGAGGACCGGTGCGGAATGAAATAAAACGGGACGAGGGCTGCGTGATGAGAAAGTTGCAGATGGGACGTAGCCTCGTCTAAAACGCAATTCGAATGGAGCGTAGTTGGCAGAAGCACACGGGAGTGGAATGCAAATGTGGAATCGGGAAGAATGTCGGGATGTTTCGGCGGCTTCCAAGGACGCTGATATTTTA